>JAEIFK010000688.1:8270000-8870000 GCA_018901825.1 Drosophila funebris
CATTTGACAATTACCAGAGGACATAATATACAATATTTATTCGTTTTAATTTCTATTTATTTAAATTGATGACTTAATGGCAATGCTGAAATGATTTCATTGTTGTCACAATTCCAATCATTAACACAACACAACTAACAATGAGGAATTATAGCAACAACAACGACAACGACAAAGGCAGAGAGGCGACCGTCTCAAACCCTGATAAGCTCATTTTGTAATTGAGGCAACAACAGCAGCAACAGCAACAACAACAGCAACACTAGCAATAGCAATAATTGAATAGCGCAAACATTTTCATTGGCCAAAATGGAAAGCACATGGTAAGCAGCTCCCACTTAGGGGCCATAAAACCAAAAACAAACGCAACGCAACAAAACAAAACAAAAACAGAACATAACAAAATAAACAAACAAGTCAACAATAAATCAACAATGATATTTGTTTTCGGTAAATGCATCAAATGCAATTGGCTTAATTTTTGCGTTATATACGATATGATATTTTGTGGCAGCAACAGAGCACTTACACACACACACACACACCCACACCCACACACATATACAAATGAACTTGGGAATAGAATATTTATGGCATCAATTATACACTATCATACACAAATCAGTTTTGAACTATTGCCTACCAGATGTAAAATTTAATTTAATTTTTGAAAAATATTTATTGATCAACAGAAAAGTTGAAATATATTTTAGGTTTTGAGTTGGAAATCTGAAGCAATTATATTTAATTAATAACTAAAACTTTCAATTGATTATAGTTATTTGTACTTGAGTAATTTTGTCTTTAAATTAAGTAAAAAATAAATATATATATATATATTTAATTGTAAGCTCATTTAAGAATTACGTAACTCTGACTAAATACAAGAGCAAACTCTGTTAAGATCTCTAGACTAGCCTTAACTGCCTAAAGTATTTCTTGAAATATTTAAAAATCAAACTAAACTTCATTTTAGTTAACTGCAATTTGCAAATTAGAATGTGAATCTCAAAATGCTGCTGACTTGTGCAATTTCAACGAAAATAATTCTAAATTTAGCGTTATAACCGCACAATTTTGCGATGAACAATTAAATTTGGCGTTCTCATGAGCGTAGAGAGGGGGGATGGGGTTGCCAGCAGCCACAGTCGAAAAACGCAGCAGAAATCAAGCAGCCATCCACAGCATCCATAGCATCCACATCTAACCTCTCTCGAGATGGGTTAACCCCAAAAGGCAACAACAATATTATGGATAACAGAGGCGATGACTGACTAACGGACAATTGGACAAATGAAGGGATGGACAATTGGACGGAAGGGTGCAATTCAATTACATGTTTGTGGCAGGCCGCAATGCTCAATAATGCAGTTAATATTGACGGCAGATCGCAGCGCATGAGAAGGGGGGGCAACCGAAAGAGGTAAAGGCGGGCATGTGTAGGAGTAATGGAGCGTGGGAGTTGGTAACTTTGACAAGGTTGATGAAATGGCTGCATGGCGTCTCTATCTCAGTCAGCGACGGCTCCTGCTACCTCTCTCTGTCTGTCTGTCTGGCACACGGTCTGCTGCATCTAATTCAATTTTCAAAACCCAAAATTCTGTTGACCAAACTGCGTTGATGCGTTGTTGGCCAGAAGGGGTTGCTGCTTGGCGTGAGAGGGCAAGAGGGCGTTGTGTTTTACCCCAAAGTGTTTATAAGTTTTTAGCCAATGTTGATATTGTTGTCTTTTCTGTTGTTGTTGTTGCTGCTGTTGCTGTTGCTATGTTGTGGCTGCTGCGGCTGTGGCTGTGGCTGTGTCCATGTTGTGGTCCGAAATGGAATTTTGTTAGCTAATTGAATTTCAGTTGCAACTCATTTGCCATGCACAGCCTGACGCTGACGTCGCCGTCGCCGTCGACAGCGATGCTGATGCCGTCGTCGATGCTATTGCTGCTGCTGCCGCTGCTGTCGGGATTGAGGTCGGAGGCGTTCACAGGGTTTGCATTTTGGCCATTTAATTGCTCTTTTAATTTGGTCAGCAACAACAATAGTAAACACTTTCAAACAAAGCCCTGTTGTTGTTGTTGTTCATATTGCTATCGATGGAAAGAAGGCTACAACACTTAAATTCGCATAAAGTTGATTAATGCACGAAAAACATCTGCGGTGAGTTATAAAATCAGTAGAAGAAAAAATATTAAGTATATTAAAACAACAATAATAGCGACAACAGCAATAATTCGCAACTTTGTTGCCTTCGTTTTTTATCACAATAGTATGCTGCAATATAAAGTATTAGCAGAAACTCTGACTTTATAATCTCCTTTGTGGTACAAACTCATTTTGTTTTGGCGAAGTATATTAGTTTCGTATTCCCCACAATAAGATGGCTTTATAATAAGCATTCTTACAGTCTTTTCACTAATTAAGTAAGTTTTAGGCAGCTGAAAAGCAGGTTAAATCTTCCTTCATATAAACATCTCGTTAAAACATGAAAAATTCTGCAATTAAATTGATTTTTTGGTTAATTTCACGCTTCCGTTTGCACAATTTGACAAAGTCAGCTTCTCTTTATTCTATCCATATTTTTTTTCTTATTAGAAACTGAAATAACTTGCAATTTAGCTTATTCAAAAGATTAATTTAAATTTTGATTAATTTGTTGGCATACATTTCAATCAAAAGTTTCATGGCTTTTTTATACGTGTCTATTATTAGATTGATTGTAATACGCTTATAATAAAAATGTGCACCAAATTTTTAATAAAAATGTATTTTTTCCATTCTAATCTTATAACACAACTACTCTCATGTGTGTGTGAGTGTGTGTGTGTGTGTGTTTGTGCACATACTCCTACAATTTCGGCATGTTCTTGCTGTAGTTTTGTAGGAAAAAAAAAGAATTGATTTAAATACGCGTGACATGCGCCTGACTTTTGCACTCGGCGCGCGCCGACAAAAAAATCGAAAGCAAAAACCGCGCACAACCAAAGCCGACTAACTCCCCTCCCCACCCCTCGTACGCCCATCGTTCTGCCTCACACACACACACACACACACACAACATACACATCACACACAGTCAGTCAGTCATCAAAGCTTGGTTCGCCCTCTTTTGGTTTTCAGTTGGTGTTGTTGCTGCTGCTGCTGCTGTTGTTGTTGTATTTGTTGTTTTGTTGTGCACACTCCTGTACGCGAGTATCGTGTGATTATTTTGGTTTTATATTTATTTTTTTGTTGTTTTATTTTATTTTTCTTATTTCTTTTTGGGCTCGCGCTGTGCGAATGATTCATGCACAGCCTCAAAATGCGGCCTCAGCTTTTGGATTTTGGCTTTGGCCAACAACAACAGCAACAACAACAACAACTACAGCAACAGCAACACAGTTGACGTGACTATGACATGACGCGACTGTTGTTGTTCCCAGTTATTGTAGTTGTTGCAGCTCGCTTGGGCATTATTATGTGCAATTGCCCCGTTTGTTGTTGCTGTTGCTGGCCGTTCTAGTTGCTATTGCTGATTGCCATTGTCTGCCGAAAAAGCAGCACAAAAATAAATGTATAAAAAAAAAAGCGGCACAGCTTCGTCCGCTTTCAGCAGCAGCAGCAGCAGCAGCAACAACAACAGCAACAGCAGAGGCTGCAGCAACAGCAATCGCTCCGTCTACGTCTCAGTCTCTGATTTTGTTGGTCGCTTTGATTGAAGCCTTTCACTCCATGCAAGGCAATTGTCGTTGTGCTCTGTGTGTTGCAGTTGTGATTGTTGTTGCTGTTTGCTTTTCGTTTTGCAGTTTTATTATTGAAATTACCAGCAGCAGCAGCGGCAGCAGTAAACGCAGCGGCAGTTGAAATAACAGCGTCAGTTCTTTAGCTACTAAACATAACTTAACGTCTATGAAACAATTAACGAAATGCACTAGCAACATCAACAGCCGCAGCAACTGCCACAGCAACAGCAGCAGCAACAATAGCAACAGCAACAGCAACTACTGCTGCAGAAATTGATGTCAATATAATAGCAAAATAATGGCATAGCTTCTCTGTTTGTGAGTTGGAGATCTCTTAAAGCAATTGATGACGCTGATTGCGGACTGGCAGCAACACGTTGCTGCTGCTTTGACGTTTCAAAATGATTGCAACGAATTACACACAACAGCAACAGTTTCAGATGCAGTTGAGGCAACTGCAACCTTTCATAAAAAACAATGCAATGCTGACAACGAATCAATGTAACTACCACGCTGTGTAGAATCGAGCTCCAAAGCGGCAGTTAGCATCAGAAACAGCAACAGCAACAGCAACAACAACAAAAAAAACAGACGGCGTATTAAACATGCATCCTGTCTGTGCCAAGGTTGCTGCCGGCTCTGACTCTGACTCTGACTGTGGCTGTAGCTATAGCTGTGGCTCTGCTTGTGGCAGTTACAGCCTTAGCCTGGTTGGCCTAGCCACCAACGCCGACGCGAAGAAGCAGGTGTTACCAACAATTACTTTGCACACGGCTGGCTGACTGGCTGATTCGCTGGCTGACTGCCTGCTCCCTCGCAGATGAAGACGAAAACAAAAAACAATGTTGCCCATGTTGCTGCTGCCGCTGCTGCAACGCCAGTTGTTTACAACTAGACGACGACGACGATGACTTCCATAGGTAGACTCTCTTGTGTAGACGCCGTCTCTGTGTCTGTCTCCGTCTCCATCTCCAACTCCGTCTCCATCTTCATCTTCGTCTCTGGCGGATGCTGGCGCATATTAAGCGCAAACTATTAAAAATAAATCATGACACAGTATCAAGATCAACAACGAAGCACCAGACTCGGATGTGCATGTTGCTAGTTGCACGTTGCACGCTGCACGCTGCTAGTTGCTGCTGTTGTTGTTATTATTATTGTTGTTGCTGCTGTTGTTGCTGTTCTTGCTGTTGCTAGTGGAGTGGCAGCCGTGGCATGAAAAACAAGCGCCGTGTGGCGCTTTGCATGTAGCATACTGACCAGCCGAACGAGAAGTCGAAGCAGTAGGAGTTTCCAATAATGTCATTGTGTTGCAATTGCAACTGCCATGCTCGAACAGCAGCAGCAGCAGCAGCAGTAACAGCAACAGCAACAGCAACAGCAAGAACAACAACAATGACTATGTGGAGCAGTTGTTAAGGACAAACAAAGGGACAAATGATTGCTGCTTACGGGCAACATGTGGCATGTCCGTGTAGATAACTGACCAGATATTGTCTCAGCAGCAGCAGCTGAGCTTAAGGCTATCTAAAGATTTAGTCAATGCACCACATGTTGCGTAGTTGCACTAGTTGCTTACGCAGTGTTGCTCAATGATGCTGCTGGCAATGCTTAAGAGATTTTCAATAGATTTTAATTATCCGGTCACAGTGAAACCATTGCTATGTTGCTGTTGCTACAGATCGAGCGAGAGAGCAGCTATTGCTGTTGCAGCACCCGCAGCAATTGTTGCTCATTATGAGTGATCTTTTTTTTTTGGTTGTTCATTTGTTTCTAATGGCTAACATAGCCGGATATTAGTGTCACATTTAACAGTTTGGGCTGCCAGTAACATGTTGCCGTTGCATATCCGGCTGCCCACAATAGCAGCAACAACGGCGGCATTTAACTGCCAAATCAGCGTTACTTATTGCCAATACGTAGCATGTTGCCAGCAAGCAACAACAATTGTTAATAGTTGCAGCCGTGCAACAGCAACAGCAACAGCCACAGCAACATGCAACAGGCTGCTACCGTCGCGCCTTGGACATTTTTAGCTGGACACAACAAAGAATTTATGGTTTCCCTATTACGGCTTTGACATGTATTGGTAGAATTATTTTTAGATTTATTGATTACGCGCGCTCGTCGCGTTCCAGGCATAGGCAAAAGGCAATTGTTGCTGCTGCTGCTGCTGCTACTGCTGCTGCTGCTGTTGCCTGTAATCGCTTGGCTCTATTAAATACAACAAAACGTTTATGCCTTGTGGCGCTCTCGGACGGATGTGTGGGCTGCTGAGGCAACAACACTGCAACTCTGAACACCACATCAACATCAACATCATTTTAGATTGTTCTTGCTGTTGTCCACGCAGATGCGTGGTTGCTACTGTGAACCACTTACTCTCTTGCATAGACTGTCAGTCTTTTAATATGGTCAACTGATGAGCAAAGGGTGTCTCTCAACGAGAGGGGTGAGTGATAAAGAGGCTGGGCAACAGTTGGGCAAGGACCGGTCCCATAAACGAGGCAAACAAATTTGTTATAGTTGTCGCTGATGTTGTTGTCGTGCTGCTGCTGTTGTTGTCGACGTCGAGTGCATTGATAAGCAGCAAAAGATCTTACATTAGCCAGGGACAGTTAATGTCCAACAAAGAGCTTTACAAAGTTTTACGATCTCAATTAAATGTCAAATGAAATGCCAGAAAATTGCTATTTATGCGACAGGCACAGCGACCAGAGACAGACGGGGAGACAATTCCCCAAAGCGAACCGACCGACAGTCCACGATAATTTCTAGGCAAATAAAATCAAATACAAATACGGAATGGGAATGGGAATGGGAACGGGGGCAAGTGTGTAGGGGGATGGGATGTGGTGGGGCGGTGGGGCGGTGGGGTAACGAGTTCCCCTACTTTGGATTGCCACGTTTAATATCACATTTTGATCATGACAATTTCTTTGCCATGTTTATGCAACTGGTTGCGTTCAATTGACAATCGTCGACGCGGCGGAACGACATTGCGACGGCTCTGAAATTCGATATTTATGCAGCAGGTTTTGCATTTTATGCTTATCAAAATTGCTAAGGCCATATTAAGTTTCAGGCAGGTTGCATGCGGGCAGCTGAGAAAAATGCACCAAATGCATGACAATTAAACGATTGGACAAACAGACAGACAGACACACACAAAGAGAGAGAGAGAGAGGGATGGAAGGAAGGCTGGAGATAGGGACAAAGTTGGGTCAATCCTTAAATTGCATGCCACAGCACGATGCGCCAACAGCCTCCCACAACAACTCCCCTTGTGCGTCTTGCTCCCTCAAGCTGCTGTTGCTCGTCTTTCTGGAATTGCTGGGGAAACAAAAGGCTGCCCTGTTGCTGCTGTTGGGGTGTGTCCGAGACACACAATGTTTACTTTACAATTCAATTGAAAGTTATTCAACTCACGAACTACTTAAGATCCGCGCGTTTGCAAAAAGAAGCGACGCGACTCTGGGAAAACTGAATGCAACAACAGCCACTGCTGCAACTGCAACTGCATCAGCAACAGCAACAACAGCAGGCATATTGCACACGTACAAAGACTGTGTGTTGCTGCTGCTACGGCTGCAGTTGTTGCCTGCGGCAACTGCAACGGCAACTGTTGTTGTAGTAGTTGCAGTAGCTGCCGTCCAGTCAGCCAGTATCTGTGTTGATCATTTGTAAAGCGCTATACGACAGATATGTCGTTGCAACAACAGCAGCAGCAGCAACAACAAGAACAACAACAACAATAAACGAACCAAACAAAACCAAAACTATATTTGGTAAGTCGAATCTCTTATTCGCTTCGCTAAGGTTGTTAACTGTTTGTGCTCTATTACCAAGAAATGACTAACTATTTAAGTAAAACCGAAGCAGCGTTAACAACGAATCAAGTGCATTGCTTTATGAGGAAGTTAAGCACTCAATTGTATATAAACATATTAAAATCTTATTTTCTATGTCTATCTCAGCTCATTGTCGAGCGATTCTCTAAGACTCTCTTGATATAGTTGTGATAGTTTCTGTATTATAATACTCAAAATGATATTATATTTCGTAGATATTTCATGATAACAACTAGCATTGCTTTATTATTTCTGATAGCTTTGGTTACTGATCATAAAATGATTTAATCCATCATATATATTGAATACTTTACGAATTAGTTAGATTAAGTATCTTTCTTCAGATTTTGAACGATAGCTTTCTTCACTCTCTCATCATATTATGTGCTTCATATTTTTATACCCTGTACAGGGATATATTAACTTTGTGAAAAAAATTTTTGTAACAGGCAGAAGGAGTCATCTCCGACCCTATAAAGTATATATATTCTTGATCAGCATCAACAGCCGAGTCGATTGAGCCATGTCCGTCTGTCTGTCCGTCCGTCTGTCCGTCTGTCCGTCTGTATGAACGCGTCGATCTCAGCAACTATAAGAGCTAGAGACACTAAATTTGGCATCAAGGTTCTTGTATACCATACGCAGATCAAGTTTATTTTAAATTTTGGATACCTCCCCCCCTTCTCCCGCAAATCGAAAAAAACGAATAATAGCCACATTTTTCAACGTAGACACTTCTAACTTAACAGGTGCGTTAAGAATGATATGTAGAAGGAACGCTGAAAGTTTCATCAAGATCGGTTTGTAAATAAGACAGATAATCAGCAATAAATGTTATTTTTCCACGGAATCGTAGAGCAGCAGGCAGCACATGTGTGCGAGCGAGACAGCGAACGACTGTGACACATGCGTCTGCTTACCATGTGTGCATATATGTGCGAGCGAGATAGGAAACTATTGCGACACAGGCATAAGTAAATTAAGTGTCGTAACACTCAGCTTTTGATTGAATATGTATAAATATGTGAAAGTTAGCTGCTATAAGCAAGCAAAAAATTCATATGTAAAATGAGAGTTTCAAAGGGGTTTTCTTTAAACACCTGTTATGTTCTTACTTTTATTTTAATCAAAGTATCTATTATCAACATCATTTTAATATAGAAGCCTGTACAGGGTATTATACTGTCGAATGCGGTCGACTGTAGCCTTTTCGACTGGTTAGCTTTGCCAACATTAAGCTTCAATTCATATCTAAGGTTATTTAGCAACTGTTAGTATTCGACATACCCTTTCCTGATAGGGTATCTTAATGCTGGCAACGATGGCGACGACGCCAGCAACATGACAATCGATTTGTGGTGCTCTGTATGCGATTGTTGCGGCTACTTACGTGCCAATGCAAAGGTTCAAAAGGGCTTCAAATGCTTGTACGACATTCGCACACACACAAGCACACACTCGCACATACACACACACACACACACACACACACACACACACACATACACATACACATATGCGATCTATAGTGAAACTGGAAACTGAAAAACTGGCAACAACAACAGAAAAAAAAAAAAAAAGGAAAAATATAGAGAAACAGCTCTGATCTTTTGGCTGGCCCCATTTGCTCTGCTGCTGTTGTTGTTGTTGCTGCTGCAGTTGCAGTTGCAGTTGCTGTCCATCAGATGCATACGAAATTTTTGCAGATACTTAAAAACAGTCAAAACACAACCTAACTAGGAAATGGCAGCGGCAGCAAGGAATTTACTAAGTTGCAACAACAAGATAGAAGAAAACAACAACAAAAACAAATGGTTAGCTGTGGCAAGTCTGCAGTTAGTTCGGCTTTGGCTTCGGCTTCGGTTTTTTCTGTTTTTTTTTTGTTTTTGTTTACAGTTGCCGCAGCAAAATGTCATTGTATGATAATGAGCAACTCGACCAAGTCCAAGTCAGATGCAGCTGAATGAATGATAAAATATACTTTAAATGGTCGTTTCGACTGTTGTCTGTCTCAGCTAGCGGTTTCTCAGCCAGATAGCAACCACTTTAACTGGTTCACATCATTTTACAAAGTAGCTCACACAGACTCCGGCTCCCAACTCCCGACTCCCAACTCCCAACTCCCGACTCCCTCTTCCGATTCACCAACTCGCAGTCGTATAGATTGTCAGCTTTAGATGCAACAGATCTCTGTTTGTTTGTCAAACGTTTTGGGGTTAAAGCAAAGTTCATTTGGGTCGATGTTGATGTCGCCTTGCCGCTGCACTGACGTTTTCCCCTCCTCCGTCCTCTGCCAGGCAGTTGCGGCGCGTGTTGTGGTTGCAACTGCAGCGGGGACTTGAACTGTGGCCTGGACTATCTCTGGGTTTCGTTTAAGTAGCTCTATGTCTTTTGGTACTACATAATTTGGCAGCAGGCAGCAGTCAGCCAAAGTGAGTGATTGGCAATGCCAACCTAACGAGATGGCAGCCTTTGTCTTGATGATCTGCTGGCCAAGTTGAACTGATGTTGCAACTAGATTGAGTTGCTTGCCAAGATTTACTATCAAATTTATTTAATAGCAATTAGACAAGCAGCTGGTCAGAGTTTACTTCAGTCCTCTGTCGGTTCGTTCAGTGGACAAACTTATTATCATTGAGTAGTTGCTGCTTGGGCTAACGGCTTCCCAGATCAAAGCTGACACCGCCAGCAAACACCGCTAGCTCCTCCCTGTTGTAGTTGCTCTTCAGTTAATGAAAAACACTTGCGTACATAAATTAAACGCCCCACCAAATGCCGCCCAGAAAAATATTCTAATTTGCAGTCGACCAACCGCCTTGCACTGGGAACAAATACGTTTAATTTGTATACTCTATACACCTTGGGGTACACTTATTTTGTAGTTTAACAGAAGCTTATGAGTAGAAATTAATACTTATGTATTTTTATATGCAAAGACTTTAATATTATAATTAATTTTAATCAATTAATTATTTATTCAATTAATTTAATATAAAAATATATAAAAATTCCGAAGGAAAGACAATTGAATTTGTTTATCAGAAGTATTTAAGTAATAATAACATTACACAGATTCGATATTCAGCTTAAAGATTAGATTAGATATACTTTGTATTTACTTACTGTATATAAAATTCGTTATAACTTCTTGGACTTTCCTCTTTATTTATATCGACTCTACGGCCTTTTGTGTTACTAACTCAAAGCGCGCTTATGTCCGAGGCTAAAGTACTCAGTATATAGTTGGGCCGACTGGGTGAAGGAATGGGCATGGATAGAGGTATAGGAGTGGGCTTTGGTAATGGGAATGGGAATGGGAAAGGGATTGGGAATGGATTGTGGACTGTGGACTGAGGATTGTGAAGCGGGGCAACGTGTAACGGGGCCGTGGCTGGTTAGTTTTATATGAAAATTGAATTCTAAACAGGTCTCGCCCGCCAACGCCTCGTCGGCCCCGCTTTGTTCGCCTGCTGCAACATCGCTCATTGTGCGCTGAAGCACGCACAGCAACAATAGCAACAACAGAAACAACAACAGCAGCAACAGCAACAGCAACAGCAACAACACTGACACACAATCGCACATTTGGCGTTATAAAGTAGCAGCGTGACCAAATCAGATAAGAAAGTTGACACATTTTCACCATATATTTTGACATTTGACATTCCGCATTAGACGCGGGCCGCTGGTCAGCAGCACAGCCCCTCCACCATCTCCTCCTTGCCTACTACACTACACTACATTACACTACATGGCAATGGGCATGACATGAACGAACGCTTGTGTTGGGCCCCGGTTGGGATTTCGCATGTTGCAAGACATGATGAGGGTTGACCGAACGACCCTAGGCACTGGGCCTGGCTCTCACTCTGACTTCGACTCCGACTCCGACTCTGACTGTGACTCTGAGTGTGGAACTGGGTCTGGCCCCTGATACTGGCACTGGCACTGGCACTGGCGTTGGGACTGGGAACTGGGCCTTAAACAGCGCTATGTGTCGCCCGCTGTGCAGGGTAAAGGTTACTGAACCTGCAATTAAAATCGACAAACGCCTACAACCAGAAGTCCAAATGGCAGCTAGAAGAAAGTTCAGATGCGGGCACAGCACATCCCACTATAAAATGCTCAATCTACAAGCTACAATCGGCAATCCCAGCTGACTAATGAATACTACAAATTACATTATTTCATTTGTTGATTTTACGCCTAATTGCTGACAAATGTTGCATTTAGCTGTTGTCAATTTTAGACAATGTCATTTTATGGCCTATTAAAAATTATTATAATGCGCATCGTTTAGAGCCAATGTCAATGACATGTGTACATGTACATATATACATATGTATATTGTGTACTCCTCCGTTCATTTACGTATTTCCCTCAGTCTGTGTGTGCCTTTTTATGAAAGTGTTGAGAGCTTTTACAGTCGCCTTACAAAGCGTTACAGACCCGACAGACAGTCTTTATGTTATCAGCTTCAGTTGGCAATTTAAATTTTGATTGGTGTGTCATCGTTAAAATGGTAAATTTGGTTTTACGACTCTCAAAACTACAATCAATATCCACAGTCGACGCTTTAATACACTATAAAATAAAATAAATGATATGCTGAGTTAATTAAGCATAACATATTTAAGATTAGTAAAGTATATATAATGGAATATTTCAAGAAAGTCGTAAGAGCTTAAAGTAATAAATCAATATTAGATACAAGACGATTGATTGATGTTTTGATTAAATTTAAAAACTGACTAAACAATAGTTATTTGTATTAGTTTAATCGAAAACTATTAAGTTGAGCTACTGTTAAGTGCAGTTAACAGCTAACCGAGAATGACTTTGATCTAATAGTGTTTACAAATGATAGAGGGAACATTAACTTATGATTAGAGTTTGATTTGAATTATATTACTAATTTAATTTTAATTACATATGCGATATCTAAATAACCGTCACATCTGTCGCATGCATGTTTAGCTATTCATATGACCCCATATCATTCCTAGGGTAAAGCATTTAAAGGGGTCAGCTAAGCGTCGCTGTCGGCGCTAATGCTGACGCCTTATTTATGCGGCTGCCGGCTGTTTGGGGGGTCATCGAGTCGCCTGAGTTGGTTCGGGAGTGCCGATTAGAATAAACCGAGGGGGGGAGGCAAGGAGTGTGATGGAAAGGGGTAGAGGGGGCACAGACAGATACCAGTGCGACAGCAGAAACTGAAACTGGCGCCTAATTGCTGCGCCGGCTACTGTTTGTTGTAGGGTCGTCCGTCGTCCGTCGTCCGTCGTCGTTGTCAGTGCCTCATGTGGCACTAATTTGTAAATTGTTGCCGTAATCGCAATATGCTTTGCTGCTTATTAATTTGTATGAGGGTGGCAACCATAGAAGGAGACGTCGCGACTTCTGTCTCTTTAATTATGCTGATAATTGATTACGGCCAGCTGAAATGGAGTCTGTGGCATGGGTCTAACATTTGGGCAATTAGATTGAAAGATTTATGTTACAAAGTTCTACTTGCAACATATACTTAGTGCTAGTGCTGCCCCCTGCCCCGCTCGCTCAGCGTTTCAGCTGCAGCCACGCATAACCAGCGGAGACTCAAAATTGTGGCATTGCAAAATATGACACAAAAGGCGAGCCATTCTGTGGGCTTGGGCTTGGGCTCGGAACTGGGACTCAGGGCTGGGCCTGGGACTGGGACAGCGACTCTGACTCTGACTGCGACTACAACTGGAAATGGGAATAGGTCTGACACTACCATCATTCGTGGCGGGCTGGCAAGCGGAAGTGCGTAGCATGTTCATTAGAAATGCAAACGCACCTTTTTATGCCCGCCGCCGCCGCCGCCGTCGATTGTTGTTGTCGATGTTGCCGATGTTGCTGATGTTGTTGTCAGTTACATTCGAGTAGTTTACATAGCAATTGCCAGTCGCAAATTCATTTCGGAGGAGGGTTGCAGTAAACGAAAAACGTTCGTACAATGACTTCATGCAGTTGGCAACGCCCACAAATTATATGTTTAAATATTTGAATCGGCACTTTTGGCAGCTCGCAATCAACCTGGCCAAGTGGCAGATTGTTGGTCTGTTTTCATGATTGTCAGATTGGCTTCTGTTGTTGCTTTCATTTCAATTTCAATTCTCAATTTCCTCAATACAAATGGTGCAAAAACAAAAAGTAGCAGCTACTGTTAATTGCATATTTGTCTAGGGTCCCCGAGAGCTGTGCAACTGTTGCTGTTGTTACTGTTGTAGCTGACGCTAAGTAGCAACAGCCTGGGCCAAGTTTGGACTGGGGTCTCTGCACTCTCTTCAACACACGGGTTGTTGGGGCCTTTACAATTGTGGCGAACGCGTGGAAATTGCAAAACTAATTAGAGCCTTGGCCCGATGTTGTTGTTGTTGCTGTTGCTGTTGCTGACGCTAGAAATTGCTGGTTTTATACGCAGCAGCAGCAGCAACAGCAACAGCAGTAGCAACTTGCCCAGTTTTACGGCAAAATGTTGCACGTTGAATAATTGCACTTCCGCTTGATAATGCATTGTTGGATTTTATAAATATTTTCCATGCTGCCATGCCACATTTGTTGCTGTTGATTGCTGTTGCTGGCTGAGAGAGGTCACTCTGCAACCTGAGCGTAAAGAAAAGATCCAACAGACTTGCACTTGACAGGTGAAAATGTTGCACAGGTGTCTTTATGTTGCTGACCAGCTACAAGTCGAGAGATGCTTTTTTTAATACCCTTTAACTATGTGCTGGCAGCTGAAGTGTTGCGAGCGTTGCACGATCAGAATGAAACTACATTTATCTATGAACTGCAGTGTCATCGAAAAGACTTAGAAACAATACATGTTCTGTAAACATATTGAACAAGTTCAGTTCGAAGTTGAAGACCTCACACTTTACCTGATTCTCACACAATGCAACTCATAATTATGGGTCTTCCGATATCGGCAAATGTCTCTCTCTCCCTCTCTCTCTCTTGCTCTCTCTCTTTTCGACCATAATTATAATGCCATTTACCTGGCTTTGACTGCTGACAAGAGTTGAGAGTGCGAATATGAATTCACGCACTCACATAATCATTCTCATTCATATTCCGCAGCTGGCATCGAATAGGCAACGAGTGTTGGGCGTGCCACGCCCACAAAACACATGCAGCACGCATCTAATTATGCATAACGGAGTTGGAGGCAAACTTGGAGGCGAAGTTCTTGTCATTATTTCTCTTGATGCATGCAAATATCGCATAGCGTATGCCTAGCTCTGACTCCTACTCTGACTCCGACGAAGACACCGACGCCGAGGCCGACACCGACCCCGACCCCGAAATGACTTATGCTTCTATGTCTTCTTCTGCCTCTTCGTCATGGTTTCGTGTAATTTGTGGGCGTAACGCAACGGACACGCCCCCCGCCATTCGACTATTTGTTTAGCCGCTAGCTGATGGAATACTCTAAGTTTGCCTTCCGCCTTGCTCCCTATTCCCCCGTCTCTCATTCTCACTCACTCTCTCTCTCTCTCTCTCTCTCTCTCTCCCTCTCTCTGCCTCTCTCTTGCTTTCTCAGTCTGGTCAAGTGTTGCGCATAACAGACGCAATGTCTAATGGCAAACGACACGTACGTGCCAATAGCCATTTGTATCTATTTGTCATGCCTAACCCCCCTAGCCATTCCTATGTTTCCTAACCTCCATACCCTCCCTATCCCCTCATTGCTCCACTACTCCTGGCTCTAAGCAAAGCTTCACTTTGATTTAATTAACGTTACATTGACCAATTTTGGGCGCGAGCCGTAAATACAAAAACGGCCAAAGAGATTGGAGGAGAGAAGGATAGAGTGAGCGATGGAGAGGAGAGTGAAGAGGGAGGGAGCTGGCAGTGCAGTGCCACCAATGCAGTCATTACCATCATTAAGGCAATATCATTTTCAGGCCTCTCCGGTCTCTCGGTATGGCTGCATCGCATTTCCCAGAAACGCATTAGCCCCGCTCCAATATGGTCTAATAATTCATGCCACATAATATAATTATGGTCCGGTGCGCAGCTTCATGGCAGACGGTATGGCACGGCCATGGCCACAACTGGTCCACGCAGCCAGTCTGCCAGTCCGCCAGCTCTGCCAGTTTACCAGTTAGCCACTAGACTGGCCAACGATGCAGTCAGTCCGTAGAGCCAAAGCTACTGTATCTCAACTCAAATATGATTGATATCTGCAGGCTGCGGGCAACGCGCATTCATCTTCACTTAGTTATGTCAGTCAGTTAAGGCAGCAGTTGGAGGCAGCAACATAAAATGGAGCACATGTCTCAAAATGATGATGAAATGTGCACATTTTCTAGGAATTTCATCAGCAACAACAGCAGCAGCAGCAGCAACTGCAGCAAACGATCGAAACGCGCTTTGTATTGCCAATGCCAATGGACCAATACACCACTGGCCCGGCCACAACATCATCATCATCACAACAACAATATACACTGGAGTTTGAGTTGGAGTTGGAGTCTTGAGACCATCGCCTGCATTGACTATGCAGCTCATTCCGTTTGCCCAAGTTGGTCATCGTCAACGGGCCATAATGAGTCGCCATTGGAGGCCAACCAACCGAGCCAATGGCTCCTCTAGAGCTTAGATCTCTGAGCTGTTGCCTGTTGCCTGTCAGCTGTTGACAGCCGTGGCATGTCAACATGCTAAAATGTGAAACATTCAGCGAGCCATTGATTAAAATTGTTTCTCTTTCGCAAATATAAACGATCCTAAGCGATCCACTTCAATTGGTGTCAAATTGCCCAGCAATACCCAGAACTCAATTGATTTCACACCTGACATATCTATGGCAAATTAGTTTGAAAGTTCTGTATACTCATGAGGATATAGATGCTGTTATTTGTTATTTTGTGCGTTTTGGTCATAGCATCAATTAATTTGAAATCTATCTATAAATACCATATCTATACCTATTTAGTCTCAACAATTTCTATACATAGACTTTATTTCTGTCAATTGTTCATTTCTAACTCTAGTTAAAAGATAGCTCTGATATTTCAGAATCAACTTAATTGAAGCTTTCAAGTATTCTTACTCTGTAATTCATTAAATTATAAATCCATGTTACTTTAAATATTTTCTCTCATTAAACCTAATTAGACTTGACCCGGCTTTACAGATATTTGCCCAACTTCACTAGTTTACAGATGAGGCTTCCACATCGTGAGCTTCACGTGGCCATCTCTCTTGTTGGAGCTGAACTTAAAGTCGATTGAATTGGGCCGCAGGGTGCGTCTGGTCTAGCAGCATGTGCATATGCAAAAAAAAAAAAAAAATGAAAATAAAAAAACATGGAAATGTTGCCTGCAACAACGCGTTGCACGTTGCACGTTGAACGCTGCACGTTGCACGTTGCAGAGCAATGGACCAATGCTCCAATACAGCAATACGGCATTCGATGGCCATTCAATGGCCATTAATATGCGCTCTAAGTGATGTGAATTACAGTAATTTTTGCAGCAAGCGCTTTGATGGCCATTCGGGCCGACTTTAGTAACGGCTTTGGGCCTTTGGCAGGCGGTAGCCGGTAGCCGATAGCCGTTGCTGGCCGTAATTGAAACCTCTTTAGTGTGGCTAAATGCGATAGAGCATGGCGAGAAGATGATGGTGGGCTGGGGAGGGTCGTGCTAGTTGCAACATCCTCCTCATTCGACATTTCAAGTGCGCTATGAGCCATAATTTTTGCATAGTTCTTGGCACGTTTTTGTTTCAGTTTTATTGCAGCCTGATCTTGCCACAGCATTGGCCTCTGACCTGCCAAACTTGGTAGCCAGTTGGTTCTATTTTGGCCTAAAGCCCTGAACATATTTGCCAAGCATTTTGTGTGGCAGAGCCGCAGTTGCAGCAGCAGCCGCAGCCGCAACCCATTGATCTGCAATGAATTATGCATGCCAAGATTGTAATAGTCGGATAGACGTTGGATGGAATAATCGGATGGTGGATATTGGATATTGTATACTGTATATTGAGCACTGCATAGTGGGGGAGTTGCTTTGGCTGCTCGGGTGCGATTTATGGCGCGGCAGATCGCATGCAATGCATATATAATCATGATTATAATATATTATAAAGCAAATGTGTATATTACACGGCGCCTGAGCAAATTGTTCAGCAGCAGGGAATAGTGGGAAAACAGAGTGAGAGTAAAGGAGGTGGTCTGTATCGGGTATTTGTTTGAGTCGCAGTTCCGTTATTTTGCAATTACAATGCAATTACAATAAAAGGAAGTGGAGTGCATTTAAGCGTGCGCTGCAATCCACCATAAGTGTGCAACCACCCGCCACCCGCCACCCGTCACACCCCACCCACTGGTGAGCATTGCACATCCGGCTGGTGGTTGGTTTAACTTTTTGAAACTTGGCCAATAAGTTGCGGCTAGCAGCAGCGGCTGCTGTTAACTGTTTAACTTTTTGTGCCCGATGCGTTAATACGTTAATAAAGTGTGTAAATTGCGGCTAGTGCTTATCGCCTCGCCACGAGGACGCAACGATCGTTGCTTGCCCCAAGGCCTAAAGCAATACACACAACATACAAACAGCAACGAACAACCAACAACCAACAACCGACAACCGACAAGCGGAATTAATAGAGCGTGTTAACCGTTGTGCAAATTATAAACATAATTAATATGATGGCCCATACATGTAGGCCTCACTGCACAGACCAAGTCCAAGTCAAAGTCGAAGTCTCACTTCGAGATTCATTTTTGCGATAATGTTTACTTTTGGCTTCAGGTTGTCGATGTTGTTGTTGTTGTTGTTAGTGTTGTTGTTACTGCTGTGGCCGTTGTTTGTTTGTTGCGTTGACTACTTTGGCTTGACTTGTTAGCTGATTGATTTGCGCTTTGTTTGCCGTTTGGACATGACCAGAACGGGACATCAATTAGTAATGCTTGGCAGACACAATTATGCATATTGAGTTTGAGCTGGTGTCGTACTTAGCTCTGTTTTCGGAATGCGGCCTAAACCAAAGTGTAAGTTGGCTTTTATGGCACATATCACATCATTAATTGTCAGCTCCAGCAATGGCAAGAGTTTCTCTATAAGCGTGAAATTCGATATGCCTCAAGAATACACAATTATTGTACTCATATCTAATCATTGATAGATGCATCTGCTGATTAAAATAATAAGCTATTAATACCATAAATTGAAGCACTGCAACACTGGCATTTTAAACAGCGACTGTTAATAAATTAACAGACTTCAGATAACATACAGAGCTATCTATTACTCATATCTGTGATATTGAATAGAAGCAAATTATAGCTGATATCATAAATACATAATCTAATCGCTTTGTCACATTCAAGTAGAAACATGAAATTCTTTAGCTTGTTAACCAGAACTTTTAAAACATTTATATAAATTGCCTAATTAACTAATTCTACAATATATTTAAATATATTAATGCTTCGGCCAATTGAATTAATCTAATTGAAACAACGGAGTCAAACCTTGATTAAGCTAACAAGACACAACAGTTTCAATGCCAATAAAGTTTTAATTGCAACACATGTCACTCTTTTAGCCATGGCTTCATCTGCCACAATAACTCATGCCAATCTTTTCGTTTATAAAACTTTCCCACAGTCATCACATTGAAGCAATGCAACAACCATCAACGCCAACATATTGGCATTTGTCCATTTCAAAGGCATCACAAAAACGAAAGAAAACTCAGATGAATAGCAAGAGAAAAAGAAGGAGAAAGAGAAAGAGAGAGGAAGACAGCGAGAGAGAGAGAGAGGACAAAAAAAACCTTTACAAATTAATGCCAATGGCAAAGCAGAGAGACACACAGTAAAGAGTGTGGGACAGACATGTCCAGAAAATTATATTTACACCACTTACATATAAAATTAGTTTGTACAACTGCAACAGCAGCTGGACACATGGACAGCTGGACAGTTGGAGAGTTGGGCAGTTGCATGCTGCATTGGCAATTGGAAACGCAACCCCACAAAGCATTTCGTTTGCCTATCCACAGTTGCCTGCCACGTTGACTTATATAAATACATTAAGTCACAAATCACAATTTTCCGATGCTTGAAATGAGCAAACGGAAGGCATACATTTTAAATGTGTGTGCGCAGGCTTCTGCACGGAAGGCCAAACAGGACAGGAGACAAGAGACAAGTGGTGACTGGATAGAGAGAGAGAGGGAGAGGGGAGAGGGGAGAGGTGGCTAGCAAATAGCCC
Source organism: Drosophila funebris (assembly GCA_018901825.1). Taxonomy (NCBI): domain Eukaryota; kingdom Metazoa; phylum Arthropoda; class Insecta; order Diptera; family Drosophilidae; genus Drosophila; species Drosophila funebris. The sequence goes on from JAEIFK010000688.1 coordinate 8,289,804, forward strand.
GCGGGTAGCCGACTGGCCAGCTATCGAACCAATGCCAATCAATGCGGACCTGCCTCGTCTGCCTTTCCTTGCACCCCTCACTCACCTCTCTTGTGTATGGTCAAAGTGGTTGCCCCGATGCGAACGCGTTGTCGCATGTTTGTTGTCGCCAAGTGACTGTGGCACTGTCTGTGGCTCGAGCTCTGACGCTGATGCTGAAGCTGATGCTGACGCTGACTCTGTCGCTATAGTTGACTCCGGCTGGGAGTCGTCCACATGGGCGCGCCTCCCTGAGACGCCCACCTGCAGCAGTGGCAACAGCAGTTGCAGACACTGTAGACTGGCCACTGGAATAGCAACCTGTCTCTGGCAACTGGCTGGTCAGGTCGAATGGACGACTGGTGGACTGTCGGGCTGGCAGGCTGGCAGGTTCGCCGCCTTGCGTGAGATTGGATATCAATCTTTTTGCAATTTGGTATGCAATTTAAAATTCATGAAACACATTCCTTTGACTCAAAAGATGCAGGCAAATGTGTGAGCAGCAGCCGTACCCTCCCTTCCTCCATCGAACACCTCTGCGTCCAACTTTTGTGGCCCCTCCTTTAGACCCACACAATGCCATCCTCGTGCTGTCCTCGGCACGCTGTGGCTCAAATTGCCGTTTGCATTATTTATTTGCCTCCATTGATGAGCCTCTCTGTCGATGCCTGTTGCCTGTTGCCTGTTGCCCGTTGACGGGCCATGGTCCGTTTTGTGTGGTTGCTTCACTGGTTGTTGTTTTTGTGGCTCAGTAACCGTTACTTGTTTAAAATATTACAAAAAAGAAAAATACTTAGCAAGTGGGTATAAAAAGTTTGCCTAGTATTCAAAATGAAATCCGCTGTCGCACTGCCCACACCACTGAGTACACACCACAGTACAGTGCACCACACCCTCCACAGTGGTTTACCCATGCCAATCTTCCGCTATTAGTTTAATGTTTTGTTTATTGTTAGTCATGACCACCGCTGTGCCAGTCCCTCAGCCGAGTTGTGCCTCATGTTTGGTGCGTCTGAATGGCACTCCATGGCCATTATGTTGAGTAGTTTCACAAATATGTATGCCCAGGCCAGACCAGCAGACCAGCAGACCAGCAGACCACCAAACCACTAGACCACCGGACCACCAGACCACCAGACAGACAGCCAACGAGTCGATGCCAATGTCGCTGTCGTTGTCGTTGTCGATGTCGATGTGTGCGCCTGATTGGTTAGGGTATGTTGCCCCAAACTGGACGTGAGCATGGACACGGGCTGTGGCAACAATTGAATAGCCCTGGCTGCTGTGCTCTCGACCCACTCCCAAAGCCAACACGCTCTTATTTCGTTCAATTGCGTTTGTCAAACCCAAATGCATTTTAATGCCAATGACAGAGGCAGGACAACGGACCACGAACCACGGACCATAGACTCTGGATTCTGAATTCTGGATTCTAGTCGCAGGACAGTGGGCAGAGGTTCAGCCACAATACGCAAGTTTTATTTTTGCACTGCTATTTTGCTAAATTTTCATATGAAAATTGATTTGAACAAAGCTTTTAAAATGGCCCAATATAAATAAAAAATATATATGGAATAAAGAGTGAATATTTTACAAGAGTATTAAATGGCAGCGAATTCATAGAGAGTGTTGAGCTGCAAATGTGTGGAATATTCAAAAATTCAATTGAAGTAGAGCAACTGGATTGGAAATATAACTTCAAAAAGAGCGTTTAAATGTCTGAAAGTCTTCCTAAACAGTTGTGTATTAATCAACTCATAAACTGGAAAGCATTTAAAGATCCAACAATACAAATAATATTTGCTTAGTTTTAGATTAATCACAATTTATATTTAAATTACTTCCCGTTTTTAATAGTTGTGTACAAATTGTAGATATACTTGATTCAACACATATGTTTGGCTCTTGTTGTTTACTTTCATTATCTCAAAACGAAGATCTGTTGTTAGTTTTGAAGCGATTCAATAAATGCTCTCATCCCCATAGCATTTGGGCTTGTTACTTGCCTTGTTATTTATGCAGTCTTCTAATGCAATTTTAAACTTTGTCCATTACTGATCCCCTAGCAAATCCATGAGGTCCTTTAACAATTTCACCAGCTTATTAGATTATATGCATTATACACCCTCAAGCAGTGCGCATTAATCCGGTGGAACACGCCAACCTTTTGGAACGGGGGCACAAGTCCAATGCCGTTATTACCTGGTCGCCTAACATGTGAACGTTGCATGTTGCACACAGAACAGCAACAACAACAACAATATGAACAACTACAAGGAGGAGTATAACAACAATAGGAACTGTTCCAACAACAATAACTTGCAAACATTTCGCTTATCTATGAAGGCAGTCAACTTCCTTGTCTGAAGATGTGGCAAGAGGGGAAGTTTTGGGCGGGGGTGGTGAGGGGGGCTCTTCATCCATGCAAAACTTGGCAAGTTTTCGACGGATTAAGCTGATTAATTTGTCGTGATAAGAATGCGGCGCCTACACTGCCCCCCCCCCACCGTTCTTCCCGCTCAGGGGGGTCTCGGGGGCTAATCCATGCGGTTCGAAGGGTAAACACAAAAATATGTTATGCCGTTAGTCGGGGCTTTGGTTGTGGCCATATCACCAGTCAGTGTAGGTAACAAAAAACTTAAGTTTCCTGTCTGCCAACTTTTTTCTTTTCTTTTTAACGGCACGACTTCTCTACACTTCTCTCACTCAATGTCTTCTCTCAAATTCTCTTTCCCTTTCTCGCACTATTAGTGGTAAGTCAACGAATTTACTGCTTCTTATGGCGCACATTTTTGTATAAAATTTCAAATTCGCTTAGCATCAAATTACGTGCATGTTAAGCAATTCTACAGAAAGCGAGAGAGCACGAAAGAGTCTGTGTGTGTGTGTCTGTGTGTGAGAGAGAGACAGAGAGCGAGAAAAGTGGGCGGCATAGGCGCCAATTAAAAGCGTTTCAAATTACGCAGAAAATATCATAATTCCATGGAACTAACATGAAGTTAGGCACAACAATGTGACCAGACTCGATTGTAATGCGATACTTTTTTGGCAACTCACCGCAAAAAAACCGAGTGCAACATCTTTTTGGGGCAACATGGGAAACCAAAGTCAGTCGAGTGCATGCGCTTCGTATATAAACAAATAATTAATAAGCCGCCAGGCTGGAGACTCTCCTCTCGTTGCTTTGGCAAATTGTTAAACGATTGCTCCGAATTGGAATCTCAATCTGAATTTGGATCAATTTGCGGTGTGATCAGGTCCAGCTTGGTCTGGTCTAGGCCAAAGCCAACTCGCTGTTAGCCAAGTTGAGCTGAGGCACTTTACATGCAGTCAACATGTTTTGGGGCTGGTGCCGGGCGTCATTTACATGTCCAAGTCGCCTTCCTCGTTGTCCGCATTCAACACATACATGCAACATGAGGCATACAACATGTTTACATTTTTGCACTAATTTAATTTTTTCTGCCAATACGCCGTCATAGTTGTTGTTGTTGTTGTTGTTGTTGTTGCTGCTGCTGCTGCTGATGTTGGCTTAAATTGCTGTTGAGTTAATTTAAATTGGTATTTGATTATATTTGGCTCTCGGTGAACGTTGCGCGTTCCGCCTGCCCGTTTATGGCCAACTCAATTAAGTGCAATCAACGGATTAGTGAGATTTTTGCATTGCCATTCAATTGCATTATGTGGCTAACCAAATATTTTTGAAACTTGGCCACTTTTGCATTTAACCTGCAATGCCTCCCAAGACGAGAAGGTATCCCCCCCCCATCCCCATAGACCAAACATACATAGATAGATTGGCGGGGGGTCTACTGCCAGACATTGTCTGGCAACATGTTTTTGGCCCTGGCCCATTGCATGTCAAATGCAAATTAATTTTGGCACTTAAACAAAAGGATTTGACTTTTAATCCCTGGCTATAAATGGCATGTGTGCACATACCTAGCACATAAATACAATGCATGTGTGTGTCTGACTGTGTGTGTGTGTGTGCAACTTAAGCTAAAATAATGAAATTTTCTAACAAAGCAACACCTTGCCTTGGCTTGGCTTCAGCTCTCATCACAGTCTGGCAATGGCAGCAATTTGTGCAGACTTATGGAGAAGCTCCAATGCGGAAAAGGGAGAGGAGACTGCAGCCAGGTAAGGGGGGTGAATTATTGCCAGGAATATATGACTGAATAACATAGACTTGGGATATGCTCTGCGGCAGAGAATTTATTATTATGTTTATAATTGCCATAAACTTACCAAAAATCTATCAGCAAACAACATCATATTGTACGAGTATAATGAAGGTGGCTGTAGAGTAATTAGGTGAGATAAATAACCATGGAGGCTGTGTGCATGTGGATTATTTCGATATACTGAAAAGGACAATAAATGAAAAAATGGGATTTAGGATTGACACAACATGAACTGAACTCTCTGTGATGCAAAACCCTTGGAAAGAAGTGAGTATGTATGGTAATTGTGTTTGAAGTGAAATAAAGAACTATTGAGAAGAGTTTCCCATGATGACAAAGCTGACTGCAGATTTGGGAAAAAGAAAAGCCTGTAGAGTTCTTAAGAATTTGTGAATGATAATTCAAAAGAAGCTAGTGCACAAACAACTTGTTAATATTTAAATGCTCTTTTCTATGTAGGGCCACAAAACTATTTGCCTCGTTTTTAAAGGCGTTCACACAGCTTGTAAAAGAATTGCCAAAACGCCAGCGAAAAGTCGGCAAAAAAGAAAATCCCCCACAGAGACCACACACTTTCTATAAGAGGGAGTCAACTGCAATTAGCAAAATTATTTGAGTGGGCGCGTCAAATGAATGAAAAGCCGTAACTGAAGACGAAGTCAAAGCCAAAGTCAGAATGGAATAAAGGAAAAGGAAAAGCGTAAGGCTATAGTTTTTATATTTGCTAGCGATAAATATGGAGTAAAATGCAGCTGAGCTTCATGTTAATGCGGTCTTTGGGGAGGCAATTGAGTGAGCGAAATGAAAAGTGTCATAACAATCACAGCTGGCTGAGGATGCCTCGCTCGTTTTAATGACTCACTAAATTATTCATACGCCGTGGATGCCGAACGATGCGATAGGTGGCGTGGTGAGGCGTGAAGGGTAGAGGCGAGTGAAAAGCGTTTTGTTTTGAGCATGCCAAGCGCTAAAAGTAAACAAGGCGCAATGAATTTTCCAGCCAGCCAAACAAAATGAAAAGTCAACAAACTTGGCGAACGCTGAGCATTGAGAACGGTTTTACGTTCGCCTTGGAGTGCGAGTGGCGAATGGATGAAAGGGGATGGAGAAGGGGTTGGCCTAGCTGTCATATGAATATGCAATGAATATGAATGCAGTGCCAAGATGTTGTTGGAGTTAGTCACGTGTGTGTGTGTGTGTGTGTGTGTGTGTGCGTGTGTATGTGTGAGCATGAGTGTTTGTTATTTCGGTATAACGCTAAAGTCACTTTCTACCCTCGCTTAAATAGAGGGATCACATGACTTGATTGCTTGCACTGTCGACGCCATAGAACATCGGCAGGAGCAGCAGTCATGGAATATGGTATATGGTATATGCTATATGGAGTATGGACTATGGACTATGGAATATGGAATACGCCATCGACAATCGCTGTCTGACGTATTAATATGAAACGCTTTTGAGCACGTAGCAACACTTATGGCCAGGCATTACATGCTGCAAGTGCCCCAGCCTGTGTGACTGTGACTGTGCCACTGAGGCTGCTTCTGCCACGGCTTCTGCCACTGCTTCTGCCTCTGTTTCTGTCTCTGCCTCTGCAAGGGATATCACGACACTCATGATGACAATGGAGCGGGCCAGTATGAGTAGATAAGCAGCAGAGTGAGAGGGAAAGAGTGTGTGAGAGAGAGAGAGATAGAGAGTGAGCGAGGGAGGCAGGGAGAGATGTGCTGGCGTCATGCGTGCTTGCTGGCAGCCATTCAAGCGCCTTGCCCCTACAATTCCATTACCAAAATGTGGTGGGGATGTTGCCACTGCTGACGATGATGATGATGTATCATGCATGAAGCATAAATTCATTTTCAAGTGCTGCCTCGTGTACTTGTGCCTCAGTGAGGCAGAAGCTGCGAGTTGCGAGCTGCAAGCTGCGTCGTCATCATCAGGATGAGGCAGCAGCGGAGGCATGCTGCATGCTGCAATTGCAAACTGCCGCCTGGTTATCCTTTTTGTGTGCGCACATTTTTGCACTTTGGGTTTGGGTTAAAATGTGCAGGTTTTTTTTATTCTCATTCTTTTTTTTTTTGTTTTCCTTTTTTTTGTATTTTACTTGAGCCTACACTTCATTTAGCTTGCAGCGCACAGCGTTGCATTTATTGGTTGAAGTGTTTTTCTTTTTCCCTTCTCTTTTTTTTCGAGTATTTTTTTATTCTTTTTTGCATATGCATTGCACTCTCTTCTTGCGCCTAGTGCCTCGTCTTCATGCCCATTATCAAGTAGCGTGCAGTTTCTTGACTGATTGCAATGATGCAGCGTTGCAGTGTTTGCAATGTTGCAGCGACTGCATTGGGGGCTGGGCTTGGCTTGCTAATTAGCAAAAAGGGCAAAAAATTGAATGGAGATTGCAAAGAGACACCACAGCATTGGAATGGTTCAAGTAAATGGTGCCTTGGATAAAATAGTAAAGCCAACGGAGGTAGACACCTCAATCAGAATGAATATGCTGTAACAATTGAAAATGTGCATAAGTACATTAAAAAATACATACAATACAATGCTATTAAATCCTTAAAAAGTTTAAAAGATTAGTATGAATTTCATAATATTAATAGAATAATCTTTTCAGTTCCATTAGTTATTGCATAAATGAATTCAATAACTCATATGAATAAAAAAAAACTAATGAGTTTCTTGAATAAAATATCATTGAACTATACGTTCTATAATCTTTGGGTAATAAAATATGAAATCTATAAATAAATGCCACTGCAGAATTGAGTCATTTGGCTCTTACGAGTATTATTTTGTATTTAAACGTTGCAATTATAAAATCTGTGCAATGACACAGTTATCTCTGCATCTGTGTGTGCACATGTATAAATATATGTTTATCGCGCGCTTAAATAATGTTATAAACATAAGAGAGAAAAAAAACATGACTAACAAAATATGGTAATAAATGCCATGGCATTTAAAATGTTATTAAAAAAAGTCAAGCCGTGTACATAAATTGACTGGCTGCAAATAGCAATCAATAAATATATATATATATATATATATATATAGTTATATACAAACTTCTGTAGATAGATATTTAATAAAGTTAGTTGCAGAATTCTCATAAAGATATGACGTCAATTGAGCGACAACAACAACAAGAATAACAACACAACGAAGGAGAGAAACAGCGGCCAAAATAACTCAAGACCAAGTTTTGCGTTACAACAAAAATCACAGCACTTGCAATTTGATTGTTGTTGTAAGAATTATAAACAAGAAACAACTTCTAAAAACAACTTTCATTTTGTACTTGCCTCGTATAGAAACCGATATCGATAGCAGTCCCGATACCAACAACAGTTGAGTAACTTAAACTGATCGATAAAGAATTTGTTAAATTTTCCAATTGAGAATGAAATTTGTTTAAGTGTTCGGCAAAGAGGAACTGAAAACTTTAACTGAGCCATGGTTGTCATTAAGCTGAAGTCGCATAATTGAATTAACTTCTTATTGACTTAGAGGGCTCTGCTATGGTGGAGGGTAACCCCTCCGATTTCCCTTCCCCAGACCCCTTGGCATTGTACTTACTAAGTGGAACTGGTCACTGATCTGGATTAGCAACAACAAAAGCAACAACAACAACAACAACAACAACAGCAGCAACAACATCGACAGCTAGAGTAACAACAACAAGCTGTTGCCGTCAACACAATCACCACACACAGAGAGCAAACCAAGCCGCACCGCCCCCTCGTCCCCTGGCCCCTTCGCACCATCGCATCACAGCGCACCACAGTCAAAGTCGTTGCGGGGTCTATAGGAAATGTTGTGGGGACACCGCTGTACCAAAGCGTGACAGGCATGAATTAACAATTTGAATTAATGTCAGTTACTCATGGCATAGCTGCTGCTCTGAAGTAGAGAAGTAGAGGGAGATGGATATATGGAGATGGAGTAGGAGCTCGGGAGGGTGGGTGATAGAGAGGTAGGGAGGTAGGGAGGTTGGATTGGAACACCACCAGGTGAGTGGCTTGCGAGTGGGCGCCCTGGTTGCTTAGTTGCACTTACTAATTTCTGACTCTCCGGCCAACTGACTGCGACTGGCATTGATCTTTGCGTCTGCTGTTCGCCTTCGCTTGTGGGCACAAAATGAAAGGAAAAGTAAGTTACGACTTTGTCAAGTTACGAGTACTTTACGGGTAACCAGAGGGAAAGGTAATTGCATTTATGTACCAGCGACAGCAACAGCGCAAGCAAAAGCAAAAGCAAAAGGGAAAGGTTTTTTTTTTTTTTTACTGCTGCTTCTTCTACTTCTTGTGATTTGCTTGGCCAAGTGTCAAAAATGTGTGGCAGGCAACTGAGGTAGCCTGAGAGCCGTTGTAACAGTCACCGCAGTCCATCGTCCATCGTCCGTCGTCCGTCGTCCCCATTCCCGATCCCAAGTCTCCCCCTGGCTGAGCTGGCGCCAAATTAACCGGAAATGTCACAATGGGCGACGTGCGGCCCGCTGCCCGTTTGGAAATTATACAATTTTGTCACGTGACATGCATTAGAAATACACACACAGATACACGCACACCAATACACACACACAGCCAGAGACACAGTGGGAGAGGCAGCTGAGACGTGCCGCAGTCTAAGCAGAGAAAAAAACCAAACGAAACGAAACGACAACACAAAACGACAAACAATTAAAGACCGTCAAGAAGGAATTAACAAAATAAGCTGAGAATAAACGACAGATAAATTCCCTATAATCAGTGAAACACTGTTAGCCCCAAGCAGTTGAGTTTTGGAAACCCTTTGCCACAACGTGAGCCCAATGAGGGAAGTTAATACACGATCTAAGAAAGATCAACTTAATAATATCCATTTGGCTTTTCAAGTTATCTAAGTTCAGTTCAGCTGGACAGTTAATGAACTCTGGCGCACCTTCAAGGGAATTAGCCAAAAACAAAACAAAGGGAAAAGAAAACAATAATATAAAAATAATACCCTCTTTAATAAGGTATTTTCCATAATTACGGGGCACATAAAAAGGTAGCCGCCCCTTTTGTGCGAGTGTGAACATGTCAAGCCGGCTAAATGTCAACTAAGCACGCGAAATATAAAAATTCCAGTGTAGAACTTTCACTGTTCAAAGTCGTAACTTAAATACAACGTGTAATTCCATGTGGCATGCGGCATGCGGCAAGCTGTAAGCGACATGAGGCAGCGTCCAACTGACGCTCAAGTCAATGTCCCTGTGCGAGAAGAAGAAGTCCCAGTCGCCGTCCCAGTCGCCGTCGCAGTCGCTGTCGCTGTTGAAGCCGATGTGAAGCCGCAAAAGCGCGAGAATATTGGCGAAATACAAAACCCGCTTTGAAGTCTGGCCAAAACTAACTGAGTCGGGCCAAAACCGATTTGCCACTTCATATGAAAAACTATTTTCCCTTTTGAAGTGGCGTTCTTTTCGCCTCTTAACGCACTTTCTTATGCACCACGCTCCTCCTCTCTCCATGCACCACAACTTATCCCTTTTCACAGCTTTTCACTCCTTTCCATCTTCAAGATGGCGGAAATGCTTAAATATCAAAGGCAAAAAGCCGCGCTAACAACACATATGATAAGCATATGTTGAGGTAAAGAGTGAGAGAGACAGACAACCACTTGCATATCATATGTGTGTAGGGTGTGTGTAACGCCTTCTCCCCATTTTTGGGGGTGGCTTTCTCGTATGTGTGTGTGGGCACTTTCACTTTTCTTCACACCAAAAGTTTTTGTATGTTTGTCGCATTGATTTTTCCTCCTCTTTTTCGTTATTCTTTTTCTCTTATTTTTTTTTTTTCTTTTTTGGCAGCATTTTGTTTGTGTTGTTGTTGGCATTTGATTGGAAGTCTTAGGCATCGGGGGTGGAGATTGGGCTCGCTGTGTCTCATTGCCTTAGGGGTAGCAACAGCAATGGCAATGTATCAAAGCAAATTTGACAAAGGTTTGACTTTGACTTCAAAAGGCAGCCAAATAAAGACACAAATGGGATGACAATCGAAAATGTTCAAATAATTTGAAAGGGATAAGTAAAGTACTTGCACATGTAGGAACTGAATAGATATAAATAATTGCATATCGTTGAGATTGAAGGTTTAAAAACCTGGTGCACTTGTTAAGATTTTAAAGTTACTCTTTAAAATATTTAAAATTTATATAAAAACTCTTCGCTTACCCAACAAACTCAAGGGTCTTTCCCTGATTTCACGTTTTTCCCTTTCTTTACAAATCTAATCTGTAGATCATTTTTTATTTTAACTACAAGTTTTATCCATTTCTCAGGCATTTGATTAATGATCGCATCACATTTAATTGCAATTTAAGTCTAGACTAAAAAAAAACTTAAAAATAAAGATATATAATAAATCTCTAGCACAATGCTTAAATCTAAATAAAAAAAATTAATTTTTTAATTATATGAAGCGGCGCCTAAGCAACCGCTACCGGAACCTGAAACCCGCTAAAATCGTGGCTCAAGGTCGAAAGCAGAGCAAAACGGGATGGAACGGCATGGAGCACACATAAATTTTGATGTCTATAGAAACCGTTAATGTAATCACTCAACTCGCAGTTTAAAACTAAGTCATACTTATTTCTATATCATTTTTAAGCGTCGCATCAAAATCAAATTAGTTCCAAGCGTTGATTTTCTTATAGTTGTGTGTGTCTATGTGGCGCTTCATGCTCGATGATTTCCAGCTAATTTTGTGTAGCATTTCAAAAACTGACTACACATACAATGGACAGTAATTATAATACGATGCGGCACATTTATCGCCACGATCAGCAAACATCCGTTCAGTTCACTCTGTTCTCTGTATTCTGCGTCGAAGGTCTTGTAATTAGTTAGCTAATTTACATGATATTCAAGCGAACATCCTTACAAATAAATATGTGACTCACACATAGGCAGTGAGTGTACTTAATCAACTGGCCGCTGCTGTGGCCACTGAAAGAGACTAAAAGACCATGAGGCCAACTCAAGCCGAACCAGCAGAAAAATACAGAAAAAATTTCTCAAGAATATTTACCGCAAATAGTTGTGTGCCAAAGTAGGCGCAGAAAAATGCGACGACGCGTCGTTCGCTGAGTTGGCCTATCAGCCAAGTGGCATCATCATCATCATCATCGTCATCATCATCATCATTATGGTGTAAGCAATGAGGCAGTTGCAGGCTTGGCCATTTGGCGTGGCATGGCATAGCGTGGTCACGTCAGGGCCATGAACTTGGCCATCGTTGCTGACCATCAGCAAATGCCGGACGTGGCCAGAGCCTGCGCCTCAGCTAATGCCACAGTCCAAGCCAAGAGTCTGAGCCAGAGCCTGAACCCGATTGTCAATGATAAAAAGTCGTGGCCAACAAGTGGCGCGTCCTCATTTGCATCGGCAGCGTAGAAATTCTTGTAATGCTCAAACGACCCAAAACCGCCCACACATGACATGACACGCTCTTCCTCTCTCTCCTCCCCACCCCATTCTCAATCTCCTGCCCACCGTTCGGTACTCCCCTTAATGTCCCTGTGGCAATGTGGCTGACTGCCTTTTGTTGTCATTTGCCGGCTGTTTTTGTGCATTTGCTGCAAATGGTCAAATTATTTCCTTTTCCGTATTTCTTTGCCCGGCTTTTGGCTTGCTTTACGTTCCATTTTTTTCATGTTTTTTCCTCTCTTTTTAATATTTTTTTTTTCCAAAGCATTCACGCGCACGAAAGGATTTCTTGTAATTTGGCTGAGACTTGAAAAGCAGCTGGAAAGGGTTCTCAGTCTCAGTCTCAGTCTCAACATCCAGTGCTGCTGCTGCCTTGCGCTTCAGATTCAATGCTGATGAAAGGGATTTGTGCTGCCACCGCTGCCGCTGCAGCCTCTGTTCTTGCCACCGTTACTGCCGCTGCTTTTTGGCGACTTTGCATTTTTATTTGTAATGCTTTTGGCTGCTGCTGCTGCTGCTGGTTTTGGCGGGTTAGCAGGCAGCTTTTGTTTTAAAAGGCAGCGCAGTACGAGTGCACACATAAATACATATGTACTCGTATTTGTATTCGTATTCGTATTTGTATTCGCATTTCTATATGCATATGCAGCACACGGCAGATTGAATCCATTCGCGGCATTCGCCACGTTCAATGGAAAAGGCTGCTCCGACTGTTGCTCCTTCTCCTGCTGCCTTTGCCGTTGCTGTTGCATATGCATTATGCACACTCATTACCCACACCGCCATTTGCCATTATCCTTGTGCGCTCGTTCACTTTCATTTCGCATACTCATTCGCCTCGTTGTGTAGATTGTGTGTGTTCTGTGTGTGCTGTGTGTGTGTGTGTGTGTGTTTTATAGCAATTTTGATGCTGCTATTGCTCCTCTCGTTGTTGTCGTTGATGTTGTTGTTATCGCAATTTTTGTGCCTTACCCTTGCCACTTGAGACATTGCTTTGTTCTGCTCTGCACAACTCTGGTCTGCTCTAAAAATGAAGGGGTTATGGCTATGAAAGCTTTTAGGCGCTGTATTTATTTATTTTTTTTTTTTTTTTTTTTGGCTCCCTAAGAGCTGAGTGAAAGAATAAATCCAATGCATTTTGATGTGCGGAAAGTGTGGAAAAAAGTCCAACTTCAAATGCAAAAGCCCCATGAATATTGCAACTTATTCAAAATGTGGGAGCAAAGCTCTTCAGATCTCTTGGAGATACTTGACGAACTATATTTAAAACTACTGAAAGGTTTTAAAATAATATATCATTTTAACAATAATAACTGTATAATGCACAAATAATAAGTAAATGATTGAAATGTGTTTGTTGCGGATTAAATAAACTTCGAATCTTCATTCTATTTTAATTAGTGAAATACATTTGAATATTAAAAGACTCATTAATCTTTTTAGACTCTGTACTTTAAAAAAGTACATAGTCTTCTATGTTTGACGAAAGCGATTTGTGCGTAACAGGCAGAAGGAGTTGATCAGCATCAACATCCGTCTGTCTGTCTGTCCGTCTGTCAGGTCTGGGGTTCATAACTACACCGTCAGCATAGAATTTTCTTTTTTTAATTTTTGCCACGCCCACGCTACGGTCCTCACGAAAAGAACAGAGTCTCCCACTGTCGACTGCGGTCGATTGTAGCCTTATCCTCTTTCAGTTGTAAATACTGATGCAGGGTACTAAACTGTCGCATGCGCCTCGTTTTTATATATGTATAACTACAATAATTCTTTTCTAGCATTTAAAAAATATTTTAAATTTGCGATACATATTCCAAATACATTTTCACAAATATTATCAAATATACATTCATATATTCATAATTGTCAAACATTTATTGTATTGACTCATTCGTATTAATTGAAATATGAAATTGTCATTTTCAATTGAAATAAGCTTTGAAAAATTAATCAAATTATAAAAATCTAAAATAATAAAATTGTCAGGCCAGAGTTCAGTCTTCAGTAGAAATACGAAGAACTCAGAACATTTAGTTTGATCAAACGTGTTCAATATACTAAGCAATTCTGAAATAAGTTTTGTGGCAGCCAACCAAAAGACGAATGTTGCAGTTTTCCTAGCCGTGGGCAAGACCAGAGCGGCCAGAGACAGAGACAGAGCCAGAGCCATAGACTGAGAACGAAGTCATCAGTCGGCTGAAAGGAGAGAGAACAAGCAATTGGTTTGTTTCATTTTGAACTGTATCAAAGTAGTCCGAGAATCCGCTATTTGAACTTTCCTTATTTCAATTCGAATATGAACTCTGACGACGAATACTCGGATGAAGATCACGGCGATTCGCATCGTTCAATAAACAGCACATCCTCGTTCATGACGAGTGTGGAGAGCGATGAGGACACCTGCACGGAAATCGATCTACCCGAGCGACCCAGGCGCAGCGTCGAGGTCGATGAGTTTGTGTACAAGGTGCTAACTGCGGATCAGATAGTGCAACACCAGCGGAATATCATCGACGAAGTCAACAATGTGCTACATCTGTCGCCGCAGGTCACCCGGATCATACTCAATCACTACAAATGGGACAAGGAGACGCTCTTTGAGAAATATTTTGAGAGCAGTCCACAGGAGTTCTTCCGTCGAGCCCATGTTGTGAATCCATTCGCCACACCCTCCAAGCTCAGTCTCAAGTCTGTGCCGAGTGTGAGTGGGCAGGAGCAGGTCTGCGGCATTTGTTATTGCCCCTGTGATGAGCTGAAGGGTTTACCCTGTGGCCATGCCTTCTGTGCCGCCTGCTGGAAACAATATTTGGCCAACAAGACATTCAGCGAAGGATTGGCCCACAGCATCACCTGCCCTGCCACCGACTGCGACATCCTGGTCGATGACGTGTCTTTCGTCAAGCTGGCCGATAACGCAGAAGTGATTGCCCGTTACCAGCAGCTGATCACCAACACCTTTGTCGAGTGCAACTCCCTGATGCGTTGGTGCCCCGCTCCAAGTTGTACCCATGCCATCAAGGCCAGCTACAGTGAGCCCAGGGCTGTGAGATGCGCATGTGGACATGAATTCTGTTTCGGATGTGGCGAGAACTGGCACGAGCCCGTTAGCTGCTCCTGGTTGAAACGATGGCTCAAGAAGAACAACGAGGATTCAGAGACGTCCAACTGGATAGCGCAGCATACGAAGGAGTGTCCCAAGTGCAATGTGACCATTGAAAAGGATGGCGGTTGCAATCACATGGTCTGCAAGAATCCATCGTGTCGCTATGACTTCTGCTGGGTGTGCCTGGGCTCTTGGGAGCCTCATGGCTCCTCCTGGTACAGCTGCAATCGTTTCGACGAGGAGGAAGGCAAACAGGCCAGACAGGCACAGGAACGCTATCGATCATCGATGGCTCGATATCTGCATTATTACAATCGCTATATGAATCACATGATGAGCATGCGCATGGAGAACAAATTGTATGCCAATGTGCAGGCCAAGATGACTGACATGCAGGAGAACATGAGCTGGATTGAGGTGCAGTTCCTCAAGGAGGCCGTCGACGTACTTTGCCAGTGTCGTGCCACACTCATGTACAGCTATGTGTTCGCGTTCTATCTGCGCAACAACAATCAGAAGATCATCTTCGAGGACAATCAACGTGACATGGAGATGGCCACCGAGAAGATCTCCGAGTGCCTGGAGCGTGAGATAACCGTGCAGAATCTCTACGAGGTTAAGCAAAAGGTTCTCGATCTGTCGCACTATTGCCGCAAGCGTCGCACCGTCCTCCTCTGCCATGTGCGGGAGGGTTACGAGAAAGACTGGTGGGATTTCATCGAATAGAATCGAAGTCGAATGCGAATCTGAATCCGAAACTGACTGTAAACTCCTATATGGTAACACGCAATAGATCGATCTCATTGATTGGCATAACACACACTAAGACACGACACGACACGACACGCATTTCTCTGAAGACTTTATATTTTTATTGCATTTCGGTTTGAGCTATTAAAAAGTCACAAAACTTTTGGCTTACTCTCTGGTAAATTGCCAGAGATATCAAAATTCTACAGTCACATGATGCCACAGGAATAACGATGTGTTTTATTTGCAATCAAAGAGGTTCTACACGTTTAGCGAAAGACTGTTAACAACTCTTTTTTTAATGGCCAACAAATGAACTCGTCTTAAATCATTTAAACATTTTACTTTCAATCTTCTCAATTCTGGCGAGGGGCTCTCTATACATCTGTTGCCTCTTAAAGTTTGCTATCTTAATGACTTTGGTCAACACTTTAGAGTGGGACAAAGAGACAGGCTATCAACTTGGCATCATTATTTGTATTGTGTGTGTTTGAGAGTGTGTGTGTTTGTAGTTTTTGTAATTATAACATAAATCAATCCAACTTCATGTTATACTTTTTGGCGCAACAAAGCGATTAATGTCGACAATGCCACAAGATATGGCATGGCTTAAGGAAAAGCATAAATAAGCCATAGAGCCATGGCCAATAACGGAACGAAACGGAACATTGAGACGGCTCGGCGCATGCGCAACGTTTTCATATGAAAAATATTTCCTTATCGCGATGCGCTGCAGAGAGTTGAAGTTGGAGTCGAAGTCGAAGTCGATGTTAGAGTCGATGTTGGAGTCGCCACTTGGCAGTTGCCACTTGGCAGTTACCAGTCGCCGCCAGGTGCACGAGATTTACGGCAAACGGCAGCCAAGTCGTGCCCGTGACTGCTCCCTGCCCTGGCCTGGCCAGATGTACCATGGCCTGTCTAAGGCAGGCCTGTCTTAGCCTGGCCAAGTGTGAATTTTCGCACCCGTGATGAAGTTTCCAATTAAATTTTATTGGATTTCAAATTGAGGCTGCCAGGCAGTCAGCCAGTCAGACAGTCGCTCATTGATCTCCTGACTGCTGTGTCTGGTTTTTTTTTTCTTTTGCTTTTTGGGTTCCGCAAATATTTGCGCGCCATTGTTGTGGCAAGTGTTGAAAGTGGGCGTTGCACCATCGCACCATCATCCACCTTGCCTCCCATCGAAGCCATCGAATTGCTGCCATTTGCACACTCACAGAGTGATTTCTTATGGCAGTTCAATGCGAGGTCAGCAACGTGGCAGATGTAACTGTAGCTATTGGCCATAACATAGGCTTGGACTGTGGGAACGCCCAAGACAGGAGAATGTCTAATTGATTGCATACCGAATATTGCGGTAATTAAAATCCAACAACATTAAAATGGAATTTCGTCAATGAAGTAATGAAAAAATAACTGCTAAAATACATCAAAGAGTGCCTCTATTGCATTACGAATTGCCACATTATTTAAGTGTCAATGACAGCTGATGGATTAAGTGGAAATCAGCTTTCTTTTAGCAATATTTTCACTGATTATTTATCTACTAGCCAACTTAATCAGTTTACAGCTGTTACAATTTGATTGTTTCTTATGATTTGGCTTACATCTACTTTAAAAGCTCTGCCAGAAACTTGCAGCTATCGTAAGCTTTAAGTAACTTTAATATCATATTTGGCATTGGCTAGACAAGCAGCTGAGTTCCGTGGGGCAGCCAAGTACCAATCAACAGTTGCCATCGCCTGGCTCATTCAACAAGTCAACAAAATAATAAAAAGATATCCTGGTAAAGCCCTACTTCTGCTCCTTGTAGATGCGCAACCAACAGCATCAGCCTGGTCAAGCTGTTCGAGTGAGTTCCTATTAATTTTATTTATTGGCCTCACTCTTAAACAGAGTTGCTGCCCCTGCCACAACCACAGTGGCAGCTTAGCGGTCACAGTTCGTGTCCTGCCTCCTTCGAGTGTCTGCCCCACAATTCCTGGTTCGCTCTTGGGGCAGCTTATTGAAATTTTTATCTACAGTTTGCTTTTCTGCTTATGGCAGCGTCTTGGCGAATTTCTTGGCCAAGCTTTAGCAATTTTTATTATGGCATATTTTTGCCTCCTCGTTCTCTTTCATTTTGTCATTGTCGTTGTCGTTGTTGGGCGCTTCATGTTGTTAAATTTGTTTTACGATTTAGTCGCGTTCTTTCAATTACACCGCATCGTCCTTGAATCTGTCCACGCTCGAGCTGTTTGGCCAGACGAAGGTCAGCGGTTTCACAATGAGGACACGGAAGTGTTTTAAGCTCTGGATGATGCGGTTTCTCATCGAGCTAAAAAGTGTGTCAATAAACAACAGCTAAAAATTTAATAATTGATAAAGTTAATAAATACTTGGACTTTAACAAAATGAAGTACGGTAATTTGTAGTTATCATTGGGCTTGTCAATTTGTAGGTACTTTCTAATTGCCCCAAGTTGGCGGTGCCAGCACTCAGCCTATCTGTGGCACATTAGTTGAGCCATTGAGCAAAATTTCGCCGCTGCCATAAACAATCTGCAGACACGAGCTCAAGCTGCCGTGAGACGCAACAGTTGCGGCAGTTCCTACTGCCACTGGATCTGGATCTGGCTTCACTGGCTTCAGCTCCAACTGCAGCTCTGACTATGGATGTGGTTGTGGTTGTGGATGCGGCTCACTATCACTTCATCAGCGACGTGAATTTATGAGGCACTTTGCGTAGTCGCCGAGCTTCGCTGGCCATAATTTGCTGCCGTCTATTGGCGAGTGCACAAATTGCGTTGATATGCTGACAGGCGGCGCACAGCGGGCCAAACTCCTCCACCGCCACCCCACTCCTATTTACGACACCCGCCCCCATGTCCATGTAACGTCATCTAATGCGCAAACTCATTTGCCTATCGCTCGCCAACAGCAGCAGTAACAGCAGAAGCAGCTGCAAAGTGCATTTTGTTAGCTGGCAGTGTAGATGGCTGCTGATCTTTTGCTGCTTTGTCTTCCTCCCCTTCATCCTCTTCTTCTACATCTTCGACTTCGACTTCTCCTTCTTCGTTGCTTAGACTCAAAACTCTAACTAAATTGAAGCACGCGCGCAGGCGTTTTAAGCGGCACAAAACCCAATTGAATTTAATTGAAGGCAGTTGGACGTAAGGCAGCTGAGTAAGTGCCTCGTAAGGGGGTTGAAACAGTGGGCGAGAGGTGGTATAGTTGGCGGGGTGAAGAGGAGAGCGTACATTAACTAGCTGTCACATTTTTGTGATGTGCGCGCGAAGAAACTCAATTTAAAAAAAAAAAAAAACAAGAGCAGCAGTAGCAGTAGCAGGAGTAGTATATAAAACAGAATTTGAAATACTCTTACTCAATCAATCGACAAAAACGAAATCTTAAATTTAAACTAAATGAACAGCATGACAATCAGTAACTCAGCAAATGAATAATTAATTTGATAGCTTGTTAAACTTTAAGTGAAATGCCTTTTGCCATCGTTGTTTTCTTTACTTAAAGCTCGTTGCTGATGACGGCTGATGTCTCTAGTTTGCAATTGAATTGTTGTAATTGCAAGACTCACACTAAATATATATTTTAACTTTTATATTTAATATCTTCGTAAGATTTCATTTAACTTCATGAACTGTGTCTCTTTAGGTATGAACAAATTATTAAAAATATATCAGAGTTGTGATTATTTTCATTGAAGTGCCCTTAATTTTATTCTACAAATTCTAATTCATTGTAAATATACTCCAAATTTTGTTTGCCAACTATTTAAAACATAGTTGAGCTATCGTTGCATACTGATAACAATAATCATAACACCTCTTACTACGTGACTGAAGAGTACATTCGCAATTCGAGCTCATCACACAAATTAAGCGCATTCCTCAGTTCTGCGTTTTGTTAGTGTTTCTCTCTCTGTCTCTCTCTCTCTCTCTCTTGCTTGTCTCTTTTTCTCTATCTCTGTTGGCAGCTTATCATTTGCATCATCAGCACAGCGACAATTTCGCGTTGTATTTGTTGCTGTTGTATTTATAGCATTCGTTGTTTTTGCGCAAAAGGTCGTGACAATTTAATTAAGCATCATTTTATTTAATTATTTCATATATTGATTGCAAAGTGTAAAGCTTTTAATTGCAAAATGGCGTAGACCCTGCCACTGCCTCTAGCTCCAGGTCCCAAAAGCCGACCACTACAAAAGAGTCGAGGTCATTGTGAGATGAGATGAAATAAAGGGAATTGGTATCAACATTTTAATGCAGAAAACGCAGTCAAAACTGTTTGCCTGGCATTTAATGTATTTATATTGTATTTCATTATGGTTATTTCATTGTAATGATTGAATTGAATGCCAATGATGGACACTGTCCACAACTCTGACTCCCTTGCCGGTTAAATAACTGCAACAACAGCAACAACAACAACAGCCCTTTCCCCTCTGTGCGTGAGAGCTGCCAACGAATCAATTATGCGTCATATTCTTGCTGTTATAAATATTTACGTTGAAATTAATTATTTTATATTAAAATGACCGCAATACATTTTATGGCCGAATGACGCCTAGGATATCCCACACAGGATATTGCGCACGTAGCGCTGTTTGAAGTGTCCTGCTGTTGATTTTTGTGGCCGACTGAATGTGGCCAGGTCCTGATTGACACCGTAAATGATATGCGCATTATTTGCAGGATATGCTGCTGTCAATGCCTGAGTGTGTGCATGAGTGTGTGTGTGTGTGTGTGTGTGCCTTTGTGTATGCATGTGTAAGCTGCTGTGCAAACAGGAAACGGAAATGGCAAGCATTGTCTGCCTCTGCCATATTGAACGCATTTCGATAGCATTGTGTGATGAGATTGTCCGGCATGTTGTTGTTATTGCATGTTTAATGACCAATCTAATGGATTTTACTTGTTTAAAATGTTTTGCTTTCAGCTAAACTGTAAGTCAACTATGAGTATTTGAGAAATAATTGCAAGGCAAAGAATTGATTGATTCATACTCCTTACCTTGCTACACTTGCCACATTTGCTGAAGCAGCAGCCATCATCTGATATGCATACGTATGTATTATATAACACAATCAAGCATACAGTCAGGCACAGCCCAACATCATCATCATCATCAACATTATTATCATCATCACAGCATCTTCTCATGCCCCTCAGCAAGATACACTGGGTCTGTTCCCATTCAAAATGTAGCTACACTCAAGCCCCTGGACGGTAGCAGAGGCAACAGCAACAGCAGCAGGCAGCAGTAGCATAAGAAATGCTCTTTAAGGATCCACTTGTGTGCCTGGGCTCTCAAGTGTCCTTTGCATGTTAGCGAAACCACTCGAAAATATGACGCGTTTGCTGAAGTATGCAAAAATTGCACATGGAACAAATATGGGGACGCAGCTGGGTGAACAATGCGAACAACAATGCGAGGCATAAAATGTTTGTCGCTTTAAGTTTGCCAGCAGAAGGCGGAATTCGTCAACAATTTGGAAATACACATTAAACAGCAATAGCAACAGAAACAGCAACAACAACTTCTTGAACATAAATCGTATCTGTATCTACGATGGCGGCATATCAAATGATCATTCATTATGGGAGAAAACGGTGGCACCTTTGAACTGCAACGTCTTGATGGGGTTGTGAGTTTTGGGTGTGTGTGTGTGGGGGGAGGGGGAGGGGGGATTTGAGGCGACTGTACTTGGCATTAGGAGTACGTGTCGTCCACGGGGTCGCTGCAGGCGCCGCCGTCGACGCCGACGCTCAATCAATCAGAGACAGCAGCAGCAGCAACAGCAATGGCAGCAGCGCTGGCAGCAGAGTTGGCAGCGATATTGTCGATTGCGTTGGCGGCGGCAAACATGAAATATCACACAGCCAAACCCTTTTTCATGAACATAAAGTTTAGGCTAACGATTTCGATTTCCTGCACAAACGTGAGCGTAACCAAATTTGCTCTAGGGCTTGGCCAGAGAGCATACAGACGAACAGAGAGACAGCAAGACAGCGGGACTGTCAGACAGTTAGACAGAATGAAAAAGCCAAAAAATCAATTCAATTGCCAAATTATGGCAATGCAAAAGCATGGCCAATATTTTGCTGTCCCAATATTTGTGGCCGCAATTGTTTTGCATGACTCGCTCATGGCTCGGACTGCATTTGGATTGCTAATCGATCATCTTGGCCATGTTTTGAGCTGCATTTGTTGCCTGTTTGCCTGCTAGCCTGCCTGCGACCTGACTTGGCTTTTGTCATTTCATTTTAGTTTGGTTTTTGGGTTTAGTCGTCATTTTTAACTGTCTTGGCACTCGAAGGCGGCTTCAACTACGGGCATTTGCGCCGTGTGCTGCAAATGCATTTGCCGTAATTATGCCCGAAAAAGTAACACGAGGCAAGCAAAATGCGACGCGGTGATTAATTGTCGAATCGTGCACTCCGTCGGGGCTATTTGTTATCTCAAGGCGTTGAAATTATAAATTGTTTTGACTGCAACCCCAAAAAGAAAAAAAACAACAACAACAACTAATGGAGTGAGAGAGAAGTGTAGACTGTACTCAAACGTCGATCGCTTTTTTCTTTCTTGGCTCTTTGTTCAGGTGTGAAAGGGTTCACGAAAGGGTTCAAGCACGAATATCGCTTAAAGTTGCCAAGTCAGGCGATATGGCATAAGCTCGACTCACACTGCGGGCGTTGAGTTAGTGACAGTCAATTAAGATTGAATAAATAATAAATTGACGCGGCCTTTCAGCATTTTCAAAAGATACAACAGAGTTGACCCGATGGGGGTAAACGTTGTACATAGATTAGAAAAGCCAAGAGCAACAGTTGTAGTAGAATGATAACATAGAAAGCCGTAATAATCAGTAAACATTTACTAATTAATATAGTAATATATCCTAAAATCAAATCATATAAGACTGAAAGCAAGCAGGTTATATATATAATTTACCAGGTAACTCCCTAAATTAGACTGTCAGAGTATTTCCACTTCATCATGCTGATGTTTTATTCATTCAATTTAAGTTTTCGAATAGTAAGCCTTGAGCAATGCGATTCACCTTTTGAGATCATCTAAAAACGTTTTGTATTTAATTTCAACTTAGACACATAATTCACATATCACGAATTAAGCATCGTGAACTCGTGTTTCGCATAATAAATTCTAGAATTTTGATAAATACATTTTAGTGAAGTTTAAAGCTGTCAGTTCTGTTGACATTTCAAGATGCCTTCCCCCAGCCCCCACAACTCGATGGGCTTTGTGCACGAAACGCGCTGAAGTGCGTAAATGTTGAGTACACAGGACCCAGGAAGACACATGCCCCCCTTTTCCATTTCTCTGCCTGTGCAACTTCTATTCTAAGGTTGCCTCTGAAGCAGCTGTCAAATCAGCACGTGACATTGTGTGACATCATTGAGCTGGAAGATGACGCGCTAGAGCGCCAAAAACTCGCGACGACTTTCGCTTTATGCAAAAGACAAAGCAACGCCTCCAGCTCCAGCTACAGCTACAGCTCCAGTTACAGCTACAAATCTGGCTTTAGCTTCAACTGGAAAAACCCAATTCAGCTGTGGCTTCTGTTCTGCCCATTTTACATCAGGTAGGTATTTTGGGAGCTGCGACCTGCTGTTGAGGCTGCTGCAAGTGCACACTTGAGACATAGAGACGACTCCATGCACGGCAGGTAACTACACCCAATGCCCAAGCCAAGAACTGAGAATGTTGAGAGATGCATTCAGCACGTAATGCATAGATCAACATTCAACACTTCTAGTGTGCCTCTCTGTGTGTTTGTATGTGTTTGCTTGTGTGTGTGTGTGTGTGTGTGTGAGTGCTGCTGCAATCACGTTAATTAAAAAGGTGCAAATTGTAAAACGCGCCGAGTGACGCGTCGGGAATGCCACGAACCACGACGCAGACCCAAGTGCTGCCAAAAGCTGACAGCTGTTAATGAACGAGCTGAAATGTGGCTGGATGGTTGGGTGAGGAGGAGAGCAGCGTTGGGTGTACTTACAGCCTGCAAGTCACGTGCTGCACGTCAGTCGGCTGCTTGGTAATTAAACGTATCATAATTTCTTATAGCGGCTATCCAACCAACGAACCTGCTTTGGTCTCATATGCATCTACTCCTACTCTAACTACTGTTACTACTCCTACTACACTCCTCCTTCCATTCTCTTTCTCTTTTCATTTTTCCCATCCTCCCTGTTAAGCACTTCAACTCCCACTTGCCACGTTTGCATTTTTACATGCATTTTAATATTAACGCCCAAAACGAGAAGCGACGCGCCGCAGACACAAAAAGGATTTCACAGACCAAAAGGATGCGACGTTGCTTTTGGCCATGGTCTGCAATTGCGACTGTCCCAGTGTAATCGCTCCCTCCACTCTGACGCCCCCCACTCCCTTTCCGTCCTTTCCTTCGGGGCCTTCGGGGGGGCGGAGTATATTAAATGAAGTCTCCGTCTCGCAGGCTGGCGGCGTTACAACATTTTTTGCAATAAGAAAATATGAAAATTCATTTTGTTTGTTGCCGTCGACGTTGCTGCAACAATGGCGTCAAACCAGCGCGACATAGCAACAACGACAACAATGGCAGCGACAACTGCAACAACATATGGACTTACATGCAACCAAGCAACTGCAGCATGTGGCACAGCTGTTTAAAAGAAGGCGGCACATTAATAAAATAGAAAACTTTACAAAAATAACCATAAAATTTTTCAGCCAAGTGCATTAAAATGTTGTAAAATGAAATTATGATATTTAATTTAGTCAAGTGGAGTAGTTTCCGAACACCAGATGGCATTTATATGAGCAATAGAATTAAGTTTATAGCGATCGTGCTGATGGAAAATTTCCATCAAATGTGAGTTCATAAAATTTATTGCATTTAATGGCATACAAAGTTGAAAGCATTTTAATACTATAAAATTAATAAGATTTCTATTTTCAATATCATTATTCTTTGTATGTACTAGAACACACACATGCAAGGCGACTTCTGTGTTTTGTATTCTGTGTATATGTTGTTGTTGATTATTTTGATTATCAGCGATAAATTGTTCGAAACTGCACTTAGTAGCTGTCAAAAACACCTGATTGCCTTATGGCTTTATTTAAGTGGCTCTCCTATAGGATGGATTGATGAACTATAACTCAAAAGTTAAACTGCAATATCTTCCAGTGATTGTAATTGCAATCAGCGTTCAGTTAAGTAACTGAGACCGCCTGCTGATTGAATCTATATCGAATATCGAATATCACATAAACGAAACTGTTCAATTAGTGCACTATATCAGTTGGCAATAACTCAAAACTTTGACAACTTTCAAAAATATCAACTCAAATTACTGAGTTGCACTTGCACAAATCTAAATAAAGCGACTTGTAATTAACATTTCATAAATTCGCAATCGTGATAAGAAAAGTTTTCCATTAAGAATCAATTAAAATGCAAAAATCGATCAAACAAAAAATAAAAAAATAAAGAAACAACCTTGTTGTTATTGTTGCCGTGGCAGTTGCAGTTGCAGTTGCTTTAGCTGTTGTTTGAGATGAAGTGATCGCGATTGAACCACTTTTCACACAAGATAAAGATAAAGTCTCAAGTGTGGCAATAAAAGAAAAATGCATTTTTATTGAAATAACATAATTTACATGAAAACGCCAATAAATTGTCAGCAGATTATGCCGGCACATGCGGCGTATGCGCAACTTTGCTGCTCCATTAACCGCAAAACTACAAATAATTATTGAGAAAAATAAAATAAATATAAATATACAGATGTATGCATATATGAATATGAATATGAATATGAATATATGTATATGCAATATAAATATAGATGTGGTGCGATTTAATCGCTTGCTGTGCGCTGTTAATGAATTGAATTGAATTTTTTCGCTATCGCCAGACATACAGAGTCCGAGGCAGAACCAGAGCCGAAGCGAAAACGGAGCCCGCACCGGCCCCCAGACAGTACCAGTATTACGAGTACTCATACTTAGTGCCAGTTCCAGTTTCAGTTACAGTTCCCCAACTGGGCAGCCAGTGGGTAGCCGCTGTTTCTCTGTAGGCTTTGCGCTTTTTGATCTCCTCAAGATTGTCACATTTGGCGTGGTCAGTTGAACTGTCGGACGGTCGGTTGGTCGGCCGGTCGATCCAGCATGCCTCAACCAAGCGCCACATAAATAAAATACGACAAAAAATATTTAATAAATGTTATGCACTTGCCGGCAAAAGCTGGGCACCAGAAATTTGCATAGACGTACGACTCTATTTTCGCTCTGTCTGTGTGCATAGTTGGCATTTGTATTTGTAATTGTTTAATCGCACTTTGGTCATCTATGTGGGCTAGATATGCCTAGCGACCCACTATGAAGCCAACGAGCGTGCGGCATGGAATTTGTAATTGAAAATTAACTTTTATAGTTTTATATTTACAAATATTAAGCGCGCGCTGCGGAATTGTGGCGCCATCTGGCGCTTGAGCAAAGTAACTACGCAAGGATATAGGGTTGTTGTCTTGACTAATAGCCAGGACTTTGTCTTACTTAAGCTTTTGCTTTGCCATATAACAGTTATGGAAGAAAGCTCAAATCGCATGAACTAAATTATAATTATAAATAATTATAATCAAAGTTTACTTAACTAAATTTACACTTTTCTAATTGGAATGCATTAGTTATTTCATTTCTTGAAAGTGTATTTAATCCCAGAAAAACCATTGATTTCATTTGCTGCGTGCTAGAAATGCCAAGTATTCGATTAAGTGAAATTCCATTTGATTTATTAGTGGACTATTTGGACTTACTAAAAGCATCAAAAATGTTAATGTAATATCTTTAAACATATAGGCAAATCCCTCGCTAAACATCATCGACCACATGCTGGTTTCGGCTACGTCTGCCTAATGCCTAATGCATTTCCAACTTCTTTAAAAGAAAAGAAACACACAAAAACAACAAACTGAGCAACGCCCGCATTCCAATGAAAGCGCCAGCAGCTGCACGAAGAGCAACATTGGCAACAGCAACAGCAATAGCAACAGCAACAACAACAACGCAACAACAACAAAAACACCAACAAGAGACAAACAGGCACACACAAGTCAAAGAAATTTGCTGTTAATTCACGTATTAACCTCTTGACATTTGGCAGCAGCGTCGCCAACCAAAAGAAAAACAAGTCGACAAAATTCCAACATGGTGGCAATAACAAGCGGGGCGGGCGTTGCAGTGGTGGGGGGATGGGAAGATGCAGATGCAGGGAATGAGGCACATCTGCCGCTGCATAGAAACTGTGTCAATATGCCAGCAAAACAACAACAAATGTTGGGGCGTTGTGTGTGTGAGTGTGTATATATATGTGTGTGTAAGATGTTGGTGGCATGTGGGAGGGCAAAGCAGCGATTGGCGTTGGAGTTGAAGCGTCGCCTTTGGAGTTGGAGCCACGCCAAATGGAAAAACGCGCGTATGTCTATCGATGTGTCTATGAGTCTATGCACAGTCTATAGAGTCTATGAGTACGTGCGGCTCAATGACTTTCAATTAAATCAATATTCATCGTTTTGGCTGCCTCGGGGTCTAAATGGCAACGGGCGGCCCCGGCACAACCCGGCCAGGCTAACACACTCAGAGACAGAGAGACAGACCGACAGTTGGAGAAACGATAGAGGATGGAGGCTGAAACTTTGGCTGTGGCTGTTGCTGTGGCAGAGGCAGCTGCAGCAACGACTCCGCTCCTTGATTAGACGCGACGCCGTAACGACAACAGCAACAACAGCAACAACAACAACAACCACAACAACTGCAACAACGACAACGGCAGCATGGGAAAATGTGCAATTTTGGCCAAAAAATAAATAGTCAAAAGGCTCGAAGAGACCTGAGCTCGGGCCTGACCGAGCCTGGGCACATTCATTGCGCAAATTTTGTGGTCTGTCTGTGCAGCAAGTCTGCAATCAAAGATACACCAAAAAATAAACATTTGAACTACTTGCCCGAGCCTTTCACAAAAACAACAACAACAACGAAACAACAACAAGCAACAACACCAATAAAAACATAGTCTGTGGCACAGAAGGTGGCAGAGTCGAAAACCGCGCGCGAGCAAATAATTAATGTTTGGCAATAATCGAAGACACCTTCTATGCCGGCAAGTTGGCAACTTGGCAATTGGCAATTGGCAATTGAGAATTGGCAGTTGGCTGATCACCAGGTCGCCCGTCTACCTTCTCTCTAAGCCAATTCGACAAGTGCGCCCGGCGGCCATGCAAATGAGGCATTTGCCATTGTTGGCCACAGGTTGGTAAACCGAATTCCAGATTAAGAGCGCAATGGGAGGATTACGAATAAATTGAGTTTAACTTTAAAGATTCGGCAGAAAACCATAGAAAAATGTTTGTTTATTTATTTAGTTTAAGAAAAACATAATTTTAATTAATACATAAATTCTTTGAATATTCTCTAGACAACGCAGTAAAATGGACTTTCATCATACGCTCTTCACTTACGCGCCTTCCCAGATCCCAACCAGCACTCGCAACCAAAAGAGATTGCGGCCAGTAACATGCCACTCAACCAAACGCCGGCTGCCACATAATAGTATTCGAGATCGTTGGAGTTCACCTCCTGGTATCTGGCGCGGTTCACAAAATGAAGCCGTCCACTCTGTATGCCATGTCCAAATCCATCACTTTTCATCTTGAGCAAAATTCCCGCCTCAAACATGCGACGCACATAGAAATTGAAGATCTTAAGGTAGGGACGACCAAATGCGGAGGGCATAAAGAAGGGCTGCTGATAGATGATCTTCGACAGCTTGTGGAACAGTGGGATACGTAAGAACTTCTGCTGATACAAAGTAAACTCTATGCTATCTTCGAAGCCATTGTGCAGCATGCTTGTATTGAGATCCCGTCGATATTGGTCCACGAGCTGCTCCGGTGTGAGCACCAGACGCTTGGCTAGCTGCGGATGCAAATCGGGCAATTGACGCAAGTAATTGAACTCTACCTCGTCTTGGGGTAACATGTAATGCGTGCCCTCCAAGTCATCGAAGGTGTTTAGCTGCTTGTCATAGACTCCTGCAGCTAAGTTGCTCGAGAGCTTCGCCAGGTAGAGATTGGTTAGTATTAATCCAGCTATGGTCATGATGATGTACATCAGCAGGCGTCGAGGTGTAGGAGGAGCAATCAAGCCCCCGCCAGGGAGACAGGAAAAGCGACAGCCGTAGAATTTGCAGATAGGCGCCACTTAAATTGATTCTTCCCTCTGAGAGCAAAAACCAAGCTCCACTGCAGTAGATCAACATTGAACAGAATGCCAACCAGGTCGTCCAACTGTAGGCCTTCAGCAGATACATATACCTGGGCAGCAATCTGGCTGTTGGCACCATCAAAAAGCTGTTCTCATGCCACAGCACAACGCTGCCCGTGAAATTCGGTGTCTCGGCGAGCAGATAAGGCAGAAAGTCAACAACTCGAGTGGTCAACGCTTCATTGGCTTCCCTCAAGGTCTCCAGCGTATGAGTTCTAATGCTGCCATTGAAGTGCTTAATGAAATCCAAGGCCATTCGCAGCATATAACCAGCGTATATCACACGATTGCGATGATCTCTAAAGAGAAAGGCTCTCGGAGCGCCGCTGGGAAGAATGCCGCAGGTGATTTCAAAGCCATGAAAGTCCCAAAGCAGACCACGAGTTCGATGAAAATACTGCAGGGTATTCTCCATGTACAGCAATTTTAGTTTCGGGTATGGCATATAGCTATAAAGTTCCTGATTTTCTGGTACCAACACCAAGATATGAACCATTCCCTGATGCCAACAATGCGCAAAGAGTTGAAACAGTTTTCCCGTTGTGGCTTCCGGATAGATAATGAGCACCTGGAGTTGCTGAGCACGCCACAACCAGGTGGTAAGGTAGTTGAACATGTTGCTCGCCTGCGAATCCTCCAGATAGATAATGGTTAAGGCCCGTTCACTGAAGTTGCCCACGAGGGTGAGCTGCTGTGTCACACTGTTTGGCCTGAGAGTCGGCAGGACAGGTTGCCTCGCTGGTATCAGACTCTCATAGGCCGAATTGCTGCCAAATTGTAGATAGACATTGAGTTCCATGAAGTACAACGCATTGAGTTGCTCAATACATCGACTGATAAAAGTGCTTGGCCACAGTGTTAGGTTCTGTAGCGTGTTTATGTAAATCGAATCCATTGAACTTATCTGAGTCAGCCAATTCTAAACGGACTGCTTTTATAGGCAAATTGTTAAGCATAGAGCCATCATTAGTACATCTAGTTGTGACAGGTGCATAATTATCCATACAATTGAAATTGGGCTCCTCAGCGTACTTAGGCCATACGCCACCTGAGCAATTCCAGAAGGAAACTCAGTCCACTCAAAGCCAATCCGACTGCCCACAACATAAAAGCAATGAAATAGAATTCCAAATCATAAGGTTCTAGTTCTACGGCCTCATTTCTCATCAACTTGTATACTCCACTGTCGATTGTATCCCTCCAGGCATCGCTCTTCATTTTGGTTAAAATGCCATGCTCAAAGATCCGTTTCATATACACATTCAGCATATTCAGATAGGGCAAGGATGAGGCCACTGGAAATGACATGAAAGCATTCATTATTGTCTCTGGTATTAGTTTGAAGAGCGGCACTTTCAACAAATGTTGTTGATATAGAATACCTTCCATTCGATCTTCATAGGCAAAATGTATAAAATTCATATTCAGATTATTCCGAATCTCATTAAGCTCATCGTTACAAACTATGTGCATATTACGTATCACAGCAGCTGGAAATACGCCTGTTTCATTGAAAATTTTTGCGTAGTTTTCATTCGTAAGCAATGGATATGGAATATAAAGAAGATCCTTCAGAGAGTTACACTGACCCTCAAATAATCCCGAGGTAAGCATGCATTTTAGCATCGATATGTACAAGGTGGTCAGTATAAATCCACTGAGAATAAGTATGAGATGGATTGTCAGCTGTTGCCAATTGTTGAAAGTGATCTGAGGCTGTGGCAAAAACAATAGATGACACCAGGTCCTTAAGAATTGCACGCCAATCCCTGATCTGCCGGATCCGCGGCTGGCATAGAGCATTACCATACTGTATCCTACAGTGGCAATGACAGCCAACCAAGTTGTCCATGCGAAGGGACGTGCAAAGTACCAATATCTGGCAATAGGTCGAGAATGTGGAACGGCAATATAGTTCTTGATAATGTATAATGGTGCTGTATATGCTGCATTCGACATTAGTTCCTTGGGATAGCAGGCATAGTCAATCTTCTTTTGTACCAACAAGGGTTCAAGGTCAGTTTCCTTTAATTTCGAATTTCTCGGCGAGACCTTCATTGTGGCATTGCATCGACTTGCAAACTCCTTCATGGCGTTATACATATACCCCGCAAGGACGTGTTGGCCCTTTCGGTTCACGTAATGCATGATACGTGGTTCAACTGGGATAAGTACTGTACGAATTTGGAAATGATGAAGGTTACGAAGGTGTCTCCATCTATTGAGGTAATCCTCCAGTTGTGGCAATCTCAATGCTCGACTAACAGGGTACGGATTGTAGCTATGAAATGACAGTGTCCGGTTTTGATAATGAATGAGTAGTATGTTTAAGAAGCCTTCTCCGAAGCAATATATATATAGTTCATCCTGCCAAGAGCTGGGATCCTCTTCCGTTACGAAAACTATATGAAGTTCATGTAGCTCCTTCAGAAGATAAGGTAATAGATGACCAACTTTGGCCTCAAGTGGAGCTGTTTTTATGTTTACAATAATTAAGGTTTTTGTGGTAAAGTTTTCCAGTAAACGAAAATTAAGAATAGTCCTCTGTGAAGTCTGGATATGAAGTGTAGGCGTTTCAAGTTGTTGCAAATCTAGTAAATCCTTTGAGACATCCTTTACGTTAATAAATATGTTGAGGTTTATCTTGTATTCCGCGTTGAGTTTCCGCAATACTTGGGATATTCCAGATATAAGAATTTGATCAGAATATACTATGGAGAGTCCACTCAAGAGAAGAAGAAGTATTAGAGCCCGTTGCGACAACATTGTAAGGACTTAGAGAACTAAAAGTCCAAGTCAAACACCGAGCTGTATTTAAGCAATAATTGAACCTGGGGACCACTAAATTATAATGAAAGTAACGGAAACAAAGTTCACTAGTGACTTGTTGTTCTCCGAGTCAATTAAATCACATGAAATGAGGGAAAAACTGCCAAACGTCAAAATTAATAAGCTCAAATGTGTTTATCTCAGTAACACTTGAACTTAAAATTGCCAAACTTGAGCCCTATGAGAAATAACAATATGAAATGAAAATATTGCTTATCATGTTCATTCACATTTATTTAAGATCTTAAATTAACTGAATTAAATGTATTTGAAAATGACTGATACAATAATATTTTAATTTGCAACCATTAATTAAAATTTAATAAGAATTAAGTAAAAAGCGTATGAAGTTTATCTTCTTCTTAAGCCTTGCGGCACATCAGCAACTCCAGGAGGAAACACATTGCAGACAATGTCAGCCCGACGGCCCACAACACAAAGGCGAAGAAATAGAATTCCAAATTGTAGGGCTTTTGTTCTACGCCCTCATTTCTCATCAGCTTGTAAATTCCACTATCGATTCCATCCCTCCAAGCATCGCTCTTCATCTTAGCCAAAATTCCATAATCAAAGATGCGTCTCAAGTACACGTTAAGCATATTTAGATAAGGCAAGGATGGAGCTACTGGCATGGCCATCAGTCCGTCCATTATGCTTTCTGGTATCATCTTGAAACGAGGTACTTTCAACAAGTGTTGCTGATACAATATACTCTCTATTCGATCTTCATAAGAAGAATATATATAACTAGTATTAAGTCCAACGCGAGCTGTATTAAGGTTTATTGGACTCTCGCAAGTCAGGCGACTTATGACTTCAGCCGGCAGAAAAGCTGTGTGCTTGAGATAATTCACATAGTAGTCATCGACAAGCATGGGATACGGAGAATATATGAGGTCCTGTAGAGTATTAAACTGTGGCTCAAATAATCCTGATGTAAGCATGCTCGATAATAGAGCCAAATACAAGTTGGTTAACACAAATCCACTGAGTATCAGTACAAAGTGAATGGCAAACTGTTGCCAATTGCAGATGCTAATCATTGGTTGAGGTAGAAACAACAGATGGCACCAACTGCTGAGAAAATGTAAACCAAACTCCGATCTGTTAGATCCATAGCTAGCATAGAGCATTACCATACCATATCCAACAGTTGAAATCACAGCTATCCACAGGTTCCAGGTGAAAGGACGTGCAAAGTACAGATAACTGGCAATGGGTCGAGCATGAGGCACTATAACGTAGCTCTTAAGCAGATGAAGCGTTGTGGTACTAGACACTTTCCATGTAATCTCTTTGGGATAGCAAACAAAGTCGACTTCTTTGCTGGATATCATATCAAAAGCCTTAAGAAATGCTCCATTGACGGGCATGGAATCCGAGAACTCAAGTGTGGCATTGTGACGCCGTATAAATTCCAAGAAAGCATTGTATATATATCCTGCATGTATAGTTTCACCCTGCCGATTCACGTACAGAAACTTGCGAGGCTCTAATGTATCGGGTATTGTGCGAATGGGGAATTGATGAAGGTTGTGAAGTTGCTGCTCCCTGTTAAGATAATCATCAATCGTATTCATTTTTAGGGCTTGAATTGTCGGATACGGATTGTAGCTATAAAGTAACTGCGTATTGTTATGATAATTAATGAGCAGCATATTGATAAAACCTTCTCTAAAGCAGAATCTGTAGAGATCTTCCTGCCAGATACTAGGATCCTCCTTGGTAATGAAAACTATATGAAGTTCATGTAACTCCGTCAGAAGATATGGCAATAGATGACCAACTGATGGGTCAACTGGTGGCGTTTCTATGTGCACAATGATTAAGGTGTTCCTGGTGAAGCTGCCGAGTAGGCGAAAACTGTTAAACGTCTCTATTGATGTCTGTATGTGAATTGCAGGCGTTTCAAGTTGTAGCAAGTCCAATGTATTCTTAGAGACATCGCCCAAGTTAACAAATATATTGAGGTCGGCCTTATATGCAAAGTTAAGTCGCAGCAATACTTGAGTTACTGCAGATGTAAGAGGTCCATTTAATAGAAGAAGTGCGAGCACCAGAAGTATTGACTGCATTGTAAAAAGAACACTTTTTCAGTTAGACCACAAATCGTTAACGAAGACTCTAGATGAAGACAATTTTCATTTGTCTCTTAGTCAACAACAGATAGTTCCGCAGTTGAAACTCTCAGCAAAGAACAACCAAACCTTGGAACACGTTTAAAGGATACTATGCCGGTTTGTGTGCAACCAGTTTAGTTTTAATGCTGTTTATCGATTGTTATCAGATCTAATGGCAATTACAGCTAGGCAATTTAATCAATCGTCGAGTACATATTTACATCCAAGTTCAAGTCGTGCCTGCCCGGTTGCTCCCAGTCTCAGAGTCAGTCACAGTCTGAGTCTCAGTCTCAGTCTGTCAGCCAAGTTAACTCAACTGAGCCTTATCGCTCATCTACCAAATGGCCCCTTGACCACGACCGCGTAATTGTTAGCTGCTGGGACTAGTACTGAGGGTTGGGGGAGTCGATTGGGTTGTTCTAACGTGACCGCCCCGTAGCAAAGTGTCGTAGTTATTTTTAATAAAAATTGCATGGCTAAGAGGCAAATATTAGTCAATTGAATAAATGGACGTTAAATTCAGCGCTGATGTAAGAAATTATGTCAGCTAGATGGCATGTTAAGATTATTAACAAGTTATTACCGATAATATTTAACAGCTTAGTATTTAAAATTAGAGAATAAAATACAAATTATCTATTTGGAAATATCTGAATACATTTGTACATTTTTGTGCAGATCCTATATTATATTATATATAGAAATAATATATATTCTTGTTTTATATTTGTTATTTGTTAATAAAAGAAATTAAATGTGTAACTTATATTTGGCTTTAGCTGTTGTAGGGGATTGAATTAAAGTTATGTGAGGTTGATGTTGCTGCAATGTTTAAAACTCGTTAACCCACAGCAGTAGAAGCAACAACAACAACATCAGCAACAGCCGCAGCAAAAGCAGCAACGATTGCAAACAATATAAAATTGAAATCGCTCATAAATTCTATCACTAATTGTAAAGAATGGCAGACCTTGAATTCAAATCAACGGCTCAGTCAGCCAATGGCTACTGCTAAGCAAATGTCTTGCAAAATTATGAAGCTACACAAATCTACAAAAAGCAGCAGCAGCAGCAGCTACAACAATATACGATATCCATTGTATTTGAAAATGACGATAAATAAATATAAATTTCAAAGGCAAACATAAAGAGCTATTGACTGTTGACTTTTATGAACAATTAGGCGGCAGCCACTTAAAGAGGCGAATATATTGAGATACAGATACGCAGATACAGCAACAGATACAGCAACAGATACAGATGCAGATACAGATAGACAGATATGGATAGTTAGCGAGTGCAATACGTATATGGCATACAAGTGTATCGCACACATGGTTAATGGGCCTCTCTATGGGTTCTCTATGGGCCTGGCCAACAATAAACTGCAATTGATTAGATCGACAACTGAGCTGCAATGCACGCAATGGCAACGACTGACGGGTGTGGGGAGTCTGTGTGTTGGGGGAGGCGTGTCGAGGGCGTTGCAAACTTGTGTGCCTTTGGACTTTAATTAATGCATTCAAAGCATTTATGCAAATGGCGGGAAATAATTTATCACCCATTCAAGACGCAACAGCAAGCAGCAAACAGCAAACAGCAAACAGCAACTGCAACTGCAACAGCAACAATTGCAATAAAGACAACAACAACAGCAGCAATAATCAAACCTTCCATCCAAGCATTGCAATATGCAAAAGTTTTGTTCATTAGCGTTACGCCTACGCAGTTAGCTTTAGGTGGGCGTGGCCACAATCCGCACACGTTCTCTCTTCAAGTATTTTTCTACTTTATAGTTTGATCTTTTTGTTGTTTTGTTTTTTTTTTTTTTTTTTTGGAGGCGGCTTCTTTTGATTTACTTTGGCCGAGCTGTTGAGTTGGTTTTTTTGTTGTTGCATTTTATATAATTAGTACTTAATTTATAATTTTTTGCT
Source organism: Drosophila funebris (assembly GCA_018901825.1). Lineage (NCBI taxonomy): Eukaryota > Metazoa > Arthropoda > Insecta > Diptera > Drosophilidae > Drosophila > Drosophila funebris. Next base: position 8,325,517 of record JAEIFK010000688.1, read on the forward strand.
GCTGCAAATAATGCACTCAAATGCACAGAGCAATTGTATGGGCTGCCGTTGTTGATGCTGTTCTTGTTGTTGTTGTTGTTGTTGTTACTATTGCTGAGAAATCGGCGCAAGGTTAGAAGATTAGAGATTTGCAGTCTGTTGTGGGCTGTGCTGGGTTCGGTCCAGTTGCATTTCGTGTGGGTTGAGTTATTTTCGATACCAGATTAGAAGTACAGAATTGCAATGAAATGTAAACGGAATAACTGAGTTTTCGCTATAAACTTGAAGTCTTTTCAAATCGTAAAAGTTTCCCTTTGGTTGAGTTTCAGTTTCAAGAATCTGAATTTATATGAACGTGCTCCACTTTCCAACTGTTTTCAATTTGAAAGGTCATTTCTCTTTCACTCCTTCTTCGTTCTTGTCAATCCGTTAGTAACGCCCACACAATTCGACACCCACTTTTGTGTGCAGCGAACCATAAAACCTGGCCATAACATTAAAATAACAATCATCTACCAGTTACTTATCGCCACATCATAGAGAAACAGACGCAGAGACAGAGATACATAGAGGCTGCAAGGGAGACCCCCTGCTGTTTCTCAGCTAAGTACCAGCAACAGTAACAGCAACAGAAATAGCAACAGCACCCAACGAATCGTAACCCAACGATCTGTTTAAAGTCTAAGTATGCCCCAGAGCAACACTTGAGTTATTTCGCAGTCAGAGTTGAAACTGTAGCCGTAAAATCAATTTGCCAAAACGTCTACAACTTTATCACACAGTCCACTTAGTCATACTCGCCAATAGATAGATAGCTAGATAGATAGAGACAGTCTCTGGGCAACATTTGAAGTCGCGTCATGCCAAATGCCAAGAGATCGGACAATTCAGACATTCAGATATTCAGATATTCGGACAGACGAAGCTCCTCCATCTTCCATCCTCCATCTGCCATCGGTCAATCAGCAACTTGAGCCTGAGCTCATAGTTGATCGTCTGCTTTGGGCATAGGAAAACACTTAAATTTCTGTTATCGCATTGGCCATATCAATTGACTTTTCGGGGCAAACATAAATTATATGGTGGACGGTGCCAAAGACAATAATTCACCAATCGATCGATTGAGGGAGTACACCAGACAGTTAGCCATTATAATTTTCGCATCAGACCTAATGCCAGAGTTTTGGCTAAATGGGTCAAAACTGCAAGCCCAGGTTTGCAATTGCTGAGAGAATTGAGAAAGTTATCGGGTCACAGTTCCTTTTTTCTTGTTTTGGTTTTGGTTTTCGCAGTGGTCAGTGATAATGGTTTCATTGGCGAGCCATTGGCTATTGGCCAAGTTATTAGCGTGACTGGGGTTAATCAAAAAATTGCTGACCCTTGAGCGGTTAGGGAGAGGCGTACTCGTACTATCTATGCGATGCCTGGACATAGACAAGCGTATGCATTAAAATTAATTGGATATCATAAAATAGTTGCTGCTAAGTTGAAATTGAGCAAAAAATTGCTTAATCAGAGAGTAGGCGAATGGCTCGTATGTTTAAAGGCGTTGGCTGTTTGGCTTTTTGGCCGTTTGGCCAGCGTGAACTCTATGCAAGCCAAGTTAATGGGCCATAAACATTGCTATGGTAAAAGTCAAGCGATTGTGCGCCTAATTTGTCGCTTGCCAGGCCAATCAAGCAGCCAGCGGCAACATGTTGCCTGCAACATAACTTAAACAAGTGCAGCAACAACAACAATAAGAACAACATCCAAATGAGCCATATACCTGTGCGTGAGTGTGTGTGTGTGTGTGTTGGCTGTCAATGGCTGACATTTGCAACGGCCCAATATGTTTGACATTCATTGGCAAGCCGCATGTTGCCAAGTGGCTGACATTTTGCTGCTTGCATAACAGGCAGCAACAGCAATCACAACAGCAACAGGTAACAGCAACATCATCAGCAGCAACAGGCAAACAAGCTGGCAAATCAAATTCAGTACATCAACTGATTGCTCTTGTTGCTATCGATTGGCAGATGCAAATATCGTTGCCAACAAGTGCAACATGCCACATGCAACATGTACCTCACTGTCTAACTGACAGCTTTTTTTGACTGTTTCTTTTATTTTTGGTTGTTGTTCTTTTCGTCATATTTTCTGCGTTTGTATTTATGGTCAATGCATTTGGCCATAAAACCAGATATCTGAAAACGGCAGCTTAACAACAAAAACGACTACAACAACAATTGTTGATTGATTGCCGACAATTGGCAAGCGTTTGGTTGCAGGTGTTGCCTTCTTTTCAATTTACGTTTAGCTTTAACTTTATTTTTATTGTTGAGCTCAGCTTCTGTCTCTTTTTTTGGCTATGACCAGGACAGGTAACTTATTATAATAATGACACTAGTTAAGCGTGTTCAGAAGAGACTACAAAATGTTGAATTATAAACGCTTAAAATATGAGTGGGATGGTGTCAAAATATAATGCGATAGAGAGCTAAAAGCCTTACATATTTATTGTAATAACAACACTAGCCGAGAGTAATTAAAATAAATAACATTTACTGTGCCTATTATCATAAACTTTAAAATATATTCAATGTTTGGTTAGGCTTGGTTACTTCGGTAGCGGGTAATTTAAAAAGTATTAAATTATATAATTAAATTGCAGTTTTATGATTGAGCTAATGGTAAATGTTAATAGAGTTACCAGTCTTGCAATTTTAATGCAACTTTCAATTAATATTATTAAATTACATTTTTATGTGTTGCGGGTTGCTTTAATGATTTAATTAAATTGCCGGTAGATACAATATATTTTTATGCTTGTAATGCACGAAGTAAATAAAATAAATATTTTATTATTTTTATGTGTATTGCAAACCGTTGAGTTTTATTATGTTTTATGTAGAAATCATTTCCTGCAAATGTTAATGTCATGCCCCTGAATTCCAGCTTATCTTAAGCGCTTTGTCATTTGACTTTTAGCGCATAATTATCGCAAAAGCATTTTGTTAAACGCGCCTACACCAGCAGCAGCTTAAGCAACTATTGCTATGGTAACAGCAGCAGCAGCAACAACAACAACAACAAAGCCAACAAAAGGCAACTGCTAAGAGGCCAAAAGCGGCTTGCGGCGTGTTAATAACCATAAAGAGTCAATGCAACTCTCGCACCAAGACCAAAAAAATAATAAAAGCTGAAAAGCTGAAAACTGAAATCTCAAAATCGAAGAGAAAAAAAACTGCGAGGCACGCAAACTAAACCATAAAAATATATTTAACACACCCTCTGACAAAGCTGTTAACAGCGTTAAACGCGTAGGATAAAGCCATAAAATGTGTATTTCTGTTGTTGGTGTTGTTGTTGTTGGTAGTGTTGCTGTTTGCTGCGGCGACAACTGACGACGAGTTGTTGGCAATTTTTCTTTTTAGCGCTGGCGACAAACGACAATTAAAATGCAAACAAATTGTGTGTGTGTGTGTGTGTGTGTGTGTGTGTGTGTATGCGAGTGTGCGTGTGTGCAGAAGGTTTGTCGAAGTGTTTTGCGCCATAAAGTCGCGCACTTAATTTGGCCAGTAACAGCAGCAACAGCAACAGCAGCCGCAGCAGCAACAGTCACAACAGCAACATGCTGGTTGCTGCGGCGCACGCGTGCAACATTTTTGTGTGCCCGGCAAATGCGGCGAAAGTTGGCGTGCCGTTATTTTAATTGCAACATGTTGCCCGGTAATTTGTCTGGCACTCGTAAATGTGCGACGCTAATTGCCTAGCAAATACTTACAACACTCAACAACAGCAACATCAACATCAACAGCAACAAACAACAACAGCAACAATAGTCTACTGTGTGGGCAGCAAACTGTTTGCTGCGTTGGCAACAATTGATTTGAGTTTGTCTAGTGTTAACGCCCTAAACCACAACTTAGCCTAATCACGATGTCCACCCCCCCCTCCCCCCGTGCCACCTACTGCTCCACCTGCCACCCGACACCGCATTCGAGTCGACCACATTAACCTGTCAACGTGGCCAAGTTTGCAACACATTTAGTAAAGGCCCCAAGGCCTGGGCAACAGAAGCCGCAGCAGAAAATCAAAATCAAAATCTAATCTATAAGCAGTAATCAAATTTGTGCTTGCAGCTAGCAAACGTCGCCTCGACGTACGCGCGTACGTGGTGGCTGCCACACAGCCCGTAATTATGCAACACATGTTCAGTGCAACAATTGGCCATAATTTAGTCAAAGGTAATTGAGTAAGCGCGGCGCGGGCTAACGCCACAGCGACTGCCCTATCATTAAGCACCACAATTTCGAAGCCCTCCCTCTCTACCCTCTTCCTCACGCATAGAGTAGTCGAACTGATTGGAGATGCCTAAGGAGTTGCGGCCACATCGACTCTGTGTGTATGCGTGTGTGTGCAAGGTTGCCAACGCTGGGCGCCTTGTTTATTTATTTCTAGTTAGACGCACATTACCTTTCCATGGTTACTTAATTGTATGGCATCTTCACCTCCAATTCCCCTCTCCTCTCAGCCTGCTACGCTGCGTGCCTCTTGCTGTGGCATGGCAAATATCTGAGCCGCATTCCTTGGGTGTGATATGCAGGCTGCAAGATCTGTGATCAGAGAGACAGAGAGAGAGCACTGCGAGTATCCTTGAGGTAATTGCTGTGTTTAATGATTGAAAAGTAGTCAACGTGAGCTAAGCACAGATATGGAGAATGATTGAGATGGCTCTTTAATTTGCGGAAATTGCGATTGCCACAAGTTGCAGCTCCAGTTTGAAAATGAATTAGCTTTAATCCTATGGCGAGGCCGATGATAGTTACTTTCCTTAAGCAAAAGACTTCAGTTCGCCACTAACACTTGACTTCCCTTTTGCAGTCTAACGGCAACACGTTGCAACTGGCGCTCCCTCTTAGCAAATGCATTTGCTATCCGATCTATTGGCCATATTTGTTGCACACTTCACTTCATTTGTGCCACTTTATACACCTACAAATGTCACTCAAAGCAAAAAACATGTTAATTTACAAAGCAAGCGAAACTTTAAATACTCCCAAAACACAGCAGCAACAATACGTAGTCAACAAAGCTGGCCAAAAATGGCTAAAAACTGCAGCCAAATGGAGAGCAGAAAAAACACAAAAAACAACAAGAAAACAAAACAAAATCAAACGGCGACGAGATCACAAGTCACGATAATGATAAATCGCAGCTAAACATTTAGCCGGGTTGCGGCTGCCACAAAAGGTCGAGGGTGGATACCGACAACAACAACAACAATAACAATAAGTAGCGCAGTAGCAGCAAAAAATTTATTTACTCATTGTACAATAAAGAAATAAATAATAGCAAAAACACAACAACATCAACAACATCAAATGGAGTAGCAAAAATGAGGGGCAAAAAGCAGACAACGTGTCACAGTTCGTGAAATAACAATAGTTCACAATCGGCCCCAACGGCTGGAAGATCAAACCCAAAGACCTATACAGTGAAAGAGACAGAGAGTGGGAGAGCGATAGAGAGATAGATAGAGATCAATATCTCAATGAGTTGACGATTGAGTCGAAGCTGCCGAAAACAAACTCAAAAAAACTGGAGGCTATAAGACGGCTTGTCATTCGTTTGGCTTCTGTGCAAGCTCCATCATTGGCAGGGATGGGGGGTTTGCTGGTAGGGGCGGTAGGAGAGCTCAACACATTGCCTTAGTTTATGTTGATTGCTTATGACAACAACAACAGCAACAGTTGCTGCTTGCACATTTCAAAGTATTTTGTTGATTTTATAGAAAATATAAAATAAGTATTTATTTTTTTTATGGTTTTGCATAAATTATGAATGTTTATTTTAATGCATTTTCTGTAAAAGGTCAACAGCAGCATTTGACGTTGATTTTTATTCAGATTTTTAGATTTTTGATTCGGTTTTATTGAGTTTTTTTTTCATTTTGTTGCTGCTCAGCGTGTTTTGTATTTGGAGCGATGTTTTTGCTGTGGTTGTTGTTGTTGTTGTTTTTGTTACTTAGTTGGACGCGTCACGATGTTAGCGACCTAAATTGAATTTTACTCATAGCTTTTTTTTTTTTTTAGTTATGGAAAATGCCTTGACTGTATTTTATATTGTTTTTCACTTCGTTTTTTATTTGGGCATGCCAAAAGATTAATGAAGATTTGATGCTGCATCGCTTGACATTTCTATAATACGAATAATTGGGAGTTGTAGCTGTTATTGCAATGGGTTAGTTAAGTGTCTGCAAAACTCACATTAAATTGTTTCACACTGAAAATGTATTATTTATTCTGCTGCAAGTCTGTCTCTTTCTACATACTTTGATTGAAGTTAAGGACGTTAATTATTTATTAATTGAGTAACAGAGCATTTAATTAGTTGTTATACTCATGAGAAACTCTTTTTGTTCTCATATTCTAAACTGCAGCATTTCCAAGCACAGTCTCATTTCGCCTTTCTCTTTCGCTCTCTAACCCTTCCCTCTCCTTTTTTTGTATATCGTGTAATTACCGATAATCTGATATTTAATGCATTGTAATAAACGCTTATGTCGTTGTTGTTGGCATAAATAAACTCCTCGCTAAATGAATGATGTTTATCTGCACAACTCAGCAGTTACCCGACAGAACTATTTGCTGCTGTTGCTGTTGCATCGTCGCATAATATGGCCAATAAGTTAAGACACGACAAAAGACGCATTTTGCTGCTACTTAAGGCCAATAAATCTAAGCAGCTGCACTTTTCAACTCATCGGCGCGCGGGCAAATCCAAAAGGCCTCCAAGAGTCAGGCCCCCAATGTCTATGCGATTGTCATCAGCAACGGCTTTATCATTGTTGTTGTTGTTGTTGTTGTTATTGCCGTTGATATACGTCTTGGCATGGCTAAGATAGGTTGGCCGTCTTGACATGTAATAAGTTTTAAGATGATGCTGCAATTACTGCAGAGAAACCAGCAACAACAACAATAACATCAACATCAACAGCAACATCGCAGCTATCACATTGATAAAATAGCCTTGAGTGTTGTCGTTGTTGTTGCCAAGCTGCCGAGAGCTGTCGAGCTGCGTGTGGGGCAACTCATTAGTGGCATTTGACCTGCCTTGCTCTTTCGCATGATTGAATTGGCAACAGGCAACATGGAACAGGTAACAACCTGCACAACGACAGCAACAACAACAAATTTCTTGCTTGTCAAAAATCTTTTCAACACTTTTTTGAGCCACAAAGTTGCCAGGCAACAGCAGCAACAGCGGCGTCAACAAATGTTGCCATCAGGCAAAATGCAAAAATGTTGCAAGCTGCTACACATGAATCGGTTGAGGGAGGGGGCGCCAGAGAAAGGGGGCGGATCGTTTGGCATTTTTGTAATCAACGCTATGCAAATGTCGCAGCATAAATTAACCAACAGAATGTTGCCAGCTGTTGCCCCTGTCGCTGTTGCTGTTGCTGCCGCTGATGTTGCAGTTGCTGCTGCTGTGGCTGTTGCTGTTGCGGAGTCATGGCAAAAAGTTTGACAAGCATCGCAACGTGTGCTGATTTGACACCTTCCCGGTCAACGACTGCATCTCTGTCGCTCCTCCTTCCTCTCTTTCCTCACCATCTTCAACCTCCTCTTGTTAGACGTGTGAATTTGTTCCGTTTATCTGTCGCATTTGATCGCATTGCACATTTTTCGCACCACTTTTTGTGATTAGCGTTAGCTGATTTTTCCTGGCAAATGTTTGCAGCGGCTATTTTGTTGTCGATTTGTTGATTTTTCAACAGAATGCCACAGCGATTTGAGCATTTGTGTATTTGTCGCTGATAAATTGTGGCGATAAGTGGATCGCAAATCGAGCTTGTTGGCAGCACAGCTGATGCCAATGGAGCATGGGAGCAGCACATTTTAGAATGGCAAAAGAATGCCACCTAAAAATAAACTCAAGCCAACAGCTAACTAGCATTTCAGCAATTGTTAAACGAGCTTTAAAAGTTCATTGAAGCTTTTATGTCTGTCTTAATGTATATCGCTTCAATTAGAGCTAAAAAGTTGCCTTATTGAAAGCATTTGCAAGGCTATAAAGCATCTGACTCCTTAATCAATCAGAAAGCTTGTTTTATTGACAGTGAAGCGAAGCTTTAAAGTGATATAACAACTTGAATTACCAATTGAAACGCATTTAATTATAGTTGAAGCTTAAATCATGCTTAATTCAAATGCCATTATAAGCTTGGAATTTATGTGTTTCAAGAAGCGTGAAGTCTTTTAACGAGGTGAATAAAAATCTGCATAATAAAATGCGTTGTTGTTCCAGCTGTAAACTAAGTGTCATTTTATTAACCTGTCTGTCATAACTTTACACAAATTCTTCTGGTGTTGCAACTAACTTGCAGATTGGACAATGGTCATGATCGCGTATTTACAACTGAAACAAAATAGCTACAACATTCACCTGCCACAACATTCTGCATTCCACAGTTAGCAACAACAAGAACAGCAACAGGAACGAGAGTGGAAAAACAATTTCCATCTGTGCAGCAATAACTTAGCTCATTGTCAGTGTCGACCCACACACTGACCCCAACACATATGCATGCCATATACCGGACATGGGACGGCACCACAGCACAGTTTGGTCTCGGTGGTTACTCAGGCGTCGTCAGGGTCAGCTTAAAGCACTCAGAGGCCATTGCGGCGGTTGCGGCAATTTGTCAATTTCATAATTCCAGCGGCATGCGGCAAGAATTCCTCCAAAACTACCAACTGCAACTCCAACTCTAACTCCAGGCGGCCCCACACGAGTGTGTGGCCAAAAAAAAAAAAAGAAGAATACTTAGAAAGAGTGATGCTGCCTCAATGGAGGCCAAGTCGAAGGCCAGCAACAGCCAACAGAGTCACATGTGAAAGTCAAAAGCCAGACTCCGACTGCTCCTCCTTCTCCAACAGCAACAGCAACAGCGGCAGCACCAGCAATGGCAACGGCAACAGCAACTGTTGCAGCAGCTTCCATTACGGATGCGGGTCACTTTTATTAGAGTTGGTGCAACATTTTGCCTGGCACTTGCAGTTGTTGTCATTGTCGTTGCCGTTGTCGTTGTCGTTGTTGTCGTTACGATACGTTACATTAGAATAGGGCAACAAATCATCTCCATTAACCTAAACAAAACTGCGCAGACAATCGCAGAACGTGCATCTGCAGCACGCCAATGAATGAGAGAGAGACAGAGACCCAGAGAGCGAAAGAGCGATAGAGGGAGAGACCCTGAGCTTGCTCTGCCCTGCCTGATGGTGGTCCACAAAAAGCATTTGCAAACGAGCAATGGGGCAAGAGGCAGCATGCAACAAGCCAACAACAGCATAAAACACATAGCAAAGGTGGTAAAATTGGTGTCACTTGTCACGTAGAACGTTAATTGTGAAACGGAAATGCTGCTACGTGCAACGTGTTGTTTGGCACGCCTTGGCAACATGTTGCAACTTTAACTTTGTCTGCATAATTTGCGTCTTCAGCTTGCTGCCTGTTGCCTCCTCTCATTGTGAAAATTGAAAAATTAAATCAAGATACTATGAAATATGTCACGAGTGCAATTCAGAATCCCTCTTCCCATTTTCCAACCTCCTCCCGCCGCCACCCCACCAACCTGCTTCGAAGGGGTGTCTTTCAGTGTAAACACTTTAAGGCCCGCATTGTTGGCATTTGCATATTTTTTGGATAATTGAATTGTTGCCCAGCAACGAGCAAACAACATTTATGCGGACACTCATGAGACCAACAGTCGCTGTCCAAATGACAATTCGAAAACGTAATAAAAATGCAAGTGTCCCGATGTCGACAGTCCGTGGTCCGCAGCGGAATTCGGGGATACAACAGCAGTTATTCAACATCCAAGTCAGACTGGCTGTCATGTGAGGGCGCCGTAGGCAGCAGTAAGACAACAACAAAGCTGAAACCAAAAAAAAAAAAAAAAAAAAAAAAAAAACCAATCAGAAACGCAAAAATCTCTGACAACGTAACTGCAGTTGGCGTTGCACAGTTGCGCGATTAGTCGCGTGGGCGCAGGCGCAACATGACGGCCAACAGAGATTCAGTTAAGAGCGAAAGATGGAGTGCAAGAGTAGGATGAAGAGGGAGGGGGGTAAGCTCGATCGCTTAAACGACCGCCGTCCTACGGCTTCCAAGTTGGCCATGTTGGCAACGGTCTACGTGCGGGCTTTGTGATTGGATTTATGTTAATTTCTGACGAGATTTGTGAAACGCTTTTAGCTGTCGTTTGTTGTTGCTGCCACAGTTGTTGCTGTTCCTGTTGTTGCCGTTGTTGCTGTCAGCTGACGGCTGCAAGTTGCTTAAACTGTTTTGTGTGCGTAATTAAATGGTGACATTTTTGATTGCAAAGTGTTTTTCTTTTTTACCCAAGTCTTTCTGCCTGTGGAGGCAGCACAGAGTGGCAGTGTGGCAGCGTGGCACAGTCTGCAGTTTGCCGCACAACATTTAATTGTGGGCCATCAGGCAGATATCGGGTTGCAAACTGCACCCAACACAACTTGTTCTTAGACTTCCATAAGTTATTGACTGACTTAAGACTTCTTTTAACGAGATAAGCAGACTGCTTAACTGCTTTGATTTGCCATTTACAAATTTATTTAATTGCATTTTCATTTAGCGAATACTTTAGAATTATCTGAAATATTTGGAAGTTAACTTTCAAGTTAAATAAATGTTGACAACTTTAATTTAAAAGCTGGCAGCAATGTGGGCCATCAAGTCATCGCAAATTGGACACTTTGTTTGGATGCTTAAAGATCTTTAATTGATATTTGAGCTTAAACCTGAAAATAACATTAGTATTAATTTGATTTTATTATTATATATATTATTATATTTTTTATACCTCTTCTTAACAATTCCTTCTGCTTGAAGTACCTACATAAATCTCACCGCAGCTCTAGCTTTATTTGTGACATTTCCCGCAATTTCAGACCAGCCCCTTTGTGGCTGACGCACTGTCTGACACCTGCAGCAGCAACACGTTGCAACGTCGCATAGCAACAACAACAATATGCCACGCACACACACACAAACACACACGGAAAGTCACTTGCAACAAAGTCACAGCCAAACTGTCTCGCCTGTTCAAAGCCTGGAGCCGCAACTTCGCATTGTCTGACGCACAGCCTCAGTCTTAACATCAGTCGCTGTCTCCGTCCTCCTCATTCGCTCTTCCTCTAACCCTCTCGTTGCAGTCTCTGCGGCGGCTGCAACATTGGCATCGCATTACATGGCAACAATTTTGAAAACAATCAACAAATAACTTAAAATAATTTTCTAGCCATTTGTGTGCAAGCTGAAGTTTTTACGGCTGCGGCGTGTGGCTTGCCTCCCCTGTCTCTCTCTCTCTCTCCCTCCTCCTCTCCAGCCACACCTCGCCCCACAGGGCAGTCACAGCCAAGCAATGCATTGGCCGGATCTTTGGAAATGCCTGAGGCGCTCACTGCCTGAAACCTCGACGGTTTTGTCAGTTCTCTGTTACTCTAATGGGTCTCATAATTTTTGAATTATGCAGTTGTTGTAAGGTTTTTTTTGGCCTGACAATACATAAATTTGTCTTTGAAGTGGGCCCAAAAGGCCGACAACTTGGCGAGAAAATCATCGTTGTTATTGTTGTGGTTGTTGCTGATGTTGCATTGCCAAGTGCCGATTGTTGTTGCAGCATTTGATGTCTTGTGTCATTGCTTGATTAGTTTTTAATTGTATGATTTATGACCAATGACAGTATTATTTGTTGTTTGTGTTTTTGTTTTTATTCGCATTGCACAAAGCGTTCGCCTATGTTAACTAATGCTAATGCCGCGCAACTTAATTGAGAAATTAGCATTATACATTTCTGTGTTTAATTCCCCTCTTTTTAGCCCCACTCCCCCCTCTTTTCACACACTACAACACGGCGATAGCTGCCCCCATCGGCTAAGTAGTTGTTGCTTGTCACACGGCCGCAGCTTTTGCTTTGGCCACGTTAAGACTCATCAATCTTTGGTCATTTATAATTTGCTGATTTATTAGCCAAGTTGGCACGAAGCGACATTTTGCTTTTAACAAATATTAGCATAAGATATTTGCGCTTTTTGTGTGCCCCCCTCGGGCTTGTTGCAGCTGCTGCCCACACGCTACGTGGATCCGTGGCATTTTCTTGCAACGGAGATTTTCTCACAACGCCCACCGAAAAAAGGCAAAAAGCACAACCCGACACGGGGCTTAAACTCATTTCCAAGTGCTACATAAAGGCCAACAAAACTGCAACCAAAATGCTCAGTCGGCCTCTGACTTTCGGTAATTTGAAAATTAATAAAGTCGTTTGTTATGCAAAGTGGCAGCGGGAGGCAAAGCTGCCACAACGCCGGCTGTTGCTGCTGCTGCCACGGCCTCAGCCTCAGCCTCAGCCACAGCCACAGCCTCAGCGGCTGCTGTTGTTGCACATGTGGGCTTTTGGGTGTGTAGGGGGAAGCTGTGGGAGGTGCTGCCGAGGCTTGGCAGCTGTACGCCTGATCTGCAACGTGTCGTGGTGCGATGCAAATTGCCTACCACAAAAAAAAAAAAAAAAAAAAAAAATATAACAAAACTGTGGCAACTTTGTTACCCACAAAAGAAATAAATTTGGATTATAAACAAATGTTTGCGAAGACAGCTGAGCCAAAGCAGCTGAATCATTCAATGATTTGTATGGTATCGGATTAATCTGTTATTTTTTTACACGATTACTTGACCTTTGAACGGAAGTGTGATTTGGGGCATAGATATTTGATGGCCAACTGATTATAATTGATTATTCTTGAACTGTAGATAATCATATTATAAACAAGAAGAAAATATATACTGAATTAAGACTATAACTGAAATGGACTGATAGAAATTGATAAACGAGAGCAGAATATGTATTAAGGCAAACCTAAAGAAGAAGCAACATTCATTTCCTTAACATTTGGGGCTGGCGCACAATGTGAGCAACAACCTCACTTCTACATATGTTTTTTTCTTAGAGATTTCCTGGTAGAGATTTATTATATTTCACTGTTGACCTGCTCATCACACAATTTACTGTGAAACGTGAATATTTGAATAGTATTAACTAATGGCAGCTTGCTTCGACTGGCTCTCAAATGTCATTCAGGGATTGTCGGGTAACTACCAAATAAATTGCGAGAGACAGCTGTTTTTGGTAGACCATTGCCAGCAAGTGGGCCAAAGCCAATTAACCCAAAATTGTTGGGCCCATTACAAAGCATAGCCGGAGCCAAGGCATCCCATTCGGCCATTAGGCAGCCCTGTCGCTGGTGCTCACCTGGCAGCTGTACTGCAACTACAACTCCAACTCTACCTGTTGCTGTACCCACACCACGTTCCAAATCCCAGCCACCAGCCACTGTCGGGTTGACAACCAAGTGCAGGCAAATGTATCATAAATTTTCATATAATTTTTAAGTCTTGTTTGGGTAAAACGAAGAAAAATATATGTGCAGCATGCAGCACACAAGTGCCAGACACTTGCAGCTGTTGCAGAGACAAAACTGCAACAGCAACAACTACAAAAACAACAACAACAACAACAAAGAGCACTTGTAGTTAATTTTTCACAACTGACGGCAACTTTTGTGCAATATGCGAGTCGCGTTTGGATATTTCTTTGGTTTTTTTTTTTTATATTCAAGGGGGCTGACCTGTCGCCAGGTGCAAGACAACATAAAGCTCTAAAACTCACAGATTTTAAGACTCTTGACTTTTTTCCTTTTTCAATTTTTTTCTCGTTGTTGTTGTATTTTATTATATTTGATTTTTTTTTTTTTTTTGACTGTTGACTGTTGTTCGGCTTTTCGACAGCCACTTAAGAGAGTTGGACGCGGTGCGATAATTAATTCTGACCAAAATATCGCGACAAAAGGAGAACTGTACAAACTGTGCAAATCCGGTTCAATTATTCGGATCGCAGGAATTTCCTAAGGGGCGCACAGAGATTTCTTGTAAATTGGAGCAGTTCCATTTCGCATAGTCAGCTGCAGGCTACCCACTGACAGGGGGTACCAACTGAACTCAACCGAACTGAACTGAACTGAACTGAACTGAGCTAAGCTCAACTGAACTGAACTGGCATGCCAATGCAGTCAGTCCGTACCAAATTCTCAGGCTTGTTAATTGCCGTTGTCAGTTTCTGGGCTATTTATAAATAAATGTTGGACTGCATTTTTGTAATGTTTGGCCAAAAACGCGGCATGTGTGCAGCAATAATAATAATAACAATAATAATAATTTAGTTGCTGTTTTTCGTTCATCGGAAAATCATTAAACATTACATATTCAACTGATTGAACAAGTTCAAGCTAAGCTGCACAATGAACGATAATATCTATTGATAGTTGTGATCTTGCGATAGTTTAGCATTGCCCATTCTCTAGTCACACAGTAGTAGTAGTAGTAGCATCGACAGACAATCGAAATCGTCAAATAAGGGCATCATCTCTATGTTACGACAGTACGATTGAAGGTTCTGATAAGAATTTCCATATTTCAGCCATGTTTTATCCATTTAAATTAACATTTCCAACCATTTACGGCTATTTCTTATGCTGTCTGTCAGAGCAGCTGGTGTATTGACAACCAGCGATTAAGTGTACCACAGTTTTCCCAGTTAATAACCAACTCTTTTCGGGGTGTTGAATTCCAAATTACACGAACAAACTCGCCGAGCTGCCGCCTTGGTCAGTGCTCAGGCTCTATAATCTTGTTGCATATATCAAACACCACAAAAAATGGTTGTCTCTGTTGTTGCTGCTGCTGCTGCTGCTGCTGTTGTTGCTGCCACTGCTGCTCGTTGCTGCCGCCGTTTATTAAAAACAAATTAAAATGCAAGAGGCCCCGAGGGCTTACGGCCTCAACGCTGACCACCCATAAACAAAGCAAAGCGACAAAAAAATACTTTAGGCGTTAAATGGAAATCCAGTAAACTCGCTGCCTCACTGCCTCACCTCTGCAGCACCTCGAATCGCTCTGCCCCCTCGACACATTAAATACGCATTTGTTATGTGTTGCAAGAAGCTATTTCCCATTTGTTGCACTCTTGCAGTCGTGCAGCCTCGTCCATATTTCAATTGAGCAATTTTTTTGGCTGGACTTGCATACCCTACATTATGTTATGCGCATACTGTTGATAGGCAGTGTGTACTGTAATACAAATTTCCAAAGCGCAAAATGAATTTATAAATAAATTCAAGTTTTTAAAGTAATTTTTTGTGATTTTTGTTATTGTTACAATTATTTGCAGTCAATTATTCACAGGGTATATAATAATCAAGCAGTTTCCTCCTTTACAATTTTTTTTTATTTTGGATAATTTAATTCCACCCGCTCTTTACCCCTTTGATAATTTGGCATCGAGAGCCAAACACTCGGGGCAATTTTTTAACAATCGTAATTGCAATTGTTGCCACAACATCGAAATGTACTTTTAAAAGGCGCCCAGAAAAAAACCAAAAAAAAAGCTCAAAGTTTTGGGTCCCGGGTCTCGACTCTGGGCTACCGTTATGTTCCAATCGGAGCCACAATGAATGACAATTGTTGGCTCCCCTGATCTCCATCTTGTCTGGAGTGACGCACACGAATTGACCAACTGACTGACTGACTGACTGCCAATGCCATTCGGATTTCGTTTGTGGGGGCGCACGTTTAGAAGATGTAGAGAAAGAGAGAGGGGCGAGGGGATGATAGAGACCCCCGCTGCTCCGTTCTAACCAATTTTCATTCTATTTGGCGCACGTGCCACACGAAGCAAATTGATTTTGCCAGTAGGTGGAAAATAAAATTAACTTTGTGGTTTGGATTTGTTGCTCTATTTGTGCCGGGGCCGGGGAGGCCAATCGTCCAGTTGATTGTCCATTGGTCCAGTTGTCCAGTTAAATGAGTTTCGGCTTTGAAATTAGCTAGATTTGAATTTGTATTTGATTTGCTAAAGTTAAAGTTAGCGTGGGTCTATCTGTCTCTCAGCCCGGGTCTTAACGGACTGCTGGTCTGTTGGTCAAGATCTTGGCTTGTACGGCTGTCAGTCACAGTCACTGGCAAGTCAGAGTTGGGCCGGTGACTGTGACTCGCTTACAAGGCGCCTGCGGTCATATTGTGCGGCTTGATTTATGGCAAGAGATTGGCCAAAAAGCTAGCAAACAACTTCGCATTCGCATTCGCAATTGTACAAACATTTTTCAATCCCATTTAGCCTGCAACTTTTCTGCATAAATGTTATTTTTTTAAATGTCTACATACGAGTATAGTTATTATTTTTGAACGTTAAAATTAATAAAGAACACTGTTTGAAACAATTTGCATATACAATGTTGTTTAAAAACAAAAGACTTAAGCAAAGAACTTGTTGTCACCACCTTTTGTTTCACACCATGTCCGTCCATCTGAGGCTGGGGACTGAAGCTTAAACTGAAGCTGAGACTGAGACTTAGGCTGAAGCTGTGGCTGAGTCTGGGTCTGGGGCGTCTGTAATTGGCCATTTGGTTTCGTGTCTCTGCACAATTATCAATTACTCCAATCACTTTTATGTCACATGCAAATGCCAGCAAAGCCAAAGCCAATAATAATAATAATAATATAGTTAAAAGTCGCCGTTGCGCCCACATTTTATGCCGCTTGGTGCCTGCTTGCCTCGTTGCCTATGGCCGTCGGCCATTTGGCATTAATTAGCCAGCAATTTTAGCTTACGGCTTTTAATTTTTTGCCAAGTTACCACCCACAGACCCAGAGAGCTTGAGACATTGGAGACGTGGAAGGTGTTGTACAATACAAATAACACGCTAAAGATCAATTAGACATGAGAAACAGACACAGCGTGAAACAACTGGAACTCTTGCGATTGACTGCGAACATGACGTACTCTGTGCGAGTACCCAGTACAGTAGCTACAGTGTTTATACTTGCTGCATGCCACACTTCTAAAGCAAATACACAGAGCAGACCGCAATGATACCTAGCAATAAGTACGTTTAGTTGAAAAGGAAAATGCCTGAAAAGCTATCATGTTTATCATGTTTGAATGCATTTTTCATGAGCCCGAACTAAATATGCAACACAACGCAAGGCAAGGAATTGTTGGTATGGGGCGTGCATAATATAAACAAACGTGCAACGTGCAACAGCAAATCCAATTGGACAAGCGGGCGTATCATTCATGGCAACACTTTGGAAATCCAAAACTTGGACGAGTAAATATGCAATAAATTGGGGCATACATAATATACACATTGTGTGTGTGAGTGTGTGCAACTTGCATTATTTGCGATTTGCCTTTTGCGTTTATGCAACAGCCTTTGGCGATTTTTGAAGCAGCCACATTTGTGGAGATTTCCTGTTGCCAGTCTTAGGAAATTGCAAACACGGGAAATGCCCATTAATTGAATTATGCAAGCTGCGCCGGAAATTATAAATGATGTGCCATATTTTATGCATCAACATTTATTACGCTGTTGCTCGCTGCCTGCTGCTTGCCGCTTGCTGCTTGTTCCATGCCGCATGCTGCCTCGTTTGAAACATTCAGTCATATTCATTAGAAGCACGCGTTTTTGCCGCAAGCCTTCGAGTTGCTCCAATCAAAAGCATTTTGCGGCTGTTCTCAAGGTTGTTGCTGTAACTTTCCAATAAGAACTCGCACACACTTATAGAACCATGTGCGTGTGTGTGTACCTATGATTGATTTATATTGTCAGTCGACCGGGTAGGGAGGGAGGACGGTGGCGACCAAGAGGCAAGAGGCGTGGCCCAACGCCATGTGAGCATAAATGTGCAATTTGCTAATTGTAACACATAACGGCACAACGACAACGTCTGACCGCCCGACCGTCCGCATGTCGGCCTCTCTGTCGGTCCGTCTGTCTGTCAGTCCCTTTCCCGCCTCTTGCCTGGCCTTTTGATGTGTCTGTTTGTGCTCGTATCTAAATCTGCCGCTCCACTCGTTAACCGTTTGTCATTGTTGCTGTTGCCGTTGCCGTTGCCGTTGCTATTGCCGTTGCTGTTGCTGCTGTGGCCTTCAGCAACATGTTGCTGTTGCTGTTACTGCTGTTGTTGCGGTTCTTTCGCTCGTTTTTCGCATTGATGTTTCAAGGTTGCCCAATTAAAAGTGACATTTTGCAACATAATGCGCCTGCACTTAACATGTTTTCGCGTTTTCGCCTCTTGTTGTTGCCGTCTTGTAATTCGCCTTTTTCTCTAACTATCTATCTATCTATGTACCTATATAAGGTTGTTGCTGTTGTTTTTATTCGTTTCCTTTTTTTTTCCTCTTTTATATTGTTGTTGTTACTGCTAATTCACGCTTAAATTATATAATTGACGTAGGTTTCGCAAAAATATACATTAAGCTCCAATTTACATTTTAAGTATTACAATGCAATTGAATTGCCTTTGGGCTATAATTGGCGCAATGCTGAATCATTAAAGCAATTCGAGTTCATTTGGTACTTGATATAAGTGGGAGTTATCAGGAAACAATATGGGTTCTAACCTGCAGCTTTAATAATCCCATAACATTTATAGTCCGACTGCTGTTAATAACAATCCGCCATAACAATTAAAATTACGACTTAATTTTAAGCTTATATTATTATGTTGTTGTTATGGAAGAAAGATCTATAAAGATAGATAAAAGTAATCAATAGTAAAAGACTTAAATCATTTAATAATTTCCATACTTACCCCTTGACACTTTAACCCTGAATTCAAACTTTCATAGCTTTATCCAACTCTAACCTATTTTGAAAAGCAATAAACATATAATTTAGAGCATATTAAATAAGAAATAGTATATTAATAGTAATTTCTTTATTTTAATTTTTTTCATCGTTTTTTTTTTTTCTTTTTTAAAAAGTCAACTATTTCTTTTACTTACGCGACATCTTTCCTTTCACATGCTCAGCAGTCGGTGTCTTCATTATCACAATCATATCCATAAAAGCATGCATTAGCAACAACAAAAACAGAAAGGATTTTGGATGATTTACTATACGTATTTTAATTATGATCAAATGTGTGTGTGTAACAGACAGACAAATCGAAAGGCCGACAAGCTGGCAGACATACGGTTAGAGAGAGGAGACATCTGGTCAGATCAGCAGCCTCCATGACATTCCCGTCTTTAGAGTGGACTCTACTGCTGCTGGCTCCACTGAGTGGTTCACCTGGTGGCTAGTGCTGTGCTTCGCCTGAGCCTCGGTGGTGGCGAATGTCAGTGCAAAAGTTTTGCTTGTCATAAAAATGCGCAAAATGCAACAATTTAAAAATGCAAAATATGCGCGTATGTGTGGAATGATTCCCACTGAGAGGCAGCTCGAGCAGCAGAAGAAGAAAATGAAGGGGGTAGAGAAAATGCAATAGCTTGTGAAGAGGCAACAGCAGTTGGAGGGAGAATGTTACCAGCTGGCCAACTGACGCTGACTTGCAGCAGCGTTGGGTAATTATGCGCGCAACACGTTCAAGGCGGCGGTAGGTTGCCCAATTGCAACATGTTGCCATTGTTGTTGTTGTTGCTGTTGCTGTTGCTGCGGTGACTGTTGCTGCTGTTGCGTAAGCCTATAAAAATTGCATTAGAAAAATCAGTTGGCAGCAGCGGCAACAATTAAAGCGACTCGCATGTTTTTCGATCTAAGTCGCATGGGAACCACAAAAGCCGCACTTGCAGCTTACAAGCGGATTCGAGTTCGACTTCGAGATGGAGTTCGAGCTGTTGAAGCTGCACATTCGCTGCCTTTGACGTTCTAAAAGTCACGCGGCATTTTGATTGCACAGCCTGCACTGAGCGAACTTAGATGTCATCAAATGTCAAAGGGCAGACTATAAAATCTAAGCTAAATTAGTTAATGCTTAGTTTGTCATACTCGTATTATAATATTTATTACAAATTCTACTATTTGTGCACTTAAATTGTCTTTAACTAAATGCCAATAATTTTCGCACAGTGTAGTTTTAGATTTTTTACTATTTTCTTAGTGAATTATCATCAGATGAGCAATTGTTATACGTTGTAAAGCACTCGATTCCCCAATGATTAACTATTATAATCCAGCATTAATCATACATTAACCGGTTTAGTTTCGACCAAGCTCTGAGTAGTAAGTAAAGCTTTCTATTTCTATTTCACAAAATTCTACTTAATCATCTGTATCCACTTCTAGTATTGATTTTGCACAGTGTAGCAAATTAAGCATGCATTACGTCGGCTGTAAGCTAGCTCCCAAGTGTCCTCTCCTCCCTTTCTCGGACTCTGTATTCTCTCTTTCCCTTTGTCTCTCTCCCAGTTTCGCCTTGCTTTATAATGTGTACAATTTATTAGCATTACAAATCTTTGGGGCGATGTTAATCGCATACAAGTCGCTAGCTGCTTTTATTGTTTGCCGTTTGGCCCATTCATGTGTTGTTGCTGTTGTTGTTGTTGTTGTTGTTGTTGTTGTTGTTGGTAGTTATACATGGTCAGAGCGTGGCTACTTGCAATACCCTTTGGGGCAAACCGACAACAACAACGAAGACGCGCAAAAATCAGCGTAGACAATTTCAGCTATTTTTCACCAATTAAAAACGGATTCTCCCTGCAATTCTTCATGGAATTGCCTCGGCGACCTGGACGCTCCCAGCTGTATGCATAAACGTTGTTTTTGCTTATGCAGTTAAGTGAAAAATGCAATTTGCTTTGTTGCATGTTGCACTCACCGAGCTGCAAGGCGCAAAGATTTGCGTAGGCTTCAATTTATGTTGCTTGTAATGGTTGTTTCCTTAATTATTTTTCATAAATTGCATAAATAAAAGGCCAAAATGCGAAATGTAGTTGGCCCAAAAGTCATGTTTATTTATCATATTTAAAATGCAATAAAATGCGTTTCATGTCGACAGCAGAGCATAAATTAAGTTTATGCATTTTTAGTTGTGCATTGCAAACCCTAAGTGTCAAAATAATTCATTATAATTGCCCACAGATCATTTTTGTCAACGCTTTTTTATGGTTTTTTTGTTTTGTTATTTTCGCGCGATTTTTTGTCGCTGCCCTCGCGTCGCGTGCGTTTTGCTGGCGTTTTTTCCTTTGCATTCACATTCGTTTTCAGCACTCTCGACTCGGCTTGGCTCGGAGAATGAGTGAATAATTGCAGGCATGCCATGTTGTTTATACTAAATTTAATTAATGATGACTTTTATTTATGTATGCATGCCCAGGCGTCACCCAGTTGGCCACATAAATATGGGCTGACCACGCCCAATAAAGATGAAGGCGTTACAACTGATACAAAAGCGGAGTGAGTTCTTCACGTCGATAAAGCTCATTAAAAGATGCATTCCTCTGTTAAACTATTCAATTTTTGTGTTCTCATTAAAATTACTATTATGAAATTATTTTTTTGATCATTTGATAATATATAATAATAGATTATGATTATATATGTTATGGGTACTTAAGTCTAAAAGTTTTCTTTATTTATTTTATTTCTTTCATCATAACATCTACAACTTATGTGTCTAAAATACGTAGTTATTTATACTGAATTTTCTTACGTGTGAATCATCAAAATATTAACGGAATTTTTATTGAAATCTTTTATAAATATATACGTTTCTCCTTTACAACAGACCAATAAACCTTACCGTTTCCCACGTATGGTTGTTAAATGCCTAGTTTTGCTTTTTCCACTCCCATCATAAAAACTTTTATATTTATTTAATTTTAAAGTTCACTCATAATTATTAACGACTCTCTGCAATTTTAATTAGTTTTACAAATATGACTATTTGCTTGAGTGCCTCGGCCACAGCCTCGTTTTACGAACTTGAAGCACTGTACCACTTATGAGCGTTAAATCGCTTGGCCCCATATATGGTTAGATGCTAACCGCAAAAAATGATTGCGCTGAACAAATTTTTTGTAGTTTATTTTGTTGTGGGCCATAAAAATGTTAACATCATTATAAAGCTTAACACCTGCAACCGAATAGCTAGCCATGCAGTCGGCCAGCTGACCAATAACAACAAATACCTACACACAACACATATTTTCGCATCTTGGGTTTATCGTTAATCGAACTGAGTTTGGTCAGGGCAACAACGGCAGCAACGACAGCAACGACAACAACGACAACAACGACAACACCAACAACATATGAAACTAGCATCTATAATATTTTGTCGTTGCCGGCTGCTTCCAGCTCACTTTGCATTCATGCCGGCAGTTTCTCACGCTCCTTATTGGATTTGGAACGCAAGTGCACGCGAGCAACGAGAAGCGAGCGGAGATCGAACGTCGTTTCGGCTTTGGCATCGGAATCAACATCAACATCAGCATCGGCATTGGCGCTTTGCGTGCACAATAACCGGAGGGCGAATGTTTTGACTTTGCCACCGACGCAACCGCCTTGGCATGTGGCCAGGCCAGGCCAGGCCAAGCCAGCTTCTGCCCCTGCCTGTTGCAGTCGCAACCCCAGCCCCAGTCCACAGCTAGAAAAGTAAGCGGACCATCGCAATAATGTTGCTGCTGATGCCTCTACACATGATTTATGTTGTCCAATTGGACTGGCGCCATAATTTGTTAGTTCCTGCTGCAGTAGTACCAGTAATTTCATGAGATTTCTTTTGCTAAACTATCAAATAAGTTGCACATCTCTTAGATAAATCAAATTGTAAAAGCATCTGTAGAAGCAGCAGGAGGCACATTAGCAACTATGTTGCAAGTCTTTAGATCTTTCAACTACAATGTGAATTTCGAATTACACAAGAGTTGAAAAAACAAACAATAAAAGTATCTTTTCAGTTTTTATTTTGTTTCTTAGTTTCTTAGATAAATATTTTATGATATAAAAAGAGAAACAAAGTTGCAATTCAGTTGCAATATTTAAGTAGTAACAAGAACTCTTCGTTTTTTAATTATTCAAAGAATTGTTTAGAATATGTTTTCTTCTGTTTGTACGGAACATTTCATATTGAATATGAATGAAATGCTTATTTAAATAACTATATTGTAGCTGATGCAGCCATCTGGGAACTTATTCCATTTCGTTTCAAAAAAGAAAGTGTAATGCCTGAGTTTCTATAGATGTCAGACTTTCAAGACTAGGAATTGCGCTTCCATAGCGCTGTAATCTATAATTATTCAATATGTTTAATATTGGTGTCGATAGGTTGCCATATAATTATCCACGTAGCTGGCAATAAATTGATACTGATGTTCGAATAAATTCCGCCAGCGTGCTTGAGCCAAGGCCAGATCATCATTGGCAGCATCAGGCGCAGTGTCATCATCAGTATCGTCCTCTTCGATTTCATTTTCCTTATCTGTGTCATAATCATCAGTCTCTGCTGTGAGAGTGAGGGACCATCCTTCAGAGTACTCAGTGCTCTCAGATTCATTATCATCTTCTTCTTCGGAAGCTTCTTCCTCCTCTTCCTCCTCGTTGTCGTCCGATTCCAATTCCGTCGATGAATTGCTGCCATATTGTGAAGTCTCAATGCCCGACGATGCGCTCTCAGTGGACTCCACAAATCCGCTGGAAGAGTATGGTTCAACGCTATCAGCTCCCTCACTTTCATTATCACTGTACGAGTCTGAGCCGGAAGTCTCTGAATGTGTATCCTCAGCGTTATCACTTTCATCTACTGCAATTATGGGCATTATGTTAACCTGTTGATTAACATGTACAGTCAGTTTGTCCACTGGCTTTTCTTTTGGCTGCTCTCTCTTAATCTCCTGAGGCAGCACATATGAGCTTGGCTGGAGGTTTAAGAACTTCATTAGCTTATTGTAATTATCGAGATTGGATATCTCGGGCAAGATACGTTTGTGCAGTGCCTTTGGCTTGCTATGATCCACATAATAAAGGTGCTGCATTGCGTTGAACAGCTGATCCATCCATTGATCAAATTTCTTAGGTGTCATATTGGATTTTTCGAAATAGGCATTTAGATGTCGTTGCATTTCCGATAAGTTATCAAACTTTTTTAGCAGACGCACACATTTAAACCTCTTTGATATCAAAAGTAGACGATCCTGAAATAAAACCATATTAAGACTTCTATATTTAAGCCGTTACTTCAATTTACTTACATTCACATTGAAATCGAATTGACTTTCCCTCTGCTTAGAGTTTTCTTCATTTTCCTGCTGTTCGTACTTTTTATTCTGCCATTCCTAATAGCGAGATTTTAAATATACTTAGATTTCAAAACAATATAAATAAATTATAAACTTACTGTTAATGTGGACACGTCGGGATCTTCTTCTCCTTCCGTTCCATTGTTGATCATCCGCTTGTTTGGCTTTATCGGTTTTCTTAACACTTTCGGAACAGGCCAATAACTGAGATTGCAACGACGTAAATTTAACAGGCATATGCGACGCTTGGCACGTTGGCGTCGTTTTTGCAGCTTTTTCTGCGACAACGCGCGGCGCCAGATAAGACGGCCATCACTTATTGAATAGAAGCTACTGTAGGAAGTATCACTGTCATAATCATTTTCCATGCTGTCCGAAACGATGCTGCTGGCATCATCAACAGTATTTGATATGCCCAATGGAAGCAATGTTGTTGAGCTACGGTCAGTGGGTGCCATTAGGCAATAGGTTTTAGTATTTATCGAATTTGGAGCTGCCGCAGGGATATCAGTAGAAGGTGTCAGCTCCATGGGTTCAAAAAGCGAAGCTTTGATTTTATCACAATTATCTTGCAGTATCTCTTGGTAAACGTCGTTGTCATTGTTCTCATTGACATTTTGCTGCTGATATTCTTGATCAAAAGGCTTTTGTTGAATAGAATTTACTTCGTAATTTAGTTCTGCTGGTCTTTGTGGTTCAGTTTCGACTGTTTTCTTTGCACCTTTCACTTCATTATCTGGTTGTATTTCTTCTTTTACGTCATCAAAGTGTGCTGATTGATGTGTTGATTCAATAGTTTTATTATCACTAACCTGAGTCGGTTTAATCTCATCATTCCGATTTGTTTCTTGCTCGACAGAGTTTTCCCCCTGCTGTAAATGGTCAGCCGAATTTTGGGCAATTTCATTTTCCAAATGTTTAATAGGGTATTTAGTTGTTTGACTTGTCTGCTCTGATTTGCCCTTCCAGCGTTGTTTAATGCGTTTTAGCTCGTCATCTTTTTGCTCATGAGCCTCCATTTTTTGGAAATATGGAAAATCATACGATTCAAAGTCCCAAAAATTAAAGCCAACTCGCTGTTCTCCAGGAAACTGTAGAACTGACATACCGGTGCCAGCTTCCGTGATAATGCGTTTGAAGTTTTGGCACTGTTGCGGCGAAGATATAAAAGTAATGGCTATGCCCTTGGAGCCAAAACGACCAGCGCGTCCAATGCGATGCAAATATGTAACCAAATCCTTCGGAGGATCCAAATTAATAACTAAATTGGCATGTGATGAGTCAACGCCACGTGCCATCAAATCTGTGGCGACCATGGTTCGCGTTTTGAAGTTTCGATAGGACTGAAATGAAATTGCAAATATTCAGAAGCTACTTCATTATGTATACAATGGAAACTTTACCTGAAAGGTCTCCAGGCGATCGCTTTGCTTCATAGCACCCGACATTAGATCACATTCGACGCCGTTGCGTTGCAAATAGTTACGAAAAGAGTCTGCGCGACTTTGTGAGCTGGCAAAGAGTATGCCCTGCTCGTAGTGCAGCTGATCAAATATTTTACGCAGCGCACCCAATTTGGCCATCATCTCCTGCATGCTGTTGAGTTGTTCTGGCAACTCGTAAACAAATTGGCGTACACCAAGCAAAACTGTAGCCCGCTCACTATTGGAAACCAGAATAGGTTTGTTCATTATCTTGGCTAGGCGCTCATCCAGCTCATTGGGATATGTTGCACTGCAGGCAATGATTTGACATTTTGGGAGCAGCGAGTCTAAAAGTGTCTGTACATCCTTCTGCAGCGATGGAGTGGCATACAACTGATCCGCCTCGTCCAATACAAGTAGCTTGATAGCCGACGTATTAAAAACCTGGTTGTGTATGAGATGTAGAAGCCTGCCTGGGGTACCCACAACAATGCGGCCCTTTGCCATGCGAAGACGATCTTTCTTAATATCTGTGCCGCCAATGTAGCTAACAGTCTCATAGGCATTTCTATGTCGCATAGTTTGAGTCAGTCCGTTTGCTGTGTCTTCCACCTGTATGGCTAGTTCTCGCGTTGGCACTATTATTAATACTTGCGGCTTGGCCAGATTCTTATCCAACAACTGCAACGCCGCTAACACATAAATCAAAGTTTTACCAGTACCACTCTTCGACTGCACAAGCAGATCTGTATTCAAAATAAATTATAATCTTCATCTTTATTTATATTTTACAGTCTCTTACCCATTCCAGCAAATGCCATTGGAATAGCGGCTGCTTGAATTTTGGTTGGCGTCAGAAATTTGTGCGACTGCAGACCTTTCAAAATGTTCCGGTCTAGATGGAGCTCTTCAAAAGTGGTTGAGCCAGCAGCCACATCACTTGTACGCTGTTCGCCACTGTCCAGAACATGAGCGATTGCGCTCTCCATGTTTATACGCGTTTATGCTATTTAATTGCAAAAAGTAAATTCACGTTGCCAAAAAGCCGCGAAGCGAAGCTTGCTTGTACAACATATGACAGCCGTCAGCCGACCGCCACAATGTAGATTTTCTTATCGATAGTAACTATGCAGTGTTGGGAAATATTTTGTGTGTCACTTTTAATTGATTACGATATATCGATAGATGGATGTGCAGTATATTTGATAATTTGGATAGACAAACAAAGTTAATGACGTCAGTATTCAACATATATTTATGTAAATGATTACTAAATTGAGTTGAATTTAATTTTCCGAAGCTTGTAAGTAATTTCCGCCGTGTAACAAAAACAGCAAATATGAATGGCTTTATATGGTATATATGTATATTCAAAACATGCCTTGTCTCTTATCGATAACAATGCAACTTTAATTAGGCCGTATCATGGATAAACACAAAATAACGGCATTTCTAATAACTGGACAACCTGGTGAGCCTTAATTTACATATATGTAGCATCCTTAAATAGCAATTATTCTGTAGGAGTCGGAAAGACAACATTGGTTCGTAAACTTTGCGCCAAATTGAGAGAACAGAGCAAACTACAAGGCTTTTATACCGAAGAGGTTCGAGCAAATGGGCAGCGGATTGGATTCGATGTTGTTACTATGGATGGTTCACGTAGCATTTTGGCCCGCGAGAAGCCAGTAGATAATCTACATCGTCCCAAGGTGGGAAAATACTCCGTTTACGTTGAGGATTTTGAGAACCTGACCCTGCCTATGCTAAAAACATCAGATCAATCTCAACAGCTGATGGTTCTTGACGAAATAGGCAAAATGGAGTTGTATAGCAAACGTTTTGAATCTGTCATTCATGCGTTGCTACAACGAAAGCAACCTATTCTGGCTACTATTCCTTCACACACCCGGCAGCCTATTCCGCTTGTAGAACATCTTAAAAAATCACCTGACGCAACAATTTATCAGGTGGCCAAGGCCAACCGAGATGGACTGGTCAATGAAATTGCTGATGTAATAATTAGATCACTGCATATATCCCATTAACCTATTTGGTTTTCATTCATAGCCTTGCAGCACCGCAGTCGGCGGATAGAAATTTAGTTAGGTAAACATCAGAACTTTTGTCCAAATGACAATTGACAAAATTATTTGAATTTATATATTTTTTTTTTTAAATTTTCTATTAAATATATCGATATAAAATGTTACCAAAATTTGTGTATGCTGTCCTACTCCTAGTATTGACCGCGTTGCATACATGCTCTCATTTGAATCCCATCATAAAGGCTAGTGCCAGTATCAAAACCATCAATTTGGAGTACATCCGAGAGCTGAAGCTACTAGTGGGCTATGAATATAATTACAGACTTCTTTGGCAAGCTGTTGTCAATTCACTGATCGTAATCTATGGACTCTGGCGTTGCGAACGCGAAGTCTCTCGAAGTCAGCGCAACTCTCTGTATCCTTTAGCTCCAAATTTATGCTCCGGCAATTGTTATATCTCTCCAGCAACTGAAGTAAAATTGAATTGGCTTCGGAGCAGAAGCAAGATACCCTCCAGCTGGCAACTCTTTCCACTGCGTGTCTTTGCCTGGTTTACTGTGCCATGGTTGTTGACGTTCCTAATGAACGGATTCTTCGGGTATACCGCAGTAAATCTGGTCATGCGACACTTTTGCACCTCAAAGCCGGAGGTTCTAATGCTCTACCTCCGTATCCAGCTACTCTATTTGCAAGCCTGGATGCCCCACGGTATTGTCCCTTATCTGACACAATTCAATGGCACTTTGGAGTTCCTTTTTGCAACGCATACGAATTTCATTACCTACGAGAGCGATGTCATGGCCGGAAGTGAATGATTTAGACCCAGATTACAAAGATCGAAAGTTAGAATTATATTTGGCATACTGTTTTCATTTTGGTTATCTTTCGTGTCTTTCGTCTTTATTTAATATATATTTGTTTAAGTAATAAAACTGCATTTGATATAAATTGAACAATAATACAAACAACAACTTTTCCATTAACTTTACTTCACTTTCACATGCCAGCTCACAGGGCCAGTTGATGTTGAGGAAAACTTCTTTGGTCACGTGGGAAATATGCATTTTTTCCTCGACCACATTGGAAAAAAACTTTCGCCACAGCATTCTGGCAGTTATTTGCAACTAAAACAAGCGTCGCAGTTTGTGGAGTTTGTGTTTTCATCAAAAGTTGTTTTGAGGTCTATATCTATACAACTTGTCACCCAATGTTATATAAATAACTTGACTATTTGCTGATTTCAACTCAACTCTATTAAAAACTTTCCGACATAGCAATCTGAACAAAATCAAATCAATGTCAACTCATTTCTCATAGAAAATATTCGATATTATTTCACACAAAAAATTAACACAACTAAAATCGTACATTTCTGAAGACATTTACTGTGATTACACAAAACGGTTTATCTGATACGGCTTATCTAAAGAATCCAAAGGTTACCAATTATATAAGAACTGTGAGCGCTTCTTTGAGCGCGCACAGATAGGATTGTTTACGAATTGTTGACCGTTTCAAGTAATTGGTAAGTTTGCAATTTTACTCATATTCGACTTTGAACCTGCTCAGAACGTAGTAGAGGATTGCTAAAAATGTTTCTCTTCAGATCAGCCTGAAATATAGCAGAATTTTGTTAAGTTAACCGACATTACGTGAATTAGTTATCTTCTATAGAAAATTAAGTTTCCCTTAGGAATCTGCAAGCGAAATTAACATATTCCAATGCGTCGCTATGAACTCACTCTTAGGCAGGCCACAACTAACATACAGAGGTGGTCAAAAGTATTTACACAACGTATAAAATTTTACACATTCAACTTTGTGAGCTTTTTTTATTGTTGTTGCTGATAGCGATTTGCCGAAAATTTGATTTTCTTGGAAAGGTTGATCTATGAAGAAACACATGAAAAAAGAAAGAAGAAGAAAACTGTCCATACGTACAAAATAGAAGCAAATGAATTGGTACCTGCAAGTAGTCAAAAGTATTTACACACATTTTTTTCGCGACAAAAGTATTTACACAGAACTTTGAACTAATTTTTTTCAACTTAAATTAAGATTTTAATTTAAGATTTTTATTTTGTATTTTTATTTACATAGTTTTAACTTATTTAAAATTTTGTTACGCCACCTTCAGCATCAATGACAGCTTGCAACCTGTCTGGAATTGATGCAACCAAACTTCTCGCAAATTCAGCCGTCAATGTTGACCAAATGTCTTTAATTTCTTTGATAGTATCATCTCGTTTGCGATTTTTATTGATGGTTCTTTGCTGCTTAATAAAGGCCCAAACATGTTCAATAATGTTTAGATCAGGACTCTGCGGAGGCCAAGGCAGATCCTCCTGACCCACGTCACTTAAAAATGTTGTGGGTAACCGTCCTTTATGACACGGAGCATTATCTTGCTGCAGAATCCAGTCACTGGTTGGAAATAATCTATTTCCCGAGACGAAGGCATGATCATTTAAAATATCAATGTACTTGCTTTGATCTAGAGTGCCCTCCAACGGTACTAAATCGCCAAATCCATAGTAGGAGAAGCATCCCCAAAACATTACTGAGCCACCACCAAATCTGTTGAGTGGCTGCACAGCAATATTCTTTTGAGATCGTGGTAAATGCATAAAGTGCTTAGCAAAAGAGCCCTGGAATTGGAAAGCGGACTCATCTGTCCACAATACGTTGTGCCAAAACTCTATGGGCTTATTTTTGTGTTCCAAAGCAAATGCAAGTCGTTTTGCTTGATTTGTCGGCGTAATATCGATTACTTTACGGACAACATATGTTTTTACATTGATATCTTTTAATCTACGACGCACTGTAGCATCACTAACTTTCTTGCCAATTATCATTTTTGATGCTGCTGCAACTTTTATTGGGCTTATTCTAGGATTTTCCACGACTACACCCAACAATTTCCTGCATTCCTTTACGTTCATGATCAATTTACGTCCAGATCTCTTATTGTTTTCCAAATTTCCTTGAGTGTCTTTTTTTTTTAACTAAATTATACACGGTTTTTCGTGATATTTTATAGTATTTAGATAATTTTGACGCCGAAATACCGCTTTTGAATTTAGTTACAATTTCACACCTAACCTCAATAGATAACTCCTTTGTTTCAACCATTTTGTAAAGTATTTTTTCTAAAATAAAAACACAGAATTACATGACAAGCTCAAAATTTAAATATTTCAACTCACAACTGCACTTACTCAAAGGAATACCAAAAAACAATTAATTATTTGTATTGTGTAAATACTTTTGTCGCGAAAAAAATGTGTGTAAATACTTTTGACTACTTGCAGGTACCAATTCATTTGCTTCTATTTTGTACGTATGGACAGTTTTCTTCTTCTTTCTTTTTTCATGTGTTTCTTCATAGATCAACCTTTCCAAGAAAATCAAATTTTCGGCAAATCGCTATCAGCAACAACAATAAAAAAGCTCACAAAGTTGAATGTGTAAAATTTTATACGTTGTGTAAATACTTTTGACCACCTCTGTATATCTAGGATTCTACAATATCTTTTCATTGTCATTAACTTTAAACATTCGGTGGGTTAACAGTCTAGCTCTTTAGACCAAGTATTAAATGTGGATCATGTCTTAACGCCAAAAATTACATTTATTCGAGTATCTATATCATCTGCAAAATAGATGCATTATAAGCATTATATAAAACCACAAAAATTATGTACATACAAATTCTGTTTATTTAGGTATTATACTTAATTAACAAATTATTAATTAATTAATTTATATAAAGACGGAAAAAGCAATTCAAAACAAAATTGTAATTTTTGTTTGGCTTAGTAGGCTTTGAAACCGACTAATGTTTTTTAAACATATTACCTTGTTCTACTTTTCATTCGTTTTTTAGTTCTCGACAACGACTCTACACAAGTTAGTTCTATTCCGGCATTCAGAAGTTAGTTTTTTTTTTTTATGTATATTATACTCAGTGACGAAACCTCATAAATTCTATTTTTATTAGTCTCTTTACAATATATTTATTTACAATTTGATAAATAGAACGTCAAATATCCAAAATCGTATTACCGTTAAATATCTACGGCGAAATTATATCGATTGAAATCCGAAAGTAAATAAAAAATTTCTTTAAGCTCATTGCACATCGATCCAAGCTCCATCTCCGAGATGTATATGCGTAGTCAAATTCGTCTGCTGCGTGGACAGTACCTAGACAGGATCTTCAGATTATCCGAGCGCATACCATTCACCCAGAGATTTGGATTGAGGTATGCATCCTGCGAGGCAAATAAACAAGGTGGTAAGGGCATCATCCTGGGGCTCTACGAAAAGGAGAGTGGCAAGGGCCCAAGATTGACACCGGCTGGCGAGAAGTTTGACGATCGGGTGCAAGGCAAGTTGTCGGAGCTGATTTGCGAAACAAAGATTACGGGCCAGTTGGGGCGTGGCAAGATATTCAACAATGTGGACAACGATTTCCGTTCCGTATGCGTCGTCGGTGTGGGCCTTGAGGGCATTGGCTTTAATGAGCTAGAGATGCTGGATGAGGGTATGGAGAATGTTCGTATAGCTGCTGGCATTGGTGCAAGATCTTTGCAATCGCTGAAGTGCATTGAGGTCCATGTGGATCACATGGACTATGCGGAGCAGGCAGCTGAAGGTGCTGCCCTGGCTGTTTGGCGCTATGAGGAGAATTTGAATAAGAAATTCCGTGATATTGTGCCCAAACTGGAACTGCATGCTTCGCCCGATCTGGATTCCTGGACACGTGGTCTATTTAAAGCTGAAGCACAGAACCTGGCTAGACGTTTATCCGATGCGCCTGCCAATTGCATGACTCCAACGATCTTCGCTCAGGCAGCTGTAGATGCACTGTGTCCTTGCGGCATCACTGTTGAGGTGCGCACCATGGAATGGATCGAGCAGCAGCGTCTCAATTCATTCCTCATGATTGCCAAGGGATCTTGTGAACCACCTGTGCTGCTGGAGATTGCCTACTGTGGCACTGCGCCGGAGGACAAACCCATTCTATTAGTTGGTCAAGGCATCACCTTTAATTCAGGAGGCATCAATCTGCGTCCCTGCAGTGGCATGGATGAGTTCCGCGGTGATCTATCAGGAGCAGCTGTCATCTTGGCAGCTATGCGAGCTGCTGCCGCTCTTTCTCTACCCATCAATATCACAGCCATCCTACCCCTCTGCGAGAATCTTCCCTCGGGCATGTCGTGCAAGCCAGGAGATGTGGTGACTCTACTCAATGCCAAATCAATGGCTGTGAGGAATGTCAGTCGAACTGGCGTAGTTGTTATTGCCGATCCTATGCTGTATGGCCAGTTGACGTATAAACCCAGACTTGTGGTCGATGTCGGCTCAATGTGCATTGGCATCCGGAAAGCCGTTGGCGGCGGGGCCACCGGCATTTGGTCCAACTCGCATTATATCTGGAAACAGTTCCAAAGAGCCGGCTCTCTCACCGGGGATCGCTTGTGGCGCTTCCCTCTGTGGAGATTCTACAAAGATCGTGTAGCTCAGAATCTCAGCTATGATCTGGCCAACGATGGAGATGGACATGCATCATCTTGCCTGGCAGCAGCTGTACTCCATGAACTGGTGCCATGCAGTGACTGGGCGCATCTGGACACCTGTGGCACAGGACTAATAAGCCGATTTGGTCTAATACCATACCTGGCACCGGGACGCATGACTGGACGACCGACTCGCACTCTGGTTCAATTTCTGTATCAAATGGCCTGTCCTGAGCCCAAGTAGGGACATGTTAAGTTGTCATTCGACGATTAGTTTTTTGCCTTTAATTTTGGATTTAAACAAATTACTTACACCTACGCACACACACTTACACACTTATACAGACGAACGTACACAACTGCACGCACTATGTACACAATGTAGAATTGTTTCGCTTTTCCAAACATCTAAACACACCCTGATATATGACTATGACCAGAATCCAGAAGTAAGAAGATAAGTGAGAACAGAGGAAAGAAGTTCCCAACCCACAGCTGCTTTTACCATTAACAGATGTTACGATAATACTTGACCATGTGGCGTATCTGTATCGAAAACTTCTGGTTCATAGAATACCACTTTTTATTTGGCAAACCGTGTAAACCAAAATTTAGTCGTAAGACCAGAACATTTTAATCTGTAGATGCAATGGTTTCTAATCAAGTCAAATTGTTCGAAATACAAATAAATATGTATGTAATATGCATTATTGAAATATCTGTGTAGCTAGTTAGCTGTACGGACACGGGCAGAAGCAAAAGCTCCAGAAAGCTCAGTGCTATGGCAAGCAAAACACAAATGGAAATTAAATATTTTGATTCTCACTATTCAAGTTCGATTGAGGCTAACAAGCGCCTACCCAACCCACGTATTTAAGCTTACCCCGCGGGTTCAGCCATTTTGTGTGGGAGGAGCAGCATTCCAGGCGCACCTAAAACAGATGATTGAACTGAGGATAACACATAGATAATAAACCGCAGGCGTTCAAAGTGCATTGACAATGGCAGTTGCTTGCAGTCAATGCTGGCCATAAAGCGCCTGTCACGCCCACATTTCACATTGCAAGTTTCACATGCCATATGCTACATGCCACTTGCTGCCACATTCCACGTAGCTGCACTGCACTTGAAACTGTTTTGAAGTACCACAATTTTGGCATATCAGTGAAGCATAAGCAATGATCCATTGGCCAAGTTTTGAGCACGTTGCTAAGTTACTGGAGGAAAATCCTGTCACGTAATCAGACTGAAGTTGACAGCCAGCTGAAAATTGAAACATTATGTAGATTATTTTTGGAAATTTCAACAAGGCTGGCGCAGTCGAGCCAGCTGTCAATAGTTAACTGATTTATTTTAATCGCTCTGTTAATTTATCATAAATTTAAACAACAAACGGATGTCAGCTCCCACATTGCCTCACACCATGCGATTGAGCCCCACAATTTGCTGCAAATGACGTTGATCATTTATCATTATAACTGCTTCGATTTATATACATTAATTTGCACTCTGCAAAAATCATTTGTAATTAAGCAAATGGCAAAGTTTTGGGTGAAAGTTTAAAGCGTTAACGTTGACACTTCATAAATTTGCCGTAAACTTAATTGAATTTGTTGTTACTGTATGCGTCTGTGCGTGTTTGTTCATTTGCTTAACATTTCCATTGATTTTCATATATGTTTTATGTATTACACATAATTCTTGCCACGTTTTGCCGACTTTGTAAATTGAATTAATAGCTGCTCAGTGTTACCACGCCCACACACGCAACATAATGTTGCACAATTTTTGGTGTGGCATGGTACTTAGCCTCGACATCGTCTACATCTACGTTTACGTCTACGTCCCCGCCTTTGTCCTCGTCCCTGTCGTAGTCCATGCGGCAACTGCTGCTGACGGCAAAACTTATTTCGTTGCCTGTCAACTTTTTTTTAATGATAAAGTGTTGCGTTTTAATCCTGCATACCTGGCACTTGGGCAAAACTGCTGACAGCAAAGGTGTGAAGTAGGAGCAACGGAGCAAGGGGAAGCGGGACGGATGTGGTAAGAGGTTGTATGGCTCAATTGCAGGCAATGCTTTTTAGTTGCCTGCCACGCTGACAGTTGTTGCAGACTTTTAGGCTTAACACTGTGAAATATGCGTGGCAAAGTGTTTCGAGATTATGTTGTAATGGCCCCAAAGTTTGGCGCGTGCCACAAAAATGCATTCAACAAAGGTCAAACGTACACGTAGCGAGGTGAATGCACACACAGCTCTTTTCATTTATCTCGCTGGTTATAAAGTTGCAACCGTTGTCCTTTGCCTGTCGTTTGCTCGATATGATCATGCTCTGGCCCTTCCAGTTTCCATTGTTATTTATGACGGCCATCGGCAGGAAATGGATGTGTGTGCGTGATGTGATGTGACGTGACGTGACATTCGCATGTCATGGCTAGCATGCCCAGTTGGCCCCATGCTCTATGATCCGTGTTGGTTCAACAGTGCAAGAGTTGCAGTTCACGTGATGTTGGCCACGTTTAGGATGCGGCAATGGACAGGAAACGTCCACTGCTGCAACTTGGACAGCACTGACAAATCGTTTTGACTCTGAGCTGCCTCCACACCATGGTTAACCCGCTCGTTCTCTCTGTAAACAGTTATTGCACAGGGCGCAGCTGTAACTTTCTGATATGTGAATGCTCGCGGGGGAAGACGCTCAGTGGGAATCGGGCAATAAAGTGGGCAAATTGCATTGTGGTTGATAGCAATGGTACACGTGGAATGAAAATGCAGCAGTCAAAAGCAAAAGGTACAAAAGGAGCATGTAATATTGAATAATGAGCGCATTCAGGAGCTCTGAAATTTGACTGTCAGATAAACAGCTTAAAGCATAAAAAGACGATTTGAATTTAACGCTGCGCTCATCATTCACTGTAGTATAAGTTATTATTAATAGTAACAGTAGGCTATAATGTCTCAAATAAATATGATTTTAAAAAAATAAAAGCTGCGCACAAAAGTATGCTACGTTTATGAAGATGTGCGTTTTCAATGAATCCTGCGCTGCTATATTTATTTATATAGCATTTTGTAAGCGGAAATGTTGCTAAATATCATCCATAATGTTATCAAATCGTTAAAACAATTAAATTCTATAAGCTGCACAATAAATTAATTTAGTATAATCAGCGATGTCCATTAAACAAATGGATTAACTACGTGCGTTCACATTTCGATGGAGATGCAAATGGAATCACAGATTGCAGCTCAATTTGCAGTGAAACATAATTTAAAGCGCATATTACGCGCACTTGTTTCCCTAGTTTGGCCTTTGTCATATGTAAGTCCCATAAATGTTATGGTTAGTCCCAAACACACACTCCGACACACACATTTGCTGGGGCACCAGACTATGCCCACTAAACACGACCGCAAAATGGTCAAGCGACTGAGTCGCTTTTAATTAATGCCTCGGCATATTCATGCCGCATAAATTTGAGCTCCAAATTTCAGGCATCCCTCCCACAGCTACCACAGCTCACACACACAAACACCCCGAACACACACACATACACACTCCCCACATAGAAAGAGCGTGTGCTAACTATTACCGCTTTGGACTGCGTGAAAATTATGTGGAAAAAGAGCGGTAACCTCACAAAGAATTGAAAGAGAATTCTTGTTTTGGCCGCTGCCCAAATAATAAATGAAAAGCGTCAGAAAAAACTGAGAGGACTTTGAATTATGGTGACCAGAAATTTATTGGCAGCTGCAGTTATTCAAAAGCATCTCTGATATATGTGAAACCCCAAAAAGGTTCGTCCATCCCTTCTGTTTTTGCTGTTTTTCCCGCTTTTTTTCTTTCTCTTTTTGACAGTGACAGACGCAGGTGAACTTCAGAATACCTCATTTGTTAGACTCTGTGCGTTGTGGTTTTCTTTATTTAGTAATTTCCATTCAGTTAACCTTTGACGGGTGTTGCACCCAAACAAATAAGAAGCGAATGGTGATCCAGCTAACAATTTAATTAAAATTAAAAGCAGACAGAAACAAAGAGAGCGCAGAGAGCAGCTGAAAATAATACACATCATGATGATGGTAGATAAAAAAATACATGCGGTACACATGTCATGCTTGTTGTTGTCATCCATGTGCGGCTTTGTTTTACATGCTTGTTGAACGACCGGCCAAAAATGCGTTGCCTGCCCTGCAGAGATAGCAACAGCAACAAGGCAATAAGCAGATACCCTACGTAGTCTATTAATATATATATATTTTATTATATTTACAAATTTATATTTCTTTAGGCTCTCGTATTAATTTAAAAATAATTTTTTTTAAATAAATATTATTTGAAAATTAGTTCAATTTGTTTTTGCCTTTGTCACACCAAATTCCCATTTATGTACAGGGTATCATACATGCATACATACATGTAGAGACATATTCGAATTTATAGCAATCTTTTTGAGCGTTGTCGCCAAACATCTGACACATAGTTGTCGCAGCAAATCCACTTAAAGTGACAGCCAACCGTCCACGTGTCGGACTGTCTCACCTGTTGGCGGGATGGCAGAGCAACGGGGTCTCTGTGTGCTGACGTCTGAGATGATCCTTGACACAGAAAATACTGAATGACAGTTTCAGAGAATAGCATCAAAATAGCTGCGTGAGTTGTCGCACTTTTTGTCGACTCGGGCACTTTTTTCCTCCGGCGCGCACAATTGAGAATTTATAAACAGCGGAAGCTGCGTTTTCCGGCGGAAAAAACTTGGCTGTTGGCAGCTGTATGAGCAGAAAAGAGAACAACAAAAAAAAAACAAGCGCGAGAGCAGGAAACGCGGTAACTTGATTCAATTTGAAGACGTAAATGGAAAACAGAAATGCGGCGGCCAAAAAGCCAAGGCAACAATTCCGGCAACAACAATACGCCAACAACAGCAGCAACAACAATGCGAATGTAATCAAAGTACAATGCGAAGCTTGTTAAATGCAGCAGGGCCAGCGGGGCACAATAGGTCCAGCAAGGGGCATCAGGGGCGTGGCAGCTGCGGGGCTAGCGCAATGCCAAATAGTCGTCAAGGCAACCATGAAATATTTTTATGCAGCAAATTGAAGCTTAAAGAGAACTGATGGGACAGTTGAGCTGCTTACAAGCGATACAACCAAACACACACGTAGGCACACACACTTACACACATACATACACACTCGCAACTTAGCTTTCAGTGACTTGCCTTATTTGTTTTGTTGTGCGCATAGAAAATTGGAATTAGACGTGATTTTTCATGCACACACGTGCAAATTGCAACACACACGTACAAAAGTTAGCATACACATACGCACAGAGAGAGTCTTACACACACGTACATCACTTATTGGACGCCATTTTTTCTGTTATTTTACTGTATGTTACGTATACGCCGCATATTCCCCACTCGTGTGTCCCTTTTTCTTGTCGTTTGTGGCAATTAAATTTGCAATTATGTGCCACGGATTATATAATATGCGTATTGCATGCCGCATGCCGCATTCTCATTTAATTGAACATTTCATGCACCATTTTATTTAGTGTTTGCATTTTTAGTTTGATTTATGCGCCATACAAATGATACAACAACTTGTTATTTGTTGTAGTTGTTGCTATTAATGTTTAGTACATTGTTGTTATTACAACATTTTTAATTGCAAATATGCAACGATTATGTCATCTAGTTGTGGCATTTTGTAAAACAGTTTGTCCATTTCCATATGCAAATTGATATTTTCATATAAAGCAACGAAATTATGGTTTGGATATGGTAGAATGCGTATAATTGAATTCTGTTCGATGGTTCTGATTGGATATGTTACAATATTGGCCACAAAACTGACAAGGCTTTCTTATTGGACCCGAAATGAGCTAATAAATTGACAGATATTTCATTTTACGCTTATTACATACCATATTAATGGTCTCTGCTTAAAGGGGTCTTGCGAGTATGATAAACGCCTTGGCATAGATATTAATACCCTGCCAAACAAGGGTATTTCTAACACGCTTACAAAGTTAAAGGTTGCATCTGCTGAAACCGAATATTATAAGAAATAATAGACACGACAAAGATTCGTAAATGTCAGCAAAGCACTCCTGCTATCAAATGGCAGACTTAACTTTGAAATAGAGCACGTTTAGAGCATTTACTATTCGTTTGTCTGCTGCTACTGTCGACTCTTGTTATGTTGGATATCAGATCCAGGGACCCAGCTCAAATTCAAAGGGGCAAACAATGACAAGTTAAGCCAAAACAACTCAATAAGACGCAGACAAAAAGAAAATTACCCAAAAAAAAAAAAAAAAAAAAAAAAAAAAAAAATGGCCAGCTCATAGCACACAGTTTGATATGAAGGCTGTTAGCTGCAAAAGTCTTTGGAAATCCAATCGAATTATGTTGCCAGCACTGTAAGCCCAATGCTGTCAGCAAATTGAGCCAGGTAGGCAAACACGCAACACCATTTTGCCCCAACTGACACCTTATACTTGCCACACACGAACACACACAGAATGATCTCTCGATGGTGTATGTTTTTAAATATAACAATAAAATTAGACAATATTAAGTTTATCAATAAATCAGACTAATTAGTGAGCTCAGCTCATGGTTAATTAATTTGGGTGTCCAATTGCTGGCATTCGATATTTATTTAAGCATTTCGCAGCCACTTGGTTTCATTTTCATTTAGCACATTCGAGCGAAGGAAAAGAGAAAGAGTTCCGAAGAGCGTCGAAACTGTTATACGCTTTTATGTGCGATTGTGTGTGTGTGAGTGTGTGTTTTTGTGTGTTGTGAGTGTGCGGCTTAATGCCCACTTTTTGGCATCACTTGTGTATAATTTTATTGCTCCGATGGCTTTTACGGCGCGGCATCGTCTGCTAAAGTGCCTGGCCAAACATTTTTTGACGCCAAACTTTTTTTTTTGGGGGCGCCGCATGCAAAAGAAATTAAAATTGATTTTATTTGCTGAATGCCAAACCGTAGCCTGTCTTTAGGCACAGCATATATGTGTGGGTGTGTGTGCTTATGTGTGTGTGTGTGTGTGTCCTATGCTCCGCTATGCCTGGCTGCTGTGTGCAATGAACCAAAAACTGTTCAAAAGTATCAAACAGCAAAAAAACCGATAACATTTAAGTTGAATGTTTCAACTTTTGGCATTTGTACAGAAAGATACGAAATATGCACATAAAATTTCATCAAATTATAAATTAATTGCAGAAATATGGGATTGCTCTCTGACTTTAATAGAGCATTTAGATGCCAAGCAGAATATATGACTTTAAGGTAATTTAAAGAAAGTATTATTGTATTTACTTATAGTAAAAAACTGCGACAGAGCCTATAAAGTATGCTAAAAATTTAAATTGTACGCTGCTTTGCTTGAACAATGTCTTCATATAAATATTTGCTAACACAAGTGCGTCTTATTTTTGTACAAACTCTGGAAATATTTTCCGTGAATCTAGAAGAAGATGAACCGGAGATCCCAAAAGATAAGCAAAAGTCTGCAGTGCACACATTTGCCAAAAAAATAAAAGAAGAAAGAAATGAAAAAGAAAACAAGAAAGTCCACTTCTAGAATTTCTCCAGTTACTGCGATGCAGACACAAGTCATAGAGCGAAATTTTCTATTTAATAACGACGGCATGAGAAATTACACTGCAGCATTTCTGTCTGCGTATGCATGTCTCAGTATCCGTATCTGCAGCTGTGTGTGTGTGTGTGTGTGTGCCTTCATCTGTGTGCGTATTGAATATCAACTGCATTAATTTATGCATGAATCTCTATGCCACGTACGTCTGCCAAGGGATGGGGGAATTCTCCTCTGTCTGCGACTGAAAGTCAGACAGGCATAAAGAGGATGCAAAGCCAGTGGCAGGCAGGAAGCTTGTGCATTGCTTGCTGCAGCTCTAAGACCAGTAGTATGGCCATTACTAGGAAGTCGTTGGCAGAGGCTCATTATAAAACTCAGCCTCCACTGACGTTGTCTTTGTCTCATTGCTTGCCAAAAATTCATGGCTTGTAGCGTCTGTCAGTGCAACTGCAACGGCAACGGCAACGGCAACTCTGCTTCTGCCACACGTACCTCTTTAAGCTTTAGAGGAAGCTCAGCTCCTCTTGAATTATGCCAAGTCCATGAAGCGGTCTCTTTCTACTGCTTCTGCCCCGAGTATAATGTTTGACAAAACTGTCCTGTCCGGATCCTAAACAAACATAAACCTCTTTGCCCATTTCCTTTTATTTCCTGAACTATCGCGTTGTGTACATCTAAATGTAAATGAAATGATGGGCGTTAAAGCGGCGGCTCTTTAAATTCCTATTTATAAGGAACAGTACGAAAGTTAGTTTATCCCTTTTCTGTATTCATTCTGAAATGGTCAATTTGTGGAAATAGTTTGTGGTTGCTACAGATAAACTCGTAATCATATAGGGTGCATATTTTCAACTTGTTGTTAAATGCTTTAATTGGCACAATAGTGCTAACAAGATTGTGCACTCACGTTGACGGGAATATAGTTAATTATTAAGCAACATGAGCTATGAATCTACATTGTTCTCACTCTAGCTCATTGTCTACCTTCCTCTCTCTCTCTCTCTCTCTCTGTTACTCTTGCTCAGTCACTCTCTGTCTTCCTCTTATTGAGTATAGTAGTCTGTGACTGACATTTCTGTTTGTTAGTTGGCATTGTGTGAGTTCAATTTGCATCTGAATGGGCTGAGACTTACCTCGACACAAATTATGCAACTCAATTTGTATGTGCAAGTAAGGCCTTGACTGAATCGCACTTGCAGCAGCAGTGTTTCCCTCAGTTCAGTCGTGTTTATGGAATGCACTGACGCCCAGGTTTATGCTAATTCAGACACCAAGTGGTCCGGTTATCAGCAGAAAGCCATTCAAAATACAAAATATAATTCAAATGAAGTCCTTATGCAAATGGAAGTGCAATTAATTGCTATTTTTAAATGGCGGAAAGTAGATAATTAAAAGGAATATTATATTTAGTTTAGTTGAACAATAAAACTAATTTAGCATTGGCAGCTAATTTCAGTGAAATTAAAATGAAATCAGTGCCAAATATATAAGCAAATAAAGAATGCTAAGCGAAGAACGTGCAACTAGAGCAATGCTCAAGGTTCAGGACGTTCCCAAAGTGAGAGGGAACTACTCAGTTATTCAGAGCATGTACTGGCGTCCGACTGACTGACTGACTGACTGACTCACTTACTGACTAACTACATAGAAAAGGTGCTGGCTGCTGCCTGGTGGATTCTACTGCCTGATGCACGAGTGCTTAAGTGACTGCCCCCGACAGCAGAATGAACAAGAGGCAGACAAAACGCTTAGTCTGCTTTTGGGCGCACGTCTGTTGTTTGCATTTGGTTGACGTGTGTGAAGGTCGTGGGCGGTGACGTCGCCATCGTATGGCATAAATATTACCAACAAAGTGTTGAGCATAACAGTAAGGCACAAATACACAGATACACAGACAAACGTATACAGAGACAATGAGAGATTGTGCCCTAAATGCGTGTGCTTGACTCGTTGTCGCTGCTTCCTTTTCCGGCCTTCCGCCTTCCGAATTTTACTTTTACTTTTATATCCATTTCTGTTCGTATTCGCATTCGCATTTGCATTCTGTTTAGTTGTAGCTGCTACTTTAAATAAATTATGTTTTTCTTGTTTCTTTTTAACTAAATGATATTCATCTTACATTCTGTTAAATGGCTGTTTCCCTGCTTCTCTCTTGTTGTCTACTTTCTCCCTCCTATTTGACTAGCGCTACCTCGACACAATTTTTGTTGCATGCTTTTCTGCGTCTTCACTTAAAAACAAAACTGAAATTTAAATGAAAATGCAAATAGCAAACGGCAATGGCAAATGTTAAATAGTAAATGGCGACAATTCCCATTTCGTATTCCCCCAAGCAATTAGTCTGTCTCTTACGTTCAATTGGTTAAATTATTTTGAGTGCTTTAATTTAGCAACTAACCGTAAATTATGTACAGTAGACTGTAAGTGTGTGTAGCTTTTGTATTTGGTTCGTTCTAAGAGCAACAATTAAATGAAAGTCATTGTCGGCAGCATAAAAGTCGAACAAATTTGCATAAATGTAAATAAAATCTCAGATAGGGAAAAGTTCTTTAGAAAGTTTTCTTTTGTGCATTTAAAGAGACAATGATCATTATTTGTGGAATGCTTTCTGTGGTATTTG
The DNA here is from genome assembly GCA_018901825.1 of Drosophila funebris. NCBI lineage: Eukaryota > Metazoa > Arthropoda > Insecta > Diptera > Drosophilidae > Drosophila > Drosophila funebris. Next base: position 8,368,858 of record JAEIFK010000688.1, read on the forward strand.
AATAAAAGTTTAGGTTAATAATGTATTCCTTAGATACTTTTGTTTCGTCTGTCAGTTTTTCAAGCATTCTCGTCAACATTTTACCGACTATACTGAGAGATACTTTCTGTCCATTTACATAATTATTGAAATTGTTTAAACTTAGCGTTATTATAGTAAGTATTTAAGCAACAGATCATGTTAAACCTAAAATATGTATGCTTCAGTTATACTAATAAATAAAGTAATAAAGCACATTAATTCGTACATTAAGCACTGATTGGCTAATTCTGTTCATACATAAATAAATCGGCAATTGCGAAACTTGGAAACGTTGTCGACACATTGGTTGCCATCAATTTTTGTGTTCGCTCGCTGTACTACTCTTTAGCAGACATAAAACTCAACCATTATTTCAGATTTAAGCTAATTCCGGGCAATAATCGTAGCAATTAAATTTATGACCTGGCTGGCAACTGCTAACGGAAAGTCTTAAATCTGCTTCAGCAATTTTACGAGCACTTAAAGATGCCATAAAAACGAGGCGTGGCATATTCCATAAGCGTATATCAACGAATAGAAACCCAACCAAAACATAAGCTTAAACTACAAGCGGCTGTTGTGCCGCATTATTGCCATTAAAATAAAGGGAACTCTACCAAAGAAAAAAAAAAACCAAAATATTACGCATACGCCATGTTAACACTTTATAAACGCATTAGTGTCCATTGGGTGGGCAAACGTGGCTAACGTGTCGTTTTACGAACTGCTCTGGCACCCATATCAAAATACAATTTGCAAGTTCAACGACAAAAATTGAAACGGGAAACTTGAAAAATGGTAAAACAACAACAATAACAACAGAAAATATAGAAAAAATTATGTATATTTATGAATGTTGAATAATATTTGTTATGAGCATAGTAGGTCATAAATCAAATGACTATAGGCCACAACACGTGCCCAGATAAATAAATAAAATGCGAATAATATGTGCAAGTAGGCTAAAACCACGCCCCCAATAGGCGGCCCACAATTCGAAGCAGATGGCAGAGCATTAAACTCAATGAGTTGAAATTATTTGCAGCTGAAGGTCAGCAACTAAAATTCTGGCTAATGTTGTAGGTTGTGCAGTGGCTTTGGTGGTGGTCTGGGTGGGTTTGTGGCAGCTGGGTGGTACCATTAAAGACAAGTTCCGCAAACAATAAATTTAGCGCGCCAAACGAGAAGAAATTGGTCCCCGGGCTACTCGTGAGCAACCAAGTTGAACGCGTTGCTATGCGCCTTAGTTGAGGGTCACGACGGGGGCAGCAGGGGCTTTTATATACATATATATTTATATATATATATATATATATATATATATATATATATATATGTATATAAGCTGCAAATTTTTTATATGTATTTTTATATATTTTCTTTTTTTTTTTTTTTGTATAGCCAGCAGCTTTTTCAGCAAACTTCACAGTGGGTGGGTTGATTAAACTGTTATACATTCAATGGAGCAATTGTTTGTGTTTTATATGTGTGTGTGTGTGAGGAGCACTTGGCATTTTAAGCTTAACGTATGCCACGCTGCCGACTGCTGACTGCCTTAATTTGTGAGGCTTATTTATGGAAACTGTGGCTCTGCAACAACGCAACCCAAAATGGTAGATGAGCCGCCCGATTTAAGAGGACAGCCAGAGAAGCCACAGAAATCAGCTCGCCACTCCCGCCTCACACAACTAAGCGGCAAGTTTGTACAGGCGGAACTTTAAAAGCCAGCTGAACTGAAAGGTTTTCCAAACAAAAACTTTGACTGAACAGTTAAGCTCATTGTAATTGAGTAGGTGAAATGCAATGTGAGAGGTTAAAGCTATTCTAGAATAAAGCATTAGGTCGTTATGCAGACAAGCAAACTGATAAGAGTACTTATGATGGGTCAATTACAAGCTAAGCTTCTCAAAATGAGCATGATAAGGATGCTGTAAAGCATATTTGTTTGTTTGGAGTAACAGTTTACTGTAAATTCTTAAGAAGCATTCTGAGAAGCACCTACAGTTGTAGAGAATAATTCTGCTGCCTTCGATTTATTTCCATTGAATTCATATGATAGCTGATTTACCTGCTAAGCTTTATTTATATTAATAGCTCGCAGTACTGTTTGTCATCCGTGTTTCAAGCGTATTCTATAAAAAGAGTCATTAAATTCTGTGAAGCAAGTAAACATTCAATAGAAAAATTTAATTAATTTCGAGTAGCACCTAAAAGCATGGAACACTTTTTGCCAACTTCATTTGTGTGCAATAGTTTGACTCCTCTCTAACTGGCCCCACACCTTTGCTCATTGCAAAAAACTCAATTCATTAAAGTTGACCTGACACTGCTTATCAAACCTCTGCACCTAATGGACTAGCAATGCAATTGCTGTTGTTTCTGCTACCACAGCTAACGGCAATCGGTCTCATAGGAGCGCAGTTGGCACGCAAGCAAAGTGCATTGGCCAATTCCCAGAGCATAGAGGACTGTATCAGTCGTATGCACGTGCAGAATACCAATCTAAAGAAGATTGTGGAGTGCCTGGCACGCTCGGCAAATCTAACAGCCATCCTGGAGGATACACTATGGAACCTGGATTTGTTAGTGCATCGTTTGGATAGACTAGAAACAATGCAATCACCTGGAGTCTACAAACATTCTCCCTATGTACAAATCGATGATGTGCTGAACATAAAAGGCAGTGTGGCTGGCTATAGTTGCCAAGGTAAGCAGCATGTGGTTCAGGCCATACGTCGCAAACTGGAGCATTCTCATCTGATGAATGGCAGACAGAGTACTCTCTTTAACTGGCCCTCGCCACGGATAAGTGCGCGATCCACAAACCCGCCAATGCTCAAAAAGTTGGATGGCAATTCGATTAAGAATGTCAAGTCGGGATTGAACGAATTAAAACAATTGAGCTGTCTCATTTCCCAAGCCATAGAGACACATGCGAAACCGATGCAGAAGACCATGCTTGGCAACTGAAATAATAGTTTAATCATTTAAGCAATGAAATCCTTTGTTGACCCAATCGAGTGCACTGCTTGAAGGGAAACAAAGGCGCAACTGCATGTAAATTGTAAATAAATATGTGAGCACCACTGCCCCACAGTACCACTGACAATTCCATCCAATCAACGCACTGAGGTGCACAAACTGCTGCCCAGGCAGACAGACAACTCGGCGGTCACACGCGGCGTATGAGCATTGTGCCTGCCTCAGATTTATGCCAGGCCCCAACAGAGAGCAGACAACGGCCAACAGACAACAGCTGCAGCTGGCCCAGTTTTTAAAGCACAATCGCAGCACAATGGTGGACATTTTGAAGTCGGGATGCATGCAAATTGTGGGGAGGCACAGACAACGATGCGCTTTAAGTAATTGCTTAGAAGTCGCGCAACATGCGGCATAGTAATAACAATAATAACACTACGATAATAACGTGCAATGAGGCAAGCAGCAAGTTGCAGTTGCAGTCGTAGCTGCTTCTGCCATGTATGTGGCCTACCCAGACTTAAATCCCTGGTCCATGTGTGGTCGAAACTCTTCTGGCTCTTGGCACTTGGCAACGTCTGCGTTGCACTTTCCATTCTCATTTTTTTATGCCATATAAAATAATTTAATGGCCATGGCATGCAACAAGCGTAGATAAAGTAACTGCAGCAGCAGCAGCAGCGAGCTGAACGGGGGAATTCACTTATAATTAGCAAAACGACGGCACCCGTAATGCGTGCAACTGTAAATGATAATTGTGGCACATTGTGTGTGCCACACAACAGCAAGTGACCAAAGGGGCCATCAATTAGAGTTGGGTCATTAAAAAACGAGCTGGAAAGCCAAACGATAAATGTAACCAAAGGGGAAACACTCTCGCTCTGATGCTCTGAGTATTACTGATATGGGGGAATAAGAGTTGAGGATAGAAGACTAGCAGATACTGTGTAGAATTGATGGGGTATGTTTTGTGATTTCATAGAAGAATGATAGATGTAGATATAGATATTAGAAGATAGCAATAGGAAAATAACTAGTCAATAACAACTGCTATTCATGGTTAACAGGCACAACTTAATGATATCAAATGGCAAACACATAGGCAAGTTAATGCTGATTGGCTGCTGGATATTATCTTCTTCGTCTCGACTATATATGTATATATCGTTGCCCAACTCTCTCTCTCTGATTACATAACCCCAGCAAATGTTTGCTTGAATATTTCTTCGAATATAAATTAATTTCAAGTATTTCCATTCACCAATTCCACCTTACACAGTTGTCTTGTTTCTCTGCTCGGTCATTTTACAGGATCTGCTTTTACTTCCCGCAGCGCAGAGTGAACTGTCGGCCACTTTAGAATATTCGGTAAAATAGTTGGTGGCCTTTAGCTACAGCTCGAGGCAATGTCTCTCAGCTGCAATGTCAATAAAAATTCAATTACGTTTCTGTACGAAACTTGCTGGTCTGGCATAGCATGCCTTTCCTATGGTCATTTCAAATTGGCTATCGGCTCTGCAGACGCACAAAGATTTCAGGCATCAACTTTGTTGTCTACTTTGTTGTTGTGAGTGAGAAGAAGAGATGGAAAAAAAAAGTCGATGCGATGAGTGGCATTTCGAAATTTGTTTGACATTTGAATAGCAGCTTCAATTGAATTCGGCAAACAAAAAGAAAGCGGGGCGCCTCAAGTTGCGTGTGCTGGAATTGTGAGCTAAGCGAGTTCTCAAATGATGTGAAATCCAAGTCGTGGCACTTAAATTTAATGGCTTGTTTATGTAAGCAAACGCTCACACAGTACAGTAAATAATCATAATCATAATTTGTATACACACTTCAGTTCCTCGAACTTGGCTAACTAACTCACAAGGACATCGTATACGGCATAAAGGAATCGTACAACACGTTTTCAGATTTTGTTTTGGATTCGAATAAAAAACTAATTGAACGAGCATTTGGCTAATTTGTTGGAGTGATTTTGGTCGTGGTCTCTTGGCCACATATGCTTAAAGTGTTAAATAGTTGTTGTTACTGCTGCTGTTGTTGTTGTTGTTGTTGTTATGGCAAGGCAAGGTCGTTGTGCGTGTTATGGTCAAATGGTAATTTCCTCTTTTATTTCAGGCAGGTGTTATTGAAGAGCCACCCCCGCACTGCCTTTGCTACAGCTTCCGAAGAGCACGCTCTCTCTCTCTCTCTCGGCAAGTGGCATATTAACTGTTATACTGTTATACATAAGCGACAAGCGTTAGCTGCTGCATACTTTTAGGCGTCAGTCTCCCTTTGCCAGCGCTCTCGTTCAGACGGACAGCTTTTTGCCTTGCCGCTGCCAGCCGTGTTGAATGCCACAACAGAAACGCGTAAAGTGTTTGAATAGCCACAAAAAGAAACCGCAGTCATTTACATTAATCAGGCAAGGAAATATTTAGAGGCCTGCTTGAATAACGTTCAGTTTTTGTTGGCTTCATTAGCAGCATCTTAGCTCATATCTCCCTCTCGCTCTCACTACGTTGTGTGCGTGTCAGCGTGTAAGTGTGTGTATGTGTGTGTGCGTGCCTGTGTACGTTTTTGTGTGTGTGCGTGAGCTTGTGCGTGCATAAGATTAATGAGCCAAAAGTGTTTTATCGTGTTGTGTGTTAAATATTTAATACAATATCAAATAAATGTTGCATAAGTTGCCTGCTCTGTCGCATCACATAGAAGCCACGAGAGCAGCTCATATTCTGTTTGACACAAGTCAATTGACAGGCGAAAATTTCAGTAAACCTCTTTTCTCGGAACGAGTACTAAGCACGAATACTAAGCAAAAGTAAGTAGCGTTCAAATATTGATACTTAATATGAGCACAAAACGAAAAGCAAACAAACGCTGATGAAATTACTTAAGTAAACCGCTTATACACACAAAAATAAGCCGATTGTGTATCTAATCAAATTACAAACATTTTATTGCTTTCTTTTTGAATTAAAGATTCCTTGTGAATTTAATGTATATTTATACCCCGACTATTCTTTGGGACAATAAGATAAGAAAATGTCCAAAAAATTCAAGCTCATTTTGAATTTTATTGCTTGTCCAATGGGAAAAAGTATTTCAACGTGTTTTAAATTCCATTTTTAATGCTTTGCACAAAGCATAAAAAATACATTAAAAACGAACAAAGAATATTTCTTATTGATTACTTACTTTTGCATCAATTTAAATATATATTTTCAAATTATCAAGGAATTTAATCAATACGCACACAAAATAACCGCACTATTATACGGTTTGCTTTCAATTCATTTAAAATATAACTAGAAATGGATACAACACACGCACACACAAAAACACACAGATAGATAGATACACAGACACACCCACAAGCAATCATCAACTGAGATCCATTTCCATTCTCCGTGCACAGACTTTCAAATTAATTGTAGACCAACGTTTTGCTACTTGCCGCAAGTTGCTATAATGCTAGTTCATTTGGCCACACCTCCTTTCTCTTCCCCCGACCCCACACATACACACACACACTTACACACACAGTGGCACGTATAGCGTAACAGCATCCCAACTAAGTAAATAATGCGTAAAACAAGTCGAGCGTTTTACGGTTGTCCGTGCCACCCACTAAAGCGAAACAGTCAATTGTAAAATTGTGGCAGCCACAACAAAGCTGGCTCCTGCTACGTATTGTTGTTGTTGTTACTGTAGTTTGCCCAATGACTGTCGACTGCAGCTTGATGAAGGCAAAAGGATTGCCAGAACGAATTCTGACGTGCGCGTGTACCGCTGTAATTCATTATGCTGACTAACTACAGGGAGCAAAAGAGAGAGAGAGAGAGAGAGAGAGAGAGAGAGAGAGAGAGAGAGCGAAGCAAGGTGAGAGGCAGGTTGAGACTGTGACTATAAGGAGCTACAAGCCGTTATCAAAAGGCAGCACTGAGGATGCTGAATCGTGCTCCCCATGTGGCAAAAGCACATGTGGCAATGACGACAACAAAAAACTTATATATATAGAATACAGTAGCTAAAGTTACAATTGTAGTTGTTAACGCAAAAATTGTCAGTCACTGTGCGAGACTTCCGCCTTCAACACGGCAGACTGAAGCACTGCCACTCAAGCGCTGTCAATGTGTGTGTGTGTGTGTGTGTGTGTGTGAGTGTGTGAGGGTGTGATGTGGCACCCTCCATGTTAGTCTATCTGTGTCTGTGGCTTTGTGTACATAACCATTTTTGTTGTATTATTTATGCCTCTTCAAAGTTATTCAAGTGCCCGTTGATGGCTTTTAATCAAGACAGCAAGTAGACTCCAAACATAAAGACACTTTCCGCAGAACTTTAAAACTTTAATAAGCACAACTTCTGCAGTATTTGTAATTGCATGTCACAAACTTAAAACGAGAGCAAAGTATCAATTAAACAGAAAACGAGTTGAAAAAGTTTGCAGTTTCTTATTTATAGGCTTAAATATATTTGCAGCAAATAAAACTGTCAACGGCAATAATGAAATTCCATGTTTTAAATGAGCAGACACCAGCGGAAGCAAGAAAAAAAAAAAAAAAAAACCTCAAAATATACGGAAAAAAATATACAACAAATGTACAACAACAAGTGCAACAATATGTGGCAAAAAAAAAGTTTTTGGTTTTTGCGAAGCGCGGAAAAAGTTTTATTTTGACAATGAGCTTTAAAAAGTGTGCGCAATAAATCAGCGGGGCGTATACGAATTATACAAACACTCCACAAACACACACACACACACACATACACGCACACACACACACACACTTATACGCACATGTTATAAAATACAACTATCACAATATTGTGGCATAAACAGCAATTACTTTAAAGTTTTGAACCTTGAGTTGTTTAGCAAAGCTAAAACTTTATGGTAAACTATATTTCAGCTGCTCCATTTGCAGTTATTTATATAACACACACACAATTGCACAGTATGCATCTGTCTGCGTGTTGAATTGTCGTTGTCGGTGCAGAGTCTTGCAGTCAATTCCAAAATTTATCTCGCCACATGCAAAAATATTTGCACAAAAATGCAATAAATAATTTAAATTTTATTTTTACGGATTCAATAAACGTGAATCGATTCAAGCTTCATTGGCAAGTTACTTCAACAAATCGAAATCAAAATATAAATGTATTTTATTTATTTTAATGCACTTTAACTAGAAATTGTATAAATACTACTACTCAAAATGGTACTTACAAGGCAGATAGTGGAACTTACATGGGTACCGGGTACCCGGTAAGTACTCCTTTCTGGGGTACCCGGTAACTACCCCTATCTGGGGTACCCGGTAAGTACCCCTATCTGGGGTACCCGGTAAGTTCTCCTTCCTGGGGTACCCAGTAAGTACTCCTTTCTGGGGTACCCGGTAAGTACTCCTTCCTGGGGTACCCAGTAAATACTCCTTTATGGGGTACCCAGTAAGTACTCTATTCGGGGGTACCCAGTAAGTACTCTATTCGGGGGTACTCGGTAAGTACTTCTTTACCGGTTTTAAAGTTGTAAAGTTAATGTTAAACCAATCATCGCTTTACCGAATTGCTTCACCCCGCACTTTATGCATTAGCATACAAAGGGAGCTGCCCCAAAGAAACGATAAAAAAGCTAAAAATCTACTTACTTCAACTTCTGCGAAACTTTTAGCTCACGACCACATGTAAAAACAAAACCAAACCATAGTGGTTGCTGCTGCTCCTCAGGAAATCCTCTTAGTGCAGGACACACAAACGAAAAAGACGCTTCTTCTTTTTCGTTTATGGGCACGTACCTCCAAGGAAAACCTAAGCGACAGTATCACAGAATTTTCCATATATTCATATCGAAGTATGAGATGAGTTCTGTGCGAGGAGAGCATTTGTTTGGGATTCCCTTTTTTCTGTCGTATTTATTGCTGTTGTTGCCGCTGTCTCTGCCAGCAGACAACAATTTATCACATTTCAATCACTTGCACCATCAATCATGCCACACACACATTTCACCACGTCCAAATGCAGCGAATGAGCTATACTTCCATCGATAGTATTCGCAAAATACTTTTCATGTAAATGAGAAACAAGCTTAACTAGACTGTAAATACTTTCACATATTCAATAAATATAGTCGCTACGGCTTTCTCATATTTATTTCTTAAATCGCCTGTTGCCATTTTATCTCTGGAATTAAATCAATTTTGAGCTTATTTGTTCTTGGTCGAAATCCAAACAAAATCGATTTTAATTTTTAGCGATCACTTTATTAAATTTTCTTGTGATCACAGGGTTCGCTTTAATGTTAATGTTAAACCAATCGTCGCTTTGGCGAAATGCTGGTAAAATAGATTTCTAAGATTGGGCTCAAAAAGTCTCTATACCTTATGGATCAACTAATGAACTTAATTGTAAAATATTAAAGCTTGTATTAAATTAAAGCTAATCAGCTGGCAAAATCGTTTTTGAAAGGAATGAGAGACACATCCGCTTGATATACTGGCACTTAGCTAGTCTTTTTATAACACTTCAGAAATATGGGTTAACAAACTCATTAAACATCTGCCGTCGACGTCATTACGCACACACACTGAGCATACGTCAAGTAGGCGCACTTCCGCCTATCAATGGCGTCTGTGATGCGGTGATGTTTTTTGCTCCGTCGCCGTTGACGTTGACGTTGTCGATGTCGATGCCGAGCTCCATTAGGCAAAAAGCATTTAAGCCAAGCCAAAGCCAGGCAAGTAAGATGCCTCGCACCCAGCAGCATCACGCCCACCAATACACGCGTACAAACTGGCGTATACTTCATTTTTTTCTTTTTATTTCTATTTTCTTTTCTTTTACTACGTGCTTGATGCTTGTTTGTTGTAGTGCTTTTTGTTGTTGTAAGCAAAAGCCGAGCAACAAAAAAGTGCGCTAATGGTGAAGGTCAGGCCGTTGTTACGTTGTTGGCCTTAAGTAAGGGGCTGTTGCTGTTGCTGTTGTTATAGTCGTTTTTTGTTCACATTGTGTGTCCCTGCATCCGACAGGCTGCTCTCTCTCTTTTCCTGTCTCTCAATCTTTTTGTGTCTCTCATGAGCCGCTCTCTTTGGTCATGCGCACTTCAGGTCTTTTAGACCCGAGGCTTATTGCTGGCCATATAACAGTTTAACAATTGCAGACTTTTCGGCGCTTTGCCATGAATATTTGGCATTGTTGCTGTGCGTGTTCTTTGTGTAACTTTTGTGGTAACTACAACACAATAAAAATAACTTTTCTTACATATTTTTTATCCTCTCATGATTTAGTTATTTTCACCAACATTTTTATGCGACTTTCTTCAGTACATAATTTCTTACCAGCGAGTTCTTCTTGCACACGCACATTCCAAGGGATTAAAAGCGCGCTTGTGGCTTAGACTGAGTATGAATGTTTTTATAAAGTTTAATTAATTACACAGGTGCAAGAGCATGTCAGATTTTGAGCGAAATATTACCCACAGATTGGGTCATGTTTGCCATGACATAATTATTTTAATTATTATTTATATATCTCTATGGCATAGCTCTTTGTTTCTCTATATGCCTTTAAATAGCATCTTTCGTTTGGTATTTCAGGCGATAACTTTCTTGGTATTCGTTTTTAGCCGTTTTCAGAGCTTTGTTCACCAGCATAGAAGCTCTTGAAGCTCTGAACTTTTCTTTAAAGTTACAGAAAATGTTCGTATAAAAGGAGTTAAGTTTTCTAGAATTATATTTGCTCATTTAAAATTATTCAAAATGCGAGTAAGCAGCAGCATGGATTAAGTTTCCACATGTCCAAGAATTCTTATTAAATCTTTTACATTTGAAGCCAATGACTTGCTGCTTTGCTCGCCTAATTCCATTTAATTTTATCAAAATGAATCTGGCTATTTTCCATTGCAATGTGCAATTTTGTCTGAAGCAGTTCGAGCACTGCGTGTCGAGTGTCGCGTGTCTGACTGAGAGACTTCAGATGATTGGAAGCTTTTATGGCCAATGGCCGTACTTTAGAGTCAACTAAATCCCGACTTAACCCCTGCCACATCATGGTACTGGCAATCCATAAACTGCCGGCATAAGCTTTAATAACTGACTGACAGACGATTCTGTCGCTTTCGGTGTCTTTGCTGATGTCGCTGTTGTCGCTGACGCCGCCGTTGTCGTCACTTTAATGTCATTTTCATAATATGCCCCAAGCACCTTAGCATTTTTATTATCTCCATGGTTCTTTGGCTGCATCAGTAACTGCTTGGGCAAAACTTTTATGGGACGTTAAACGTACAGTTTGAGAGCTGAGCTGAGCTGAGCTGAGTTGAGTCAAGTTGAATTGAGTTGAATTGAGTTGCGTTGAGTTCAGTTCAGCTGAGCTGAGCCTTAGTCTGTGGGGTTATACGATAAATCTTATTGTAGCGCCTTTCAACTCCTCTTGACTGCTTGACTGATGTTGACTAAAACTGACGTCGCAAATGCGTATTTAATTCCACAATTTCCACGGCCACGCCCATGCCATTGCCTAAAAGCTAAACGCCCACAATTTCTATGCTTTTGTTCTTATTGTTGTTGTTGTTGATGCGTTCACATTAATAAATGTCACAATTCAGCTGCAAGTGATGAACGCAATGCGTGAGCAGGACAGAAGATGCTTCAAACATATTGCACACTTTTCAGCAAGTGTCTGGGCACAAAGACTGACTGACTGGAGAATGACTGACTGACAGCATGACAGACTGACAAGCCCCAAAACGTTGATTGCTCGAGCGCTTTAAATTAATTAGTCGTGTTTTTTTATCTCTCTCCTTGCCTTCTCCTACACCTTTCATTGTCTCTCTCTATCTCTCTCTCTCTCTTTCTCTCTGTCACGACTTCTCTTTCACTTTCACATTCTCCATTTCTCTGATAAGTTGCCGACAAGCAGATTTGCGACATTGACAATTTTTTTCCACAACAGCAACGACAGTTTTCGAAAGCAAGTTTCAGTGCGTGCCTCGACTTGTGTCTGCCTCTTCCTCATCCTCTGCCTCTGTCTCTGTCTCTCACACTGCTTCTGCCTCTGTCTCTGCCACTGCGTCTGTGTCTGTGTCTGTGGCGATAATCGGCTTATGCATAGCTTATGGGGTCGTGCAAATTGATAAATGTTGCAGACGCGTAAAAGCATTGCCTACTTTTTTGGGTCTTTGGTGCAAATTGAACTCACCACGTTCTTCTGTGTGTATCAATTAGCCTAATGATTCAGCCGACTTTAGTTACAATTTGATGCGATTTCAATTGCCAATGCTTGCGTTTCCTCATTCCCTTTGTTTCAAATGTGTACAACTGCCAATGAGAGTGTTTGATTTGACTGCTGATGGAATGTCTGTGGACAGCTGCACAGTCGCCTTCTTGCACCATTCACAACAGCTAAGCCCGAGCTTAGTTTGTTTAACACTCACACACCGACACACATGTGATGCTTGTGCAAATTTGTTTGAGAGTTTAACTTTTCAATTTGTACTCGTAGCTACAGCAAAAGCCAAGACTGGCCAAAGGGGAACTCTGCGTGAACTGCATATTTGCCATCTATATATATATATGCACACACAAACACACACACACACACACCCTGGCGTGTGCTGAGTGTTAGTGTGCGTGTGTGTTTGATAGATTGCAGCTTCCCGTTGCTAGCAAAGAAAATAGAAATAATAAAAATAATGAGCTATTTTTTCTATAAAATAAACCCTCTTATTTATTTAGCGGGTAAGTAAAAAACAAATTGAAAAATCCACACAACTTAGCTGTTTTTTTTCCTCTTCTCTTTCAATTAATCAATTAATTAGTCAAGGCTTAAAATGGCTTAAAATAAGAAGCAACGATCAAAGCAATTTTCAAAGCAAGCAAACACTGTACAAATACTTAAAACGATTCTGCTTAATTGTATTTGCTTTCAACTTGTGTAATTATTTTATTAAATTTAAATTTATTTACGTCGCTTAACAAGTCAGTTCAGTTAACATTGCGCCACAAATTAAATTACAAACACAAAAACATAACAAATGCAGTGTTAATAAATAATGAAAATAAAAGGCAAATAGCATAAATATTGATGGGTATTTGCAGAAAGTGTAATTTGTCCCTGCTAAATTAGTCATAACACTTGCACGTAATCGAATTAATATTAATAAAGTCAAAAAAAAAAGACAGGTGAAATACTTGTATGCAAATTACGTGACTTGCAAATACCCTGTTTTATTTTACAATACATTTATAATATTTTATGTGTATGATCCCTTGATGAAGATAAAATTATTTAGCGAATAAAAGATGATTCCAATGAGATATAACTACTCTGTCAAACTATCATTGCTATTAAGCAAATAACAGGATATCACATTTTTTTGCCAGTTGACAATTTATTTATTTGATTTACATTTAACATGCCAATCAGGCTAGATAAATTTACATATTTCCCTGGCGAAATGATGCCATTTAAACGGATGCAAATGAAAAGAGTCCAACAAATAAAGTTGTGACAGATGAATAAGGATAAGAGTGGCAGGCTATTGAACGGCTTCATTGCATTTGACCGAATGGTTGCCGAAAATAAAAATGTTAATCAAAATTTATAAATCACTGCAATGCAGGAGTAAAGTTGCAATGAAATGCTGTGTGCCAAGTTTTCAATAGAATAGAAGTTGTACAGCTGCCAGCATGATGATGGCACGATACGGTGGTTTTTATTTGTGGTGGCATTTCTGTTGGCGGTGGTGATGCTGTCTGGCAGCGGCTGTTGCCACTTACACTTCAATGCCTCGACGAGTCATTGATATGCGAATATGCGGCACAAAAAAGTTCAAATTAAAAACCCTCGACTGTGTGTTATCCCAGCCACTAGAGAAAGAGATTGCGAGAATCCCTAAAATGGGGCCAACAAAAAGTTCTTCAAATCAATATTATGCAGAGACAGAGCAAACGATAGGATGGAGCAAAGGCAGCTAGAGCGACAGAGAGAGCTAAACCCATTCAGTTAAGCAGATAAAGTTGGCCAGGTTTTAGAGCCAACTGGCTGGCAACTGGCAATTGGCAACTGGCATCAACTGTTGCACGCACTTTAAAGCGTCGCCTGACAAATCTGCCGTAAAACTTTGTTTTAAAACAGGTCGGGCATAAAAAAGGGAGCAGAGCAAAGTAGAGTAAAGCACACGCACACACACACATGTCCAGGTCCGTTGGAAAAGTTTAACAACTTGACGTCCCATTTCACATGGCTAATCGTCAAATATATGTAAGTACGAAGAAGAGCTCGTCTGTCCAGCAGGTGTTTGCTGTCCAGGGACATGCGATACCGATGTCTGCTCTCATTAAAAACTAAAATAAACAAGTAAAAGTTTCGAAATCAAATGCGAAAGAAAAGCAGCAACAGCAACAACGGCAACAGCAGCATCAGCCGTTACAGATACGAGTCCTCTAGAAATGAAGAAGAAAATGAAAACGAGGAAAAAAATAAGAACAAAGGGGAAAAAGCAAATAGAAAAGCGAAAAACCACTTGAGCAAGTAGCAAAAGTTTTCCATTTATAACGAGCTCAGTGCCATGTGCATACACAGGGGGGTTGTTTTACTATGCGGGTGTTGCGGGGACTGTGCAACACACAAATGAGTGTGTCTATCCCATATGATTGTGTATGTGTGTGTTTGTAAAACTTTAAATGCGCGGTAATGAAATTGTTGGCAACAAATGCTGTCAACACTACGAACCGCACTCACACACACACACACATGTGTAGAGCCACATACAGAGCCACAGTCGACACCATTTTATTGCATGGTTGCGGGGGTTCCGGGGAATGCAGACATCCTGCTGATTTCGCAGACCCCAGCAAAGCCAAAAAGTTGTCCGACTCAAGTGTTACGCCCCAAGAACAACAACAATAACAGCAACAACAACAAGAAACTGTGTTAAGTTGCCACAACTCTTGGGGGCATGAATAGACAGCGGGAGTAAGAGCGAGCGGAAGCCAGTGCGAGAGAGACAAGAACAGCTGAAGGGATATCTGCCACCTCAGACATAAACAGGCACAGAGACACTCCAAGCTGAGCTACTTGTTTCGCAATAATCATATGAATGGCTAAGCATTTGGAGCACAAGAGTGCGGTTGGTTGAACGGTTGAGATAAATATAAGATATGGGTATATTCATTTCAAACAAACGAATACCAATTGAATGAATAGTACCTCCCACCCCCCCATTAAAAACGGCTAATGCTCATCGACATTTACTGCATAATCCTGAATGGGTCTGCAGTCAAAACTTAGTTTGTTTAAGTTTTCGACAATTCGAATAATACCAAAAGTATCATCAAGATCTGTTTTCGTTCTTGGCCAATTTGTACGTGGCTTAAATTCAAAAGATAAGCAAAAGTTTAAGCAGATTTACCATTCATTTAAATGGAGAATAACGAACTGTTTAAGGTTTGTTTGCACTGTCAGATACCCTGTGTTTAAACTGATTCCTTGTTTCTTGCTTCTTCCTTAGGAACTGTAAGAGAGTAAACTGTTAGTATTCCTAGCTTAACTTCTGCAGGACACGCCATAGAGTAGATATAAAATATTTAATAAATATTCCTCTATGTGTATAAATTTCTATTACTATCTACTCGAACTACTTTAAACTTGATTAAATTGCACCACAATTTGTTTAATTTATTCAAATTTCATTCCGTTGCTGCCGTTGCCGTTGCAAACTATCAAAACTTCTATGCAACTACCAAACGCATAAAAACAACATTACCCAGCTCAACTGAAAAATGCAACAATTCCAATTACAGTTTTATTCCAAAATATGTTTTCAATTGCCAATCCGCCGAGAGCATAAACCATTTCTCGTCTAAGCTTTGACAACAATTTGTTTTTAACTAATTAAAAGTCAAACTGTAAAAGTTTGTTCGCTGTTCGTTGGCTTGTTTGTTTGTTTATTTTTGTTGGTTTTCGATTAATTCAGTTAAGTTGGCAGCTCTGTTGCGTAATTGCGAGAACAGTCCTTGATAATGGCAATCAACTGCAATTTCAATGTGGTTCACTTCATCAGTGTGATAATTATCGAGCCATTTGCATTAATTAATGCAACTGAATTAATTTGTGCGCCAACTTGGGTGTCACAGCGTTTAATCTCACTTGGCTAATTATCATTATTATACGGCTATACAGTTAGTTAGCCCTCAATTGTGGAACAACAATGAACTTAAGGTAAAATTTAATGTCTTTTTTAAATAAATATGCACAAATATATATATATATATATAATTAAAATTAAATTAATTTGTTGAAACCTCTTTGTACTTAGTTTATTTATATTATTTTTAGGAAACTCAGCAAACGCTTCCTTAAATGTCAACGCGAGGAACTTTCTCGCTTTGTTTATAAGTCTGTTCTGTTAGTTGTTATTATACCGTGCTCTTGTCTTGTACTGTTTATATCTAGATTTTTGTATTACAAGTTTCTTTTTGTCCAAATTTTAGTGTGCTGTGTCCGTTTTAAATATTAAATTATTCGTATATATACACATATAATAACAAAAAATTAAAACAATTATTATTTGAGAATAAATTTAAATTTTCAAAAGTCGCTTATTATGCAGAATATTCGTAGGTTCCTGCTGAAAACGAATCCATTGCGTTACGGTACACGAATAAATAATGTACGATCTGTTTGCGGCACGGAAAGTGGTGCCAAGTCGAAGGGATTGGTTATTGGTCTGTACCAAAAGGAGGGCGACAAGGATCCCAAGTTGACGACTGCGGGTGAAAAGATAAATGATCGATTGGGTGGCAAGTTGTCAGAGCTGATATGCGAGACAAAGATCGATGGCAGGCTGGGACGTGGCAAGGTATTCAATAACATTGATCAGGACTTCAGGAGTATAGCTGTTGTTGGTGTTGGCCTCGAGGGCATTGGCTTCAATGAGCTGGAAATGCTGGACGAGGGTATGGAGAATGTTCGCATTGCTGCGGGCATTGGTGCACGATCATTGCAGTTAGTCGGTTGCACAGAGGTGTCTGTCGATGGTATGGATTATGCTGAGCAGGCGGCCGAGGGTTCCATATTGGCAGTTTGGCGGCATATGGAAATGCTCAATAAGAAATATCGTCGAGTTATACCAAAGCTAGAATTGTATAATTCTAACGATTTAGATGGTTGGACGCGTGGCGTATTCAAGGCGGAATCTCAGAACTTGGCACGTCGACTAAGCGATGCGGCTGCCAATTGCATGACGCCCACGTTGTTTGCCCAGGCCACTGTGGACGCGTTGTGTCCGTGCGGCATCACCGTGGAGATACGTACTATGGATTGGATCGAGCAACAGCGCATGCAATCCTTCCTTATGATAGCCAAGGGATCCTGTGAGCCACCCGTGCTCATGGAGATCTCATATTGTGGCACTGCGCCCGAGGACAAGCCCGTGATGTTTGTCGGCAAGGGTATTACCTTCAACTCGGGTGGCATCAATCTGCGTCCCTGCAAGGACATGGATGAGTATAGGGCAAGCATGTCTGGAGCAGCAGCCTGTGTGGCAATGATGCGCTGTGTGGCCGCTCTCTCCTTGCCCATCAATGTGGTGCTGATTGTGCCTTTGTGTGAGAATCTACCCTCGGGCATGGCCACAAAGCCCGGCGATGTTTGCACTCTCCTCAATGCAAAGGCGATGGCCATACGGGATCTGGACAAGGCTGGTGTTGTGGTAATGGCCGATCCACTCATCTATGGCCAGACGACATATAAGCCACGTTTGGTGGTTGATGTGGCAACATTAGGCACCGGTGCCAAAAAGGCATTCGGTGGTGGCGCCTCTGCTATTTTCTCAAATTCACATTACATATGGAAGCAATTCCAGCGTGCTGGCTCCCTAACCGGCGATCGCGTGTGGCGTTTACCCCTGTGGCAATACTATAAGACTCAAGTTACCGATGAGCTCGGCTATGACATTAGCAACGATGGACGTGGACTGGCCAATTCATGTCTAGCGGCTGCCGTGCTCCATGAGCTGGTTCCCTGTGCAGATTGGGCGCATATCGATACGCGGGGCACGGGTATGAACAGTCAATATGGCATCATACCGTATTTGAACACCTGGCGTATGACGGGACGACCAACGAGGACATTGGTACAGTTCCTTTATCAGCTTGCTTGCCCCGAACAGAAGTAGGGGACCGAGAAAATATGAAATATGTGTTTCTAATCATTGAGAATTTTAACGATTTAAGCGCAATTTATCTGTATCACGTAGGATTTGTAACAAGCATACAGAGCGAATTTAAATAAATTTTTTACATTTTTTGTAACTTTGCCGTGTTATAATTACTTGTGAATGTTAAATGATTCGAAAGTAATGTGAGTTTTCACTACAATTGCCACATCTTTAATTCAATTACTAGCATTTATTTGATGTCTTGTACTCAAATGAATTGAAACGTGCAACATTGAGATGTAGCAGCTACAATATCGCTTCAATTTCAAAGTACATAAACGTACAAGTCGAGAGTGCTTTATGTTTTACGAGACTGTTGCCATAGACAACGTTTATGTAGTACTCCTCGTACCTGCAACAACCAATTATACAAACAAATTTGTAATTTTCACACAAGCATTTGCACATTTGACACGTTTAGGCCATTTTCAAGAGTATCCCCGTGGGCGTGTCCTTGGTACTGAAAAAGGATATTTGCTTTTACACACATTCACATTCACATGCCACATGCCACATTCACAACAACATCCACAACCATATTCAGACGTTGCTTGGCCTCAGCCTCTTGGCTTTGTTGATGAAATTGCTGCAGGATATTACTTTGAATTATCATAAATAACAGCGCACGGCAATGGCAACGACAACGATAACAACAATATGTATACATGTGAGTATGCATCTGTGTGTGTGTATGTGTGTGGTGGCAAAAAGGATCAGGTGCACGTCCGCTTATTGGACTCAGCTTGGGGGTTGTCTTTTCGCCCCATTCCGGTTATGATGCGTATACGTAACATTACATATACCCTTTATGTATGTTTGTATGTATGTGTGTGTGTGTGTGCATTCAATAATGTATACCGAATGTGTGTTTATCAGGTAATCGTGCATGGCTCTCGCTGAGCGGATGAGAATGGAAAGAATGGCAAACTGAGCTCAACCCATGCAACATTTACACGATTAGTTCAACTTGTTTTGTGGCAACAACCAGTTAAGCTTGCAACATGCCAAAAAGCTAATGGTTTTGAAGCCTCACTACTTGCTACATTTTCAAGAAATGTAATTGAAAATGTCGCTCAATATATCTGCAAAGTTTTTATGGTTTCCGTTTCATTAATCGAATTTAATTGAATTTTTCTGCAGTTGCAATTGTATTTCTGCGCTCTGCGTTTACATTTCCTTACGTGGCATTAACATTCTCTTCCATTATCCACTGGCTGTTGCCACTGCTGCTTCGGGTAGCTGGTTAAACAGTTTCGACGTGACATTCATGAAAAATTCATATGCGAGACATAAATTTAATTTCCAATATGCGAAATGGACACGCGTCAACTTTGTGGCCTTCATTCGCCACTCATTGGCTGTAATAACCAATGATAGACTCTTAACTTAATAAATATAAGTGCATTAAAAATAAAGCATACCATGTAATTTCAGAGTGGACTGGTTGTGTTATATGTATTATATCAGAGCTTGAACTAAGTTTATAAATATTAAATACTTCAAATATAGAGTTAATACTTTTTCATTTAAGGTAAGTGCAGGTCGAGCATTGCAAAAGATAAAATAATCTTGCCTCGCAAAATACATAATTTTTAAATGAATTAAACTAGGGCATCTTAGGCAACTTAAGTCACCTTTATCGACTTGTTGTTCTTGCCAAACCAGCGAAATTAACATGATTACTAGGCAAAAGAGCATAGGCCCAACATATTGTTGGCTTTCGCTTGTTTTGTAAGCCAACAATAATTTGTTTGTAAACAAAGAAAAATTCAATTACAGTTGCCTTTTCAGGCCGACTTTCAAAAGCCTTCTGTGCCACAAAAGCCACAAGCAAAGTGAGCTTAGAATATTTATATACACATACATACATGCCAACGTATGTAAGTATATGTGTAAAATGTATATAAAGCTCATTGAGCAGACAGAAAAGGCTTTTGGCCTATGTGAAAACAAAGGACATCCCTTATGCCACAGAGCATCCATTGACTTGTGCTGGGTATTGCAAAGGGGGTTGCTCTGTTCTGATTAGGGTGATGCTATATATATATATACACATTTATTCTAAACCATAAACTGAGAATAGATTGGATAAACGTCGTTTTTACTTGTTCTGGCACCTAAAGAAGAGATAAAAGAGATGAAAGAAAATTAGATATAAAATAAAGGCTGGCAAGCTCTTTTAATAAAAACACAGTATGAAATTGACATTCTAAATTTACGCCTCTATTAGGTATTTCAACATTTTCCATTGCTTTTACATATTTACTTAGTTTATGATAAGAATTAGAAATGTAAAATCAATCAAAAGCCCAAAAATACACGGCAAGCGGCGCTCTTATATCTATACCCAATACATTGACAATCCAACCTAGATAGATAGATATTATAATCAATTAATGCTGCTGGCCCAAAGTTTGATGCTTACCAGCTTAATTGGCATCACTAAGACATCGCAATCTGTTGCTTGTTCCAGGAAACTTTCTTCCTGAAAATATAAACCATGAGCCATATATTTTCTGGAACAACATTACATGGATCTTCATTGGCCTCGAGTTACGCAAACGATTCACCGCAATGGGCATCAAACAGCCAACAATTCGAATCATTGCAATGAATTTGGGATCAGTATATTAAAATAAAAAAAAATTGATTTTGTTGGTTTTTTTTTTTTTTTTGGGAGGGCAAACAAAACTGATAAAATTTGGGAGTTAAATGATTTTTTTTAAAGTTAAAACAGAGAGAAACTCAAAGCTATTGTGACACATGAGTTAAGGTAATGATTCTCAGTCTATCGACTGAGGTTTTCTCAAAATATGCAAATGAAGTCTCTTGTTTGGCCCAAAGGCAGTGGCCATCAGTCAAGCGCAGACTGCTGGCCAAACTTAGTTTGCTGCCAATAAATCAAATTCCCAATCACATCAGCTTGAGAGCAGTGCACCAAACACTCAATTCCCTTCTCTATTCCATCATCTCGTTTTGCATTTTTGCACTTTTTACATTTCCTGAAACCTCCTCCAACCATCCAACCCTTTTAGTCATCTATCAAAGCACTTTGCGAAGCTTTGGCTGGCCAGGCATGCATATGACACTGTTTGCAACTTTGGGTTAATATTTGACTTAATTAAAGCGCATTTAATTAAGCTCGACGAGTGTCGCAACTAAATCCATGTCGGAAGCTTCAGTGAAAGCAACTAACTAAAAATCGAACTCAGCCAATGCTGAGGAAGGATCACGGTCTCTTGACAAGGACGATGACGGCACATTGCCAAAGGCAATAATCGCAATTTAATATTCATGACATTCTCACAGTCAATGTATTTTCAAAGTTTTGCCAGGAGCTGCAACCGAGGACCTTGCTAAAGAATCTCTTCCCGCACTCTGCAGCTTGGGAGGCCTGTGCAGGCGACAAAAGCACAGAAAGCGATTTGATCGATGAAGTATTGTAAAAGAAACAAGAGCTTTGAAAAGAAGAGCTGAAGTTTTTGATGTATGTGCAATAAACGAGCACTTGAAGCGGTTGTGACTATGAATTCTAAGTTATAATGAAGTTGGAGGCAAGCTGTGAAGTTACAGGTAAATAAAGTGAACAAGGAGGTGATAAACTGAATTTACTTTAAAAAGTGTGAGTTTAATGCAATAAAGGAATAAAATGAATGATAATATATTTTAATATGGTTGACATTTATTTGATTAACAATAAACAAACACAAAACTATGAATAATTCAAGTGAATTAAAAGTTAACAATGACTGGTTTGAATAACAGTTAAAAGTGAACATGTATTACATTTGAATAACATTCAAAGTACTCATAAATACTAGTAAGTGTAAATATGAGAGATGACTGAGTGATCTATTTGCATAACCGCGACGGGGTGTGTGCGTCCTCGACTGTTTCGTCGCCTTGCTCGTATCTCCTTCGAGTTGTCCTAGCATGTGTTTGTACGCCGTCATACTTTCAATAAGGAACGAACCCAATTCTCCCCTTGGTAGTAACATTGCTGACACTCTTTGCTCATCTGTTATTTATCATATTGTACGCCCGCCCTTGTTCGAAATTCCCTTGCACCCTCTTTCTTAACCACTCCCCCTGCCACTATTTTCATTCAGTTCCGCAGCAAAGTTTTTCATGCCTCTGCCGCTGTGTGGTGTATGAAAAGTCGCTTAATTTTTTTTTTTTTTTTTGCTCAACTTCCGCTTTGTGGCATGCTTCCTTATGCTTGGGTCGTGCAACACACAGCTACTGGTGATTCGCTTTTAGCGATAAGCTTAAGCAAGCGTTGAGTTGTAGTTCTTGTTGTAGTAGTTCCACCCCCTTTCCTCTGCCCCCTTCATTGTTAAACCTCCCGTTGTGTTATGCCTTGGCCGATGATGACCATGGGCGAATATTTATGAGTAGTTTGGCAGACGTCTGTGAATTAGATGTGCCAATTGTTGTAGTTCTTGGTTGATGTTGGCGGTATCAAAGCATCAGATGTTTATGCTGATTGGGGTATTAATAACAGAACAGAGCAGAACTGTTTTCTAACTGATTTCGATGGCATATGACTATGACTATGCTCACGGTATTATCAATTGTGATTTCATCGTTGAACCGTAAAGAAAATTGCCTTTTCATAAGTTTGCTTTGTGCCGCTTTCATCCAATCTCTGGGCATTGTTTAGCTTTGGGTCCTTTGTTTGCGGCATAGTTTACTTTAAGGCAACCAAGCTTGACTGCACCCAATGCCAGGGAGTCCATAATATCCATAACGACTTATTTGCTGGTCCAGTCACGTCACGAAACATGCAAATGATTAATGATTTCAAATTTTGTGAGTCTCCCTTTTCAACGTTTTGCCGGCGCTGGCCATAAACAATTTGGCTTATTGACATAATTGCGTTTGGAGTTTTTAATATAAACTAGCTGTTGCTAATCCTTGCCAGCAGTTGTTTGATTTATGTACTTTATAATGGCCAAACATAATTTGCTGCTTGTTAAGTCAACATTTGCTCAGGCTCAGTGCTCAGACGGTCTGCTCTGCCTTCAGAAATGCATAATTAATGATATAAATTAAAAGTAAATATGCCAAGCAATTTCTCTATTCAAGTCGAATCCACAGTAAATACCCAAGTATGCCTTCATTTCATTAACAGATTTTCCGCTCGTCTTTCGTAATCAAAATATTTCTGCAGTCCAGTAAGCCAAGCAAATCTTTTTGCATAATTGAAAAACTGTCGCACGGAACTCGCATTTAAGGGCAGCTCAAGAATGAAGAAATAAAATGTCGCCTCGGCTTCCGACGGATGAAAGTCCGGCTAGAAAGAGAGAGAGAGAGAGAGAGAGAGAGAGAGAGAGAGACAGAAAGGGGAGGCGCGAGAGAGAGAAAGTCGAGGCAGTTTTCTGGCATATAATGCACTCCAAAGATGTCAGCACACAAATTGCAGTTTCAACTAAATGGCATTAGTCGCATTTTTATGATTCTTGTCTATAAAATGGGAACATTATTTAATAGTTCATATATCTCTGATGTTGCACTTAATTAATTATGACATAAAGTTAAGAAGAAACTTTTATAGATATAAATATTAAATTTACTTTTATGAAATGAAAAACCTATCAATTTTAATTTAATTTTTAACATTTAATTCTGAAAAAAGGAAACGATACTTTATAGGTTTTTATATTTATAATTTATGATTATTATTAAATTATTTTTATGAAATATTATATGAAGTTATGGCTGAAGAAATGATATGCTTATCAAATTTATTATGCGACTTAGAAATGCATTTTCCATGTTCACTTATGGAAGGGCAAATAAACGTTTAAATTACAACTTTCTTTAACATTTTCCATACGACAATGATTATTTATATAGAGAGTATTTTGTCAATAATTTTGTAGAGCATTTCAGTTGCCTTTATGTCCGAAACTTTACTTTTCTCCATTGTCATCTTTTAGGTGTTGTGACGCACGCAGAAACTTGTTCATTTCTGCTCCATTACATTTTCTGCTAGACTTTGTTGTTGTTGTTGTTGTCGTTGTTGTAGCTGATGTTGCTATCGTTGTTGTTGTGGAAATTAGCCGCACAGTTGTAAATAGAAACGCGCATTGCCTGAAGCTACTTTTCGCTGGATTCTTTGGGGTACGAACTGTTATTTCAGCTCTGTGCCATTTTTGACACTTTAGCATTGTTCTTGTTGTGGTTGCTGTCATTAGCCAACACGTTGTCGCTGCGTGCCTCATTATGTGGCAAGATAAATGTAAAAGCACACCGTATTTCACAACGTCGCCTTTGTAAAGTTTATCCAATTATAATTAAGCATTCTCTCTGACAGAATTTCGCCTTAAATTGTATATTCTTTGATATACATATGCTGAGGCTGTAGTTCTCCGTTTTAATGAAATATTGCAAAAGGTTCTTGTATAGTTGTTGCATAGAAATTTATTTTAGCCACTGGCGCTTGGACTGTCAAAAGTATGCAACAAGGATTTGCAAATTTATGCAAGTTGCAACAGCAGCAACCGAAAATGTACGTAAATTTGAAGCAGCTTCTGTCGAGCATATTTCCAGGCTAAATGTGCACTCGAACATTTGCATATTATGAAGCTGCCCGCAAGGTATGCCATACTTTACAAGCTGCCCCAGCAATTTTTGCGGCCGACAGACAGACAATACATTAAAATTATTAATTTATGCCATTCCAAATTGTTACTCCGTAAGCTTAAAAAAAAAAAATATTTATACTAATTTTAATTTTATTTAAATTCAAGTACTTTCGACCACTTTACGGATTAAATATTTTTTATAGCATACTTTTCAGCGCCAGTGTTTTATTGCGCTTCGAATTTTCCCCGGATCATTATGCAGAAATTTAAGCAAACTAGAGAGATTGAGAGTGAGAGAGAGAGAGAGAACTGAAAGGAAAATGCATAGAAAATTGTACTCTCGTTTCGTCTTTGACTTTTGTGCTGTTTTCCTCTTATTTACAACGAACATTATCGAGTGCAGCAGCTCAATTAGAACGGTATTTGAAGTGGCTTTCGGTCTACACGACTGTTTAATGACTTGGCTGCGGTTGTTTTATGTATGGGTTCCTCCATTGATCGATGGCTGCTTTTTGGATAAGGTGCAATTTGCAGTTGACAGTCTCAATGGCAACGGATATGCAAATGTAAAATTCAAATGAGCACTAGCCACAGCACAAGCACAGCAATAGAAGCAACAGCCAAGTTACACACACACACACAAATATATCTGCATATATTTGTGTAGTTGCTCTTGCTGGCAAATTGTCGTCACTTATGTCCTTTTTGGCTACTACGTAAATGTATTTGCATATTTTTCCAACACACACACACTCATATGGAGTGAGAAGGGATCCGCATATACCATGCCACTGTTGTCCTTGTTTATGCAAAATAATATCCTTGAATAGCATTGCAAACGTCCGTGTGTATGTGTGTGTTGGTCCCGGAACATAGTCCAGCACGCAGCTTACAGATTTTCAAGAAAACTTTTAACACAAAAATGTGACATGTGTTTTTGTCGGCTTTTGCGCCAGATCCTCTTGTTGATGTTGTTGTATTTCATATTTTTTTTTTATTATTATATTCCGGCATGCGGCTAGCATGTAATTTTTGGCCAGAAAAGGTTCTGTTGCGTTCAAAAATATTTAAATTATTTGCATTTGTCAACAAAATGTGCTTATCGAACCTTGTTGATAAGTCAAGAGGTCAATTTGGAATGCGACACAGTAATTTGCATTTAAAATGGTTCATTTCGATCAGCATTTGCCAAGGAAATGCCAGACAAAATAATTGCTTAAATTTAGTTGAAGAAGTTGTAAATTTCGGAGATAAACTATAATTTAAACCACAAAATTATGCAAAATTCCAAAAAGAACACTTAATTATTTATGATTTTTTAGTTTTAAATATAAAACTGACAGTATTTGTGAAAACTCATAATAAAAGTATGCTATAATTTTGTTAAACAACAATTTTCATGCAAAATTTCCATATCTGAAGTGTACAACTAATGAGCGCAATTCTCTTTTGCCCCATAAAATGCATCCATGTCGCACACAAAACTAGAAAACAGTGCATAAATCACTGCCAAACGCTGTCAATTTGCAAAAGCCTGGCTGACAAGCACATCACAACAGCAACAACTCTCAGCACTAATTGAGCACTCCAACAAAAACAATAACAACAACAATAGCAACAACTGCGCTGAACTGAAGCATCAAGCCGAGTGCAACATTGGGGCCACAGAAAACGTGAATTGTTTCAATGTCAGACAGGGTGCAATTAATTGAAGGTCAAGTTATCGACATAAAAAACGATTTATGCAGCAAATGATAAATCTTTGCCACAAGCAACAACAAGGAGGCGAAGAAGCAACATGAATTTCATGTTTCAATGCTTGCAATTTGTGAATGTAAACAAAGCAGTAAGCAAAGAGAAGAGCGCCAGCTGCCGCCAAAGAGAGCACAAGTATAACAGTATTGTAAAACTGTTATACGCTGCTACTGTTTACTTTGCTATGAGTGGCAGTTGCTGCTGCTGCTGCTCCTGTTACTGCTCAGTACGCCCGCAGACTTTACGGTGTGAGTAAGTGATAGCGGTAAACGAGAGCCACAGGCTCACAGAGTGTACATATACGTGAAAGATAGAGAGAGAGAGAGAGAGAGACAGAGAGATAAAAAGAGAGAGAGACAGAATGAAAGCAAACGGAATCGCAGTGCATCGCTTATTCGGCTTAGCCGTGCGTTTAATTTGATGCGCAAACAAATGTTTAATGACCAAAGTTGATGCAGTTGGCAATTTGTGAGCTCCGGCAAAGTATTTGAAGGCGCCAAATATTTGTGGCCAAATTAGGAAATGCCAGCCAGGTGCGAACTTAAGGCTAAGAATTAGTGCCAAAGTTTGCAGTAATTTATCCACTTGCTGATAAATATAAAGATATTTATACGACATATAAACATTTCCATTTAAATTAAACCTGTGCTGTGGACTGGTCATTGTTGTGCAACGTTTGCTTTTGGCCAAAACACAATGAACAAAACACCGCACAAATACCGCCAATCAGCCAATTCCCTTGTGTCCAACTCCTAATCAAGACAAAACCCAAAGCATAACAATGGACTAAACAAGTCAAAGGAAGCGGTCAACACAGCAGCTTGACAGGATTCGTTACGGTTTCTCAAAAACATACTCAATCAAATTTCGACTTTTAACAAAGCTCTTTGATTAGCTGTTAACATAAGTATACATTTGTTAATAAGAGTTACTTTATCTTAGCCACAAATATTATCATACTGTTCATCATATAAACAGAATTCTGTTTTAATTTCAATTAAAATCGAACAGCGCTTTTCCGAATTCCATTTTCCGCAGAAATATGTTAACCGTACTTAAATTAAAACGAAATTCAAATTAAAACTCGTCGCCCCACTTTATTCTGCGCTGCGCTGAAAAGTATGCTATAAAAAATTTCGTTGAATTCCTTTTTAAGAGGAACTTAAACTTTACGCTTTAATAATAAAATTTATAATTATTTTATGGTTTTTCTATGCTTAAAAACAATTGAATAACTTTAATTTAGTTTTTTTTTTTTAATTGCTGCAAATATTTTATTTAATTAATTCATATTTTTTTCAATATTAACAACAATAAGCCATTTCAAGCAACAATTTTGCAGCATCAAAAATCAGAACGATAAAACCAAGAAAAACAACAACAATAACAGCAGCAGCAAGATGTACATGTGTATGTGTATGTTCCATAAAGTGTAGAAAAATGCTGCCACGAAATTGCCAGCTGAGCTGAGCACAACGGGTGGGCGCTCTTGGGTGTTGTGGATGTTGATTCCCGTAGTCGTAGTTGTAGTTGTTGTGTTTGTTGTTGTTGCCACGGTTAGTTGTCAATTGCACTGCGCATTCAGTGACTGTATCTGTGTCTCTGTGTGTGTGTGTGTGTGTGTGAAGTGTGCAAACACGAAACTGTATTATGCGTGTGTGTTTAAGCAGCCAAACAAACAAAGCGTGCAACATTTGCTGCGTGAATTTATGAGCTCTGCAGTTGCCATATTAAAAATCATAAAGCAACACAACAATAATAAAAAGCAACTGCAGAGAGAAATCAAAGCACACAACAGTTGGTTAACTGACTGAAAGCGCCTGACTACAAGTTACCCTGTAAACAGTTAATATTAAGTGGGAAATTTCAATGATATCAAAATGATATCAGCTTTTAACTATGGAATGATGCTATATAAGCTTGGTATACCCTGTATCAGCGTAATTACAGAGTATAAATTGCAGAGAAACCACACCAAAGCATGAACTTGTCGCAATTCAATGCACGCTTTTGTTGCCAAAAAGTAAAATGTTATTGTGTAAGTATGTGTCTCTGTGAGTGTGTGTGTCTATGTGTGTATGAGTGTATGTGTGTGTGTGAGGCTGATTTAAGTCACGTTGAACGCAAAAGCATAAGAGAAATTCTTAGAGATATTTTACGCGTGACAGCGCAACCTTTTGTTGTTGCCATTGTTGTCATTGTTGTTGTAGTTGTTGCCATTGTTGTTGTAGTTGTTGCAATTGTTGTAGTTGCTGTTTCCATTGCCTTGGGCTGTGCTGAAGAGTTTTTAGCAGAACAAACAGCACAAAGCAAAACAAACAAATAAACAAACAAGCACATGAAACTTTTTTGCGCAAAATAAACAGACAAACGACGCCGTCAACGCGAACGTCTACGCTGACTGCGCCGCTGACGCCGACGCCGACGCTGACTTCGACGTCAGCGCCAACGGCAAAGGCAGCAAAGTTCATAAAAACTTGCAAATGGGTCGTCCTTCGAAGTTTCAATACCTCTCCTTACCGTCACCCATTGCTTTAGCAACTGCACTGGGTAAATTGTGGCAAACAGTGTTGGCAAACGACAAATGCAAATGTAATAAACTGCCTTGCAGTGCTGTTAATGGCGGCAATCAAGAAAGGAGGCAAAATGAAGTCAGCAAAAGAACTCAAAAATTAATTAGCAATGCGAATCGTTGCATCTATGATTCATGGCAAGTGTTGAGTTCTTAATGGAGAAAGTGAAAGAGTTTGTAGCAAAGGAAATATGTAATTACTAGAGAGAGAATATTCCTAGATAAATGAATTGAAATTGAAAGTGTTTTTATGTGTACTTTACTTTTATTACTATTATATTATGGAAAATTATTTTAAATGGGAAATTCAATTTCAATTAATAATTAAAAGTTCCCGTTTACTCAGTCACTTACACAGTTCATTCATCTGTTCTAAGTTTCGTATACTTTTCGAAGTACTTACTCTTATTGTTGCTAACTTGCCAATGTGCCACTTTCCCATAAGTCTATTAAGTCACTTAGAAACAGACTTTCAAGGAAGTGTCTAATTTCTCTTGACTTTTGCTGTTTCCTTGCTGCTGCTGCTGCTGTTAAAGCAAACACTCATTTGAATAAATACACAAACATTAAAATTCATTTGCCACTCACACTGTAAGATGGTGGTGGGGGGGGGGGAAAGTATCAACTAATTTGTTGAGCTCGTCGAAAGGACGCGAAATGAAGCAATTCAGAGGACTGTCAGTTGAATGTTACCAAACTGCTGCTGACACATTTGGCACATGCCACATAGATGGCCTCAAACCAACCGCCAAAGCTTCTGTTTTTTTTTTTTCCTATTTGCCCCCCCGCATTACCACCCCTCCCACTCTCTCGCACTCCTTTGCTGTTACTTGCAACTTGCAACATTGCTAATGTGTCCCATTTGCAATGGCAAACCACTGAAGCTTAACACGTTGTCTACGCAGACATTGGCCACAGTGCCACGCCTCTCACACTCACGTTGCATACATACACACACACACACACACACACACACACGCATACACTCTCACACACAGTGTGACTAAAAGAAGGCAGCGCAAAGTTTGCAGTGAAATGTATGCTTTAGTTTTTGCCATTCAGTGTTGGCACACATTCATCGTTGGTGTTGCATTGTGTTTGTGCATGTATCTTTGTGTGTGTCTGTGTGTGTGTGTGTGTTTGTTGAAGCTGCTCAAAGTTGCATGTTTGGGCAACAGCGGCAGCATCGGGTCTTGCTGCCTGAGTCGACTCTGACGTCGTTCCCAACGGTAATTGTCTCGTTACTCGCTGCATGTTGGCAAACATGCCACATTTTTGCAACGCCCTCAGGCAAAGGCTTCACTCCACGAGGGTTGCTTCATATGTTCATCATGTAATCACGTGTTGAATTTAATTAGTTAATGAATACGATTTGCATTAAAAGTATTTCATATTTCTAGTTCACATGAGACCACTCACTTTATTTAAACAAACCTATCGATTGCTTAACCTATCGATATATGCAAATATATGTTGATTAGCTGTCGATCAACCCGCGCAGTTGCTGCTGGGCCATAAAGGGTTAACACAGGAAGCACACGGCTTGACGCCCCGCTAATAATTTAT
Organism: Drosophila funebris; assembly: GCA_018901825.1. Taxonomy (NCBI): domain Eukaryota; kingdom Metazoa; phylum Arthropoda; class Insecta; order Diptera; family Drosophilidae; genus Drosophila; species Drosophila funebris. The sequence continues at coordinate 8,399,543 of JAEIFK010000688.1, forward strand.
TTACACTTAACATTTTATAAGCCCAGAACGTTACAGGACGTGACAAGACGGAAGAGTAGTGTAGAAGGGTGGGGGGGGAGGGGATTGAGTTGCAGATACGCAGGGAGAGTTGGCAAGGAAGTGGGCCAGAATCAGAGCGTTTGATTTTACAAATATTTGCTGGCTGGTTTCCCCTTTTTACCTTTTTGCTGGCTGGCCTGCCATTTGCCATTTCAGCGCTGAAGTTAAGTGAAATATGTACAATTTCCGTTTGCCATTTCGGCTGTCCCCCCCCCCACACACACACACACACACACTCAACGTGCTCAGCTGGCACAGGTAAAGGCAGCAGACGTTGTTAGCAGTGTGTGTAAAACACAGTTAGTTGCATGTAGTTTGCCATACATAAATGAATGCACAGTTGTGGAGACATTGCAATGGAATTCGGTTAAACGGAAGAAGGCAAAAGCGAAACTGAAACTCAGCAAATGTTGCCATTAAAGCCATTTGTAGTGCAAGTGTACATATAGATGTGTCCATGTGTCCATGTGTGTATGTGTGTGTGTGTGAAAATGCACTACTAATGGCTATTGGCAAAGACAAAGTTATGTTGTGCATTTATTTTATATGCGATATACAGCAGATATGTAGACAGATAGATGAGTGTACTCATAGGAGTACTCGTACTTATAGCATAGTTGTTCCCAATACCATTTGACTCTCAGTCGTTGTGTCCATTTGACTTTTGAGTGCGCGTGCTCAAAATATATATTTGATTTGCCAAGAGATTTGTAAAAAAAAAGGGGAATTTTTTTACAAGTGCTTTCTGTGATTTGCATAGTTTAAGCATTTATTTGAAATGCAACTGTGATAAGCTCTGATATCAATCTGTATAAATCAACTTGAGCAGATTTACTGGCATATATGCAAATAGGTACTTTGTTGATAAGGGAATTCTCTATGTACTTATTTAAAGAATTATACTAACTTTAGTATTCGTTTAATATAAAATTACATCATTATTAGATTATGGTATCAACAATAATTTAATATTCAAATTTATTCTATATTAATTTATTTAATTTGTATTTAACATAATTAAAAATTATAATTTATATAATTTAATATATATACAATGTTTATTTTATTGCTTTAAATATCACATATTTTTGAAATTATATTTTATTTAGTACATTTATATAGAATATATAAAGGAAAATCTAGCTTAAATAAGTGAAAATCCTACCTTTATGCTACCTTATATTGAACACATTTACACAATTTACTTTTCCATGTTAAAAATTGAGAAATTTCCAACAATTTCCGCCACACATGAGCGATGGATGGCAACTTGGCACATCAAATTGATTTATCAGTGGAGCCGAGTTTTCATCAATTCACTCATTCCATTTGCAATATCAATACAATTTCAATATTCGGGCAATCGGAAACTGGCACAACCCATGCACAAACACAAACACAAATACGCACACAGAGAGAGAGAGAGCGAGATAGCGCGAGAGAGAGAGAGGGAAATATCTACGTATAGAAATCTCTGTCCAGGCATTTAACAATCGGCATGCGAAACTACTGTATTTAAGTTTCGTTAGAGTTAACAAAATAGGAAAACAAGGAAATATATATATATATTTAAGAAATGAACGGAGAGAGAACGAGAGAGAGAGAGAGAGAGAGAGAGAGAGATAGAGGGAAAGATCAGCAAGTTTCTATCTAAAGTTTTCCTTTGTTCGATATATAAATATATATAAATATAAATATCTTGTTTTTATTTTTGTATATTACATGAGTAAACTTTATCTTTAAGCAAAACTCTATCAGTTTGTAAGCAATAATAATGCAATTTACTTTCATTTTCTTCTTTTCAGCTGCATAAACTCACAAAAGCTATGAAGTTCAGTCAGAAACTGTAAATAAGCTAATAAAATCAAAGGTTTACTCAAGCCCAAAAGAAAAGCCACTTGAATCCACAGTGTCCCAGGCTTAAGGATATCATATTCCAACTAGTATTTGTATTGCTGACACGTACAGTTGCAACAAAAGCAACAGCTGCACAGTGCAATCGCTGTGCGAATTGAATTAGGCGACAAATCGACTGTGAATTCAACGCCTTCCTTCCTAACATAAAGGCATCCAAATGTCAAATTACAAGAGGCTTGTGAGTGTTTTAGCGTAAAAAAGTATCTACTGTGCATAGGATTGTGCCAAATTCAAAGAAAACAAAAACAATAACAATTTGCAACGATTTTATTTGTACCAAATAACAACAATTACGTTTTAAACAAATGTCGGCCGTTGAACTGAATGGCAATGTGCCGGCGATGGAATTTCACCAGAGACAGGTGAGTCATTAGTCAACACTTTATTTATTAAATTATCAAATTATACTTAAGCAAGAAATTGAACTTATGCTCAATTTCTGACAAAAAAACAATTAATTCTACTTGTCGACATTTCCTGTGATGCAAATATGAACTACATATGTATAAATGTTGCAGCTGCAGAATATAAGAGCACTAATGCTCAAAAAAAGAGAATAAAGACAATACCGTTATAGTTGCCAGACTGCTGAGCAGTGTTGACAACTGAGCAGTTATCTTTGGTGGAAAAATAGCCGAAAATGAGCAGTGTTGACAACTTAGCAGTTATCTTTGGTGGAAAAATAGCCGAAAATACACAGAAATTTCGAGCAAAGTAGCTGGAAAAATAATTAACATTTTGCATTATTTTTATTAACATTTGACGACATTTATATCGGTTAACTCGATTAAAAGCCATATTTCGCATCATCGTTATCGAGAAAAATAGCTAAATATTTATATATATAAAAAATAGCCAATAGCATCTCTGCTTTGTCAGCTCTAGTGCTGGACTTCTATCGCTGCTCTTTTACTCCATCTCATTTTCTCGCTCATCTCGCTCCGTTTGCGCTGCCCACTCATTACGCAGATCAATCTTCGACCAGTTGAGTTTGGAATTTTGTCAAGCGCGGTTGCAGTTTTCATCCTAATTAGTTTCATTTTTTCTTATTGATTTTGTGTGTTTTAATTAAGTGATTGAATTGCTTAATAGTTGTGTTGTATCAAATGGAGGACGATTGGCCATTGTTCTGTCGGAGCTATGACTCTGAATCGCGAAGGATCTCTATTACAGGCAATTGGAAAATTTTCTATCGCTGTTGCGAAATGAACAAGGAATTAAATGAGGAATGGCATCAACTAAATGATGACATTTGGGTTCGTTTTTTTTATGTTTTTATGTTTTTTATTATTTTTATTTTCTTACACATATTTTTGTTTCTTTGTTTTTTGCTGCAACTGTATTTTCTAATTGTTTTTGATTGCACAGCCTGTTGCATCGTTGCAGCTTTCAAGCTCGTGTGCTTTTCCAAAGCTGCAGGCTTTGCAATCCTTTTCGTATGTTTGTGCGCTAGATGGCGCTGACTAAGTTTTGCAATAGACGGCGCTGCAAAAGCATCTTGCTGTGCACAAACACTTTCAGGACAATATTATCCACAAAAGCTCAAAGCTGTTTTCTTATCCTGTACAACGGCATAAGCTGAGCTTTGTGCGCACCAGAGGGCGCCACTTCAGCAATGTCCCAACGGGAATTTCTATTTACATTTAAGAAAATCTATTAAAAAAAATCCTTTTTGTTACTACGGATAATAATGCAAGACAATTTCAAGTATGGATAGTATTTCAATTACGCACTGCGTGAAGCACTTTAAGATGTTCTGGAATATGTAGTTACATTCATAATATTTTGTATGCGATGCATTTTCCATTTTAAGTGGAGCTTATGTAAATATTCCTATGTTTTCTAGTTTACGTTGGTTGCGTCCTCTCCTCTCCCTATGCGCTTCAACTTCTTTCTCTGTTGACTGTCAGCTACAATTTTAGCCAAAAACTGATCGGCGTTAATTTGGTTAACGTTGGCCCGACATTGCACCAAAAAACGGCCGCAGAGGCAAATGTTGCCGTTACCGTTACCTTTTTGCGGAATAGGCCAACTTTTATTGACTTCCTGCGCAATTCGCAAGGCTCGTAGGCGTCACAGCAATTGCAAAGTGCAAAGTTCTGTTTACGTTGTGGACGACGCGTTGTTGCCGGTTGCCGGCAGCGCTGACTGCCTTATACGGAATCCAACAACAGAGGGCATTCCAGCTGGGTTGTTAACAGGGGGTGGTGGGGCATCTCGCAGAAGTGCCACGTTAGCGGGTACCCGTAACACAAACAGCCATTCGAGGTAGCATCAAAATCAACAGAGAGCCGAAATCTCTCTTTAACCAGACTTCAAATGCTCAAATACCCACGCACACACACACACACACACACACACACATACATACATACATATGCTCAGATTCACCCACGCATGAGCACTTGGAGTGAGAAAACGGAAGCAAAAATCTCAAAATCCAAAGAAACAACAACAACAACAACTGAAAATGCTTTTTCTCCGTGCAATATTTAAATATCTTGCCTCGCACTTTGTTTTCCCTGCTGTTCTCTCACTCACTCCCATTCCATTGTTGTTGTTTCTCTGTGGCCGCCGACATCAGCATGATTGCACTCAATTTAATTCGCCCTGGTTTCTGTTGTGGGACTAACGAATTCGCCGGAGCGAATTTCCATTACCAATTGAAATGGAAACGTATTGCTTATAATACGCATAATTTGGTCAAAACTAAACCGATATTAATACTGAGTAATAGTAATAATAATAATAACAATAATAAATAATAATAGTAATAATAAATAAATAAACAAATGCTGGCATTTGTGTTCTACTCTCTAGCAATTAAAGTTAGGCTGAGTGTGCTCGCAACCGTTGTGAGTAACTGTAACTTATTGGCCGCTTACATAACGAGGCATGAGCTTTGGTGCTCGGCCCCCTCGGCCCCCTCGACGCACCTCTGTTGTTGTCATCTGGCTGAAGCAACATCTTGGCCAATGGCCAAAATGTCAATTCCAATTCGCAATTCGCACGCGGCACACATCACGTTCTCACTCACATTGTCTGAGTGTATTTCTTGTTACTTTTACACTGCTATTAGTTGTTGTAGTTGTTGCTGTTGTTGTTGTTGTTTCTTGTGTCTGATTTCGGGTAGAATAAAGTCGGCCATCAAATCAAACTGGCGACTGACTGCACTAGTTTTATAAAATACAGAAACTGCGGAAATTATCATAGCAAAAACGAAGGCTAAGACAGGCGGAGGCGAGGATGGGAGGAGAGAGGGATGTGTAGCGGTAGCTCTTATAAATTTCGCTTCTAGCAAAAGGCAATCAAGATCTTTACACACACATATATACACACACGATACACAGCCTCCATTTTGTTCAAATAGAAGCAGACATGCATGGCGGCATTTCCGGTTGCTTGGCACCATTAGTGCAACTGCCACGCCCACTAAAGTCCGCCCGTCTTACATTTTTGGCTTTTTGTCGAGATAAGCAGTTTGGCTTTTATTTTGCTGCTGTTTTCCTCCGACTTCCCCTACCTTCCCCAGCTTCGCCTCCATTTGGCGCTGCAACTTTGCGCTAGAAGGAAAAACTTGTTTTTAAAAAGCGCATTTGACATGTGTTTGCTGCAGGCTTTTCCCAGAAAATGAGTGAGCAGAGAGGGGGTAAGCGAGTGAGACGTAGAGAGCGCCGTGGCAGAGACACCTCTGACCCCTACGCCTTAGCCCCCTCCCAACCGCTGTGTGTTTTCTTATGGCCAAAAGTCTGTGGCAAACAGAACTTGCCAAGTTTTTCGGCGTCCTTTGGCTAAGTGTGTGCTGTGTGTATGTCTCATGTGTGTGTGTGTGTGCAAAGTATATTCATTATTTTGTTTTCATTTGCCGTGCACCAAGAAGTTTCCAATTGAATTTTATTATCTTTTTTTTTTGGATTTTAGTCAAAATATTATAAGTTTTGCTCGTTGCCTCGTTTGCTGCGTTCTTCAACTTGTCTGCTCTCTTTTTGCCACTTTACAACACTAAAAAAACACCTCTTAAATATCTCGGACACTCTCCAACTCGTATTTTCTCGTTTCTCTTCTTCTACGTCTTCTTTTTTTATGTCTTGCTTTTAGCGTAAACTTTGCGCAATATTTTCTTTTATTGACTTTGGCATCGATAATTGGCTGACAGTCACTCGTGGGTTTTAAGCTGTGAACTGCAGTGTGATACCAATATTGGCAAGAACTGAGTGTAGAGTATCAAATGAGCATGCTAGCGTTGATGTGATACCCTGTAAATGTGTATATAAATATATTTGAAGACATTAATGTATATATAGAGCGGACAATTCAAATACTGAACGCTAGATGGCGCCAGTGCCGCTTTCTTTGTTTTAGACTTTGTTTTGTATTTACTTAAATTACGTTTCTATTTATTAATTGATTGCTTACACTTTTTAGAGTGCGAGATTGGTCGGCTACACACAGACAATGAGACACTCAATGAGATTAGTTCAATTTGAACAAAATTATGTTAGCATAAAGTCTTCTAAAGATCTGCTAACTAGTCAAATGCAAATTATAGACTAACTACACAGAATTCAATGTTAGTTACAGGAGTTTCACCTGAAAATTGGTTGCATTTTTTATTTTCTTGTTTTGTTTTGGATTATGCTAAGAGATTGGGCCCATTGAGACTTTGTGGCTTGTTAAATAACAGTTTGTAATCCTCTATCAATGTACATGGGAAAATTGAGCTTTATTACGTTTGATAGTCAAAGGAATCCAGGGCTAAATACATGCGCAAACCAAATCACAAACTCATAACCAAATGAAATGAAATCAAATGAAATGAGAAGAAGTTTTCAGAGTGAAAAGAGTTGTTGGGTTGTTTGGGTTGTAGGGTTCTGTGGGCAGGATGTTGAATGTGGGATGTTGAAGTCTGATAAACCGACAAATGCTTTTAACTTTTGCAAATGTTGCACACTTTTCGGCGTCCTCCCATTGAAATACATATACATACATACATACATACATACATACATCCATACATACTTATATACTTAGCCACATAGTATATGGGGAGGCTGTTGCTCTTTGCTAATGGCATGACGAGGACGTTGAATACGTTGTGCATGTGGTAACTCCCTGGAGGCCTCCAGGGGACACACAGGGCTCCATGTGTTGAGCTTTGCGACTGTTTTGTCTGTCTGAGCAAAGCAAATTATAATTGAGTGCAGGACGAGCGCATTGAACTGGCGCGTCCTAAAATCAGCCACGCCCCAAAGTCAAAGGTTATGCTAAGTTGACAGTTGCCCAAAGTCATTGGATTAATCTGGCAGCGAAGCGAGCAAAGCTCTGCGTTGTCTAAACTATATAATTGTGCTTTTAAAGTTCGCTTAAGCTGAATTAATATGGCAATATGGCAAACTGTGCTATCAGACTTGTCTCTTTTATTGAATTAATCTAACAATTAAAGTGTTGAAGCTTTAATGTGCTTCAAAATCGAATGTGGGTTGAATAATCAACTCAGTGGTGCTTTAATGCACTTTTGAAGCAGTCCCTGTGCTTTTAAGCTCTAATGTTATCTTCAAATAGTCTTTATTAGTGAATTAATCCTGAAAGCTTTCATGTGCTTTAAAAATTGCTTACTAAAGTAATGCGTTCACATTTGATTAAACCTATAATTAGAAATGCGAGCTGTTTTTGCTTATAATGAAATAGTTACTCACATTTCAAGTGCATTTAATGTGCTTCTAAAGTGAGTTCTCGTATTATCTCGTTCATTTGTTGTCAAAGTTGTAGACAGACTTGTCGTTGCGTGGATTAATCACATGTTTAATTATCGCTCTAAGCAAGTGTCATCACTGTTGTTGGCAACCCTGGCACTTAAAGAGTGTTTTAAAGACTGTGCGCTGAATGGTGGACCAACGTTTACCTGTCAGTTGCTGTGGCCGCTTTGCTGCTGCCAACCTCGCTGGCTCTTTGTGGCAACCTCGAAGCAACTGCGCTGCCACTTGAGACGCCACACAGTGCCCCTCTAACACGCCCCCTTTCACCGCCACCGTCACGTCTCAACGCAATGCCCCAACGTCGACGTCTTCGCAGGGGCCATAAATTTTGTGCCACGTTTTGCCATTTTAATGAATGGATTTTTTTAATGCAATGTTTTTGGCTCGTTATGTTGGGCGGCAAGAGCGAGAGAGAGGGAGAGCGAGAAAGAGGGAGAGAGAGAGAGAGGCAGAGGAAGAGTCAGGAAGTCCTGTTCTGCTCTTGCTTCTTGGCGTGCTTTAATTTATTGACTAATTTAGCCATGTTCACCAAAAGGCAGCCTAATAGATACTTTTCGGCACTCTTAATGGCCAACATAACATCTTTGAGTTTGTCTTTCTTCTCTCTCTCATCTCTATCTCTCTGTCTCTATTTTTCTATCCTCCTTTCACTCTATTTGAGTTGCTTTTTAATTAGGGACAGCTTCTCCTATCGGCAGCGTATTATGAAATTTAATTAATGTACATTTTATAGCCACCACATGCCCGGGGCGGGCAAAGAGAGAGAGACAGAAAGAGAGTTTCGCTATTTCACCTGTCATAAACTTGCGATTAGCCCTCGCAACATACCGCCGAAAAGTATGCAATACTTTTTGTGTTCTCGCAGATTTTATCTGCCAAGTTGCTGTTGTTGCTCTCCCCCACCCACTCGCATGCACACTACCTCTCTCTCTCTCTTTCTCTCTCTATCTTCATATATTTCTTGCGTATATTCCTTTTGTGTGTTGTGTCCCCTTTGCTTACCACCTTTTGTCATCGTTTGCCGTCGCGTCGTTCTGGCTGCGCGATAACAAGCATCATAAATCCTTTTTGCCTCCAAATGGCACACACCACGCCCACACTGCCTCCCCCACCCACCGCCCCCTTCAACCATCATCTGCTGCTTGCTTTGTAGCCATTTTGTAGGCGTCGTCAGGCAGCTTTCTGTTTGTATTTGTATTTCGCCTTGGCTATCGTTTGTTATTGTTTGCGGTTTGTTGGCCACCCAAGCCACCCATCACCCAACCACTGCACCACTCCACCACCCGCACAAGCACTCACCCAGCCATATATCAACTAGCTGCCCCATTCCCCTTAGGGGCAAACAACGTTAGTTTTCTTAGAATTGCGCGGTTCACTGCGTTGTCTTAGCCAGAAACAGATTGTATTTTGCCCAAAAAAAACGAAAAATAGTTAACAACAACAACAGCAACAACAACATTTGGGTCAACTTACCTTTTTTGTTATCAGTTTAAACTACAAACATTTGCTTGCTTAGCTGCTGTTAATCGTCTGTAAAGAGATAACAGTTCTGTTCGCATTAACAGCACAGTGTTAAAGCTTCTGTTAAGCCTATGTTATTCGCTTTATATGAATATTTTGCAAATTTCTTATCATAATTTGAAATAGTAATATGCTTCAGTGCAATGCTTATCAGCTGCTGCAAGCAACAATCCGCTTAGTTTGGCTGCCTGCCTTTTTAAGGCGACAATTTGCTGGCCAAGTGGGATTAAAAACTTGCCAACTCAACGGGATTTGCATTTATGCAGGAACCCACAACAAGCCATGTTGAGGGAGCCAGGATCAGGAATACGGCCGGATGGTTGCAGCCACTTCAACGCACAGTGCAAAAATTGCTGCTTTGCCGCCTGTGGCTGCAACGGTTACCAACTGCGAGTGGAGGACGCTGTAAACTCGTGTGGCTATTTGCATTTCAAATCTGTTGTTACTGCCCCGTCGCCTCCTTCTCCTCCTCCTCCTCCGCGTCCTTCTACTGTTTAATAAGCCTCGCACATTTTCGCCCGGGCAGCTGTTGTCCTGCTGCTGGTCCCATACATAAGGCCTAGTTGTCCCGTTAGCTAGCTGCTTTCTGCTTCTGTTCTGTTTCCTGGCTAATGCAATCTTGACAAGCGACTATCGTGTGGCATGTGGCGTTTGGGGCAACTGAAAATGAGGCATGTCACTTTTGATTTGGTTTTACTGCCTTCGTGGCGCATTTTTGATTTGTTGGCCATGTCTGCGGGGCAACGTCAGCAAAGGATTGCCAACACTTTTTGGCCACGTTGGTACGTTGTTTGTTCACTCGCTTGACAACATGGGCCTGGCTCATCTGTGAGATGTGTGAATGTGGTTAAAGGGCTGCAAGGGAGTTCACTTTTTTGATGCCATTAAAAATGTGTGTGAAATTGGCTGCAAGGGATGTTGGTGGGGGGAGAGGAAATGTCTGGCTGGTGTTGTCTCTTTGGTGGCATGAGGCATGGAATGGCAATAAAAGCGGAGTCTGATAGGTGGTAATGAGACTTTCACAACATTTTTGTGGCTGCCATTAAATTGCCTTGAGTTGGCAACTGAAGTATTTAACTTTAGAACATGTTGCAGCATTATTACTACGAATATTATTATTATTATTACTATTATATATTATTACAAGTTTTTGTTACTTTAACTTTTTCTATATTAGGCTTAAATCTTTAATTGTATTTATTCCATATTATTTTAGTTCTATATGAATTTATTTTGATTTCGATACAAAAATAGCGCGCTAATAAGCTATCGATAAATATCTTTAAGCAACAGCTACTTAAGGCGGCGCTGTTAATGCAAATGCGCTGTTAATCAACAACAGAAAATTACTTCTCTAAGGCCTCGTAAGTATACAGTAAAAACATATCAAGCAAGTCGTTTTACAAATCAATTTATGTGTTATAATAAATATTTAAAACATTTAATTTATTATATATAATTAATTAGCTGTTAAAATATTAAGTTGCGCGCCAACCGAATAGTCAATTGTGTTTAACATTTCAGTGTTGGACAACTGGTAAAATATTTATACATTTCTCACGCTCTTACGCTCTCTCGCCTTCAATCTCTCATTTTGCGCAATGCACAAACATTCCTCACGCTCACCTATGTTGGCATCCTCTGTAGTTGCGCTCTTCGTTTTCATCTCTCATTCGCATTTCATTTCTCGTTGCGAGCGGACGTCTTTGGTTGTTGCTGCGGTAAATTTGAGTGTTGCGCGCGTATTTCCCTACCAATTGTAGTTGTATATTCTCGCTCTTCTCAACAAGTCGTGGGAGTCGGAGACGCTACAATAAAGTGAAAAACTAACACGCTTTACAGTGCAATAAAAAATAAATTTTATTCTAAACATGGTGCATCAATCGTGAAATGCCAAACAGCAATAACAACAACACAAATGAGAGAAATAAAATTCAAGTGATTCCAAATTTGTAATAAAAGTGCAGTGCAGCAACGAGCTATGTTCCTACCCATACATATATAAATCGGAATCGGCAACGTACAGATACAAAATGAAATGAAAAGTTAAAAATAAATATATATGCCATCTCTCTCAGCGTCCGTCCGCACATAGCGGTTGTGGCAGCGGCAACGTCACAGAGTCAGACAGGCGCGAGGGACGTGATTTCTCTTGTGCCTGTCTGTTCTGCCTTCCCCTTTCCTTCGCTTGCCCGTTGGCAGCATCATCGTTCATACATAATAAGAATAAAAAAGAAGAAACATTCATACACATGTATATATTTTTATATGTGTATAAATTCATTCAATGCGCCACATGTTTTTGGCCGCCTTCCCCTTTGCCCTTCTGCTTTCGCAATTTATTTTACGCACATTCTTCGTTGACTGCTTTTTGCGCTTCGTTTACATTTGAGGGCCGCTGCGTCTACTTGTTTATCCTTTGGTCCTTTTTGCCCTGCCGTTCGCTGCCTCTTTTTCTGATTCGATTTTTCACATCTCTCTTGCGGCAGCACCAACAGCATCCACACACACACTGCCACATGTTCAGAGAGACTTACTCACGCACACATGGACACGCTCAGCTGCTTGTTGGTACTGCGCTTTGTCTTTGCCATTCAATCAACGAAAATAAAATGTGTGTGCCAGATGATGATGCTTGCCCCGTAAGAGAGTATGTCGTCGCATAACCAAAAAGTGCAACCGAGATATACTATGTATAACTACAACAACAAGCCGCCACAAGAATGCAAAATGTTTTTGCGTATTTCGATAGCCAACAGACAAAGCGTTGTCTTTGTGGGACGCCTTCGAGTCGTTCACATATGCCGCGGCAACAGAAAATAAAAAAACGTGAAGACTTATCGAGAAATAAAGCAACCAACGTAGCGGCCAATCTACCAATACGAACAACAACAATAATAAAAGCAGCAGCAACAACAACATCAATGTTGACAGTGACAACAACATCATTCGCAATAGTTGCTTTTTTTTTTTTTATATTCTTTATAAACACATCATTTCATTCAACTGGAAACTCTGGCTGCGTCTGCCCCCTTCCGCACCTTTGCGTTGTTCCCCCTCTAAAAGCGCGTGGTTGCCTCTCATGCTTTTTGCTTTGGTCTCTTTTGTCTCGCGTTTGCGCTGTGTTTTCATTCCGTCTTTTTGCGCATTTTCTGTTTTCGTTTCGTTTCGTTTGGCACTGACACAGCCGCCGTTGCCGCCGTCATCCCAACATCCTTTTTGGCCACAACTTCGGACGGAGAGCGAGAGCAACCCCTAAACAACAATTAGTTTTACAACATTTTATTTTGCACTTTCTTTCGTTTCGTTTTGTTTCCTGTTCCAAAAAACCTCATAATTCGCCATCGGAATTGTACAAATTATATTTTGAAAACTGCGCAGAATATACAATATTATTATTTGAGAATTGTGAAAATCGTAAAAGTTGTGAAATATTTTCAGTGCAAATCGTGTTCAAATATATGTATATTTGACTAAATATCATGTTTATGAGCAGTGAATAAATATTTTTGAAATAATTTTTATTATCCTATACATTGTTGTTTGTATAGATGGGAACTCGAACATCTTTGAGCCCAAAATTGACTTAGGAACACGTCGAATCATTTTATTTCTCCTCCACAATTGATTTTTTTTAATTCTCTGAAATTTGATTTAATTTCAATTTAAATTCCTCATTTATCAGCAGTTTCAATCAATCAAGTTAATAATAAAAAAAAAAAATCAAATTGTGCCAAAAAATAAGTAAATACTCAATACTTAAGCAAAAGAAATTCAATATTTGAATAATACTATAAATAAATCAAATGCAACAAATGCGACGTCTTCAAATCAAGTGCTAAACAAAGTGAAACAAGTCGTCGAGTGACTACCCCTATTTATAGAGTGTAGTAGACTACCCCTAGTAAACACATAATTTGTTGGTGTCATTTATACGGGGCAGCTGTGCATATAATTTGCGACGCAACTGTAAACACAAAAAGCCGTCAAACTGTGGGGCACCGGGGCATATTTTCTTCCTCCGCAAGGAATGTATTATCCGGTAAGCAAACAAATCAAATTCTGGACATATAACTAATTATTTTAGTATACCAAAGCTCGATATGAAAGGAAGGAGAGGTCAAGATGGAACTGCAGCATCAACAACAGCAACAACGACAATAAACAAGCACAGTGCACACTATAAATATTGAGACTAACGAATGGGCAACAGTTCAATTCGCCTTGTTTGGATTAGCTACCGTTTATTTGCTGTCTCTCTTGCTCCCTCTCTCTTTACTTTCGCAATCGTCGCTCAAGCAGCAGCTTTTACAACTTTTACACACTACCGTTGTTTTCACTCTCAATTAAAAGCGTAGCTCCGAATTCTTTGGCGTGTGTTTGTTATTTGCTCACACTCACACTCACTCTCTCTTTCTCTTTTGGACAGTTTGCTTGACTGTTTTTTTCTTTGGATTTGTTTATCTATTTGCATAGACAACAACAAATATGTTAAATGTCGCTTTAACACGTGTGCCTAAAACTCTCCTTTTTCCCCATCCTTTGTTGACTTTCCTTCTTCTGCTTATTCTTTTTTGACAATGTTTACATTGTCTTCAGTTTCGAGAGCGCTAAACGTAATTCTCACTCTCCCCCTGCGGGGGGTCTGGTAATTTGAGAGTTTAAAATGCGGGTCGACTTGCGGCTTTCAATTTGTTGATACTTTTTATCGAGTTGTCTGTGACGTAGACGAGGCTCACTTTATTACAAATTTACAGTGAAAGCTCTGCTTAACGGACATTTCCCATTACCGTTCAAGTTTATTGATAACAAGTTTGCAGTTATGTTTTAACTGCTTTTATGAAAAATTGCACAATTTACAATATTAAAGTTTTCATTTTTGGTTTACCTTAGCGGGCTTTGACTGTATCGCATCGTCAATTCCCTATATCAAATGATACACATTCATGTGTCAACTTTTGACGCCCCGTTTCTCGCTTTCAACATTTTCCCACGTAATTTAAGTACGCAACAAATGTGTTCGAAAAATACATACAGTTCTTTCGTTGATATTTGCAATTTATGCAAATTTTTATACTATAATTTTTCACAATTTAAATTTATTTGTATTTCTCATATTATTTATAACTTTTTGCCCACAGTCGCCATTCAAATGTAAATGTTTCATGATTGATAAGGAAGTTGGCCACAACTTAAAAGACAGACAGACTGACAGACATCATTTCGATGTTGATAAATGGAACTAAAAGTTTCTCTGTCTGTCTGTATGTGTGAGGGTATGTGTGTGAATGTTGTGGCAAAAGATTATCATCTAACGCCATAGGTTTGTCTAGATTTGTATGATGTCAGCCATAAAACGATGCTGGCTTTGATGTCTCGCGACTTGGGGTTAAAATGAATAGCAGCTCCATGAGATTATGTTGGCACAGTTAATCAGATGTTGTCTAAGATATACACATCTCTTGAATAGTTCTTACTATCTGTTTAGTTTATTGGAAGTACAACAGTTTCGCATCATAATAAATAACTTTATTGACAACTTGGGCGGTATATATATACTATATTAAAAGCATGCTATTAGATGAAGATAAATAGTTGTCATCCATCAGAAATCGCTAATGATAATGAATATCGTAGAATATATAATATAGCAATAGATTATATGTGATTCTTCTAAGCTTAATCAGAGCTTACAATCATTACAGGAAATTGATTGCAGCAAGTATTACGAATTAATTTAAAATAACAGAAACATAGATAGGAATTTGAACTGAATATAATATTTGGAAACATCATAGTCGACTGAGATTTTGTGTTTTACAAAGTTTATAGAACTTTTGGGGGCATGGTAAATCAAATTTCAATGAACTTTAACTATTAATCAATGCCTTCTTTCGTTTCTTGCTCTTACGAGCCCCGACCACTATTAATTCGTACGGCAAGCTTTTTTACCCATATGCAATGTTGAACACACGATATTTTCAATACTAAAGTAGATAACACATACAAACCTATTTTCATTTTATTCATCATTTTATTCTCTTAATTTTAGCAAAACAAATTTTTTTGTACTTCAACAACAAATTAATTCCTTTCAATGCATTACTGAACTGATAAGAAAAATTTGATCAGTATTAATTCGTACGGTGCGTTAGCTTAGCTTAGAATTGAAAGAAGATCAAAACAAAACCAAACAGAGTAACATAATCACTATCTAGTCATAATCTGGAAATAGTTATGAAATGCAAAATGCAAGAAATGTATTATTGCTTAAAATTATTCAAAGTTTAGCAGCGATGGTACGTGGTAAGCCGATTTGCCAAGAAATATGAATTTTAGTTGTAGATTATTATAAGTATGGGAATACTTTTGGTGAAATAGCCAAGCAATTAAATCTGGCTAAGTTCAAGGAATAATAAAAATTTTTAAGACAAATGGCAATATTGAAAATAATATCGCAAATGGAGGCCGAACATCATCAATAACAGCTCGTGATAAAAGAGCCCTGGCCACAATTGCGAAGGCTGATCGTCGCCAAAGTTTAAGAAATTTATCATCAGAATGGTCTGATAAAATCGGAAAGAGTGTTGAGCGTGAGTGGACGCGCCTGCAGTTGCGGAATATTGGATACACGTTCTATAAAGTATGTATAGGGATTATCTACGTTATATACTCAATATCTTAAATTTCTCTTAGGGCAAGGAAAAATCATTGCTTACGCTTCGCCAAAAGAAGAAGGATGTCTTGGACTCAAAGGCATGATGAGGCTAAATTGTGTGGGGTATTATGTCTGCCAAAGGGGTAGGACAACTACGCTTTATTGAACGCTGAGAAATACATGAACATATTAGAAGAAAGTTTGCTGCAATCAATCCCAAAACTGACTGACTGTGGTGAATTCACGTTTCAATAGGATGGAGCATCATCGCATACTGCCAAACGAACCAAATCATGGCTGCAATATAAGGAAATAGGAGTCTTAGATTGACCATCAAATAGTCCAGACTTAAGAAGACCAATCGAAAATATATGGGGAGAAATGAAAAGAAATCTAAAAAATCAGCCTCAAAGAACCCTACCTGAGTTAAAAACAAAATTGCAAGAGATTTGGGACTCTATTTTAACAGAAGATTGCCACAACTTACTGAAATCGATGCCAAAGCGTTGTAAATGTGTTATAAATTAATAGTGGTCGGGGCTCGTATATACATGTTTTGATTAGAATTTTATTCATATAAATCAAGCTTGAATGAGCTTGAACCATTAATCAAAAGCTAACTTTATTATTTATTTTATTGCCTTTGTATCAGATCTAACGGCTCACAGCTGTATTTAGTACAAGTCCAATTAAAGTATAACATTCAACTTTAAACTGGCAACTAGTGGCAACAGAAAATGTTGCAAGTTTAATCATCAGCTAATTGCATTTCATATTTCAAAATAATAATTTCGCTAGAATGGATTTAATCGCACAATGGTGAGTTTTCTCAACTGTCGTCACTTGTAGTCTGAACAGTTTGCCAGACATTTTTCAAATGTCATTCAAATTAATTGCAATTAAAAGTTTAGTTGACATCGACGCGAGTCGGGTCGTGTCGAGTGACAACTAAATTTTAATATAACGCATATGCAACATTCATGAGGCAGCTCATAAAGCTATGTGACTCGAATTACAACAATTACAACAAAAACAAAGAAAAAATTAAATGAAAAAATGGAAGAAAAAACCAGCTGAGTCGCATCAAACGAAATCTTCCGGTTTCCCGTTTGTCGGAGTCGCAATTGAAAAATTGCACATAAATTGCATAAACTGAGCGCTTGGCGTAAATTGTATTTGTAATGTCAGGAGGGGGTGGAAGGGTTATATATACATACATATATATATGTATATGTTAGGTGTTCCATTGTGCGTGTGCAGTTAACCGCAAAGTTGGTATACTATTTTTTACCCAACAGATCTTGATATTTCTCTAGTTTTATGACTAACTTTTATGAATTATTTTCGTATTGTATTAACGCAATCAACTTTGAAGGTTGCTTTAAAACAAACATTTGAAAGATACAACACATACAAAATCCATTAGACATCTATTTATTGCTTTCACTTAATTAGCCGAAAAGGCTTTTATTACATTTCAATCAAGTTGATTTTAAAGACAGCTGCTGCTTTTAGACTTTTACTTTTTTTGTATTATTATTTTTTTATCTTAACAATTGTCCATCAATCGGATGGAGAATTCTCTCATAATGCAACAATATTACAATATTTTCAATTTGTTTGATTGATAGCTCTAATTTATGGGCATTTTTAAGTAGCACTCGAGAGTGCTACAGATGGAGAGGGTCGAGAGAGAGAGAGAGAGAGGGAGCGAGAGAGAGAGAAAGGCAGAGAGTGTGAGAGGGAAGAAGACCCGCAGATAAGAGATATGCATGTACCGTAGCCCACATATTTTCCTCTTCTCGTTGTCCATATTTCCATTTTCAGAGCAAATGATATGACAATTTATTTCAATTAAAGTTGATTTAAAATTTTGTTGCTGCTTCCCTTTCCCTCTTCCCCCGCCTTGACACACGTTGATTGATGAAAATGGCTGCCAAAGCAGAAACGCAATAAACAGCAAACAGTGGCAATGTGAGAGAGAAAACCTCGATGCTTATTTAAATTATGTTGAGTAGAGTCTCCCGTATCTATAGATCTCTTTATCAATGAGGGCGGCTTAATGAGTACGCAAAGAGTGCAGCTTCATAACAATTACTAAGCCGTTTTCCAATTCAAAAGCTTTCACTCGAATAACATAATGTAATTCTAACTGTATTTTTAAATGGTTTTATTACTGTAGAGTACACTTTTTATATTATCAATTAGCTATCAATTTGTATATCAATTATATTAGTTTAAAAGTTTCATCAATTTTCAAAGTTAATTTCGAATTTATATAATTTTAAGCTTTTCAATTTGATAAGCCGTTTTCAGTCACTTACGTATTCCTTAAACCACCCTCGCTAAGCTCAGCTAACGTACGTACGTATATGTGTGTACTGTATTTGCATACATATGAGTGTGAGCTTGTGTGTGTGTGATTGCAGCAGAGCAAATAAAGATTTACTGCTTGATATTGATAAATGGCGCACATTCGAAATTGAAGGCGCGACGCGACACATTTGTCGAACTGCTGCTGATAAGAAGCACTCGATTTAATTATAATTTGTCCGCACAATCCGATTACTTATACATTTCATTAGCTTTTAATGTTGTCTTACTATTTGGGAGAGCAAAGCCACAAAAATAAAGTTAAATTAAATTGAAAAACCCAAATTAAATTCGCATTAATTTGTGGCCATGTTTTATTTATTTAAAATATTTACTTTTTGTCGAAAAAGTTAAAAACAATTAGGGCTTTTGTTACCGCTGAACTGAAGCGATTAAATTAAAGTACGCAAATTGCACCACATTCCAAATGTAAAATTAATTTTCGGGTACTCGCTAAATAGATGCATGTATGTATATTTTTCATACGAGTAACGCGAATATTTCAAACAAGTGTATCGAGTATCTCAGTGAACGCAACCTACGGCAATGTGAACGACCCCCCGCAACAATAACAACAACAGCTGCAGCAGCAACGAAAACGACAAGAAAAGTAACAAAAGTAGAAGCAAAAGTTTCATGCAAATTATTCGGTTCAACTGGCGACGTCAGCGATAACTGCGACGTTGACGGCGACAGCGACGCTAATCGCGAGTGTCACTCACACGAGCCGCAATTAACAGAGCGCCGCACGCCTGCGCAGTGACTCAGCGCAGCAGCAACGACGCAGACGCAACCAAACTGTAACAGGTTTTATGCCTGTTATTGCTTTTGCTGCTGTTGTTGTTGTCGTGCGCAGCTACAGTGCCAGCAGCAGCGTTTAACCGTAATTGCAGCACCATTTGTAGTTAGTTCCATTCCATTTCGTTGCATATGTTCCATAGTTCGGTTCGCTCTCAATTTCACGCCCACGTGTTTCTCTTCAACATTCTCACACATTTCTATCCCCAATCCCCTGCCCGCCATTACCGACATACACAACTACAACCGTTTTTATTGCCGGCCGTTAGTGTCGCCACAGTTTGTTTTTGTTTTTTTGATATTTTTTTTCTTTTTTTAATTTATGCGGCCGGCTTACTTTTTTTAGTTTATTTGAAAATCTGTTTAGTTGCCGCTGCACGCTGTGGTTGTTGTTGGGCTACTAAATTTACATTTTATTGGCTTGTCATTTTTGTTGTTTTTATTTTTATTTACATATTTGTTTGTTTTATTTACTAGCCGTTTTTCTGTTGTCACTTGTTTTTTCTTCTACGTTGTGCTTATCAAAATATTTTAGTATTGAGTAACATGAAATGTTGACAATGTCGAAAATAAAAAAAAATAATTCTAATGATTCGATTAAATAGCATTCGAGTTAAAAGGCTACTCACCTCATCGTGCAACTATGTGTCATTTACTTAGATATTTACGATAGTAATTGACAAATTTGAGAGGGAATTAAGTTGAATGAAGTGAATAATACTTGAAGTATTTGTTAACCTGGAAACTTAAGTGTAAGTAATGATTGTTTAGCGGATTGACAGACTCTAGAAGTAACACTTATAGTAGTAGTGCTTCAATTAAATTGCTTTAACACCTTCATATTACTAGAATATCTAAGCATTATTCCCTTTTATCTTATTTACAATTTTTAACTTTGTCGAACATCTTGCTTCATCTTATTTTTCCAATTCTCTGTACCATAAACAAAAATTCTTTTAGTTAAAAATAGTTTTCATACACATTTAATATTGCTATTTTGTTTTCAATTCTCTTCTCCATAAATTTTCGCCAAACTGATTTATTTTCAAACCGGAAGTGCAGGTACCTCGCGGTTGTGGGATTGATGTTATCAAAGCTAAATCAAAAATTGATTCATTGATTCAAGCAATTTAGCAACGCTCGCCAGAAGTTTCTATTATAACTGAAATCCATGCGTAATATATGCAAATTCAATTAAACATCAATTAATTGCACCCAACAGTACAAACCGAATAGCAACAACAACAAGAATAACAAAAACTTAACGCCCTGTGCATATTTACACGATTTTTTGCAATAAATTTCAAATATGCAAATTGTGAAACATTTTAGCACAAATTTTGGAGCGAGTAGAATAATAAAAGTCGCGCGCGATTTAAAAAGCGCGTAAAAGTCGCTTGCATCCTAAATCGATGATTTTAATTTATTGCTCAGTTTAAAAATGTGCAAATTGGTTGCCATTGTTGGCCGTACAGTTGCTCTATGCTAGGGAAAATTGTGTTTACTTTGCATTTATTGTTGCTAATTAGCATAAAACGGCAGCTAATAACAAGCACAGTAACAACAACAACAACAACAGGTACAACAAGGTGAACCAGGCAACTTGCAGTTAAAAGATAAATGAAGATGCATACACTGGTCAGGCGCCTGTCTCTACTATTGTTAGCCAACTTACAGTGACCATAAAAACTGTGACATCATCTGGCACCTGACACTCTGACCTTTACGGTCATTTACTGTTGTCGTTGACCTTCGACTCCCTTTATGGCTCTTTAATTATTAAAAAAAAATATCAATTTAAATCAGACAAGCGTCACTGTTTTATATGTATTTAATAAAATGCATTATAGTCTGTGGCAATATTCTAAATGCAGGCGGATAACGTATGATATCACGTTGTAGGCTTATAAGGTGAGAAACCAGTCAACAAGTTGCAATGAAACGTGCTAAATACAATCACCAATTATGTTTAAATAACTACGCAAAGCTTATATTTTATAGATGTACTCTTTTATGAAAGAAATACTGCTTGATTAACAGCTTTGACATTTAAATAACTATTATTGTATTTACTATGTTAATTAACATGGCTTCCTGCTGTTAAGCCCCTCTCAAAGCAATTGCATTCTGTTATTTCGTGTACTTGAGACTTATAGTCAGTTTAAAGCCAATTTTATACACTCATTAGTATTTATAGCACTTTAATAGCACTTTTAAAATCGTATTTAATAGGGTATGCGTTAGGGTATGCTCGATTCGTTTCCAGCTTTTAAATAAATTCGTTCTTGTTTTCTGGCATATGAAAATTTTATTGTTTAATTTTAGCGCCATTGCCAATAATGTTTAATGTTGATTTTTAATGGCGGCCAGACATTTGCTTATTTATTTATTTAGTTTTACATTGTTTCTTTGCATATACTTGCATATGTCTGTATATTTTTCATATTTACTCTGACGACCTTCAACTTAACAGTCAGCACGATTTACTCATCAATTTTTATATCTTCTCTTGTCTCTTCTCATGCACATATTAAATTGCAATTAAAGTACATGTGGTGTGTGTGTGTAATTCAATTAAAACCTTAAGCGGGTTTAATGCACTTGAGGACGTTGCAAGGTGTGTTAATTTTCTGTATTTGCAACACATCAAACTCGACTCGGCGAATCTCATTTCGAGCATCACTTGAAAAATCTAATGAAAATACCAATCACGAACATACTAGATAGTGAATCTGTTTGTATGTGTGTGTGTGTGAGCTGGCCAACTAATTCCCTTTGATTACAAGTTCGAGCTGGAGTCCTGGCCTCGCATAGACAATTTCCTTTTCGTATTAAATGTTATTTGTATTTCACTCACAGACCGAATGCTGTTTGACTATTTATTTGTTTTTGCTTTCTATCTATACTGCGCTGCCTTGCTGCTGCCTGGGCATCATCCAATTACTGCCAAACAGGAGCAGGTCTGCGTCTGGGTCTATGTCCATGTCCGGGTCTGTGTTTCATTTGGGTTTTAAGCCGCGCCCTGACACGTGGCCAGCATCTGTTACAGTTTCTGAAATCGAAATCGGAATCGATTCTCTGCGGTGGCGGTCGCTGTGTGAAGTTTGGCAACGTTTAACGCACAGTGCGAGCAAAATGTATACACACATGCTTTTCTCATTTATGGACGTTGCTTAAAACAAATCAAATTCAGTAGAGAGCATAAAAAAACACACACACAATATGCATGTGATGAAAGGGGCCACAGGAAGAAATAGGAAATGAAGAAACACAAAGGCGAAAATGCTTGGGGTCAGGGTCGTGTAGACGTGTAGTCGTGAGGCAAGTGTAAAATAATGGCACAAACCTCATGCATATTACATATTATTCTACATGTGCACATACATATAGAGAATACATCTCGCCACCTCACACTCGACTCGTTGAAACCCGCGCATGAGGGTTGACCCAAGTGCCAACCCCAGAGCATCAGCATTGTGACATTTAAGAGGCTCACGAGAGCAGCAACAGCAGAAGCAGCAGCACCAGCAGCCACCGCATGGGCCTTGTAAAGTGTTGAGCTAAAAACAAAACACGCACAACCCCCACGTCCACGCCCACTTCTCATACTCTCCTCCCAACATTGCCATTAACACAGCAAGCAACCCTCGAGGTGAGCCACCCAAGTGGAGCGAGGTGTGCGTCGAGTCGCGTTCAAGCGACTCTCTGTGTGTGTTGTCCTCTCATGGAGCCCTGTGCTGTCCTGCTTCTCTGTGTGTGTGTGTGTGCACAGCCGAGTGTTGCATACTTTGTGGCGTTACTCTGGCTGCTTAAAATAATTAAAAATCAATATTTCAACGATGCCTACGACCAAAGCGATTTTATTTTAAATATTATAAATATATATTATATTAAATCATTAAAAAATGTTACAACATTGCTTTAATTTCCTCTTAAAACCCTGTAAATTGATGTCAAACTAAACAATACAAGCGACAGCATCTTAAATGCCTGAACAATAAATTATTTAAAATATGCGCTAGATAAGGACGACTTTTGCTTTGTCAACTGCCCAAGTTTTTAATGGCCTTAAAGGCATTAAAATATTCAGCATCATTTGGTCCTGTGTTTCTTTCTCGCGCCCACATTCGATAATTTGCATAATATTTTGTTAAAGAATTTAATTATACCTCCGCTCGTATTACATAATTTACAATTTGCATACAATTTCTCTTGAATTTGAAATTATGTTTTCTCACTCCACTCAACGCAACGCTATGCCACGCCCACATAATGTTACTTCCGTTCGCCATGGCAAAAAGCGGCTAAAAAAATTATATATGACTTTTGGTTGGGGAAATTTTATTTGTTTTTCATTTTAATTGTGTAAGAAGTTTGCTTTCGAGTTTTGTTTAACTTTTGTGCGATTTTATTGGCAGCTTAAAACTCAAATGTTGAGCTGAAAATCAAAAAGTTTTCAAATAATTATTAGGAAAATGTTTGCTTGCCAGCTTATAAAAAAAAACTCTCAAAGCTGACAAGTGAATAAAATTTCCATTAGCATTTATCATTGCTGCAAAATATGGTGGAACAATGTGCTTAAATTCCATCAAAAAAATTACAAATTAAAATGAGAACCAAAACTTATATATTGATAAAAAAAAAACGACGCAATCTGGCCAAAAACTGCACAAATACTCGGCCATAAATATGGCTATATATATTATATATCAATTTATATATATATATATATATATATATCGTAAATATCATGCGAATGCTCTGCTTGGCAGTCAATGAAAGGTAAACACGCTTGTGGCACAGAAATCTGTGGCAGCCTCATAAATATACTGCAAGCTGTGAGTAAATCACAAGCAAGAGAAAAGCCAAAAAAATAATTATAAAAGGATTAAATATCGACAAATCAAAATGTGCACAGTAAAAAAAAAATTCACTCACTTATTTTATGGCAAATGAATTGAATTTTATGCAAATTTTTGTTGGCTTACATTCAACTCTTTTTTTTTTTATTTGTCTTTTTCTTTTGTTTTTATTTTATTCTTTTTTGTTTTATCAAGTGCAAGAGACATTCAAATGAATCAAAGTGCTGAAAGCTTTCAAAATACTCGTATTCATGCCAAATACATGTGGGTTGAATGCAGATGAGCACAAAGATTTATTTATACAGAATTAATTTCAGATTGATTCAAAAGTTATGCAGAATAATAGCTCAGGAAGTATTTATCTGAATGATAAGCAACTCTTGATTTTGTATTTGTTGAATTGTGTTAGATAATTGCACCTTTTGGTGATGCTTAGAAACAGGTTGACAATCAATTCCAAAGTGTTTATATAATATATGAAATGTTTTGAAAAGCTTTGAGAGTCTTCAATTAAGTTTGAGCTAACTAATTGTAAGATTGAAATATATTATGCATATTTACATATAATTTACTTATTTATAATATATTTGTTCAAGCATGAACATCTGGCAGTCATAAACTATGTCCCGAAAACACCGAAAGGGTGACGGGACTCTGAAATTTGATCTAAGCAAATGTAACACAGACCGCTTCTGGTCTAAGATAAGAGCACCAATATAGAACCACTTGTAAGATCGTGTCAGATGTGTGCCTGTGCGCAGTACATGCGAGGTGAATATTGAGGCGTCCTTCCAAGGACTGGAAGGAGTTAGAAAATAAGATTTTCATGTTAGTTACGTAAGGCTAAGATTTTAAGAAATAAATTCAGTTCAAAATTTGTACTCAAAGATCGAAGTTATGTCCATTTCAATATTTGTAGTGCAAAAAGTAAAGGATTCTATCGAGAAGTAGAATATATATATAATTATTTTATTAATATTATATCTATACCAATCTACCTATCTTGGCTTCCTCCTCTCTTGCCTCCCCGCCCCGTGCATTAAGCTCATCACGTATTAACTGCTGGCTTTTGGCTAACCAAATGTTAATTAACGCATTGCCCGACCACAAAAGGCCCGCATGAATCGCATATGTGTAAGTACCGCATCATCAGGTTGACTTTCCCATATCCAAACCGTGCAGTTCATTAAAAGCTCGTCAAATGCGGCGACACAGTTACACAGAAAAGTTTTCAGTCAGCTCCAATTCATTAGAGATATATGTATATATATATATATACTTTCATACATATGTATATATGTACAGATATGAATATGCGGCAACTTTAACGATAACTGTTAGTTAGGCAGTTGTGTACACATGTTGTTGGCCACAGCCAATGGCAATTAGGTTTTTGATAAGATAAGCGCCCAAAGCTGCTGCCTAAACCAATTAGACGCGTGTGGTAGGCGGAGGGAAACCCCTTTTTATCGCGCGTGTCTGTGGCATATCACAGAATGAAATGGTGGCAGCTGTCACACACACACACACACACACATACATTCACGCACATGCACAGTACACACATCGAAGTTTGACTTGCCATTTGTGAGCTTCAATCACGAAAAGTTTTTCATGCCTTTTGTACAACAGTTGCTAACTTTATGCGTAAGTGTGTGTGTGTATGTGTGTATGCATGTTTGTGGCACAACCAAAATTCTTGTTGCCTATCTTGATATATGTTACTGTCACTTGCCTGCCAAAGTCATCTCGTTGTGATTGTGTGTGAGTGTGTGTTGTTGTTTTTTTTGCTGTTGTTCTGTATCTATGCGTTTTGCTTTGTCTGCTTTTAGCCTTTTTATTGGCTGCCAATCAACGCAGTAAGCGGAATGTGGCTAAGGTGTGCCCTGTATTGGCATGACAAGGCATAAAGTATCTTTAAGATACAACCAAAAGACAACTTGATTTAGCATCTGTATTTGCAGCTGATGAGAATAGAAGTTGTCTGAAAGTTGTATATCATTTCATATTAGCACCCGCCATAAGTTGCAACGGCGGTGCATGCCCCATGTGCGTCATGTGGACAAACATTATGTACGACCAGCCAGTTCAAATAGAGGCCACACCCTTTCCTCTGTGCCTTCTCTCTCCGTATTCTGAGTATATTTATTTTTTAAATATCCGAAATTGTTGTTAATTATGCGCCAGTTGCTGTCAGTGTGGTCAGAGTTTAGGTTTTTCTTGTTTTTGGTTTTGCCATGAATAAAATATTAATTAAAGACTTTGCGATGAGCTCTAGGTCTGGGTCTGGGCAGATTTGACAGGCATGTCTGCTTGCTCGCTGGATAAACGAAAAATGCTTTGCATGAAAATTTATTAAATGTCACGACAGCCTGCAAAATGTGTGTGCACACACACATACTCCCTCACACCCACAAGCAAACCCAAACAAGCTGATAATAAAAGACCGAAAAATGTTATGTGTCAATTTTGGTTGAACATGGGCAAAAGAACATTAATTAAATCCAGGCTGAATGGGGCTAGGACAGAGTTTACCCAGGGGTTTTAAAATGAACAAAGATATAACCCCTGTTGGGTGGTAATTGCATGTTGCAAATTGTAACTCTTAGAATTCACTAGCAGTTGTAACTACATTTAAGCAGGCTTAATTTATTTTCATTTTCAAACATAATACCTAAAATTCTGTAGCATTTTAGGCAGTTAAAAGATAATGTAAAGTGAAGTAGATATAAAATCAAGTGAAACTATGTTTAGCATTATAAATTGAGCACTTTTAAGACTGTATCTATTATCTCAATTCCTAAACAGGCAACCATGTAATTCGCAAGCAGTTTAGGCAGTTAGCATCACAAGTACAATGACTGACATAAAGTGAAACTGTGTTATGTAAGATGCACAAATTGAGCTCGAATTAAGGCTGATACTCTTATATCTCGAGATTCAAATGTAGGCCACATCAGCTCAGTACCGCAGCTGTGGCAAGCAGCAGCTAATCTAATCTTCTGTGGCATCTGTGGAAGTGCGAACTCTGAGAGAGAAAGATTGTTGAGGCTGCTGTTGTTGTTGTTGTTGCTGTTGGTCTTCTGCATCCGCTTGGCATTAGCAGCTGTCCGCAAATGCATAAACATAGCACGGAATTGCACTTGAAATGCAATTCATAGTTACGACAACAACGAGCACAACATCAGAGTCGTCATTCGCACTTCAAGAGACCGAGAAGTTTCTGACACAAGCACACACACAGTTACTCACACCCACACACATACTCACACTCATACATTTTGGCATAATTTATATGATGTGCAGAGCACATAACTCTGCAATTTGCCAGTCGTTCATTTGGGAACATCATCCTCTCTCTCTATTTCTCTGTCTATCGCATTATTTCGATGTGTCATAAGACTTGATGCGCTTGAGGCACACACAGATGAAAAACTTTCTGTGTTGCATGTGTTTTGTTGTATTTATTTCTCTATTTGCCTGTTTGTCTGTAACTGCAATTGTGAATTGTGTTGGCTACAAATGACGTTGAGTACAGTCAAGTGAATAAATTTAATGTTAGTTGATTTTGATTTTGATTTCTATTTGAATTGCTTGGGGTTTTTGGCTTTGGTGAAGGTGAAGGTGTCAAAATCAATCTTCGATGCTGTGTAGACATGTAATCATTCAAGTTTTGGGGATTGTCGAGTGTTTACTCTATTCCCTTCTTAAAATTGCAGCCTTATCTTCATCAAGCTTACGTTTTCATTATAATTTTGGCTTTATTCAGCAATTTGCCGGCACTAATTGTTTGATAGGCGAAAAAGCCACAAATTTGCTTAAATGAAACCCTAAACCAAAATGCATGCCCAAAAAACCAATTCAAAGTAATATCTGAACTCTGTTCATTAGGTTAATTAAAATAATAAGTGTGGGCTTCCTGCTGTCAGATGCGAAAACCCATGAGAACCCATCATTAAATCGTATTCACACAGAAAACATAAATAGATCGAAAAACGAAATCGAAACCCCGACAAATAATAATAATAATAATAATAATAACAACAACAGAATTGACAGCGACTAATGAGTGCCTACAACGTTTTTAGTTACACTCGCTAAATGCTGTGATTATTAATTATAAATTAATTCCCTTTTCGTGCATATTTCGCTTCCAATTTGTAATAAGTCAATCATCAGAGATTAAATTTCAGCAAACAACTGAGAGGGAAAAAAATAAAACACAAAAGGCAAACTAAATAATTAATCAACAGAAAAGCTTTCAAAGCAAATCTTCTGATGACTTTTCGGTTGCCCTGTAGAAAGAACTTGAAAGACACATAAGATAATTAAAGTAGCATAGCCGTTGTTTAATCATTTTACAGGGTATTTAGCTTAAATGAAAGGTAAACTTTTTGGTTATGCTTTGATTTTAAAAGGCCTGTCAGAAATCAAAATCAAAATCGGAAATCAACAACACAATCTACTTAGAATCTACAACGCAGAATATATATTGTATCTGAGTTATTTTGCACGCTTCAAGCGATTTGTCCTTGAGTCGAGGCTGACTTGCTGAAGTCATCGCCATCGTCATCATCCAAAAAACCACTTGAGCTCAAAGCCAGCGTTGTGGCTTACATAAAGACCGCGTCGTTGACTTGGCTCTCATTGCTGTGGCCAGTTAACCAGTCTCAGTGTTGACTGGGGCGGGGTCTGGGCAGGGCTGTGTGTTGTATGTTGTCTGTTGTTTGTGTCTGGACTGATTATGACACCGAAGCCACGAGGCAATAGGCAGCAGGCACTTGGCACTCGTCACAGACTGGCGGGCATTAGAAGAACCGGAATAACCAGTGGAAAAGCGTCGCACTGCAAATTGCGAGTGCAATAAACCCGGTCAATGAGAGTGAAAGTGGTTAGACAGCTAAGTAACAGTTATGCGAAGGATTTGTGGGATCAATTGAGTTTGGATTATGATCTTTGAATAACGTATGCAAATGCGGCAAGATCAGACTGTGCAGCAGCAGTGGCAATGGGCGCATAAATAGCTATTTCCGGTGGCAGCCAAATAAAGGGAATGACAAAACGAAAAATATATATGTACATATATATATATTTTAACATATATATGTGTTTATTTGCATATAAAAATGAAGAAAAGTTGCTGCTTGTTTGAATATGCACGCGCGAGTGCCTATAATTTATTCAATCAACACCGACGAGAGGCGACACCTAAATTGTCTAATGATGCCATCATTTAAGAGGGCATAGCCACGAGGGGTGACCAGGCGGTTGAGGTGGGGGAGGTCTAATAAAAATGTACGTGTTTTGTGGAGGACAGGAAATGGCAACGGCAAAGCGGCAGGAAGCAACACTTGACAGTTATGAAATATAGAATTAAATAAAACGTGGGCAGCTATGTTACAACACACAAGGGGGTGGGGATGTGGCACAACAATAGGCAGCTGCAATATGGAAAAGAAGAGATACGAGTCTCAAGTGGTACTAGTTAAATCTAGAAGCATCTTTGAGATACATTTAAAACTTCTATAAGCAGCTGCTTGTCTCATTTGTAGATTTTTAGAATATCATGAGGGGGTCTATCTTTCTCTCTCTCACTCTCTCTCCCCCTCTTTTGCGCTTTCTCTCTGTCTCTGTCTCTCTCTCTGTAGCCCAGTTCTGTATGCGGCATTTCAGCAGCCATCAAAAAGGCTGGGCACATGGCTAATTGCAAATGTAGCGCCTCGCTTTTGGCACCTGATGGGGCATACCACAAAAACCACAAAAAGGAAAATCATAAAAATAGCGTAACTCAAACTAATTTGTAATGACAGACAACACATACAAGCATACAAAAAAAGCCCAAGGCAGCTGCGGTTGATACAATCATTACGATAATGATCATCACGATGCTGTTGCCAATGCTTCAGCTGATGATGATGATGTTGTGCCAAAGGAATCTTCAATGACATATAGAATGAGACTTGAGTTATTCATAGATTCTGTTTCCTTAAGCGAACAAAGCACGAATCTAATGCGCATAGATTGAAGAATTGAAATGGAAAGAATTGAATCATTAAATGAATGTACAAAAAGTTAATTGAATGCCAAAATGATAGACTTATTTCGTAGAGAAGTTAATGTGGGATTGAGTTGAGACATTTACTACACACGTAGCTAATTCCCTCAACAAGCTCTCAACTATGAACTTAGAGCTTATCTAAGCTCTTCTACGCATCAACTTGTCCAGCTGCCAAGCTGTATTGATCAAGACATGGCCACATCATTAACAGAGCAACATATCCCCAAGCTGGGAGATGAAGGAGATAGAGAAAGGGAGAGACAGAGAGGGAGAGAAGCCAACGCGGTCGTTGCTCTGTTGTCAGAAAACTTATGTGTACGCATTTTTTTTATTATCTATGAACAGAGAAGAAAATAAAAGAAGATGTAGAATAAAAAAGCATCAGTTGAAAAGATCTTTCGTACATTTTTCCTGCTTAGTTTCAGTCGCTAATTCGGAATCATCAATCAAAGTGAAGCAGGCGAGGCATAAACCACATCGAGGAGATTCACAGCATTGACTCATTCGGTCATTCATTCATTTAGTCAGTCAGTCGCTTGAGGGAGTTCACAGTGTTCCCATAAGACAAATGCACTGTCTCCTAGTCTCTCAATCTCATTTTGGGCGTGTCGCTGTGGGCGTTGAAGGAGCAGCGGCAGCAGCAACAACAACAACAAAACTGCAGCAAAGTTTTCAACTCTTTTGTCTGATGACAAAAGTTTTTGTAGGCGCTGCTGTTGCTGCTGCTGCTGTTGCGACTTTGACAATGAATTTAGCCTTAAGGCAAAAAGGAAAAAAAAAAACAAAAATCCTGTTTCTTTTTTGTCCAGGAATGGAAAACTGGTTTCGTGTTGTGGGAGTGTCGCAGCGGCAGTGGCAGCAGCAGCATCGGCAGCAGAGAGTAGACGTCATCAAGGCGGCATTTGTGGAAAACGAAATAAAAATAGCATCAGACAACAATGGCAACAACTTGACTGTGCGCTGACAAGGCGAGATTGATGCCCATATAGAGCAGCAATGAAACTGTAGGATTTGTGGCCATATCTTTGGTGTTGATGATGCTATTGAAGGAATTTGTGGGGGCTCTGCCTCTCTCGCTCTCTATCAGTTGAAACAAGTTGCAAGCGAGTTCAAACTAAAGACAGATATCAGTCTGAAACTCTTAGCAAGGACTAATACTGGTGGAAGCTATGTGAATATATAGACAGATTTCGATAATAACTTCTTAACTATCATTAATCCATCAATGCAGAAACTATCCATCAGTGAAGTAACTAACTAATTCGATTAGTATTTAGCTGAATGACATATTTCAAATTAGTGTGAAGTAACTTGTTTCCTCATAAAATACCATCGTTCTTATATCATATATGTTTATATTATTCAATAATAATTGTTAATTGTATAATCAATTTCTGAAAATTAGTCTCAATTATAAATAAACTTGTTAACTTTAAAAATAGTTTATACAACTAGATAATAGTTATAATAGACTGTCTGCTAAACCGGTTTCTAGTTAGTTTAAGCATGTTAAAGATTTAGCTGCGAATCGCTATTAAGTGCTTTAACTTAACAGCTTTTGGTTACTTTCCCAAGCGGCTAAATAACACACATACATTACGATATATATACTTTCTTATAAGCCACACTTCTCATAAACATTATGACTAATTTGCGCTAATTACTTATTCTTATTTTTTTCTTTTTCATTACAGGTAAGTTCTCAGCAAAGATTTCTTGTCAGAGTTTACGCATAAACCCAGCGGGACCCAAAAGTAATATCTTACATTTCACATTTCCCCCGGCCCTGCATACTGAAGTGAGTGACCCAAAGCGACTTTAATTAGGCAAAAATCTTCACGCCTCTCGGTAAAACTCTTGGCCAGGCCCATAAATCTGCCAGACTAACGGCTAAACAACAGGTGAAGCATCTCAGCAGAAAGTAAATTGAATTAATGACAACACCAAAGATGAAAGAGGCCTAGACCAGTCACCTAGGGGGGTATCAGTGGTAGGAGGGGGAAGTGTAAGAGTTTCCAATTTTTATTTCAAAGTAAGAAAGCGAAAAAAATGAAACAAAAGCTCTCTGCAAATTTTGCTACCTGTATAAAAAAACAACCTACAGCAGCTGCTGCAAAGATTTCAGGCAAAGATAAGAGTAGGCTAAAAGAGACAGCAATAGGGAGGGGCAATGATTAAAGGAGAGTGTAAAAGAAAGAGCGGGGTAGTGTTATTGGGGCAGCTGCCTTTGCCGGACATTTTCATGCTTAACAAGATAAAAATCTCTACGGATTATTTCATACACTTTTGGCTGAGCATAAAATTTTTATAACTTTTCTTACCTTTTTCTGTTATTGTTGTTGTTGTTGCTGTTGTCGTTGACTGTGCCCCGTCGCCGCAGCCACGCCCAGTTCAACGCCCAGCTTAGCACTCAAGGCGCTTTGTGGTTGCCTCTGTTTCACTTTTGGTCAAGGCACAGCACAGCAAATGCTTTTTTCTCCTCTCCTTACCTTTTTGGCTTTTTTCTCATTTTATTTTCTTAGTCAAAAGTTTGTTCTCTGTAAATTATTCGCAGCGACGTTTGTGGAAAAACAACTCAAAGCCAAAGGTTCATTTGACGGGGGAAACGACAACGTTACCATGTGACATGTTTTGGCACTTTTTTTCGTGCTGTTTTTTAGTTTATTTATTTTTTATGAAACAGAGATTAGAACATCGTACAAGTTGTAACTTTTGAAGACGCAAAACATTTGCTACAAAACTTTGGCACTTCGAGTGGCAGCTTGCTTGGAAGAGTCTTAAGCATTTTCAGTTACAGTTTTGAATTTTAATACCACACACAAACACACAGACAGTTAACATACTAAGTATATAAGAGCAGCGCCGAGCAGAGCTGTCCAATAAAATGTAATGAAAATAATGCAAATGACAAGCTCATGCACATAAAAGATACATGGGATGACGATGATGATGATGGTGATGACGTTGATGATGATATTGTTGATGCTGTTGATGCTGCGCACTGTTGACTGTCATGTCGCATAAAATCGTAGCTCCCTCTTTCCTCTTGCCGTTTGCCAACCTTTTGCTGCTCTAGCGTTATCTCTGCGCTTTTCGTGCCCCTCGAAGCGTGCAACTTGCAGAAAGAACAGAAATTGTCATTGTAAGTGCATAAAAACGAATTGCAATAAAAATACTCAACCCTCACAACAGAAGCACAAGAATAACAACAACTATAAAACAACAGCGAGCAACATATAAAAATAATTCTAAATGAGCAGCCAAAGGGATGTGGCAACGGTTGGTGGGGTGCGAGTCGAGGGTCGGGGGGTTGGGGGTTGTCTGTGGTACAGAGAAATGAAAACTATTGAATGTCAAACAAAACGTAGAAACGCAATCGGCAAGACATTGAGACAAAACGGTAAAGAATACAAAGAAGAGGGAGAAGAGAATACACAACGTTTTCTTAGCCAAAATATTTACTCGCGCAAAATGCACACACTATTATTATGTGCATGTGTGTGTGTGTGCGAGTGTGCGGGGCTGTTGTAAATTGCGGTGTGGAGAGTCTGTTGTATGCATTCAAGATTAAATGGTTTTTATGTTTAATTCGCTGTTGTTGTTCTTGTTGTCGCTGACATTACTCTTTACCATTTTATTTAATAGTTTTTTTTTGTGGTTTTTGGATGGAAAATCAAGTGGTGCATGCACCAATTTAGTGGATGAATTTTGAAGTACATTCAGGATACCGATATGAAAATGCAGCCAAGTGGAAGTTGAAACGAAAGTTAAGCGAAGTAAACTAAGCCCAATCAAAACTGATTTCTTGGCAAACGGAAACGAAAGATGAACCAGCTTAGATATTAAGTTTGATAATCGATAATAAATAAATAAAAGCTTAGTCAGCAAAGTGATTGAAGTGAACAGCAGTAAAAATAAATATGTTGAAATTCGTTTAAGGCAACTTTATTCTAATTTAATATCAGTTAAGAGAGAGAATGCTTGGCTAACTGGCCACACCTGGACACCTAGACAGCACATTAAAGCTTTAAAGCAACTTTGTTAATTTCACTTAATTGATTTAACTTAATGCTGAAAGTTTGGCTTACTCCCAACACTTTGACACTTTTTTCCTGAAAGCACATTGAAGCTTTAAGCTGTCTTAATTAGTTTCAGTTTAAACTGTAACTTTGGCTAGCTGCCCACACTTTCACGTATTGTCCTGCTCACTTTTCTCTGGGCTTTTCTTTCTGTCGGTCCTAACATTAGCTGCCCATCGGCAGCATTGAAGTAGGAGAATTAATAACAATCATTTATTCATTTCAGTGATAAATATTTGTACATTTTATCTACCCTCTAAGCTAAACATTTCAGATTTCCATTTTCTTTTTCTGTTGCTTTTTCTAGCTGAAATAATTTAGCGCCCAATTGAACTGGCTTCTTCAGTTTTATTACATTGCCACATCTTGTGCACCATATGCTTGTTGTATGTGCCACAGATAAATCACTTCCTAATCATTTGTTGTCTATTTTTAGGCCACCGGGCCGTGAAAATGGCAATTGAAAGCCATCGATCAATGTAAATGCAAATTCATTGTTCATTTCAACGCAGACCTTGTACCTCTTTCTCTATCTCTATCCCTCACACTCTTTCGGCCTTTTATCATCTCTATCGCACTGCCAGCGATTGTCCTTTGTTCAATAAATGTCTTACATTTCAGTTGCTTTAATTAGTTGCCTGTCATTTGTATCTGTAAGCCAGAAATTGTTTCGTCTGCTCGTGTAATTAATTTAGCAACATATATATATATTTATAAAATACAAGAAATAAACAATTAAATGCAATTTGGCAAAACCACTGAAAAATTGCTGCGATTTGGCAACCATAGTTACAGTGCTAGACAATAGTTTTTGCAGTGTCTAGACAGACAAATACTGAGATGATCCGCTTGCGGTTTCCCAAGAGACAAATCGAGTCGCTGTTGAGAGTTTGTCGTCGTTTGTCTTTGCCACTTTACACACTAAGCTGTATCTTTGAGAGAGTCAAATTAATTGACAGCTGGCTTAAATTGCATTGCATTAGGCCAGGAAATTGAGGCGCCATCACCCCCTTTGCTGGCCATCAAAAAGTTTTGCGAAAATTGCTTTGGCATGGCCCTTGGCCAATGGGATAAAAATCCACTTTGGCATAATTTGAGATCAAAAATTGTGAGCTATTAAAACGCTTATCGTAGACGCTCCCGCTGTTGCCTTTTTATCCTGTGGCCGAGAGCTAGATAGACAATGTCCTAGACCCTTGGAAAAACTTATTGATTAAACTCACAGCGTAAAGTTTTCCCATGTAGCAGTGAGTGCGACTTGCTGGGGCAGGCAACAAATCGTTGTGTGTGTGGGGGGGGGGGAGGGCACTAAAATGCGACCCGACACGCGAGCCAGCAATTTTGTAGTTTAGTTTTAGCACCCAAGGCGGAGTTGTGTGGCAAAAGGCGCGTCCAAGAGAGGCGTGTTTGCTAATAAGCCGAGTCATTGATTGTTGTTGTTGCTGTGACTACAAATACTACCCATTGTTGTTGTCATTGTTATTGTTGCTGCTGCTTTTGTTTATTTATTGCCTAATAGCTAATGTAAACAATTTAGAAATTTAACGCTGCATTTTTATGGCATAATACTTATAATTTTTTCGATTTTTCCTTTTGTTTAGTATTTTTGTTGCTGCCCGTAATGAAGCAATTAAATAAATTAAGTAAATTGCTTGTGATATCAAAGCCAACAATAATAACAATAGAAACTGGCCATGAAAAATGGCCGAAATTTCGTTGAATCGACGCTGGATTAATTGTACGGCTCAATGAAAAACGGAAATTAATCATACGCAGCGTATTCGCTTTAAAAAATTAATAAGCAGACACAGCATATGACAGACAATTTTTTGCTCGACTGTACATTGTTGCAACTTTAATGGTTGCATGCACCATATTTTAATTAATTTTTTTCTGTCCATCTCTCGCGAACAATGCACCCAAAAAAATCATTGCACAGTGGCACAAAAAATGCCAGAGGGAGACGAAAACGCCTCTCGTACTCATGTGGCAGATTTAAAGCCGACGCCGTGTCTGGCGCTGATTTAAAATGATTATAGTGAGGTTCTCTCGAAAAGCGGCTGCACTTCAAACGAACGAGGGCCAACCGCAAAGCGGCCACGCCCATAGGAGTACGCCCCAGCCTACCGACCATGCATTCATCCATTTGAAGCGTGCCTGGACACAAAAGTTTTATATACGGATTTTTTAACCCCATAAAAATGTCGAGAGTAATTGTTAAGAGACCCGAGAGTGCACAAAAATTTTGCTGTAGTTGCCATAGTTGTTGTTATTGTTGCAGTTGCACATATGCATATTTTGATATATATTTATTTATTTCATAAACGATAAATCGCCTTGATGACTATGGCGCGCGTGGCAATCGCTTACATTTTGCGCTTATGTCAAAAACTTTTTCCCTGCCAAATTATTATCTAATTATTTTTGGTGCTTAATTGCATGTCAAACATGCTGCGATCAGAAATTGTAGAGAGATATAGTTAACAATAAATAAATATTATAATGCACAATTAACTTCATGTTTATATTTACAAATTGCTTTTGACAGCAATTAAATAAAATTAACATGCGATTTAAATTTGTTGCAACTTAATTTAAACACAGCAGATTCAGTTGAATAAACAATTTATTACGATTTATTGAATATTTTAAAATCTCTTTATAGAAATTTGCTGCTATTTTTAAAAGTAAATTCAATTTACATTTTATCCATGAGATGTCGAGAAATATTGGATTTACTTTTTGATGTTTCCTTGAACGGATTTCGAATTTAAATTTGCTTTGAGGCTGCTTAACACGAGAATACTTTGCCGGCTGACAACCACAATTTGGTTTGCGACACGTTCATTTTATTTCGCCGTCGTAGTATCAGACAATTCTTTTCAATTTTAGTCAGCCATACTCAAATTTCGTTTAACTTTGGCACATACATGTTTATATATCTAAGCATTCTCTATATCGGCATATCGATATGAACTGTCAATAATGCAGCAGCAGCGTCGTCGTCTTCGTCGTCGTCTCATGCTCTTAAACTCTTTGACAATTTCCAACGATAAAAATGTGTCAGAAAATATTCCAATTTTGTCCCCCCTTCTGTGGGGGGGAGTGCTCACAGCTTAGACTTTTCAATTTTCATAAAATTCTTTGGCAATGTGCCAGGAAACTGATTTACGGCAACAAAGGCGCGGGTTTTTGGTCTTCTGACTCAATGGGACGCTGATATTCCAATTGATGGATGGTCTGACGTAGCGTTGACGTTGCTGCCTCTGCCTCTGCCGCTGCCGCTGCCTCAGCTGCTGCCTCTGTCGCTATACTCAGTAGTAAAGCGGAAGTGCCGGTTTCAATTATTTATTTAGCTCTCTACAGCAAAAATAATTAGTTGCCTTTTGTTATGCAACTCAAATATTTGTGCTATGTCCTGGCCAATGGGCAATGGGCCACCATTGTTATGGCTATTGTAGTTTTTGGCATTAGTTAGCTGTGCTCGCTTTCTTTCCCCGCCCCGTCGTTCAACTTGTAGCTGGACAATTGCAATTGTTGCTCCTGTGACCGAACGCTCCCTCCATCTCTGACCCATCAATGCACAATTGTTTGCATGTCAATCTGTAGCACAGGTTGTGGCACAGTGGCTTTGGTGGTGGCCCTCTTAGAGCTCATATGGTCATGCTTGCTTTGGGTTGTGTCATTTAAGTGCCTCATAAAAGTGTCAACTTGTTGTTGCCTCTATGGTGCTCGTACTGTCATGCCCTTTGGCCTCTCCCTTTGCCTCTGTTGTTGCCACTCTTCAACTGTGCTGGCACTTCATTCATTCATTCGTTCGTTCGTTGTTGCCATTGTTTGTCCCCTCACAACTATATACATATATGTATATATATATATATCTACATTTGTATGTAGACATATATGTATGTATATATTTCATATAGGGTCCAGTTTTTTGTGTGTGTGTGAAAGGATTCCATTTCATTTCTTTGTTGCTGTCGACGTCGTCTGTTGTACGCTTTTCATACCTTTTGATAGTCGCCCGCTTGTTCCGTCTGTCCATCCCTGCACTTAATACATATTTTTGTCACCCTTATCTGGCCAGGGACGTCATATGCTTTACGATAACATTGTCTGGCCTGCCTGCCTCAAAGTTCCAGCACAGCTCGTCTGAAGAAGCCTGAGGACCTGTTATGATTGTCAGCTTGATGGCTTGCCAACAGCAATGTGTGTGCGAGTGTGTGAGTACTCACGCACTTGTGAATAAGCTTAAATTGTTAGCAAGCTGATGGGGTTTATATAGAAATTCTCTGAGCAGTAAGCCAGTGTAGTGCTTAGACTCTATTTTTATCCATCACATAAAACTGTTTTCTTTTTTATTTATTACTTTTAATTTGTATGTATCCTGCGATTACCTTTGGCTTGCCCAATATATAAGCTATAATTAGAATAATATTCGCAGCACCCCATCATATATTTACTTGTTTTCTATTTCACTTTCTATATATTCTCGTTTTTCCACTGCTCTTATAAGAATTTCAAATAAATTTACAGAGTTCTTCTAACTTTTTAGACAATTCAGTTTGCTTTTTGTTTAAATTTAATTTTTTGTCTTTATTTCTTCTTCAATTTGAAGTTATTTTGCAAACTTTTGGCTCTTGCCTCAGCTTAGTTCTATCCGCCACTCGTTACTTCCAGCTTACTCTTTTAAGGAGCCTGTTTTCCAATTATAATTTACACATGAAAACCATTTGTCTTTTGTCTGCGTGCCACTTTTTGGGTTGGCTGAGGGGGGAGGTCGCCTTTTACGCGACATTCCCATAATTTAGCCACTTGGCCATAATTTAAAGCAACGTCGCCCCCCTTTTACGACGTTTTTAGCAAAGTTAATAAAGCCCAACAGACAGTGTTATGTTCTGTCTTGCTTGCACTCGGTCCCTTTCTCTCTCGCACACACACACAGTCACATATGACTGGGCCTTTGCAGACAGTACGTGACTTCCGGCCAAAACAAAACGGTTTTTTTTTTCAACATTTTATGATAATTTATTTGATTATTTTCTTGTTAAAGTGCAAACTTTGTCATCTTTCTCTGATATATTTTTTTTTTTATCTGTTTTATGCTCTTTTTCGCACTCAATTTTCTTTTTGCTTTCCTTGTTGCAGTTGTGTGAACATTTTTGGTAGAACAGACGGAAACGGAAATGTTGCACAACATATGCGACAGAACAGTTTTCAAACTCATTGTGAGGGTATCTCTCTTCTCTATATGTCTGACTGCGTGTGTGTATGTGTGTGTGTTTGTCGCGCTTTGTGCGAAAATAAATTTTATTGCATATTTTTCGGCGCCAGCTGACACCCCCAGCAAAACGTTCTGGGCGGACTGTTTATAATGTGTGTATGCAGCCCTGGAAGCCCAAAAGTTCCTGTTTTTTTCCAGCTGCCATTCAATCAAGCTAGAAAAATCAAGCACCAACAAAAAGCAAAGCCAATGAAATGAAAACTCTGTACAGTTTTTCATTTTCATATATATATTTTTCACGTTTTTTTTTCTCTGTTGAGAGGGAAAAATTTGGCAGGCTAGTCAAAGTTTGTTTGGCATCGGCAATATCCTGACTGTGGTTGTGGCTGCTGCTGTTTAACCTTCGGTTTGCGTATTTGCCATCTACTTTTGGGGGCAGGGCCAGGTGAGAGAGTAGCGAAGGGCAACTACTGCGATTGACAGTATGTGAGTGTAGTGTGAAGTGTGTGTGTGTGTGCATTCTTTTGTTTGTATATTGACCGAGCAATCATGGATTGTGGAGGGCAGAGGAAGCCTTTGCCTTGCCATTCATTTCATTAATTTCCATTATATATAATATTTCTTACATTTTTTCTCTGCCGGCCCTCAAAACTTTTTCGAGTGCATTTCCGGACGCACCAAAACGGCGCCCTGTACTTCCTTCCGTCCGGACTCCATTTTATTTTACGTTTATTTTGGCACGTTTCATAATTGGAATGCATAAATTTTGTTTGCGCTCTGTTGAAAAGTTTGAACGTCGCAGCATTTCATATTTACCATATTATAATAATATTTTCTCTGTTTGCCGCATTTGCATTTATCCCGATCCCAAACTCTTCCCAAGCACTTCCCTGCCCCTCTCAGCTGCGTTCTCTCTTCAATTATACAACTTTATTTTCTGCGCTTGATTTGCGTGCGCGGCACGCCACAAAAGCGAATTAAATGCGCATTTTGCGCTAAACAATTGCCATGAAAGATACATAGCAAGGGAAACATGGAGGTAGAGAGGGAGACAGGCAGAAGTGACCAAAGTTCTTTTTTGCTGGCACTTTGGCGTTGTTGTTGCCGTTCCATCATCGTTTGTTACAATTCGCGCCTTGGCCGTAATGTAAAAATATATATTTTCTCATTGCGGTTTTCCCTCGGCATCCGACAGCATTTCCTCTTTGGCGTTTCTTTTTTGCCACTGTCTGTGTCTGTTGTACCGGTTGTTGCCACCTTTTGGGGCATGCATAAAATACACATTTGGCGCAGCATCCACAGCCGTCACAGTCGTCGTCTTCCTTTTGCGTTGCCATTGTTTCCTTTTCTTCCTAAAATTAAGGCATAAAAATGCAATAAAGCATAAGACAGAGAGAGAGAGAGAGGGAGAGTGGAATAAGAGCAGAACAAGAAAACCCAGAAGAAGTCTGAAAGTAGTCGTAACATTTTGGGGGCAATTTGAAGAGGTGGAGACATAGTCGAAGTCAGGGAGTTTTCTTTGCTTCTTTACTAATTACTTGCTCTCTGCATAATTGCTTCTTTCATTGAAATCGCCACCTAAAATCCCCAACGTCAAATCGTGCTACAGCATTTTGTAAATCTTAAAGCAAACGTTTTGTACTTTTGCCTCATGCATATGCAAATAATAATATGCAAATTTCTCATTGCATACGCGCAGGCGCCTCGTCTTTATACTCCATCTCGTCCTGGGCCTGTAAAAAGAAAAAATTCAAATACAAATAAACTTTGCACATGACCATCAAAGTCGAAAGCAACTTTTTGCCGGGCAACAAAAGCGATTTCGTTTTATTGTCTGTGTGTAGATTTTAATTGAAAGCAAAGTAAGCTGACAACATTTCGTTCTCCGTATTTTTTTATTTTTATTTTTGCATTCTACGGAGTTTCGTGGTTTGTTTTAATTGAAATGCGCAAGTTTTGTGCAATTTGCGAGAGCTTTTTGATTGGATTAAATAGAGGAATCTTAAGTATGCTTGCCAAATTGATTGATAAAGTTGTCTATTGAGGTAATTAATTGAAACAAGCTTTAAAAGCATAATGAAGCTAATTGGTTATGTTCACTTACCATATGAGATTAGAAAGCACATATGAGATTTCGTTTAGCCAAGTCAATTGCATTTAAATTAAATTATATTACAGCTATCGGTTCTTTTTCAGTTACCATCTGAGCTTAGATATTTCAGTTAGCTAAAGTCTATTCTACTTTAAATTGAATGCTGTACTATTTGCCATTGTTCTTCTATATTATTGCCATTGAATTCAAATTCTCATGTCCTTTGTAATCCTCCAGAAGTTAAGTTCTTTGGCTTTGCAAATGTTTTGACATCGCGTCGTTGCTGGCACGCAAAAATGATTCAATTTTCGTCTGTCACAATTGACACAGGCAAAACATCACTGGGGAAAAGTTTGCAGTGGAGCTGTCTGTCTGTACTTCTCTTCTCTCCCTCTGCCACTCCCTCAACACTTATTTCCTTTTTTCATCTGCCTGCGCCTGGGCTTTAGAAATTAATTAAGCATGGTTGGAGCGTGCTATACAAATTTTCATTTCAAATGACAGTTGCCCAAGTTTGTTGCTCTCAATGTTGCGTTGCGCTGAAGCGTAAATCTCATTTTAATGCCAAGAGAGTTCTTAATTTAGTTTAATTACAGCAAGCACACGCACACACACACACATAGATGTGTATGCACACTAGTCAACAAGTTTGTTGCCTTGCCTCAAAGGCAAAGTCTGGTTCCCTATCCTGGCTTGAATGTGATTTTAATTACAAGAAATATATGCATCCAACTTGTCGTTGTTGCTGCATCAGCCAAAGTCGCGACTTCGCGTTCGTACAACATGACGTATGCATCATCTGCGAGTGCCAGACATAGACGCAACAACACATGCAAGTCTGATGAGCTGCCAGGCAATGTATGTGTGTGTGTCTGTCTGTGCGAATATGTGTGTATCCTTGTGTATTGCGCCTGCTGGCAGGCAACACTTCTGTAGTGCCACGTAATTATGCGCACACGAAATAGTCGCAAGTTTGCAGGTGAAAAACAAAAGCAGCCGCCGTCAGTCGACGAGTTGACAACCATTAAAGACAATGCCATGGATGCTGTGCTCGTCTGACAGTCATGTTCATTATGTGTCGTGTGCGCAACACACACTTGTATTACCAGATTTTGCCAACCTGGAAAACACTTGCAAAATTGGAGTCTCCTCCCTTTGCAATTAGCAGCCGCTGCCTGTAAATTGCTTGTGAAAATAGCATGTGCAGCAGCTGGAAAAGCCTCAGCCTCAGCCTCAATCCAGTGCTAAAGAGGGCAACATCAATTTATATACTTTCATTTGATAAGAAACAAGTGGCCTGTGCTGGGCGGCATGTCCTGCCACAGTAGCGAAACGTGACAATGCAGACAGAACAGGTTGCCAGAAGGGGCATGCAACGGGGACGGGCAGAGGCAAAGTAAGCAAGCCAAGGCAACACTTTATCATGTCAGTTAGCAAAGTGGAAAGATGCAGCTGCTGCATCGCCTCACTTCTTGCTGCAATGGCGAATATTATTTTTAATTTCGTGCAACGACAACAATAAAAGGCATAAAAAGATACAAATCTGAGTCGAAGTTGGCATGCTCTTGTGAAACAGATTGTTTAAATGCAATAATGAAAAGAGCTTTAGCATAGATAGCAGCGAGAAAAAGTTAAGACTGCCAGGTGAGAGAAGAGAACAATAGTTAAATAAAGATCTTCATTAGCAATGGCTTTCAATACACTTACCAACAAGTTGTAGGCGAATGTGTACACTCTTGAGCACGTTGCCAAGCTTATGTAAAATTTGTAAGACCCAAGTAAGAACAAATGAAGGTGCCATGGCCTGGCAAAAGTTAAAAACCCCAAAAGGGTACTGGGCGAGGACACCGAGAGGTTGTTGAATATGCAAATGGAAATGCCACAACGGCAGCAGGACTGAGGAATGAGGTTAAGTTGAGCAGCGTCAATTGTAGCTGACGGAAATGAAAACAAGATGTGTGTGAAAGAGCGCGAGTGTGTATATATAAGTGCTTGTGTGCGTGTGTGTGTGTGTGTGTGTGTGTGTGTGTGAACTGGGCGTATGCGTTCTTTTTTCTGTTGCCGTGCTGTGCTCTTGGGCATAAAA
Organism: Drosophila funebris; assembly: GCA_018901825.1. Taxonomy (NCBI): domain Eukaryota; kingdom Metazoa; phylum Arthropoda; class Insecta; order Diptera; family Drosophilidae; genus Drosophila; species Drosophila funebris. Next base: position 8,443,027 of record JAEIFK010000688.1, read on the forward strand.
TTCAAATGAAAATGTCGCGTGTTGAATGAAAAACTGCAACAATGAAACGACTACAGAGACATGCCTCAGGTTCCAGGATCTCGCTATGAATTGTGCGTTGTTAAATAATTTTCGTCAAGTATTCTTGCTCGTTTTTCCCCTGCGATTGTGTGTGAGTGTATGCTACAACTTTAATTTGATTGTAAACAACGGTCTACGCATGCATTCCTCGCAAATTAAATTTTTAATTAAAATTCTCTCCTTGCACAAGCATAGAAAAGACAATTCTAAAGCTGTCGCCATAGTTCACATTTGAAAGGGAATCAATTTTGAGTCCAGCCATTGATTGCCTCTTGAAAAAAGGGCAAAAAAGGCAAAAAAAAAAAAAAAACCAAAGTGAAAACTTTGTTTGCCGTTTGCTGCTGTGCGTGTCACATACAACACACACACTCACACACACTCTCACACACACATCACAATATTGAAAACTCATTTGGACAGCGCAAAAACAATTTGATAAATGAAAAAACTCAATAGCCGTTGTTGTAGTTGTCTTTTTTTTTTTTTTTATCTACTTCTGATGTCTGTCTCATACACTTGACTATCGTAATGAAACTTCCCAACTTTGTTGCCATAAAAACCTGGCCGAAAGATGAGCTGCATTAGGAGCGACCTTCTGTCCATTTCACACTGGACTTGGTCAATGGGCCATACACTGCTGGCGCTCACTGTCATTAGTGCACAGAGCAGCAAAGTTAAGCAACGTTTTAAGCGCGTAAAGAAGAAAAAAATGTATGAAATTATCAAAAGCAAGCAACGCACATTTTCCGCAATTACCAACCTGTTTTTGGCGTTTTAATTATGTTTTTTCTTGGCTTTTTTCTTCTTTGTATTTTTTGTTAACAGCTTATGCGTGGCCAAAAAGATCACATAATACGACCCCGAGTCGACCAGACTCGAATAATAAGTGTTGTGATCAACGTTCGGTGCTCATTAAAAACTAACAACTCATCGCATTGCGGCAACGGTTAACGAGTTCCGACTGCTTCTATTGTACTGGGCCTTGTTTGTTATATTCCCCCCCACAAATCACATGAATTTTGCCAGTAATGTTTAACTACTTACCATCGCTCTTTAACCAACATGAGTACATCTCTGTTTATAAACATAAAACATTTGATCAGAAAAAACATAATAATTTTTGAGAATATTTTGATCGATGCTCTCCACTCAACGCTATTTGTCATTCTTCTTCTATTTACAGGTATGTATCAAGACGACAGCCTCCAGTATGGGGTTGGGCCCAAAAGATTGATGCAGTGCTAAGTATAAATTGATTAAATCAAACCCAGCATGTTTCATTGTGGGCGTGGCACACATAAATTCATATATAATTGCTTAAGCAATAGCATAATATATCTCTTCTTACAGTAGACTCAAGTTTCGTAATTGAATTGAAATGTATTTCAAGTGTTTTTTAGCTCTTTAAGTTATCAATCCGTTTACACTTTGCTTTGTACTTGATTCATTCTCCTCAGTTATTTTAAAGACTTGCGCTCTAACTAAAGTTTAGCTTATTTTCTTTACAAAGTGGACAGAGCATCCTTTAATATCAACTTTTAGCTGCGTCTCATCTATCTGAAACAAATTTCCACTTGCCATCAACTTTGATGTTGCAATATACAAACTGTGCTTCATCTGTTGACACACAACATCAACGCACTTAGCTGCCGTCCCTTGTTTCCTCCTCTCTTTCTACTTTCCTCTCTATCTGCCTTGCTTTCCCTCTACTTTTGTAGCTGATATCGCGTCATTTCGCCTCAATCATTTCAATCAGCTTTGGCTCACTTATAGCTTCAGTTACATTGACTTGGCTTCTGACTGGTTGAGAATCTGCCTCCTCCTTCATTCGATAAACCCCTCCAACTGAGATCGAAGTGTTTATGTGTATCCTTGGCGATGTCCTGGTGTGTGTGTACTTGTGTGTCTGCTTGTGTATTTTGTGCCTTAAGTTCGAACTTTAATCAAAGTCAACTTTTATGCGAGCTTTTTAAGGCGCTTTTTTTTCCTTTGATGGATTTTGAGACACTTCTTTTCCCTTGCACCACATCCTTTTTGATTCCATCAGCCCCTCCTCTTTCATGCGCCCCCAAGCGCACATTGTGCGTTACCCAAATGGGGCGTGGCATATAAAAGCACAACTAAAAAAACGTAACAAGTTGCTGGGCGTCAGGGAGGCAGGGAACGAGAGAGGGAGAAAAAGAGAGAAAGAGGAAAAGAACTGCGATATAAGAAAGCGGAAAACTTTAAATTGAAAATTGTATTCAAGCGTTAAATTGGCTTTTTTGGGATTGCTCTACGGCAAACTCTGGATAAAAACCGCACGCAGCACATATAAATATACTCACCTCACCTCGCGGCTGCCTCCCTTTCCCTCAATCCCTTATAGTTCCCCTTCGTTGCGACGTTGCAATATGCGCTGCACTTTATTTAGACCCTTTTACCCCTTTCTCTGTAGTTCAAGCATTGAAACTTGGCACAGATGCCACTTTTTGTGGCATGCAACACATGTGCGTGAACCAGCTGGATCAGCTTGGTATATCATATAGTAACGAACGGTTTGAGCTGTTGCAGTTAAAACTTTATAGTTTCAGCAAATGTCTAGAGTAAACTTACAAGTTTTCTATGGTTACCCAGAAAATCTATGTACTCTGTGTATATCATAAAGGTATTAAAGTTCTGATTACAATATAAATTTAAATTTGTGTAAGAGTATTTATATATTCAACATATTTCGTTCTTCAATTTCTGCCTTTATCTGATTCTTTTTCGAAATACATTTCGGGTTTACATTATAACTTTAAGCAAATGGGCGGCAGACCCTGTCATTGCCCTTTTGCCACATGGCGCACATGTAAAGAATTTCATCAAGATTTTCGTTTTCATGAGCACAGCTGCGAAATAAAGAAAGAATCCCCTCTCCCTTTCATTGACGATGTCTCCCCCTTTCCAGCAAACATTCCAATAATCGTTGTATGTTTTGCATGTTAATTATGCTTTGTTGTGTTTTTGTCTTCTTTTGCTATGCTTTATTGTCGTTTGCATGTTTTTGCGTATTCAATAAACGCAGCATACACATGCTGAGTTCTCCTCCCCGCCCACTCAATCACCTCTAGATACACACACACACACACAAGCACACCATTTGGCTAGTCGATTCTATGATTTTGACATTTGTTTTCGGATGCCTCTCTGCATGCAAATGACACTGGCGTTGATAGCAACGCAAATGATTGGTAGTTACGGGGATTACTAGGGGTGGTAATAGTGTGTGTAAATAGCTGAGAGAGGCGTTGGTTGGGAGGTGCATGGAAACGACATCGCACACACACAAATACACAGACAGATACACGCACTTGTGTCATTTGTTTACGGCTCGTTCTGACAGCTGCGTCTGACCACAGGCTTTCTGCATGTTATATAATGAAGTGCATGGAATTTTTGAATGTGCACGAAATGTGGATGAGTTAAGACTACATACAGCACAAAAGAACAGTTGAATACCTGCGAAAGCGCTATATAATGGTGTCCACCAAATATTATTGTCTATAGAAGTTTCGCTTTAAGAACTTTGCTTAAATTTATTATGAAATCTGATTGGAATGCTGAAATCAGTTTTGTTCCTGGCCTTTGGGTGGGTATTCATTAAATTCGCTCGTGTATCCAACCAAGTACTCATAATTTTACATGGCACTGAGATTTAATCATCTTATTGGGAGCCTTGAATCTCGTTCGGCGACTCCTAAACAGTAGCCACATCCTGCAGGCATTCAAACACTTATCAAATTATCTTTGGAGCTACAAAAAAGAAACAAATCAAAAAAAAAAAAAAAAAAAAATATTGAAGGAAGGAAAACAGAAAAAAGTAAGTTACTGTTCGGTTCGTTGGCAAATCGGTTGCGTGCCAGATAACCATCAATATGCTGGCGATATTTATGAGGCGCGCCCGCAGGATACAGGCTTTAATGATAGCCTAAAAGTGGGCACTTAATTTCAGCTTCAATGGGGAGCTACTACTACAAATTCTCGCTGTGTTGTTGTTCCAACACAATCAATAACGATTTGATGAGGGCCGCAACACACACAGACACAGGATCTCACATATCCCACCTAGGTCAGAACCACTTAATTGTGTATATGAACGTTGTTAGTGTGAGGCGAAACGAAAGCGAAATAATAATGAGGGTAATATTAAAGCAGAAAAAGTATAACAACAAGAATAACAACAACAACCACAACAGAACCAAGAAATTGGTCAGCAAAAACTACAACAAACTGCACTCTATACTGTGCACAGTGGGGCTGTCAAGTATGAGTTTCAAACAAAAGCGAAAACTAAAAGTAGTAAGGCTTCTTAATTTTTGTTGTTTTTGCCTCATTTCTGTCCTTTCCCAGTTGTGGTTCTTAGCCATGTCCTGGCAGCCATTTAATGCCCGCTAAACACGCAAACCTACCAATTTGTTGTTGTGTATGAAAAAAATGTTTTTATTTTTATTCTTGTGTTCTTCTTTTTGTTTTTGTTTTTATTGTGTGTGAAAAAACTAATAAAGGGGCAATTTAGGCAATTCTCGTTGATCGTTTGCTGGGGGCCAAACAAATTTGTGATATCTGTTCTTTCGCTCTAACAATGGAATTTATAATACCAATTATGTGAAGAGTTCATTCAGCAAATGCCACTGAGTTGCTTCCCATTGCCCAGGGCAAATAAATAGCTCAAATACTTTGGCTCTTAAATGTAAATACTGTTGCTGCAATTATAATAATATTTCCAGTAAAATTTAAATCAAATTGTAGCCCAGATTAGAATGTACACAATTTTGAATTCTGACGCAAGCTCGATGACAATTCCCATTATCATAAGTAGCTCAGAGTCGACTCATCGATTTCAGCTTATTCAAGTTCAGTTGGCAATGTAACGTGCGTCTTAATTTGTGTCTTGTTCAGTTGAGTAAAAAATATATAAAAACTAATACACAAACTGATTTCAATATATATTATTTCAATATTTCGCATTAACATAATTTAACTGTTGTTAAATTTTGTTAACTTAACAAGACATGGACGGTTATTTAAAAAGTTTCATTGTTAATAAATAGAATAAGAGAAATCTGTTAATCTTAATATGTTAGATGCTGTTATCATTGCCCATGTTATCAAAATGAATGGAATATCAGATGTCTGTTATTCTATGTTAAATATAGATGGAAATTTGAGGAGGCATTTCCTCTAAGATTGTTCCAGCCCAACATGGTTTCCCTGAGTGTATAACAATAATGCTTGAAGCCTTTCAGCATTTCCACAGCTGCCTATTTACTAGAAGCATCTGTTTCCATTATACTTCATACTTATACACATGTGCTCTTCATCAACGCCTACACACACTCACGTACACACACACACGTATCTTCTCCAGCTATAGATCTTTGCTAAGTCAGCGCTTTGGAAATCAAAATAATACCCTGCTTTTCGCCACGCGCTGAGCTAAGACCAAAATAAATAAAATAAATGTTACTGATTTTTTTGTGCGCCCCTCCACTCCTCCCCCTTCTCTTCCTATTAAGTTGCTGTGTTGTTGCAAAAGCCATTACATTTATTTATGTATTTGCGTTGAATGTGTGTGTATTTGGAGGCGCCTCATGCTTGACACTGAGCTCTCACAAATATATATATATATTTTGTTTAATTTCAATGCTAGTCACGCATATCCTGACGGTGCGTAACCTGAACACCCCCCTGCCACTGTTATGACATTTACTTTAGAATTTATTTATAAATTTTCGCGTGCCTCGTAACATTTAATCTCTTTCAATTTCTCTCCCTCTCTTTCTCGCTCTCCTTCTCTTCTTCTTCTTATTATCTCTCTCCGTATGTAATCTCAGACAGTTTTGTTAATTTGCTTTGGCTTGGACACATACACTTGAGCATTTCCTGTGCATTCTTGAATTTTCCGAGAAAGGCAATAATTACTGGGTCTAGGTACGCGGAGTCTACGAGTTGCACATGCTAATGCTATTGCTTAGTTAAATGGAAAATGCCTGGCAGCTTATCTACTTTTGAAATTTATGAAAAAGCCAAAGCCAACGCCAACGCCCTGACGACGCAATTCCGAGAGCAGAAACAATAACGAAACAAGCGAAATATTTCTATCTTAATGAATTTGACCCCCAGTGTCAATTTAGACTGATTAAACGACCAGACTCTGAGAGAGAAAGAGAATATGTTCAAGTGCACACCCAATATCTGGCCATCTCTTTCCCTCCCTGTGTGTATCTCCCTCATTCATGCGTTAAGCGTCCGCAGCTGGCTATGTCAACAATACAAGTATTCTCGCTTGTTTATGTAATTGAAACATTTACCACACAATTTATGCGTCAATTTATGCACACATTAAATATTTTGTATTTTTTAATGCTTCGAATACAATGCCTGTTTTTATAAGTCCATTTGATTTATGCATATTTTAATCCATATACATTTAGATATCCACGTTTTTTTTCCCCTGTATTTAATCACAATTTATCGAGTGAAAAGAATCTGCCAATGGCATTTGCTAAGTATTGTTTAAGCTAGTTGAACAATTTGTTGATTTCATTTGTTGCTGACTCTTTCGTTTGGACATAATCGGATTGTTTCACCAATCGCAAACATATTTTCCAGCTATTCTTTTGTTCAGAACGGAGCGGAATTATTTGATTTGCACTAAATATGCACATGCAAACTTCTATTTAGAAATTAATTTGTTATGCGTGTGGCTAAGCCATAAACTGTGGTAATAATTAGTTGAAAAATTCGCTAAAATAAAATGCAAAATTAGTTTGAAATTTCACATACAAATTCTCTAAATTCACGCTTGTCCCAAAAGTTTTAATTGTTTTTTAATACCCACAGGCAATGAATGCTATTTGAATTATTTTCATTCATGATGTGGGAATATCGAACATCTAGAAAAGGCAAAATTATATATTCAAATTAATCAAGTATTTTTTTCATTTTAATGAACAATGCAATTTAATTATAGAGTTGTAAAGAATTTATTCAGAAAATAGAATAGGAAAAATAATAATTGAATTGATGGGAAACTGTGAAGAAACTAGATAATTATTAATGGAATTATATTTTGTACTGTACCCCTCCCTATACCATTTCGTATTACATCTCAGTCTATGTGTGTATATAAAGTACTTCATTATTATTAAATATACTATATGCTACAGTTCTGTAAATACAAATAAATAATTTAGAAACAATTTTAATTGAAGTTTTTCCAATTAAATTTATTTAAACTATATTGTAATTCTTTGCTTTTCCCTTTCTTCTTTCAGGTATGTACCATTACAACACAACCTAATGCGATACAGGTATTAGTTGCATAAGTATACAAAGCATTTAAAGTGGTACACAAAATCACTGAACTCCACAGCTAACACATGTTTGCTCCCAACTCTTGCCACCAAAAACTAAATCAACACGCATTTCCTCTATAATCCAATTGTATATGTAAAAGCATCTGCATATTGTATATGTAGCTAGAGCTCAGTCATAAGTGCTATTATGCCTATTTTAAGCCCTATAAGAGCAGAGAGTACTCTTTTGGGGTAACCTGCCGCTATCGTAAGCGCTTTATAAAACCGCACGCCCAAGTGGAATACAGTAGTGTATATACTTATGTATCTCTATGTTATGTATGTGTGTGGTAAGATATGGTCATGGTTCCATATCCATGCCTCCTTATTTACTACGCATTAATGCCGCAAATTAAAATGCTGTGCCGTATGTCGTTGATGTTGCCGTTGTCGTTGATGTTGCCGTTGCCATTGCCATTGGTGCTTAATGAGCGGTGGTGCTCCAACAACGTGCAACGTTCCTTGGATGTCTGGAGTCTAATTTTAGCTATAGCTGACTGGCTGCCTAGTTGCTTGAATGCCGACTGCCAGGCTGGTCCCGGGTCCGGGTCCGGGTCGACACTCAGACAGTAGCGCATGGTGGATAACGCAGCATGGGGTGACCGCCGCTCTCAAATCTCAACAGCACTAAAGGGAGAAAAAGAACTGAAACGAAGGTAGCAAAAGACGAAATGAAAGAAAACAAAAACGAAGAATCGAAAGAAAAAACTTTATTAAAGAGCTGAGCTGAGCTGACTGACTGACTGGCTGGCTGGCTGGCTGACGATGACAGAAACAGAGACAACGACAGCGGCGACGACGACGAGCTCTCCATACGCAATGACGACCAAATCCAGTGCGATGTATGTGCGCCGGGTGATAATGTGAAGAGGGCGACCGAGTAGGGTTAAAAATAGACAAGCACACACAGCACGCAGAGAGTTGCTCACTCAGTTACTCAGATACTCACAAAGATATTTTCAGAAGTGAAAAAAATGCAGAAAAAACTAACGTTGCAAGAGCTCGAAAGGATATTGTAGCAAATGGCAGCAAATAACAGGCAAACAGGCTGTGAGGGAAAGGGAACGTTGTAAAAAGAGAAAGCCAATGCTACGAGAAAGTGCAAACAGAAGATGTGAAAAAAAAAGAATCGCTGCAGTTGCCGCCATGTGTTGCATTTCAAAGTGTATGAGTTATGGTGCAAGCTGCATGGACTGCCAGATGAGTCGACAAAATGGCAGAAAAACACTGAACAACAAGAATTTGCACTCTGTACAATTTCAAGGGGCACACACTGGATGGCTGGGATGCTGGCCATGCGAGGCCTTTGGTTGGCATTGGTTGAACGGTTACCTCATCTGCCACGAAATCAAACCGCATGCAAATCAATCAATTCCAATCAAACAATGCCCAGTATATTGAGAATGCATCGACATCTCAATTTCCATCTGAATTGAAACTACAAGTTATCGATTTCAAATCCGAATCGTATAACTTACCAATCATTAAAGCCTATGGTTATTGTTCCCACAATCTGTGCAACATACACGTATAAAGGATTTCCTTCTGCTTCGAGTTGTATGCAAATTAATTTCGTATAATTAATACGAGGCTGAACTGCAACCTTACTCTGAATATTGCATTCCCAGTCGCTGCTACTGCATCTCCTTCCGGCCTCCTGCTGGTTCTTCCTGCTCCTTGCCGCCTGCAATGAATATTGAAAATATTTTCATAAATACCAAAAATATTTGGCATCGCATGAATAATGCATTTATATTGCCTCCTTGGCATAAAGTTTACGCTGCCTGCAACTGAAGTCAACTTTGTCAGCGAAAAGTTGTGAAAAGCTTCACATTCTCACAATTTTTCGCTCACTCAAAGGAAAGGCGTTTTATGCACAAACTATGTATGTACTTAAAACGGGACCTATTATGTAAATAAAGGTTCAGGATGAAAAGGTCAAAGGTGTCGACTAATAAAAAATGAGTGAAAAGAAGCTTTTTATAACCATCTTAAGAGCTATTTTACAAAATTGCTCTTGCATATCGTATTGAGTTAGTATTCTATCAAACTAATTTTCTATAGTAAGCAGATTCTAAATATATATTAAATTTTTTTCGTTTATTAAATATTCTTATTTTCCTAGCTTTGATGAATGTATTTCCTGATTCCCATATCAATAATATGCGACTTTCCTGCTGTCCAAGCAATCAAGTTAGAGTTTCCTTTTCATCCCTCTAAGTGTATAAACTTCCTGTCTGAACATTCTGATATGCTGCAAATTTACAAGCCATTAATTACAACTATTGCAAGCCAACCAACTGGCCGCACATTTATCACAAGAGGCCTAGAAACTTTACACCTCAACAGCTTATGACTAAGTGGGGAGTACTTTTCCCCGTCTCCCCTTCGTCTCGGCCCTCTGGTCAGCCCCATTTAGAATAGCCAAAATTTTAATTAAGGCAACATTGCCAACAGGAAGAGTAATAGCTGCCACTTCCCTTAGCAACTTCCATGCTAACCACTAAATCCCAAATGTCAATGAGCTGAGGTCACAATTTTTGCTTGCACTTAACCCATAACTTAGAGCGACGGAAGAGAAAAGCGGAGAGAGTTAGTTTGGGGGTCAAAGAAGTGCTAACGGCAGGTGACATTGCGGCAAAAACTCCCTTCTCTCTTGGTTCTTTCTCTAGTTGCTGGTGTAAAAATGATAAATTATCCGAAAAATTTGCAAAGTTCTGAAAATTACGCATTAAATCATGCAGAAAACATTGGTGAGCAGCACCTTTTCCTAGGACAGGTTGTGAGCTCTGGCCGGAGTGCAAAGTCATTCCAAACTTTATGGCCGTGATTGCGTGGTGGATCAGAAAAGAGCGGTGGAAGGAAGGGTTAGTGCGTTTCGGGCTATAGGGCATCAAAAATGTTATCGCTCGCATGAGCAAAGTCTTGCAATGCATTTTATAATGCTTGTTTCTGTTTCGTTTTTCTTTAGATTTGTATGAACATATATTTTGCTGGTCACGTTTTTTGCTTAACAACATCTTTTGTAAAGGTGTATATATGTGAGTGTGTGTGGGTGGGCGTATCGTAAATTTGGGCAAACAAACAACGTAACAAGTAAGAGCAACAAAAGGTAGCAACGATTTGCGTTTCGTAGCATAAAATTTTAAGCACCCGCTTTGGCTATTTTGTATTTTCATTATTATTACTAGACATGCTTATAGTAGTTGCCTTTGTTGTTGTCAGCAACGTTTTTCCTTTGGCTGGCACATATTTCATGGCTATGATTTACTCCGTTGTTCAGGGCCGTTGCCTCGTACATCCAACCGGAGCATCAGCAACAAACAACAACTCAAGCAGAACAAGTGCCCAGTTCAGAGAGTAGCCAACTCCCACCTTCCACCTCCTACTCCAACTCCTACATCTCCATCTCTTTTCTCTTTCCATCCCCCGCACCTGCTACTATTCTACTGTTTGTTTATTTTGGGCTGACTTGGGTCAACTAGTTGAGACATGAACCTAATTTACTGGCTGAGTGCTTTTCATGCTCTACTCTCGTTCTGCCTCTCTCTGTCTCTCACGTGCACTCTTTCTATAGCTTCCTCTCTCATACTGTGCATTTGGAATGTCTTATTTAGTTTTGTTTGTTTTTCAAGTTACTTACACACACTCACACCGATTTTTCTACCTACTAACACACTTACACAAACACACCAAAATCAGCAAAAGTTATGCACGTGCTAAGAAGCACATTAAAGTTGATTTAGTTATGAGCTAAAGTCACTTAAAGCTCAATGTGACACTTCCGCATTTGATCTAGTCGTAGATTAATCGAGTTAACTGCTAGACAAATTTATTGCATGAATTGAGATGGATTTCTTAGTTTAGTTTAGCTCAAATCAACTTGACAGTTTTATTTTTTAAGCCCAATAGAAAACTGTATATTTCCTATACTAAAATGCACGTTAGTTTTGCGTGTACCTAATTTAACTAAAGCTTATTTAAAGCTATTGCAACAACTGACCACCACATGTCAAAATAGCCAAAGTAAATAATATATAAACCCGACCATGTTCATTAACGTTGGCTATCACTGTCAAAAAATCTGAGCAGCGATCCGTGAATGACAAACCACGCTAACCAACTCATCAGTCTCGTTTTTGGCTATCTCGCAGTCTTGTTAACGTCAATGTTTGCCAATTTGGTCAGGTTAACAGGTAGAACTGACAACTCACGCATCGTTGTGTGCCCTGCACAGTATGCAATGCAACTTGTTTGTTATGGTATTTCTCTCTTTTTTTTGTAATTTCCTTTTTTAATTGTTTAACGTCTCAAATTACATATTTACTGCGTGTGCTGTGAGTGGCAGTTTGGTTAATGGCTGACAAGCTTTTAAGTGCAAAATCAGCCAAGCCGCGTCAATAACTGCCAGTCAGCTGGGTTAAATGGACGACACATGTTCTCGTTTCTCTCTGCCTCAAATTTCTCGCTTTTTATACAAGTTGTGTATGTGTGTGTGTGTGTGTGTGTTTGTATGTACGCACTTAATGTAGTCTGTCAGCCCAGTGAGCTTTCTACAAGCACTTGATAAGCTTTACATGTGTTAAGAGGCTGCACAGAGGGACAGAGAAAGGGAGCGAGTGAGAAGGATGCACACAGCTGGAAGCTCAGTTTTTAATGAAGGCTCATCAACAATGTCGGTGTGTGGCAACCAGCAGGTAAATACGGCTGTAACTGCAGCTAGCTTAGAGTTTAGTCTAGCTCCATATACCAATTACTTAGTCATTGTAGCTATTACGTCACTCCCATCTTCCCTTTGTCCCGTGCACAGTTCTTTATATTCCCGGTGCTTGCTTAATTGCCAAGTCCGTCTCATGCCACAGCAGCCACTCATTTACCAGCAGCTTTAGCAGGTATCCCAAATGCATCTCAACCATGCTTTGAGCACGACAACAGCAACAAATGAACAAATGCTCAACCCTTTTAACTTGAGTGGCAGATGCACCACAAACCGAGTTTGTGCCTCCTGTGTAGGTGGCCCAACAACTGCTGCTTTGCCATAGACAACAGCTGATGCTCTCTAGTTTCTCATTCTGGTAAATCATAGTTCTAATTCTCTTTACAAATCTTGATTGATTCAATTTCAGTCGTTATGCGATAGCAGAGCACTCGGTGCATTACGTTTTCACTCTGTAAACTTTTCGTATACAAATTTTCGGTAGCAAATCTCAAATTCCTAACTAAATTGTTTAGCTTTTTAGCATGCTCCATTAGAGGTCCCGCATATTGGGGCGAATCCAATAACAAACTTTAGCGAACAATAATAACATTTCATATTCCATTTACCAACCTTTACACATACAAACACACACGCACAATCACACACACACACACACATGTACATACTCAATTGACCCACTTATGAAGCTTCAGAGCCTGAGTATTAATTACATTGCCAGCAATTCAAGAGCCGCTCAAGCGAATCAGAAAAGCCTATACACAAACTAACCGACAATTTGCTAGTAACAACAGCAACTGTAACGGACAAAAACAACAACAACAACAGCAACGGCTGTAACAACAAGTGAACACAACACAAAATAATTCCCACACTGCAGGGGCTTCACAATCCTTGCGCCAGTCGAGCGTTTTGAGCTTAGCCGGCGCTTAAGCTAAATGACCAACAGCAGTTGACGACTAACATGTACAACAATAAGCTGTAAAATTAATTGATTTACAAGTGTGAAAAGCGTGAAAAGCACTTCTAGTCATAACAATAACAAAACAGAGAAAAAGGAAAACCGAAACAGGAACAGGACACCGTAACAGAAACGATAATAATTCCAAAAGAATGCGCAGCAAAAAGAGCATTTAGTTTTAGCTCAGTTTTTTGTGTATAAAATACAATCCGATTAACAGTAATTGCTGCACCCCAGGTGTATGGGTCAGTGAGTGTGTATGTGTGTGGGTTTTTCTCGTTGTGTGTATATATCACTTATGCGGCTGTTGTTGTTGCCTTATAGCTTGTCGCGTGCTCTTTAAAGCGGCCCTAACGCGCATTTAATGTTACTTTATATGCTTGCCACGCCCACGTATCCATAAGTTGCGTGTAATTCGCCTCGAGGCCTAATAACATAAAGCTAGAGCTCATTTATTTTTCATAACTTGTGCGCGCCAGGAAGTGAGCTTTTGTTTTTAGCCGTCAGTTCCTTCCGCTTTGAGGCGTTGTTTGTTTATATTTTCCCTTTAGGGTAAAAGGGATGGTGGTGCGATGGGGCGGTGGTGCATAGGTAGCGTTTCTAGCTAGTTAATAAACCATAACATAAACCTAAGACCTAGACTCGACTCTGTGTGCCTTTGCGTGCTAAGCTATTTTCTATCGATATGCAACTAAAGTTATCGCCTTAAAGGTTAAGCGCTGTCAGGTGTTTCTATTGATGGTTGCACGGCTTGATTTATAACCATGACGTGGTGGGCGTGGCCAGCTGATTGCATTTAATGCCTCTACAAATCAATCACTCAGATGAAGTCAAAGCTAAAGCTATAGTCATAGTCGTTGTCTTCTTTTTGCAATGTAGCCTGATTTGTTGTGCCAGTAAGACTTCTTCCCCTTTCGATTTGATGTTGTTGTTGTTGTTGTTTTTGTTGCTGTTGCAATCGGGAAAATCGTAATCACAATCATCGCTGTCATTTATTTACGAGTGTACATGTGTGTGTATTTACCCTTCTCCTTTTTGGCTTAGCTGTTGTTCAATTGCAGCCGCTTAACGGGTAATTCGAGTGACAGACAGACAACCAAGTGAAGTCCCCTCTAGCATGTGTTGTGCCTGTAATGCGATATTTGTGGCTTCATTGCATTCAGAGCGCGTGGAGAGTGAAATAAAATCGTAAATTGTCATAGCAACTGGTTATTCCAGTTGCCCAACTTTCAATTACTTTTGTGTAACTCAATATAGTTGAGCTCTCTGCCTCCTCTTTTGCCTCATCTTCATTTCGCTGTCAAATTATGCATTTGATAAATGTGTTCCCAGATTTATGCCTATTAAACATCAAAAATATATACATTTCTTTTTTCGCAAATATGCCAACAATTTTTTTGGATATTTTTAAGTGCCACGAATCATGACTAAATATCAACGCAATCTGTCGCCAACTTATACGTTTTCCATGTAGACGCACGCCCCATTTCAAATAGCAGCAATAGGTAGATAGATGCTAGAGAGGGGGTTGGGGAACAGGTATGCACTGAGTGTCCAAAATATACTTAAGCCCTTACGACGACGTTGGACACGCTTTTGTGAGCCACCAAAAAGAGCATAAAAATCATATGATTCTTTAAAATAGAATCAAGAAAACTGAGACTACTCGACTATGGGAAAGCTCTGCATAAGTTAGGTAAAATATCTATAATAATAAGTTATATAAGAGACTTTTAAAAGATTATACTTTTGTCTTTAGAATATATCATTTACATTTATTAAATAATGAAAATAAACTACATTTTGATTATATTTGGTCAAGTAAAAGTGCACATGAATAATATTTAAATATTTCATACTAAAATAAGAATAACATTGAGGGTACTTACATCATTAGAAATATAGTACTTAGACTCTTTGAGCTTCTCTGAAGATAAATTGTTTTTATCATATTCTGTGTGATCTGTGGCCTCGCAAGTGCCCTCATTCCTATATAGGGCATTAAAAAGTGTTAAAAATAACTTGTATTATTTTTTTTTTTTTTTTTTTTTTTTTTTTTTTTTTTGATGTCACACAAGTTGACAGCACCTTTAAGCATGTGTGCATAATACGTTGTTGTCTCTTCTGCTTGTTTCTTGTTCGACTTCAGCTTCTTCTTCTTCTTCCTCTCTGCTATGCGCCTGTCAACGCATCTTTTGGCTGCCATAATTCAAGTTGGTCCGTCTGACTGTCTGTCTGTTCATCGGACAACTGGCACGCCATTTGCATAGCTAAACATTTGCTCCTAAATACAAATTTCAACGATTTTTGTATGTACTTGTATTTGCACGCGTTTCATTTGAGGTTTTATTTCTTTTATATTTTTTCTGGCTTTTTTTTTCATCGTGTTTTGTTTGATTTTGCCTCGTTTATTGACAAGGCAAAGAACGTGAAGATTTTGGTAGTGTGTGCTTTTGATATTTGTCTTCATTTATTTTTATTGATTTTGCTGCTGCTTCTGCAGCTGATTTATAATACTACATAAATACATATATAGAGGGTATGTACAGGGAGTGGCCAACGGGCAATTTCATTTTCATTTGCAAAGCCAATGAATAATCACAATGCATTTTTTGTCCTCTTTCTTTTCACCTTTTGCCAGCTTCTATTTTGGCCTGGCATTTTACGACCTCTGCCAATTTTCGCACACTCGTCTTGGCTTTTCGAACGCTTTTCAATTATTTAATTTTCCACTCACGTTCGTTAGTTCGACAAAAATTTCAACGATATAAATCCGGAAAGTGCATCTTCAGCGCGCTCTCGATGGCGACATTCTCACGTTTTCATTGGCATTAAGGTTTAGTTGATCGCCTCCACACAAAGCTTGGATGCATTCACGCCTTCCACCTGCCGCCTGCCCCCTCAAACTGCTGCATGGTTCATTTGGCCAACTACTATTACTGCAGCCGGGGGCGATTGATGACACAGCGTTAGAGTTGGAGTTAGATTCGATGCCGAAGTCGAAGTCGAAGTAGGAGTTGTAGTTGTAGTTGAAGTTGGTTTGAGGTTTGGGGTTTGGCTGCATAAATTCCATTTAAATGGCAAGGCAGGCAGCGAGTCGTATCATCATCTTCATTATCATCATCACCGTCGTCATCATCGCGAGACATCCCCAGCTTTAGTTGGGCCATTAATAACAACAGCTACTGCAATGTGAGCAGCCCAGTAACACAAAAGTGGCAACTGGCAACAACAGTAAAAATTGAGAAAAATCAGAAATATCTGCTCCACGACGAAGCATGGAAACCACATTTAAATGCTGAGCCGGTTCTTACGATTGAGTTCAGTTAGTCAGTTGGTTTCTTTGGCCAAAACTTTTTGCAGATGCGCAGCTAGGAACTTGTTCTTCCCCCTCTGTCTAGCCAACTTGCCCCACCACTAAGCTGACCGGTTTGTGGACTAGGCCAAGTTGCGGGCCTGTTTGACGTTTAGGGCCATCTCTTGGTTTTTTTTTTGTCATCGTTGTCGTTGTTGTTGTTGTTGGGTTTAGCAAAACGTTTGTTCTGTTGTTGTGGCTGATGTTGTGCACACCTGCAACTGACGTTTACGTATACAGTTTGCCGTTTATAGCAGCCGCAACTACAGTTTTCTAACGTTATTGCCAAAACAACAACTGTTACTGCTGCAGTTGCTGTTGTTGCTGCAATTTCATTCATAAAACACACAATGAGAAAATGTTCTGAGAGTTTACCACAGTCTGGCTGTTGATACAATCTTTGAGAGACTTTGAGTCTTCCAAATGGGGAAAGTGCTCTGCAAGTGCTCGTACTTCATTTTGCTGCTTACAGTCCGGGAAAACAAGTGCTCTTAAGTTACCAGTAGATAAGCACTGCAAAGGAAATGGAAAACAGAACTTGAACTATAATCATTAATCAGTTAGAACAGTAAAGTGTCTAGCTGATGTTTTGGATAAGTTAAACGAGCCAAAAAGAAAGGAAATTGAAATTGTAAATAAATGCAAAAGAATTTTCAGATAGTTAAAAATACTGAAAATAAAATTGATTACAGTTTTCCATTGTCACAAGCTTCATTTAAAGATTTAAATGCGTTTGCTTTGTAATTACGTTGTTTTTTGCTGTACGGCGCAAAAAAGCAACTAAAATTGCATGTGTAGCTCCACAAATAACGTATACGCCATGTTAGGTGCGCTGCTCACTAATTTGTGCTCGTTTTTCATTCACTTTCTATGACACTATTACGGTCTGCAACAGCAACCGTGTTGTGTTCTCGCCTTATTAAGGATGAATAAGAATGTGTGTGTGTGAATGTGCGGAAAACACGGCACATTCAGTATTTCGAAATAAATTTCCGGCTCTGTCGTTGATTTGAAAAAGAGGAGCGCACTCGTATCTTGTATCTGACACCAACACGCTACTGTTACCATTGGGTGTTGATGTTGGTGTTACAGTTACAACAGCAGCAGCAACAGCAGTAGCAGGCGGTAACTGACAGCGGCAGCAATTCCTGTAGTCATATTACATGTCATGTTGGCGTTACCTGCTGACATGCATAATACACGCACACACCCACAGCCGGTACATCTAGCTAGCTAGCTAGCTAGACACATCCTTTTACACTTCAACACGCTTTCGCTATAATTTCCTGTGTGCCGAGAGCCAAAGCTGTAATCCAATACAAAACCGATGCATATGAGGTGCACATGTGTCTCGCCTGGTTGCCATAATTCCAAATAACTTTTACAGTTAAAATATTCTAATATGAGCATCATTGAAGCTTGTTTTCCGAATATTGCCTTGTTAATTGAATTGACAGCTGTCTGGAAATGACCTTTATCCGGGCAATTGCAATTGCAAATGCAATTTTAAGGCAAATTGGCTAAAGGCTAAAAACACTTCGACAAGCAAACGACGACACCTCTACGAATGCCACCTACTGTAAACGTGATCAGCATCGACCTAGAAAACTTTCTAGCTCAATCGCGCAATCGAGACACAAATTTCAGTGGAGATAACAACCAAGTTAAACAATCGGCGCGCGTGTTGAACAAAATTCAATTTCAATTTCAATTGGTTGCCTTTTTTAATTGGCATGCGGCGCGTCGTGCCGTTGGCTAACCAACTTGGATTGGTCCGTCCATTCGCTGTTGGCAGTTGGCAGTTGGCCTGGCTTTTAAACGAGTGTCGCCAGCGCCCCAAATTTGCCATTGCATTGACCAAAATTGGCGCGCCGCTGACGTCTATTGCGTCAGCAGTGAACAGTCAGCAGTCAGTAGGAGCAACTATTGAGCAATTGGTCAAATGCCTGATTTTCACTGTGTCAGGTTCAAACATGGAACATGCCTCGCTGCCAATCGACGTCGCAGCTGACGCACAACGTCCGACGACTGGGAAAGTACAAACAATTTGGCAAAACTCAAGTATATAGACGTCATTGTTTATTAATATTCAGTTGATGTAATGGAACTAAATAATTTCGGTACTCGGCAGCTCGCTACATGTGTATTTGTGGCAGCTTGTTATTGAATATACTTGTTGTATTCTCAGAAAGTGTCTTGAAATATGTTGCCTAACTGATTTTGGATTGATTTCAGTTCGTGTTTTTAGCTCAAATTATTTCTCAATGAACTTGTGACTTGTTATTGACAAAAACAATCGTGACATACATAAAACTATATAAAAATAGCAAATGTTATATAAATGAGAAAAAAAGATATTTGTATGAAACTTTTAAAGTATATTTTTTTGTTATTCTTTAGTCAAGAACATTTCACATTATTACACCAAATAATTAGACAATATTGTATTTACCTTAATCCATTATCGTACTTCAGTTCTTCCTCTTTTGAACATTGTTTCATGTCACGTTGCTGTAATACACATTTTGACATATTTGTCACACAATATTTCTTCATTTTGGGACATCAATCAGCTGTGCGGAATGCTGTGGCATAGTTAAATATCAAGTATGCGCAGCGGGAGACGCACACATATTTCAACAAGTGTAATGCATATATACATTTAATGAAAATTGCTTCTATAATAAACATTTAAGTTAATGCTAGAGGTAAATATATGTAAGGACACGCTGCAGAGCAGTTGGCATTGATGAAATTTTGCGCCAACACTCAAGACAAATACTTCAAATGCCACTTGAAAGCGCAGCGCAATTGTTGCAAAAATGAAAAGCGTAAAGTGTTTTGTTGAAAATGTTCCAAAAACAACACATAGAACGGCAGCCAGCAGTCGGCAGTTGGCAAATGTAAACAAAATTGTGCGCCCAAAAACGACGCCGACAACGCAGTCAATAAACCAGCGCCAGATGCCGACAATTGAGAGAGGGGCACAAGGCAGGAGTGGAGAAGGAAAGCAGGAGGATAGATTGTTGGAAAGCTGGAGCACCGTATACAATTTGCGATGGCAGCGGGCTCTGCACTGCGAAATATTTGCCATGCAAATAGGGTCCCAAAAAATACTCGACTCTTAAGTGCTCTTCGAGTGCAATTAAATGCAAAATATTTAACAATGCAGCCGGGCATAAAAATGAGAGAATCGCTAACAGAATTGCCGTTAAATTATGAAAGTACTGTCCTCAATCAATAGTCAAGTTAATTGTTCACAATATAAACTGTGCATGGTTGAATATGTGCATTGTTTTAAGTGGCACTTGGTCTGTTCAATTCAAAGAACCCCACACGAGATAATTTTGAGAGACTCATTGACTGTGACGACGAATGCGACGACGACGACAACGACACATTTCAACATGTTCAACGTCGAGTGCGCTTATTTGATGGCACCCAAAGAAAGAGAGAGAGAAAGCGAGAGAGAGACAGAGAGGAAGACAGAGACAGGGAAGACTCTGATACCTTATTCGCCTTTAACAAGTGCATAATTTGCTGGCATAAGTAACGTCGACATGTCGTAGTTTGTCATATTTCGCTTACATTTCGTTCAAGCCAAAAAGAATAAAGAAAATTCAAATAAAATACGAGTATTTTCATTGGGACATCAAAATGAATTCACGAAGAATTTTATGTAAATTTAACATGACAATTTTCGTTTTAGTTGCCAACGTCACAGCCATAGAATATCAACACACATACACTCACACAATCACACGCATACATATATAAATAAATACGAGTACATAAATATTTCATGCTGCTAGCTAAACAACTCGGCGTATGCGCAACGTGCGCGGCAATTTGCACGGTGGATTACATCACAGCCAAGGCAAAAGTGGAAAGGAAAATGAAGGCAGAGACATGTCATATGGCTTGCATTTAATTAACAAGCTAATTTTTCAAAGCACAAATCGCTGCGGCGCTGCAATGCGGAAGAAGAAGAAGCTTCTATGAAGCAACAGCCACCGGAGAGCGAGAGTGCGATGAGCGGTGCCAAAAATATGAGCTCTGACATTTCGACGCATTCAAAAAGCTGTTCTATGGCTGGTTTAATGAGTTGAGAAATGGGAAATTAGAAATGAAAAATGTGCAACGTGAAATGAGAACTGCAGCCAAAATGCTTATAAGCAACAAATACAGTTTATTATTGGATTAGGGGAACAAATGCTTTTCTTAGCGCTGAAGTAACATATCTATTTAAAATGTGGATTATTGATTCAATTATGATTTTTGACAGTTGTTTTAACATTTCGTATATTTGTTGTCAACAAAAACTTTTACTTAATGTCAACATGTAGTCTTATGTTTCCAGCATATTTTTGTTAATATATTATCTAATTTAAATCAAATGGTTGCAATAATCTGTCAGTCTTAAAACTCTGCCAACATTTGAGATCTTTTTTTTTTCGTTAAATCTTAAAATTAATAGCCGTTTCATGTAGACTTCGTTAAGCGCCTGTAACCAACAAACACAACAAAGCACAGCATGCCAGTAACAATTTTACAGTAAAACATATTAAAATGCCACTCACACGATAAGCCCGTTTTGCCATTTTCCCTCCCTGCCTTATCCCTCCTTCAGTCCCACTTCTCACCCTGCTGCCCTCAAATGACAAAAAGTTTGCTGACAAAATGGTTGGTACTTCTAAGCGGGGAGGACGTTGTATTAGAGGACGAGGGTTATTTAGCTACAATAAGCTGCAAATTTTGCATATTTCATAGATGCTGACAGTACCACCTTGTGTGTGTGTATGTGTGTGTGTGTGTCTGGCTGGGATGAGCTTGTGGCGGGTTCTTGCCGGGTAAACCAAGCAAAATAATAGCAAAAATTTATACAAATAAAAATTGCAATTTAAAGCGCGCCCCGCTGCTCCAGCAATGTCTGTGGATGTGCGATGTGTGTGTGTGTGCATGTATGTGTGTTTCTCTGTTGGCTTTGTCTGCCCAAGAGCTTAGCAACTGCCATAGATACCGGTCATGGGTTACCTGCGAAAATAAACTACATGGATTTCATTTTCCACTTTTATAGCAAAGCTACTGCCACAGAGAAAAGAACACAGAGACCAAAATTTTGGTGGCGCAACCAAAATGAAATGTGTCACCGTAAATGTTTGTAGTCCTCAAAAGTTCGACTATGAGATACCCTAAATGCGTATTCCTTATTAGACAAAATGTATAAATCAATTGCCATTTACTTACTTACTATTTATTGCTTTAATTGATTTAAAATAAATAGTAAATTAAATATATAATAACTGCAGCAAAGTCATGTCTAAAATACTCTATGAATGGGTATAATATAGCCCCATTACATTTGGTGTACAGGGTATTTAAACTAATACATGTAATATTCATTTTTAATGTAAATACCCTAAATATATTCCTTACTAATCCAACTCCCTTTTTTCTCTCTCTTTTGTCCTCTCGGGTCTTTTGTACTTTATTTGCAGCACATGGTGCAAGCCGGCGTGGCGCCTTTTGCGGGCGCACCAGCTGGCTTTGCCGCCGCTCCAGGACCGGCAGCTGCGGCCGCTGCAGCCGCTGCTGCTGCTGGTGCGCCTACGGCGGCCGAGAGTTTGTCTCTGGCCGTGACAGCAGCCGCGATCAAAAGTGAGCAGCCGGGAATGCAGTTAAAGGCATCCGGCGAGTCCTCAGCAGCTGGCAATGGCAACACAGGAGCCGCAGGAGCGGCACCAGCAACAGTGGCAGTTGCCACCAGCGTTGCCGATGGCGTCGTTGTTAACACGCCGTTGTATATGCAACAAAAGGTGAGTTCTCCTCCATTCAAATACAATTACACCCATATTTATTCCTCCGCCCTCGTAACTCTTTTTATTTAACTCTTTATATTTAACTGTTTGTCTGCGTGTGTGTGTGTTTGTGTGTGTGTGTGTGTGAAAGTGTGTGTATATTAGAGTTTGTGTTTTGGATTGCATTCGTAGCTTTTATTTGGTTTTGGCTTTTATATTCGGTTTGGTTTGCTTTGCTCTATGCTTTGGTTTGGTTCTTTTTGTTTTGGTTGCAATTCGTTTTGTAGTCTATGGCTGTGCCTATAACTATGCACAAGCACACACATACACACACACACAGCATGGGCCATGTTTGTTGTTGTTGCATTTACATTTTTAATCGCATGTGTTGCGAACGCAGCTGCAAAGCAAGCAGCGCCAGCAGCAGCAACAACGCATACACACACACAGACACACACACGCCCACACACGCAGTCATATACTCATAAGCTCTAGGTCAGAATTTTGCATTCATATTTTTTGTAGCATACTTTTAGTTGCTGGTCGAGTACGTCGCATTTGTTGTTGTTTATGCGCAGCAGCTAACAAGCTGGAGGACATTTAACTCAACTCTATAGAGTATTCCGTTCGCATTCATTTACCGCTTTCTTTTCTCTAATTAAAAATATACCACAACAACAACAAGTGCTGCATCTGCAACCATAAAAACAACAAATGCTACCTGAAATCAAAGCAACATTTTTGCTAAATTGAGATTTCTCCAGTTTCTCTCTCTGTTTTCAAATGGAAGTCATGTCAGAAATTTAACATTTTCCGAAATTAAATTTAAATTTTCCCTCTGCATTTGAAACTAAAATATTTCATTTAAAAGAACTAAAAATAGAAACTTAAACAAATTTAATTGGTTTTATTTGTATTTCCGAATCGAATTGAAGATGGGACCAAAATTGTTTGACTCTCCGGCCACGCCTACCATTTGTTATTTTAGGTTGGAGGCGGCGGTGGCATGTACTTATTTGCTTATGAAAATTGATTCGTGCATTTGAATAATTTAACAGATGAGCTTTGTATTTTTCAGCTAAGCTTTTGTGTAACATTTAATTTGTGTGTGACACATACACACACAAACACATACATATATACATAAACAATTGTTTGCATTTAGTTATCGGTGAACTTTCACCTCACAAATTGAATAATAAACAAATATTTAACTATTGGCTATAAAATTACTCGCTGTTGTTGTTGGATTTTGGTCTTTTACTTATTGTTGCTGTTTGCG
The DNA here is from genome assembly GCA_018901825.1 of Drosophila funebris. Taxonomy (NCBI): domain Eukaryota; kingdom Metazoa; phylum Arthropoda; class Insecta; order Diptera; family Drosophilidae; genus Drosophila; species Drosophila funebris. Next base: position 8,466,582 of record JAEIFK010000688.1, read on the forward strand.
TTTTGTAATTGAACTCAATTTTGTGAAAATATGAAATATTAATATATCTTTAAACCAATTTGTTGTGTACAATGTATCAACCTTGCAATTGTTTATAATACGCATATGCAACATTGTGCAATTGAAATAAATCTCTTTATTTAAATATACTATTGTATTCAATATTATTTTAATACAGACAAGAAATGTATTCATTTGCATTGTTTGAGGAATGTCGTTATTATGTGAGAAAATAAATTCGTTGAAGAAATTTGGAGTTTGATTCCGGTGGCTTCTGTATAATTGTGTGGAGTCCTGAGTTCCTGGCAACCTTTTCAACACTTTTGATAACATACACTTGCTTGCAACAAAAACAACAGGTGCATTTAATAGCTGTCACAAATAAAACATAAATCATGCATAGACATGAGCTCGTTGAACTAGTTTGAACAGCTGTACAAATGCACTGCAAATTGTGCTTAGGGCACAAAAACCCTTGCAATATCAAAGATAACAAAAGCAGCAAATAGAAACCAAGGCACAGTTCAGTCCGGTCCATATAAGATGGCATTGGAATCACTTCCGTCTTCCGTCCGTAAAAACAATGACATTGGCTTGAAAGAACAGAAACGAGGTAAAAAAAAAAAAAAGAAAAGCCAGATAAACAATGCACGAATTATCTGCTTCGATTAGTTTGCGGTTGTGCTTGATGGGTGAATCATAAAGAAGACAGAAAACTGGCACATCTCTGCAATAAATATAAACTAATAATAAAACTAAATATATATATGAAAAAGTAGCTGGGCTCGCTCACACATTTTGTTTGAATGTACATTTCTAAAGAATTACGCATACGCCGCGTTACGTTTCTTGCCCCGCCATTCAAACTAAACTATCTTAATACATACTTATACATTCATACATATAATACGTATTGGACGCATGATGTATTGACAGATCATTTATCTATTTTACTCTATACCTATCTATATATATATATCTCTCTCTCTCTCTAATATATACTACATACATACTCGTATACATATGGCTCTCTCACTTATTGTTAGTAATCTCTGCCCCCCCTTCTCAAATGTTAAGCATTGCTTTAAGTTTTGACAGTTTGCCAAACTGATTGATGAATTGTTATTGACATATTGATATACATATATATATATAGTCTGGTTAATGGAATCACATGTGTGCAACTTAGTTACATATATTAAATAATCCCTGACTTGTAATCGAATGGTATGGTTTCTCTTTTATACCTATAAATATATATATATTTATATAATATCTTAACTTAAGGTTGTATATTAAAACCATCAACAAACTCAAATGTTAAATAAGTTCTAGTTTTGCGCATTTTGTTATATCACCATTTTTATATAAACATACTCGTATAATCAACAATATGCTAACTGTATTTGAGGCATGTTCCAAAGAAAAAACAAAACAAAAAGCAACTAAAACGTGACACATGCATCTAAAATCTGAAATCTACTTATCTTTGTATTAGTATAATAACGTGTACTAAGCAGTTTTTTTTGTTGGTGTTGGTCGCCTTGTTGCCTGTCGTAGTGCTCACACTCTTTATCTCACACACACACACACACACACACACACACACACACACACACACACACATACATATAGACTAACACATGCACCGCTATTAAAGCGCCTGTGACGCCAACTAAAACGCAAATCCTTGTTGTTATCCGCAAATTTATCACAGACAAATCTGTCAACACAACAACAACAACAGACACAGTACAATGGCAGCATCAGCAATGGGACCGCTGTCTCCGTGCCAGCAACTGTCGCTGGAGCAACTGCCACGACGTTGGTCACGCAACAACAACAACAGCAGCAACAACAACAACAACAGCAGCAGCAGCCACCCGCATCCCTGACAAATGGACACGCTATGGAGCAACTGCAACAACAGCAGCAGCAGCAGCAGCTACCGCATACCCCACAGAATGTGCTCAGCATTGTGAGTTTGGCCAAGACAACAACAAAACCAACAACAGCAAAGAAATTATAATAAAATAAACAGTAAAAGCATAAAAAGACAACAGCAACAACAACAACGACAAAAAACAAGAAGAATAAATGGAAAAACTCTAGAGCAATGCAAACAATTGAAATATACGTGCCATGAGTTTGGTTTCGGTTTCTTGGTTTTCTGGAAACTCAGTTTGAGATTCTTTTTATTTCTTCTACTGGCCAACTAACTACAACTCTTTATTCGCTCGTTCATTAAGCAGTAGTTGCTACTTAGTCGTTCTACCAATCTTTGTAGTTGATTCCCTTTTTATTTCATTCCGCATTGTCATCATTTGCTGCTCAGCATAATAATTCTTATGAAATTGCAATGTCGGTTTTTGTTTTTTAAATTAATTAATGAAATTGAGTTGGCAGCAGGAATTTAAGCTGCGATTTTAACTTCAATAAGATGAAAACTCTGTCAAGAATTCTGTGGAATTGAATTAATTTATATATACGTAAACTTTTTGTTATAAAAATCATTTTTAACCAGTCGAAAAGGCTACAGTCGACCGCATTCGACAGTATAATACCCTGTACAGGCTTCTATATTAAGAGTATTTTGATAATAGATACTTTGATTAAAATAAAAGTAAGAACATAACAGGTGTTTAAAGAAAACCCCTTTGAAACTCTCATTTTGCATATGAATTCTTTGCTTGCTTATAGCAGCTAACTTTCACATATTTATACATATTCAATCAAAAGCTGAGTGTTACGACACTTAATTTACTTATGCCTGTGTCGCAGTAGTTCCCTATCTCGCTCGCACAAATATGCACACATGGTAAGCAGACGCATGTGTCACAGTCGTTCGCTGTCTCGCTCGCACACATGTGCTGCCTGCTGCTCTACGATTCCGTGGAAAAATAACTTTTATTGCTGATTATCTGTCTTATTTACAAACCGATCTTGATGAAACTTTCAGCGTTCCTTCTACATATAATTCTTAACGCACCTGTTAAGTTAGAAGTGTCTACGTTGAAAAATGTGGCTATTATTCGTTTTTTTCGATTTGCGGGGGAAGGGGGGGAGGTATCCAAAATTTAAAATAAACTTGATCTGCGTATGGTATACAGGAACCTTGATGCCAAATTTGGTGTCTCTAGCTCTTATAGTTGCTGAGATCGACGCGTTCATACAGACGGACAGACGGACAGACGGACAGACGGACGGACAGACAGACGGACATGGCTCAATCGACTCGGCTGTTGATGCTGATCAAGAATATATATACTTTATAGGGTCGGAGATGACTCCTTCTGCCTGTTACAAAAATTTTTTTCACAAAGTTAATATATCCCTGTACAGGGTATAAAAAGAATAAGAAGTATGCGCTAAAAAGTATGCTATAATTTTTTAAAGAAATGCATTCTGAAGTGTATTTTAATTATTTGTAAATCTCTTATAATTTAATCCAAATCTTACATCAAAGCTGCTATTTGTTTCTAACTCAATTACACTTGAGTTACAAAAATGAGCTTAATGCTTTCAAAAAGCAATTTCAGAATACCACGGTGGTTTTTCTTTTTTGTTTGTTAGGAAAATGCCAACACCTTTCGAATTCAAATCAAAACATTTAGCTCAAATTCCTTGGGCGTCGCCTTTTTGCATGTAATTTCCCTCGATTTGAAGGAGTTCTTTGTTTCGAAATATATGCAAATATTTTTTGATCCGACATCAAAATGCGAGCGACCTTTTTTGCTGGCACCGCGTCGCGTGCCTGTGAAAGGCATTTTATAAACTAAAAAGCGTTAAATGTCATTTACGGTAACCCAATCCGAGCCGAGTAATGCCACTCATTCCCTGACCATTCCCCTATGCTTCACGTTGTTATCGTTGGCCATTTATACGGTGAAAGTTTTTCACGCCATTTCACTTTGCCCCACCAGCAAATGAATCCCAAAGAAAATAACCCGAAAATGTGCCCTAAACATGCAATCGAAATGGCACAAAGAATACTTTTGCATGGTAAACAAAATAAAGGCAAAGAAAAGAAATGAGAGAGAGAAACGGAAAGCAAAGAATTTGTTTAGATTTATGTATCAACAATGCGCATTTAATATCGAACTTCAGGCTAGAAAATTAAGTTGGCGTCATTTCTATTGCCTACTTTATGGGACTCGCCTCAAATTTATTTGCCATTTGATATTGTTATTGTTATTGTTACTGCATTTGCCAGTGCATTGCTCGTGTGCGTAAATTGACAATAATATGAAATTATTCAATACTATTGAGATAGAGAGAGTGGATGGAGGGGGAGGGAGATAGAGAGTGAGAGAGAAAGAGAGAGACAAGGAGTAGAGGGCTGAATGCAACAATGCCAATAGGCAACATGCCACTGCATATTCAGTTTTAATAATGCAAAAATACAAATGCAAACATTTCCGCAGGGTCCTCCCTGGGATTTGCTGCCTGTTGGGGGAATTGCAGTTGCAGCAGTTGCGCGACAGTTTTATTGCATAAGTCAACAAAAGTCTGTGCCACAAATGTGCCATTGCATTGGTCCAACTATCTGTCTGTCTATTCGACTGCCTGTCGAATTGTATGCGCTGTAACTTTTTTATTGGGTCACCCACACACACACACAACAATACACACACTACTGACTCACCCACTCAAAGGACTGGTGGTGCGTATGTGTGTGTGCTTGTCTGTAAACCACTTGAAAATTGTATTTTCATTTCAATTGTTTATTTATTGCGGCACTTGCTCGCATTCGATTTGCCATTGCTGCAACTCCAACCACAACAACAACAGCAACAATATTAAGTTCTGTTGAAAACAAATTCTGCTACATTTCACCAATTTTTTTTATTAATAATACATTTACATGATGCACATCAGCAAACCCAAAAGCAAATGATATCTCTATATGTGTTTATTTATTTTTGATCCCTTTGATGCTGCAGCTTTGAAATATAAAGCAGATCTATTGCAAAAGAATATCTATATAATTTGTAAAGTATTCTTGTAATATTTAAAGAAAATATCGTGTGTTGGAACAAATTGAAAATAATTGAAGAACAAGTTGCAAAAATGGTTAAGATAAATATACACAATTCGCATTAAATAGTACTTTTAAGAAATTTGGAGATTTCATAGCGAAACGCCAGTGTGGAATGTCAGTTTAAGCTTAAAGAAATGCGTTGTGTTCACCACATTTTACTAATTAATTTTACAATTTGTTCTTTTTCTCGTTTCTGCCACAGTCTACAGTATTGATTGCCAATGAGGCAGCCGAGCCACAGCAGAACTCAGCGTTGCCGCATGCTGGCGGTGGAGCCGGAGGTGGCACTGCTGGAGGTGGTGGCGGTGGTGGTGTCGGAAGTGTTGGTACGCCAGGCTCACCGCTTAGCAGCTCACCGTCCAGCGTTACAATTGCCGCAACAGCAGCAGCAACACTCAATGGCAATAGCAACAGCAATATCCCCAACGATGGCAATGTATCGGGCAACACATCACCAATTGCAAGTGGGGAACCGCTGCTACAAACGCCACCAGCCGCACAACAGCAGCAGCAACAACAACAACAGCAGCAGCAACAACAACAACAGCAGCAACAACAACAACAGCAGCAGCAATCACTCAATATATGCAGCAGTCCGACAGCAGCAACTTCAGTGACCGCCAGCTCTATAGCAACGGGTGCTTTGGCAGCTACCAGCAGCAGCAGCATCTCGACAGGATTACTGCCCACAGCCGGACTAGATAGCAATGCCAATTGTGGTGTGCCCGCGAGCACATCTCAGGTGATTGCGCATCTAAATGCCGCCGCAGCGGCAAGTGGCATTATGACCGCCTCGGTGCAGTCACCGAATGTTGTAACTAGTCTGAGCAGTGCTCTAGTCCCGGCCCAGCCGGTCTCCTCATCGGTGGCGGCTGCCCTTGCCGCTGCTTCCGCTTCCTCGTTGGATGCCAAAAGTCAGCCGAAGCGTTTGCACGTCTCCAATATACCGTTTCGCTTCAGGGATCCTGATCTGCGCGCCATGTTTGGGGTGAGTCTCAAGTGAATATATACGTGTAGAGCAATTTTTCTATAGCCAACTTATTTTTGTTGTTTGCCTGCAGCAATTTGGCACCATTTTGGACGTGGAAATCATTTTCAATGAGCGCGGCAGCAAGGTAAGTTTGCCAGGACCTCTCCCACACCTCCCTTATTCTTATTGTTGCACGATTCATTTAAATTATGCACATAGCGAGCACTTGAATCATAGTGAAGTCCTTTAGCTGCCTTTTGTCCAGCTACGGCCATGTCCGTTGCCAGGGACAACCTTGGCGCATTTAGTTAAAGCTCAAGATATCACTTGGATGTCCTTTTCTCTGTAGCAGCTACAGTTACGGTAACAACAATAACAACAACAACAATAGTACTTTCCACACTTTTCCGTTCACAAATATAATTGCATAGTTACGGACGCTGTTGCCACACGACAGGAAGAATGTGCATAATTTAAAGCGCTGATGCATGCCTCAAGATGCTGTTCTCCCAGCATGTCCTTGGCCTCACCCAAAGTCTGCTCTTTGTGTATATTGTAGCATAGAGTTACGTCTTAGTATAAACTATGTTATTTTTTTTATTGTAATTTATATATATACTGTACCTATATATATATATATATATATATATATACTCTATATGTTTCTTTAATTGCATGTTTGATTGCGAATGGCAGGGATTCGGTTTTGTAACATTCGCTAACAGCAACGATGCAGAACGAGCACGCGATCGTCTACACGGCACCGTGGTTGAGGGACGCAAAATCGAGGTGGGTGCATGCAACCAATACCAATACATACACACAAACTCACAGACACACACACACAAACACATAGATACGTACATCCCGGTCACATGGCAAGCTATTATCTGCAACTAATTGCAAAACTATCACAAGTTTATCATTTACCACTAAAAACAGCAAAAGAAATTGGCTTTCAACTTGCGGCACTTGCGTGTCGACGTCGACGTGACGTTTAACTGTTGTTCACATCTTTTCCCACTGCAGCAAACTGCTGGCTGCCTTTTGCGGGCTTTATCAAACGTGTATTTAAAATCGAATTCATGCATTATCAGCACATTTTGCTTTCTCATTTTAATCAGACTCTGATTCTGATTCTCTGATTGATTTTTAAATTATGCGTGGCCGGGTTTTTATTTGCCTTTAATTAAATATTAATTACAATTATTTTTTCACTCTCTGATTTTCATCGTTTCTTCGTATTCATGTTAAAAGGACAGCTGCAAATAATTGGCATTTAAAATATGCTGAAAATGCGCAAAGTGCCAACAAATTAACTGAGCCGCAACTGTTTTTATTTTATTTCCATATATTATATTTTATTCGACGCGTCAGCGAAACGACAAGGCACAACAACAGAAAGCCGCCTAATTACGTGAAATGCACAAAAGAATTTTATTCGCATTTACCATTTAACATGTAATTGAATTTCAGCTGAAAATGCAATCAAAAAGGACACAACAATAACATTTTCTTTAATACAGAACAATGGGACATATATTTTAATTCAATTTATATCGATTTGTACTAGCAGTATCCATTGCAGTTGCCTTAACACACTCACACACACAATTAAACACTCACACACACTTCATTCAAATGTAATTGTTAACTAACACATAATTTATTTCTACATTCTTTATACATGCGATATGCGATTTGAACAAACTCTATATATATATCTATATAATGTGTATAAAAAAATAAACAAAACCCATCACCAAAAATACCAACCACGCTCGCTGCAACTCAACTCAACTGAACTCGTTACTTTGAACTCGTTACTCGAACTCTCTCGTTACCAATAACCATTGTGAAGGTGAATAACGCCACTGCACGTGTACAAACCAAAAAAGTGACAGCAGTACCCAACGGTAAGTTGCTCTAACAATCACACACACACACACACACACATACACACCTGCTTATATATATACACACACACATATAACACCTACATTGAGCTAAGTGTAAGCTATGTAGCGAAACAAGTTTAAATGTTGAACAAAGAAATGCAATTACGTCTCTGGCCTAGAAGAAGTATAAGAATTGAAAAGCACGCAAACTGCAACTTAAATAGCAACAACAACAAAAACAACAGCAATAAAAGCAGCAACGATACAACAACAATAAAAAACTTTAACTGAAACTGCCATAACATTTCACTGGCCGTTGTGTTTAGTGTTGCCATACTTTTCGTTTATTTTTTTTCTTTCCGTTGAACTTTTCACATCAACTTCTTTTGGTTGGTTCTGCGAAAATTTGAGTTGCCAACGAAATGTTTCGTAATGAAAATGTTTTGCTCTTTGGAAAATTTTGTTGTTTCTTTTGATTTCATTTAGAAGAACTTGTTAATAGAGAGCGTATGCCAAGGCGTTAGGCAATCAAAAACTTGTTAACTGACTTGCCAATGCCAAAACTAACAACTTCTACCGGGCTTGCGGCTGCTAACTAAAACAATGTACATTTACAAACACACACCCAAAAATACACACACACACATACACACACGTCTAAAGTGTTCGCTAAGTTTTGTGTTGTTTCTTTAGTTTATGTTTAAAATGTGTCTGCATTTAAATTTGATACTGATACTGATTATAAACTGATTGAACTACTGATAATGATGAAACAAACAACCCTTTTTTTTTATATTTTGTTTTCTCTCACACCAAACACAGTTGTACTGACCAAAGACGGTGCCATACCGGCTCCAGCTCTAGGTGAGCAAACCTGAGAACAAATTAAAATCAAAAAAAAAAAAAAAAATCATTGAAAAATTAAAGCATTTGTTATATGTGTCTTGTGATTTGCTTTAAGAAAATGAATACTAAAAACAATGTTGTCTATTTCTGTAGGCACCCAAAAACTTCCCATGCATAACCAATAAATGTAACACCCAAACTCTAATTATAATCTCTCTCTCCTGGCATGTTGCATGCTAATGGTGGCATGATAAACCAAAGAAAATCCTCTTTCAAAATTGGCAACACCAAGAAGAAAAATAAACAAACTCAAAATCATCGGCAAAACAAACTATTATCTATGAAAATTATGCAATTAAACTCAATTAAACTGTCCCAGCATGATAACTATCTAAAACTGTTCCCCTGTTCTAAATGACTGTAAACTATAATCTGTACATATAATCGTATATATCAAAACAAAACTCTCTTTCGCACCAATAGAATGCATAAAACTTTCTAAAACAAACATCAAATGTGTTGTCTTCCAAACTATCTCTTCGTGAACGCTTGAGTGAAGTGTGTGAATTTTCTTAAGAAAAGAACTATCTTATAGATATAAAGAGATAGAATAGTACCTCTTGGTGCCATCGTGTGGTATTTCATTCAAAGTTTTTGTCAGTTAGAAGTAAAATAAGTTCTTGGATATTTAATGTTGTGTTCGCATTTGCGCACAATTTCATTTGAAGTTGCGGTTACTTAAAAGTTTTCCCAAGCAGAATAGAAAAAGAGGAAACAAGATGGCAGCAGCTCGAAAGTTGTCCATGCCATGTATAATAAATAATACTACTGATTAAATCGTATTTTCCCTGCAAGTTGCCATTAAAAAGTATTCACAGCGCAAATCTATACTTTAGTTTCGCTCAAATACGATAAGCCGCTTACCAGACCAGACCGAAACCCAAGCTAACCAAACTGAACCTTGAGTTGGCAAAAGGGAAACAGCTCAAACGTTGCCAGCAGCTGCTGCTATGAACGAGTTTTTGCCTTCATGTGGACAGGACATGCAAAATACTTTTGTATCGCCAACAAACTTAGATCCAGACAGACAACTGAACGAAACGACGGACAGGACATGAGCTGCTGCACATGCGACTGAGGCTGCTGGCAACATCTTTGCCTTTTTTTTTTTGCTGTGGGCAGCTTTCTTAGGTGCACATTTCTTGCCTGATTCGTGCTGGCTGCTGTTGTCCTCCTCTGCTTGCCACGTGCACGTAATGCGCTTCATTTGCGTTGCACTAAATGGGAGCTGTGTGTCCGTTGGGATGCCCAACTATTTATGCGGTTACCTACCAGCATATTATGGAAATAGAGGCAGACAGTTACACAAAAGACAGACAGTCAGACTGGCTAGAAGGCACTCACTTTATCACGTTTCGAACTGTGTTCTTTTGCCTGGCAAATGGTTGGCAACATTAGCCTGAAAACAGAAAGGAGAATGCGAATGGGAATGGAAATGGGAGCACGTTGTCCTGCTCGTTACTCGTGGGCTGTGGGGTGGCATTTGTAGTCAGGATAATTACAAATAAACCACAAAGTTGCAAACATGTAGCGGCACACACACATAAATTGTGAGAAAAATAAAACGAAGACAAAAAAAAGATGAAAATATAAAAAACAACTAAAAGTTTTCCTTGAAGACCTGATGCCTCCATGTCCTTTGGTCGTTGCAGAAACGTTTTATTTTTGCTCTATGGCTGTTGTGTGTTATGCAAATGTGTTCGTTTCGCATACACGCATACACACACATATACACACACACACGCTCACAGACCCATGCACATGCACACACGCACACCCTTACACGCTCTGTGCATTTGAAAGAAAGTTTGTCTTCTACTTCGTATGTTGATTTCAACGCTGCACGGCACTTGGCACTCCCCTACCCACTTTTTCATACATAAATGTATATATGTATGTATGTGTAGTTCTTTTATTTTTTCGTTGATCCTTTGACATGTTAAACTTAATGCGCTCTAACCAGCAACTAGGGGCAAGAACAACAACTGACTGCCTCTGCCTGCCTTTCTGCCTGACTGTCTGTCTATCTGACATGTATTTTACTGCATTTTTAGCTAGTTATAACCCTTTTTTTGGAATTTATTTAGATTCGATCGTAAGCAGATTGCTTTCGAAATAACCAAAGTGCGACAGGAAGCATTTGAGCTTATTTGTTATTTAACTAGCATTTGTGTCATTCAGTTGACATTTTTCCATTGCATACTTTTGTGCGCCATAGCATTTGGTGGCCATTTCGAGTCAAGAATTTCGAATGAGAATCAGAGCAGAATGAAATGAATAATAAAGCATGCAAAACGTCAAAAAGAAACTCAAACAGTTGTTAAATCAAAGCAAATATAAACAACAAATTTGTTAAACACAATTCGCTTACAGGCAACTTTTCTGTCTGTTTATACAGATTGCGACTGAAAGCGTTTTGAAGTCGAATCAAGATAATAATAAATAGATAGATAAATAAATAAATGTTTGTTAAATACAAATAAAAATTGCATGTTCTGTGCTAAACCAAAACCACCTCCCCTACTCTTTCCTAGCATCACAGCAAGCTATCAAATACACTGTAACTGCATTAGCACGGCCCAAAACTTGTAAATGTAATTGAGCTGCGTGTCATGTATAAAAATGAAAGCTATTTTGTTTCAATGAAAAACCCAATTTAAATGTAAAACTAATGCAAATATTCTCTCTTGCCTTTTACATGCCTACAACGACAACACAAAAACGAACAACAAATCGTATAAAACATCGAAAAAAAACCTGAATATATATCGATAAATCAAATGGATGCAGTTTGTGTACAATGGCCTGAAGGTAAGTTTTTTGTCAAGTTTGTTACACTTTTTGATGTATTTGTATTTTGAATTTATTGCCTGCAGTATTTTGTTATATATAAAATCCACACACACACACACACAATTGAGCACACACACACTCACACACATATACAGAAATAATAAGTTATCTTTAAAGTAATGTCTGAAATCATTTTCAGTTGTCAAAACTAACTATAAGCCATGGATTACCTTTTAGCATATAAGCGACTAAATATAAATGACAATCATTAAGAGAATTATGTTAGGCAGGTCTATATATAATCTATATAAACTATTAATATATATTTATATATATATATATGGATGGGTTCTTTGACAGGTCGAGAAATCATTTCGAAATTGCATTCAATTTGTCACCTAACTACAAATCTATTCAATTTCATTGTTTTCCATTTGTACATTTATTTATTTATTTTGTCGTTAGGTTCCGCGTTGATCCATATAAACTGTATGCATATATTATACATATCTAATAATTATTATAATAATACATTTTTGATGACTGTTTGTAACTGTTTTTTGTTTATCGTCAATCTTTCTTTTGCATTTAACCCAAATTACGTCCAAAAAGAATTCAAACAAAAATAGAAAATGAAATAATTTTAATGAATTGAAATGAATATTCAAAAAGCATTAACATTCCGTTCGACAAACCGTTATAAAACAGGCGCGTCACCATTTTCTTTTCTAGTCTTGATGATGATGATTATAATATTAAGATCATCTAATGATGGTTATGAATTTAGCATATTGCGGCTGTGTTGTCTTATGCATACTTCCAACTATTTATTTATAAATATATATATTAATTATATATATATCTGAAAAATCAATATTATTATGTTTGATACTTTTCTTTAACCAGTTTTGTTGTATGTGCGGTTTGTTTTTATTTTTTTCTTATGTCCTGAGTTCGTTTTATGTTTTGACATATTTTGGTCTGAACATTGTCGGAAATGCTCCTTAGCGTAATTACTTATTACTTATGTATCCACAAACACACTCACATTCCAACGAACACACACACACAAACTCACAACAATGTATGTAATTGGTAACTTTCGGCGCGTTCCAAGCAGCTTAACTTAGCACTAGACCTAAGCAAAATCCACCAAATCAAATTGCCATTCACTGCATCCCAGAATTCGATATGTAAATACAACATATATACACATACTGAGATACTCTCACACATACACACTCACTCAGAGCTCATCCAAGCATCGAATGATATGCAAAATCTAACGAAATTTATGAACGTGTATATGAACCTTAAGGTTATCGCCTGCCTGTGGCCGCAGCTTGGCCATTTTTGGGGGCGCCCGTTGGGGCTGGAGCGCCAACGTTGACGCCCATGCCGTTGCCGATGCCACTGCCGGTGGCACAAGCGGCAGCGGTGGCTCCATCGGTTGCCCATGGCGGTGCACCCGCGCCGACAGCTGCTCCAGCTGCCACGCCCATTGTGTTAACGTCACGCCATCCACCGCACAGCGCTGTCCCAGCGCAATCTGCAACAGCAACGACACGGCGGAGGTACATTGAAAAGTCTCGATCCCAATTTGTTGAGTGTGTGAGGCAAAAAAAAAGCATAATTCAAAAATTGATCAAAAATCGATTCGTCAATTCACAACCACACACACACACACACCAAACACACACATATATATATATATATACAGAGGAAAACAAGTACAACAAGCCACAAATTCTTAGCTATGAGATCTGTACCATATACATACATATATTCGTACACATATATATTTGTTGTCTTGTTAATTTGGTTACGCATTTGGGTTTGACTATATGCTAAGTATAATATATATTGCATACTTTTTGGCGCCCTTGAGATTGCATTGTTCTACGGCTAGGCACACACACACACCCACAGACATCCACACGTACTATAAACCAATCAATCCACGTACCCAAGAACCGATCAATCAATCAGTCAAGCAACCAATCAATCGACCAACTAGTGGCAAATTCACCTGAAAACTGTAATTAGCTGTTAAGTATGGAAAGGTTTTCTAGCTTTAACAATAGTGTACTTACATACCATACTATATATATTGTATATCGTAATTTATAACGTACCCCCCTTTATCGTATCGTGTGACGGTAGCCAATTTTTTACGCAGCCAATATTTTATTAAGGCATTTCTTTAGAACATTAGATACTTAGCTACTTTCGTACATTCTCTATTTTCATACATATAAATATATCTATCTCTCTCTAACTCGTTTTCTCTCTATCTCTTTCTATTACAATTTCTATGTCTGTTTACTCTCAATATGTTTTACTTACTTTTGCAAATTTGCACGTCTTTCGTTTTATGTTATCATCGCTTTGGCCCAAGCAGAACTCACATAAAATATACAAATAGTTATCGAACATAAAATATAAAAATTACTATTCAATTGTTATTGAATTTCGGAATTCGTTTGTTGCATGCGACAGAAATATTCGGGTATATTTTGATTGCTTCGTTCTGATGCTTTTTCATTTATAAATAGCAAATATTGAAATTAAGCTTGTTGGTAACTGAAATTTGAAATTATCGAACTTTTGCGTGGCTAATAATTTGCATACGAATTACACACTTCAAATTTTAATTACATGCTATTCAAATAAATTGTGTAAAATTTGTTTGGGCTGAAGCCATTCACACATTTCAATAAAATATTGTGTTTCAATTGTGAAAACTGTGTAAAAGTTGCCACAATTTTCGTTTGTAGTCCACTCAATTCGCTTGGTGTTAGCTTGTTGCGGCCTGGATTCCAACTGTTTATTGTGAATCCAATAAAATCCTTTTTAATTACGTTGCAAGCCGCATCGAATGGATATCCATGTACGTGTCAGATATCAAAAGCTGTTTGCAATAATTTATTAATATTTACGCACAGGAGTTTCATAGCTAACAGCTAAAATGATAATCTTGATGCTGCATCACTTGTTGAGCTAACTTTAAAGCTAATTGCTTTACAACTGCTTTCACCATTTACATGTCTCTATATCTCATCTGTAAACTTTCTTTTACTTCGCACTATCACTATACTAGTTTAATATAAATGTTTTTTTTTGCTAGTTTTTGATTGTATTTAAAAAGGTTCAAGGGTTACCGTTAACTTTAGCTGATTCGTACAATTTTCTATATAAATGTATATATATAAATATATATATTATGCTTTGTATACGGAAGTCTCTAACCAATGAACATCTATATAAAAAAAAAATGCGTTTCTTAAAAAGGTCTTGCCACAAACACACGTAAAATATGAATTTTATATATATGTTTATACTAAACTACAGATCGGTCTAATGTTTTTCGTATTGTTAATGGATGATTATAAGAAACCATAAATTTATATATAAAACAAAAACAACTGCGTAGCATTTCTTGGTATTTTAAATGTTATAATGTTAAGTATGTTTCGAACTGAATCCCCCTTTATATGACTGACTTCACGTATGTCTTATGTACTCGTATTGTTATATGTATATACCAAAATCATTTCAGCGCTCAATCGATACTTAAACTATATACATACAAACAGTTACTACATAATGCCTAGTATTTGCTAAACATATATTATATATAAATTATATAAACTTATATATTTACTTATATAAAGAGAGAGAAAACTAACCGCATGCGTTTTATGTTCTTTTCTTTTCCTTTTTTCTACTTTTTGCACACGAACACAATCAAACAAACAAACACACACGAAACAATGTAATGCGTGTGTATAAATATTCACAAACACACATACACACACACACACACACATACTTACACTCATACAAATGTTGTGTACAAATCGTTGCAAAAAAAAAACTAAACAAAAACTATAAAAAAAAAAATGAAAATCCAAAACAAAACTCGTTTGGCCGCCTCACAGCCGCCGTAGCTGCCGCCGCTGCCATGCGTGGAGTTGCCATACAACGTGGACACGTGGGCGTGGTCGGTGCCACACCCTACCATCATCCTCATCATCCGCACCATCATCCGGCGCTGGCAGCCGCCGCTGCAGCCGCCCAGCAGCAACAGCAACGTCAAGTGGCCGCCGCCGCCGTGGCCGCAGCAGCCGCCCAACAGCAGCAGCACCAGCAGCAACAGCAGCAGCAACATCAGCAGCAGCAACAGCAACAACAACAGCAGCAACAACAACAACAGCAGCAACAACAACATGCCGCCGTAGCCGCTGCCGCCGCTGCTCAGCACTCACAGCACGCCGCTGCCGCCGCCGCCGCCCACTCACATCAGCATGCACATGCGCATGCCCTCGCCCCACAACTGGCCCAATTGCAGCCAACGCTCCAGGCCGTCGCCGTGAACACTGCCCAGGGCAACGCTGCGGCTGCTGCTGCCGCACAGCAACACTCGGTGCTGCAACAATCGCTCGCTGCGGCCGCTGCCGCTCAGAATTCAGGTGTGGCGGGCAATGCGAATGCTGCTGCCGCCGCAGCGTATGCGGCACGTCTCTCAGCTGCAACGGCATCCCAAACGCCGGCCGCTGCTGCTGCGGCTGCTGCTTCCATGGCAGCGTCGGCCAATGCGGCCAACAATGCTGCAGCTTTGCATGGATTTGCGCCGTAAGTAGAGACTCCTCCACGTTGTCCCACAATCGTCGACGTCGCAAATATAAAAAAAAAAAAAAAAAAAAAAAAATTATAATACACCAATGTAGACTTTAGTTGTATCTTGTTTTTTTTTTATTTAAATTATCTTAAATATTTTGAATGTAGTTTTAGCGCACTTACTTTTTGTTTATGTGGTGTCTACGCTCGCTCGCTCTCAATCGCTTTCTCAAACAAAAAACAACAACAGAAATAGCAACAGTAGAAGTAGCAGCAGTAACAACAATTGGCAACTCATTGCCTTTGCATGCAACAAATTATCACGCATACGCCATGTTATACCTGCTGTTGCTGCTGTAGCTATAGCTGTTGCCTAGACATGCATACAACACACGCCCTCACACTGTCATTTGTTAACCTACACCCCCATACACACACACATCCCACCTCCTCTAAGTCTCCCACCCTCCAGATCCCCTCATCATCGAGCGCCAATTTGTTTCATAGCTTTAACGTTGTTTTTTGTCTCTCTTTTTTATGGTCTATGCGGTGAATTTTTTGATATTAGCTACCTTGTGTGTGTAACGTTTTTATAAGTACTCGTACTCGTACTCGTAATTTCTTATGCATAGCGTCACATTTGCCTAATGTACTACCATCTAATTGAACCGCAAGTTTAGACTTGTCTCTCTTGTATAAAAAAAACAACTACAACTCAAAAGCAACTCAACAATTAAAAGCAGCAACCAATTAACGCACGGCATCAACAACTATATAAACTATTAATTATTTTAAACATATATCATATAATATATCTTTGACTGAGAGCAGTTTTTTGGCATCGTTAACTACATCTATTTATATATTTATTTATTGTTTTTTTTTTTTCAATTAATTTGGTTAAAGGGAACTACGTAATTGTATATTGTGTACCACTAGGCGTATGATGAATTTGATATTGAAAAGTTATTTTGATGCGTCTGCTGCTGCTGCTGTCGCGCATGTTTCCTCAATATTCTTATTATTTATATATATTATACACATGTTTATTTTGTTATTACTGTGGCTGCTGTTCTAAATAACTAAATTAAATAGCGTACGAATGATGATAACCAATTAAACAATATGAATTCTATCCAAAACTAATTAGCTAGGTGCATGAGTGTCTGTTCTGTCGAATCGAAAGCCATCGAGCAAGACATGTTTTTTCGTAGTTGTCGCAGGGCAAATGGAATGTATACGCCCACTTATATGGTTGGTTATCTTTGTTCTACTTATCATTTACTTATGCATATGCATTACCTAACTAATCAGCTCGTCATCAATTAGGCCAGATGGGATGCAGAAATAGATACATAGTTAGGTGCGTCAGTTGATAGGCAGTTTAGGTATCTGGGGTTCGTTTAGGAAGGGGATACGCTAGGACTTTATTACGTTTTCAGTTACGCCTTAAGTTTCAGCCATTTTTACCCAATGCACCTGGTACAAAAATACAAAAACAACAGACTGTGGAAAAGAGGTAAAGTTCTGGCATAAATTAAAATATTGTGTTTTTCTTTTTTGTATTTGAAATTGGTAAGCCAAAACTTTGCCCTTATCCCGAACGTCTGCTCATAGCGCCCCAAAGACCAAATACCCACACACAAGTGCGTTAAAAAAATAAATCAAATAAACTATGCAAAAATTAAATAAATAACAATTTTTGAATTTTGCTTTAAGTGCCAATAATGACATCCGATTCAGATCAATTAAAAAAATTAACAATAAATATATTAAAACATTTGCTCTGACTCGGCTGTCATTAAGAACATGATAGAATGTAGTAAATGGAAAGAGTTATTAATCTATTGCCTTTATTTTATACTTCTTTTCGACACACACAGCGTATACTATGATCCCTTCTTAGCAGCTGCTGCTTCCGCTGATCCAAATCTACGCTTCCAGGTAAGTCCAGTAAACATCACGTATTCCCTGCTAGAATTAGGCATAGCATTACTTTTAGTATTTCTTAAGCTATTGTTAGTAATCGGTCTAGTTTAAGCTGGCTGGCTAGCTAAACTGAAAACCCTAATTTAAAATTACCAAAAAAAAAAAAAAAAAAATATAAATAAAAAAAAAAGAAATATATATACATATATATATTATATATAAATTTTACAGGCAGCCAAACCGGTCACTGAAGTTCCAGCCGCACAGCCAGCCGCCATATTAAATGTAATGAAACTTATTTAAATTAATACGCTAACCGAACAATGCAATTCCGAATTAAGAACGCTGTCTAAACTACTCGTATTTATTATACATATTATCTCGTACATATACTACATACATTTTATATTATTTATACTTTTACATTTTGATGGTAGCTTGTGAAAAGACACCAATTGATCGATTATTTACACACTTTTGACTTGGTTTTTCGAGCAGATTTTGTTTCCTTTGCATTCCAAAAAACTAACGACGCGTTTTAATTTCGCTGTGTAACAAACTATGAAACACACTCTTTATGTATCTACAAACACATTGAGAAACCTTTTCTCTCATTTATTTACTTACTTACATATTTTGTTTTACTTTGGTATCTGGTCGTGCAAATGCGTCTGTAAAATTTGGTGATATACAAGCGTATATTCTCGTACTCGTACTTACATATAAAAAAAAAATATAAACAAAATCACAATATTATTATTAATTATGTTAAATAGGCCAAGTGCTAGGCGTCATTTACTAATCACCGTACATAAATATAACTGCTTTTATGTATTTATGTATTTATCCATTGTGATTGAAACACCTAAGTCAACTTCAACGTACATATAATGCGATTAATTATTTGCATCCTTACTTCATTTTTGTTAACGCAACTATTATCCTTTTCACATTATTACACGCGTAGTACAACAACAACAACTGTAAGAAACAACAAATGCTTTGATCAGCAGCCCACACAAAGGCGCATTGCATATTCTCAGGCAGCATGCCGCTCTGTCTCTCTTAATCTCGCTCTCTTTGTCTCTTTCAATCTCTCTCTCTATTTATAGTTCAATTTGAAAGAGATAAGAAGTTCAGTTTTTAAGTTACTCTTGAAATTTCTCACGCTACTTTTCGTTTGTTTGTTTCTCTTTTGCTTTTGCAATCAATAATTAAATATGTATTTATATATTCTTGGTAAATATATACATACAAATCTATAATCTTAAGTAGCATATAAATAATTATTCTTCAATGCTGTGAACATTTTTCGTAAATACTAAGAATGTATTCTTCTTTTTGGTTACTTTTTTCACGACTGTTACAACAAACGCAACAACAACCACAACAACAACTACAATAATCGTTACAACATTATAAAATCGAAAAAATAATCGAAAAAAATACAAAAATTATACCAAATATATATCGAAAAACTTACAGCGCCGCACTGTGACTACGCTAAACAGTACCCCACATACGATCAACCGCATTCCGGTACCACAGAATGTTTTGGTAAAAATAATCATTTTTAGCTAGCAACATTTTGATAATTGCAAAATATAATCGTACTAGATCAGTTTGTTTGTTGTGCCCCCCATTTTTATGTTTTGTTTCTACTTATATGCGTGTCGTCATTCCTCAATTTATCTATCTATATCTGCGCTTTATGTCTTGCAACCACATCTAAGTTATGATCTTAACCCTAGTTGTAATCGATATATGCTATAAGTTCTTTATGATACCCTGCACATTTGGCGCTTTGTTTGTAGCATTTCCTTAATAATTGTACTTATATTATGTATATTCAACGGATCTTTGGCATCTTGGGTTGTGTAGTTCGGATTCGCTGGTCATCGCCCTGAATATTTTACTTATTTTTACTTATAATATATATATTTAAAAAAAACACACTCTGATTTAATTTGTTTGCACTCCTTTTACGTTATCTTTTTATTTAGTTTGGTTTAGGTTCTTAACTCTTTTTGCCATTTTGCTCTCTCTCTCTCTATCACCTGTCGCTAGTTTTGTCGTTGCCGATGCATTAGTTCTTTGTGCGACCCCTTTAACACACAATTTGCTTCACATTATTCCAGGCCACTGCTCCGCTGTTAAAGACACCCCTGTCTCAGGCCCAGCAGCAGGCGTATGCCACGGCGGCCACCACCTACACGGCGGTTGCTGCCCGGGCCGCCTACGGCGCAGCTGCCGCTGCAGCCGCCCAACCGGCACTCGCTGGCTATGCCACCGTAGCGGGGTAAGTTTCCATCACAATATGCCATCAACTCCATCAGTTGCTACGAGTATCTCAGCCGAGACTGAGCTGCTTCCCATTTACAACATTTCTCACACACAACTCACAGTTAACCCACACAATTCAAAGAAATCCAACAAATCTAATCCAACTCATTAACTTAAACTAAAAATGGTTCCTAGATGAAAGCTAGTCTTAGCTGTCTTTGTGTAGGAAGTGACAAAGAGCTCGGTTATCTAATTTGATTAAGCATAGCAATAACAAGTATCTTCCTAATTACATATGCTAAGCGGGAATTAAATCTATTGAAAAGTGGTATTAATTAAGATTAGGTAAATATTGTATTATTTGAAGTGTTTATTAATTATTTATAGATTTTTATTTTATATTCCATTATTTTTATTGTTTAATATTTATTTTATTAAATTATTTAACATTCAATTAGAATTAGCTATGTTTGTTTTTGTACTTTTACATGCATAAATTTATAAATTATTTATTTATTTACTGATATTTTACTAATATTTTATTTATTTGTTTCAAAATAAAATAAATTAATTTACCTAGATTATCAGTTAGTTCCTTCAATTTTCTTTCAATTTCTCAATTAATTTGATTTAGTTTGCACATCTTTCGTATTGTTATTTAAGCTCTATAATTTAATTAACATTTGACTAATTTATATGATTTCCTTCTCTTTTGGACAAATTGAAAATATATAAAATCACCTTTCAAGAGTAGCAAAAATCTAACACCGAAAACTGAAGACGTTAAACTAACAATTGAGCTCTTTTGCAAAACAGTATCAAAACTAAACAATTTTTACTAAGAAACTGGGAAAATGATGAAGACAATTTGATTCAAGACAGAAGAAAGGAAATTTCAAACTGAAACTGTGGAGAACAATGATTAAAGGAATAACATTAACAACTAACACAAAACAAACTAAGCAAATCTAACCATAACTGGAATCACCAATCAACCGTTGCCTTACTAAACAGATTAATAACAGTAAATGTAGTATTTAAGATTTAACTAATAAGATGCCAACGAAATATTTCTAGTTATGCGCGCGAATATGCGGATCCTTATCTTGGACATGGCATTGGACCCGTACCTGGCTATGGGGTAAGTTACTATCTTAAGTTCTAATCACTTCATAATTAAAAACATTATTGCTTAAAATGTTACTTACTTTTTGTTTTTCCAAACTCTTCTATTATTTTCTCTATTAGGCAACCATGTATCGCGGTGGATTCAACCGTTTTACGCCATATTAGAAAGCTACACAAGTCAGCCAAATAATGCACTTGGACTACTCTCGAAAATGCTCAATGTATGAACAAAAATTAGACGTAAATACTCGTACTCCTCCTCTACAGTGCAGTAAGTAGCAGTTAACTCTAAACCGATAGATGCAGATACTCAATCCACACTGAACAGACGCTCAAAGATGAATAAATACAAATTGAAACCCACACTCAATATGGAGAGTTGAAAATCAAAGCTAAATTTAGCCAGAACAAAAACAAAAACTGTGGCAAATGCAGCAAAACAAAAACAAATCAATGTCGTCCAAAACAAAAAAAAAAAAAAAAAAAAAAAAAAAAAAGAAAAGAGTAAAGAAAAAGAATATGCAGTATAAACAAGATATTTAAATGGCAATTAGTTTGCAAAACATGCTTCATGCGTAGATTTTTACCAAAAACAAAAGCTGAAATTTTTGTGCGGCAAATCAGAATTTATACATACAAAAATATATATATACATATATATATATGTATTATATATACCTTCGGGAATATGTATAATTATTATACCTATAGTTATTGTATTTGTATATCAAAAAATGAGCAATTTTTATGTATTTTCAAGCTGCATACTCAAAACAAAACAAAAACAAACAAATATATATTTTTTGTTCATTAAGTTAGCTTTATATTTATGATTATTTTTGTTTCATGTAATTGTTACATTTAGCATTGTAGTTTGTAGACATCCAAAAGCAACAAAAACAAAATCTATATTATTTTTCTATTATGTACGCAAAAAGCTATTGAAAAAAGTTGCCAAAACAAACAAAAATAAATACTGCAAATATATATATATATATATATATATATATATACATATATATAAATATATACTTTCGGAGCACCATCAGATTTTATCCATTACATTTATTTCTTTTATAACTTTACAACTCCAAAGAATACTCATTTTATAATTGTAAATTTTCAAAAAAAAAAAACCTTTTGTCAACGAATTTATTTTTAATGCTTTTAATATTTTTGCTTTTGCTTTCTTATTGTTCCTAGTAATTTATTTGGCAGCTAAAATGCAAAGTCAACTCAATGAAATTGCTCAACTTGTAGCGAATAGGTACTCGTAATTGCAAAAGATCAACACGTAGACATATCCTTGGAATATACAATAATAATTACTTTAATGCGGCCCTAGCAGCAAGCTAAAGAATGATGAGAAATAAACTACAAATAATAATACATGATAGTTTTTAACTTCAAGCTTCCAGTGACAAAGAAAACTCTGAAAACAAATCGTGAAAATTGTGTAGTAAGCATTAAAATTAAACAACAACAAAAAAAATGAAACCATTTTTAGCTCTTAACTCCGTAGCACTTTCTTTGTGTGTTGTGCAAAATCAAAAACAAAATTGAAAAAAAGAAAAAAATACAAAAACGATAAAAACCAAAATTTATAAATTATAAAACTTCACGTCGTTTCAGTGTTGTTAATTTTTCGGCATAGACCACAAAACTTCCCTAAGCAAGCTAAGAATTTATTTTACACACACTATAAAGTCTATAATGCACACAATTAACTTTCAACGTTGTGTATTTTCAAATGTTTGTCGGTGAAAAGAGAAATGGAAACTACGAAAGCTCTATGAAAATGCTCAAATAAATATTACAATGTCGTTTTCTATTTCAATTCTTAGACAGCTACTGTCATCAAATTTATACTAGTTGTTTATAAACAATCTATGCTAGAGCGAACAAATATCTTTGATTAGTTTTTGTGTGTGTGTAATTGTGCAATCGTTCTTTAGGTGTTCCTTTCGAATATCTTCTTATAACTTGCAAGTAAGTCTATATATATACTCATATATATACGTAATACATACGTTTATGCTCCATTTGAGAGCCAGAGTTATCTATTGAGTCCAAAGAGCTTCAACTCACTGTCACCCTGTCTCAGATTGTACATATTTATTATGAATTTTCTTTTTAAAACACGCTTACACACACTCTTACTCGCACACACACACAAACAACAACTTGAAGCAATTTATGTCATATTCAGTTTTGAAATATTTACACAATGTTTCTTTAAATATTAAACAAACAAAAAAACAACAAAAATTACAAAAAAAATTATATATAATAATGTTTTAAGCATAATTACGTTGACATTTTTCAAGCCAAAGTTTATATTTAATAAAAAATGATTTTTAGTTAGATTTAGTTCTTATGCTGATGACAGATACACAAGAATAAAAGTAAGACAAATGATAAAAAAAATTAAATAAATGAATAAATAAAATCAAACCCAACAATTGCCAAATTAAATGTAGCTTTCAGTGAATTAAATAGACACGTAATTAAATTTAACAAATTTTTAAAATAGCAAAGATATTAACAAAATAGATATACAAAAAGTATTGCATACTTTTTGGCCGCACACGAAAAAAATAACACTGAATTAAGAATAAAACACCTTTGGGTTTGATCAACAACAAGGCGAAATAAACCAAGTAGTTATTAAAAACTTACGAATAATAGATACATATATAACAATTTAATAAACTCAACTTCCACCGCAAATTTTTTAATACAAAAACAAAATGAAAACACAATTTTTGTCTTAAGCAAGGTATGAACAAAAAATCAACATATAAATATGTAAAATGCAACTGCAAATGCAAACTCAATCAAACACTGCAGCTATATATATATATATATATATATATATACATACCTACTTATAAAAGATAATATTTTAATTATTATTTAATATTAGACTTTTCTGTGCGCCCATCCTCCTCCCATAATTCCCCGCAGTCAACCCATTTAAACACCCAGTACAAGAGCAAGAATGAGAATGACGAGAATCTGTAAGCTATAATCTATAATCTGTGTAGTTTAGCAATAAGCCAACGCCGCTTTTGTTCACTTTCACATAGAGCATACGCATAGGCGTTATATAAATTATAAATATAAACTATAAATATATATGTATGGATACATATATATATATATATTATATGAGAAAACTCTAATCTTTAATGATGTGCCAAATTGTAAGTTGTACCATTTGTTTTTATGAATGGGCAAAGCAAACAAATGCAAAACGCAAATTGAAATAAAATAAAATAAATACATATATAAAAAAAAAAATTACTAAAACAAACAACAACAAAATCTCAAGAACAGAATTACCCCTCCCCAGAAATAATGGATGAACCTATTTGATTTTTCGACATTTAGATGATAATGGAAAATATTTTTAAAATTTAGCATTGTGTATAGAGACGAAAGTTAGGAGTCAAGCGTCCCCCCAAGCAGACGCTTCCTTACAAACAAAATTGATAAAAGAACAGAAGAGACGAATAGTATTATATTAGCGGACTCCCGCAACAATCAGTCATACAGACACCGACACATACACTCACAATACACACTGCAGCTCCCCCAATGAGGGAGACAAAACATGCTCAATAATCATATTCTTACTCCCTTTATCTGCATTCACATTCATTTATACACACCCACACACATACACACACAGATATGGAAAGAAACACAGCATAAATGGCTATAAACAAGAGATAAATTTCATTAAGCAAAAACTATATATTGGTTTATATCAATTTTCAATTTGTAAGGTTGTGACAAATTGTAAACAAACATACAAAAACAAAATAAAACAAACAAAAACAAAAAAAAAATGGGAAATCACTTGAAAATCGTGCAGATAATGTAATAATGTATGCGAATGGCAAGTAAAATAGCAAAGTGAAACATAAAACAAAAAAAATATTTGAAATTCATACAAACGAAAAAAAAAAAAAAGAAAATATGCAATAAAAATAAATTTTAAAAATATGAAATACATATTGAACTTGGCATTTAATTTATTTACAATCATATTGATGGAGTACTAATATCAATGTTATTTGCAATTGATTAACACTTTTGGCTTAATTTGCAAACAAACCGTTGGAACCTGAAGGCGCAGCAGTTCGACGAGGAGAAAGGTACCACATGTTGTATGAGTGATGACATCACGTAAGCAAACAAATGAGAACTCTGAGATGTTTCCGTCATCGTGTGGGGTATGGAAATATGCAAAGTTCTTTTGTGGCAAAACGGAAACCTTTTGCTGTTTCTCCTCACATTATACACAGAAAACAATTGGCGATCAATCAACAATTTGCACCTTTTCTTCTTTATGCCATTCCATAGCTATTAAAGTTGATGTGCGGTCATTACAAACATTTAACACCTGCTAAGTCCGCAGTGAGTGCGACATGCAAACGCTATTACCCCGATTAAATCAAATAGGCCACGCAGCGAGTTCGCAAAGGCTTCTAATTATACAAAGTTTCACATTTGATTGAAGAGTCGCCAAACACACACATACATTCTTGCACCCACAACACACACACAGATACACGCACGCATATCCGTTATGTAGTTCGGCTCTGTTTTTAAATGGGGCATGACAAACCAGTCGACCACAGGAAGTAAACGCCCCAGTCCCTAGTTTGAATGCGGCAATTCAGTTTGACGCTGCCACTGCCACTGCCACTCACAGTCCCAGTCGCAGCCACTGCCCCATTGACCCTGTGGCTGGCGCAGCGACCAACAGTGTGACATAATAAATTATGCTGCATAGCAATGATTAATTTGAGTTCTGCATGTGACATGACAGGCCGCGAGGTGTGGGCTACCCAATCAAATGCATACAGAATGAGTACTTGGAATTGGCTAACACAGATACACAGGCGCACACACACACACACACAGGGAGAGGGAAGCACACGCAAACAGGCAGTCGCTCCACTTTCCATTTTGGGCCAAAAAGAAATCAAAGTTTGCCCCCCTGGATATTGGCCATTTCAGAATGCTGTGTCTTCTTCCCGTTAACCATCTCTATCCTTGCTCTCTTCTATTCTGTTTTCTATCTGTGTATGTGTGTGTGAATGTTTGAATGTCCCGCTGGGGCCAATGAATTATTACGTGCAATTATTTTCTAATTAATTATTTGACAGCGTTGTGAACGACACCATGCTGTGATAATTTCAGCATTGACTATGGAACATATACCCCTAATGGCAACCATTAAATTGGCGAATGCTGCTCTCTGATTCTTGGCACTAGGCAATGGGGAATGCGGCTAAATGTCCATTCCCCATCTTCCTATATGCAGCAAAGTTGATATAAGAGCTACTTAAATATTAAGTATGTTGGCCGTAAATAAAGTAGGCCAATTTTCAGATTGAGATCGAAGACAACAACCGACAACGAAACTGCGATTCAATTTCTGTTGGAGCTCAAGTTACGTTGATGATTTTGTTGAGAGCTTTAATCAATAACTGATGACAGTTTATTAATGATATGGACTTAAACTGCAAATTGCGTCAAAAGCAGGGCCTCAAACTGGGAAAACACAGCCACAACTGAAGCTTAATAGCATAAGTTATAAATGTCCTTCAAGTCCGAGAATATATAAAGTAAGTCTACAGTTTCGGAGTCTCGTGGGAAAACAGTAATTCATTTCATTCTCTGGATTTGCGAATAATGATAATGATAACAACAAATATATTTATCACGCAGTACAATTATTTATTTTTAAGGTAATCCTAAAAGAAATCTCTAGATATTTCTACGGAATTTAGAAAAGCATAAGATTATGTATACATAATTAGTTCCTATGTAGATAAAAACAATTAATTGTATTTTTCGAGTTGTTTAAAAAGCTCTGGAAAATCATTTGCTTGCACCATTTGGTGTGTGTTTGCATGCCGACAATTATAGAAATCCCAAAAACATGGAAATACCTATCAGACACAATAGCTTTTACAGACTGTTTACAAGGCCATAACATCCTGCAAGAGCCGCATGCAATCCAGCAGATACGAGAGAACTGATGCGCCCAGTTGGCCAGTTGGCCCCAACACTTCACGCCAATTGCTGGGCCGCACATGACCCCCTGTTGCTAACCGCGGCACAAAAACTAATTACATTATTTCAAGCTGATGCAATCAAAGAGTGCGTTTGCCCCCACCATGGTTGACCCCAAAGGCAATACACGGTTACGGTTCAATTGAAACGTTGAACTGGGGCCAGCAAAAAGACCCTGCATCCTCATAGGCATATACACATACACAGAGGGATTCGGGGAGGCTGTGGCAACGCGAAACATGGCGCTGCATGCAACTCACTACAAAAATGCATTGGACAAAAGAGCAACGCGGTGGGGGGCTTGAGATTGGGATTGCAGATTGGGGATTGGAGATCAGCAACAAGAACAACCGAAAGTGGGCAACGCGCCATTGTTGGCTGCTTTACGAGTCACATGCGAGTATCTGTGTGTGTGTGTGTGTGTGTGTGTATGTGTGTGCCTGCGTTGGATTAATGCTGCCAGCTGCGCTACGCTTGAGCTACAATAACAACATGAACATTGTGGAAACAGAGACGATGAACCACCAATAATTCAGTGGCAAAGGTTGAGCATAAAAAACGCAACAGCTGTAACGCGTTGCAAGGCTTGCCGCTATTTATTGTTGCATGTTGTATTTGTCTGTTAATTGCCAATGCAGCGGCAATAAAAATGCACGGTACAAAACGCACACACACACACACACACACACTGACAGAGTGGGAGATACAAAGAGAGAGAGAGAGAGTCAGCTGTCATATTTTTGTTGCAATTAACAATGTTGTGGATGCATCCATTTCAATTAGGCGCATTTAAATGCATCTTTAATTAGGCCAAATTCTCTAGATTAAAGCATTGCGATGCAACAATAATAACAACAACAAATGGCTAAAATATCTAATTAATCAACAATTGCTGTACAGTCAAGTGTGTAAAGCAGCGCACCGAGTGCCTTCGCTTTTGCTGTGTCTGCACTTTGCACTTTCCATTCACCACTCTCCACCCGTCTCTCTTCATTCTGCAATCTCCGCTTTGCGCTTTTAATTAAAAAAATGAAATTTCGCTGGGAGTTCGCTTTGCATTTTGCCTTTCAGTTTTGTTCGGTACGAAGCAACGATCTGCAGCCAACAACCGATGCAACCAAATTGTTCCGCTCAAAACCGCAAAATCTCCCTACTTCGAGGCGAAGTGTAAACGAAATTGCTATCAGAGCAACATTAGCCACACCACAAGCTCTGCATGCATCATCTGTATTAGTACATACTATTGGTATTTGTGTGTGTGCGAGTCTCTTTCTGACCCGCTCTCTCTCTATCTATCTCTCTCTCTCTCTCTCTCTCTCTCTCTCTCTCTCTTAATGTTTCTGTGTGGGTTTCCGTTTCTGTTTGCTTTGGCATTTGGCACCTTGACCACATTTTCCACTTGTCTATTGCAACATTGTTATTGCTGTCATTTTTGCTGTTGTTGTTATTGCAGCTGCAACTGCTGCTTTTGGGCAAATCGGTTCGATGAGCATCTTAGCCACAAAATAAATGCCTTGCCTGCCTCAAACCGTATTTGATTGTGTAAATATTTAGTTTCCCATTGGACAATCAACAACATTTCCCAACGCATTTCTCTTGCCAATTTCCCATATACACAAATTGTTGGCGTTGAAGCCACAAAAATGTGTGTTTCAGCAAAATTTTGTGGTTATCATTTAACAATTTTAATTTTAACTGAGAATGCAAGCAACTGTATTTATTTATATTTATAAATGTCCAAAAATCAACATGCAATTCATATTTCAGATGATACACTTGTGCCCAAAATATACTATATAAATGGGTAGAAATTCTGTTGATTCTTTTTGATACTCTTGATAAATTGAGTTAAATTGATTTATTTAAGTTACAATTTTAAAATTTCAATTACTCTGCCAAAATTGAATATAGCAACCAAATTTATAGCATAGATTTAAAAAAACAGAAGATTTATAACGAATACCCTAAAAGTATGCTATACAAATTTTAAAACGCTTTAATTGATCGATAGGCTTACATTCTTATATTTTACCTTACGAATATATGAAATCTTTCAGATACATCTTTCTGTGATTGCCTACGTGACGATGCTCGTTCACCCCAGGCATTTGCCACAAATTTTTGATCAATTCTGAGTGATTTTAGCTTGACCCACTGCAATTGCCGCATCATTACATTTGGCGTATGGGGAGGAAATCCTTTTAGGCACCTAAGCTGCCATTTGCAAGGTATATAGCTATTGCTCCCCCTAGCTGCACTTAGTGCCTTCTGCGTCACATACAGATGTTGGCTCTGACCTTAGAGAAATGCCATAACTCAAATTGCGACGTTGCCTTCACACACACACACACACACACACACACACTTTCTATGTCCTTCAGCTCCTTCAACTCATGTCTGTCTTCGGCATTATGCAACGCTGCCATGCAGCAATTTTTCAAAAATTCAATTGTATATACAATTCAATTTGTGTGATCAACAACGTCGACATTGACAGGCCCTTGGGGGCGGTTGTGGGCGGTTGTGTGCAGGGCAGCCCACATATCAGGCGTCAAAACTCTAACAGCGTTACAAAGCACTTTGATGTGGCATGAATTTGCGGGCAAACGAGCTGTACGGTTGCCAGGAGAGGGGGAACAAGGCGTGATTGAAACTCTCAACGAGACCTCCAGGGCAGTTCCAGTAAAGTATAAAATACTCGAACTTTTATGCTGTTCGCTGTCAAGTAAATGGCCAAATAATTACGCTAATTACGCGAGCCAGCCATATTAATATAAGGATCCGAATGCCCCCAAGCACAGCAATATCCTGCCAAGTCCTGGCCACAACTCTGTGGCCATCAATCACTGAAACAGTGCGCTTCCTCGTTTATAAATAAATCATAAAAACCCAACAACATCAGCAACAATAGAGTTCTAAGCGTTGTCCTGGCTGCGGTCGTCAGGCGCTTAGCCAAAGATCCAACTGAATGGGTGTGTGAATGTGCGTGTGTGTGTGTGTGTGTGTGTGTAGTGGGTGTCGTGTTTGTCCTGCTCTCTGTGTGTGTTTGTGGTTTTGTGGTTTTACTGGTGGTGGTTGACGCTTTTAACCATACTCACACTACTCCAGTTGCTGCTACCGGAACTGGGCGTGGTCGCTGCGTGGGAAGTCCGCTCCACTGCGTATGACCGTTTCCAGGATATACGAGAGATGTCTGTACCTGTACCTCTGCCTACGACTTTTACCTCTGCCTCTGAAACCGACTTTGTGTTCGAGTTTACATTTACATTTGTGTTTGTGTTTTTGTGTGTGTTTCATTACGAGCTCAACGGCACTTAGCACACAATTTAAGCGGCTTTGGATTTAGCTGTTGTCGCTGTCAGTTCCATTCCCCTTTTATACCCTCTCTCCCTGTCTCTCTCTCTCTCCTCTCTCTCTCTCTCTCTTCCACTCTCTCTTTCTCTATCACTCTGTCTCTCTCTCTCTCTCGCTCTGCCTTCTTCTTTTGCAGCGAACTTAATATACGCCTCTTAAATGTGTTACTTTTCACACTGCCAGCTTTGGGTACTCGTACTACCCATAAATGCCTAAATTATTCACTACCTTTTGGCGTGCTGCAGTCAATTTGGCCATTTGCCCAGTTTCTAGTTCATTCCCATCACAAGCCGTTGGCACATGCACTTGCATTATGCAATTATTACATTTTTAATTTCCATGTCGAGTCATTTAAAATAATTGACGGCATCCAAAAGGGACGCCCTAGATGGGTGTTATCCAGAGCTTTTTTCTATGTCAGTGAAACGTTGCCAAAGGCCAACACTCAACAAGTTGTTAGCAGTTAGCAGTTAGCAGTTAGCAGTGTGCGTGTGTTCCCAATTTGGTAATGTGAAGCCAAAAAACATGTGTCTTGTGAACTTGGCAACATTTTTCATCAAGATTGGCACTGAATGGCCTCTTCAAAAACCAGGGAAAGTGTGCCAAGAGTAATAATGGCATGGTTATGACAGTTATTAGGAAATAAGTAGTTGAAGAGTAGAATAATATTGAAAGAGAAGGCATCTCGAGAAGGGAGAGGAACCCCATCTTGAACTAACATTAAGACAATTACAATTTCGACAATTCCGTATAATTTGATTTTCCAATTAGATAAACAGACGCTGCTTATTTAAAGCGGATTCATTGCAGTCCTGTAATTTGACAAGCTGCCACAGTTCGGATTGCATTTGACATGGATGGACGCGCTGTGTTATCTGCGTAATTGTATTAGCTGCCTCCGTTCTGGCTATCACTCAACATAAGCGCATTATAACGGCTCATAAACTGGGCCACCTTGCCCCCCCACCGCCAATCTAAGCTAACGTGGCAGCCATTGCGATTTGTTCGCTCGTCCAATCAGACAATTACATATTACAATTACACGAGCAGCTCAATGAGGCGAAATAAATTGTATGTGGCAATGGAGAGGGAATTTACTGGGGTGGGGGGAGGGGACGTAGGGGAGAGTGGTTGTACTTGAAGTGTAACTAAACGAGGCCTCAACCCAGCCTCGAAATGGCTTAATTGTTGTGCACGCGCCCCAAAAATGTTGCCCTCAACAAGTTCGGGAAAATCAATAGGCCACGAGGCAGGAACAGATCGTGGTGAAGGTAGTGGGTAGAGGGGAGACGCCTTATTAATTGGGTGGTGTTACAGCGAAAAGGCTGCAAATACTTTCACGCTCGTTTCAAGGCGGCTACTAAGGATAAGAATATTTGCGTTTACCTTGTGCCACTGCCACGTGCTCAGCAGTCATTGTCGTTGCTCTAATGGCTGCACGGCACGCAAACTGAGGCAACAACATGCGGCACAAGGCAGCAAGGCTGACAAAAATTTCCGCAGACTGGGCACATGGCTCTGAGACTAGGACGCTCCCAAAGACAAGCATCTTGAGGTCTTTACTTTACTTTACTTTTGCTAAGAGTATTAGCCAGATGTCTGCGTGTGTGTGTGTGTGTGTGTGACTGTGTATGTTTCTGTGCATGCGTGTGTGCGTGTATTTAACTTTTCAACTTGCAACTGGGTAGCAGGTGCTTGTGTGCAGGATTTATGCTGGACACTCACTGATTTCACTGGCGGTCAAGGCTGACAACGCACCTGGGCATCGTCGCCGTCAAGTCCCAGAACGACTTCCAGCTCCAACTTCTGCCACACTTCCAGTTCCAATGCCAGCCACGGTAGCTGCTTGTAAATTTATGTCCATAAAAAGGTATAAAAAAAAAAACAAAGCGGCAAATGTGTTGTGTAAAAAGGACGACGTTGAAAATAAAATCAACAATAAATTTTGCATGCAGCAACATTACGAAACAATAGCGAAACCCACTGTCCCATCCCTCCGTTCGCTCTCTTCTTATTCCTCCTCTGTCAGTCTCTGTCTTCATCCCTGACCCTTTCAGCCATTCAGCCTTTCTGTCTTTCTCCTCTGTGTGGGCGTACAAACTGCAATTGGTATTTTTATTGCGTGCTCAACACGGCGAATGCGTAATATGAGTACAAGGCTGCCATTTGGCAGGACATGCAGACGACGACGTACGGGTTTTTATAGCCTCTTTTGACTTATGCGCCATAAAATGTCATAAA
This sequence comes from Drosophila funebris, assembly GCA_018901825.1. Classification (NCBI taxonomy): domain Eukaryota; kingdom Metazoa; phylum Arthropoda; class Insecta; order Diptera; family Drosophilidae; genus Drosophila; species Drosophila funebris. Next base: position 8,499,838 of record JAEIFK010000688.1, read on the forward strand.
ATGAAATTAAATAAACGAAATGTTAAGCTCATTTTTACATATTGACTGCAATTTCTATCAAAAAATTTGACACAGCTATCGGAAACGGAAATCGCTAGGACACATAAAAAATGTTGCATAGCGGTTTTTATTGTATTTTAGAGTGAACCAAATAAGTTTGATAAAGAATATTAAGCGATATGTATAAATGAACAAACATAAAAGAAGGTTTCATAACACTTAATACATTATTTAAGAAGCACTTAAAATGATGCATTAAATCTGTAAGATGATATAGAGATTAAATAAAATATAATTTTTTTTATTATACTATATTTTTTTTTTAAATAAATTAAAAATTCAATTATATTAAAATAACAATAGCAATATAATATAATATAGTTATAATAATAATAACACAATTTTCATTTATGAATTAGAGAGTATTAATCAGGTAAATTTAAAATATAATTTTATATGGATTATTTGCTTTCAGTTCTTTGGCCTCTTTAAATTGTTTGTCATTTATATTTTGCTATTGAAAAAGAGTTCATGGTCTGCTAATTTTGTCTTAATGCTGAGCATTTTTTTATGTTTATGCGTGCCGCGTGCGTTGCCTGAAAATGTGAGTGGGCGGGGCGATTACGTGAGGTACATCAAAGTAACCAAGAGACGCGCCCACTTTTTACGCTCGAGGCAACGCGAAGCTCTCGATGATGAGCTGCAAAGGGAGTTTTGCAAAATGAAAATGGGAATGGAGTTTCGAGCTTTGGGCTTTGGGCCACACAGCTTGGGTTAAGGCTAAGCTACTGCTGTCGCATTTTGTTGATTAAGGATTCGTCTAGGGGCACCGAGAGCACACACTTTTGTCATCATTAATCAACTGTCGTCGTGACGATTGACAAAGCCAAAGCAATGTGAGCAAATTGCAATTGCCGAGCCTGATGTCATGTCTTTAGCTCTAGCCGTGTTATAACTTCACTAGTGCCGTGTGTAGATGAGTTTGCCACCTGCTCCTTGTATTTCCTAACAAATAGCACTGAATCAACACTTTGACACTTTATTTTGCAGTGCAGTGCACAGCTGAGCCTGATTAAAAGCGAGCTGACAAAGAACTTTGAACTTGAAATCGAACACGGCAGACAGGACATGGAAGCAATTGGAAGCAGGCAACTGGCAACAGACAACTGGAGACTGAAGACTGGTGGAATGTACAGTTGAATAACGCCTTCGTAAGCTGCCACAAAGCATTTCAAATCAAATACAAATACCGACAACGTATAACGCACAATTTGCGGAGACAGAGGGACGCAAAATGCAACAGCAATTACATAAACTTAATAACTTGATAGCCAAAGATAAACTCGACGAGCAGAAAGGACGAGCCAAGAGCCAAAGAGCTAAAGAGCTAAAGAGCCAAAGTGCTGCCAAATGCCCATGGGGAGCTGTCGGCATCATGTGAAACAGTCTGCCGGGCCATTCAAGTTTACAATTTGAGAAAGAGCCCCTTTAGGAGTTTTTGGCTTTGCTTTTGCATTTGCTTTTGCCGGCTCGGGCTTGGCCTGGCCTGCACACAATTTTATTGCCGCAAACAATTTTGCAACGTTTCGTAAACTTTTCAATGAAAATAGCCACAAGCTGAGAGACAAGACACGAACACAGCAGGCCAGATGAGACGAAATGGGGCAAGATGGAATCGACCTGTAATGTTACCCCGCCGACTCCTGTTGATGCTCTTGCCAGCAAATACACTTCACTTATTACACTTACAACTGTAAACGAGAAGAGGCTCAAGACCCAATGCCCCCTCAGGCTCGTTTGTTCGAGTTACAGTTCGAATTCGTGGCAACTGAATGTTGCATGAATATTGCAAGCGTATGAGGTGCAATGAAGTAACACAACACAACAGGTGAATGATCAGAGATAAAAAGTAAAGAAAAAAGGTAGAGAGCGAGAGAGAGAGAGAGAGAGAGGGTTAGATTAGTGGCACATGCTAAATTTTAATGAGCTAATGGCCATCGCTCTTTAAACCGCGTCTCCTTGGTAATTTTGCACATGTCGGCCATCAATCAAGACATCAACCAGACAGCATTTCAAAATGAGTTCAGCTTATGATATATGCGACACGTTTAAACCATAAAAGTGCGAGCTGTTGCTCGCAAATGTGCCAACTACCTGGAGGAGCAACAAAATGAGGCAACTGTGCGATATACTAAGCACACATGCAAATGAGTAGCAAAGTACGCTATGAAAATTTGATTAGCATATTTTAACAGTACAGAACTGGGAAATGTGAAAATTGGTTTGCGTGGTCCTAAAGCTTGTGTTGAATATTTTGTTTTGTTTTACACAAAGTTAACATTAACATTTCATAAAAATAGAAAGGCTCTTCGAAGTCCAAGGATATGTTTAGACTCGGAAATTAATTGAATTCATTGTTAGACAACAACAGCAACGAAACAAATCGGTTTGTGTCTAAATATGTAGCAAAGCAGCAGAGCTGTATTCCCCCGGACACAAACTCATCTAACAAGTGAAAGAAATGTATTGTTAGAAATATTGCGTATACGCCACATGCTAACCTTAAACGAGGCCCTACATTTACAGCCGACCAAAACATTTGCAAACTAATTTGGTAACTATTTGGCAGCCACAAAACTATACAAATACCCCAAACACTGTGGCATTTCAACACACAATTCAAACGACATGGGTCCAAGATCCGAATATTCACAACATTCACAACAATAGCAAATGGCAAAGGGACAACAGCTCGGCGGTGTGAGTAACATATGAGAGAACAGAGACGTTATAAAGCCAGACAAGCAAAAACAAACCATCCTATACCAAATGAAAGCAAAAAAAAAAATAACAACTTTTGCGTGTATGCCCTTTGTGGCCATAATTTATAGACTATCTGCCAAAATATTCCAGCTGAACCATAAAGATTCAATTTCACAAGCAATTTATATAGCCGTAGAGGCAGAGGAACCCCTTTTGCAGCGGACTGCTATGCTCGTATAAACAATTTATATTCCCTCAATGAGAAATGTGGGCGTGGTGAGGAACCAGCTGTACAAATGAGCAACACGCTCGGACCAAAGCTGTTATTTATATGTCTCAAAAACACATGCCCTAAGCGCTTGCAATTGGCGCCCAATTTGAGTTTTTAAATGTAATTCTTTAGCGATGCTTCTAATTGTCTTAGCAATCAACTTGTTAATGATCAATCAAAAATCGTTTTGATTTTAACAAAGTTAAGATAAGAAATTATCTATTTTTATATATTTCATAAATGTAGATTGTATAGAGATATTAAGTCACACTCAGATAGATAATCCACATGTAAACCGATTCAGGTTTAACAAAGTTCTGCTAGGTAAGTATGTGACTCATAATAATTAATTTATTTAGTTATTAATAAATGTATATATGCATTTAAAAGAAAGAAAGCTAGGTGACTGCTAGCCGGACTGAGGGGCTGGCAGATAAACAAGCGACGTGCAAAATTTTAATTAAATACTATTTTATTTTTTCTGCAACTTCAACTGCTGCCTCGAATGGCGTTGCAGCTGCATTGCCAGGTTTATGCGCATAACTCGTGCATAAGTTCTGATCCTTTGGCCCCACTCAGCTCATTTTCACTTTTCGCCCACAAGCTTTACATTAGATGAGTTTCAGTATGTGCCAGGGATGAGAACGTTAACGGGGGGAGGGGGGTTTAAAAAAGTTTTAATTTGTTGACTTAACCGCAGTTACAGTTACAACACTGCTACTGTTCCTGTTTCTGGTGCTCCTGATGCTCCTGCTGCTCCTGCTGTTGCTGTTGCTGTTGCTCCTGCCCGGTCATAACTTTGCTTTACTCAACTTAACATGCATATCTCGTTGGTGGCAACCCTTGGGAGTCGTCCCATCGTTGCAACCCAGCTCTGCTTTACGCTTATCGCTCGCTGCACATGCTGCACAGCTGCAACGTTTTGCATGTTGCCCCCTCATTCGGCTGTTGCATTTCCCATTTCTGTTTTTTTTTCCTTTTTTTTTTTTTGTTGGATGCTCAGCTTAGCCATAAATATGCAGCTTAAAATGGCTTTCGACTGGTGGCTTCGGAATGCGGTTTACGTAGCGTATGATTGATGCCACTCGGGCGATGTTACTGAATCTCTACATTTCTCTGCCTGTTTGCTGGGCGGTTGGCCATTTAACAAAATTTTTGACATCAAGACTGGCAGATTACAAAGGCACAATGACCTGCAGGCATTTCAGTTTAAAATAGCACAAAAATTAAAATAAAATTCACAATTATCATTAAATAATATCGGAGATTATAAGGAAATACAATCACAGCTGAAAGCTTTATTAATTAAAAGCTGAATTGTGATTAAAATATGCCCTATCATTTAGGGTAATAAAATACAAAGTCTACAATTATACACAATTATTAATCATACGCCATGTCGGCCCCACACAGCTTAACACATTTGCATTAAATTGATTTCATTGTAATGAATAGTAACAAAAAGAAATAACAAAAAATACCAAAAACTGTCACAAGCATAATTAAAATGAATTAAAACATTTTCATTACACTTATTTAATATTTGAATAATGAACTGAGCTAAACGTGGACCAATGAAAGATGTGAACTATGCAATAAAGAACTGCAAAAATGTGAAACTGTCAGAATGTGAAAATGTGAAAATGCTCAAAATGCTGAAAAACTGGGAAACTGCGAAACTGAAACGCCAACAATTTTCACGCTCTAATCAATCTAAATCGAACTTTTTGCCCAAAGCGCTTGCCAAAAGTCGCTCACTCGTCACTTATTCTAAATTAACAGAAACGCAGGCAACCAAGAGAATCGGACAAAGATTGAAAGAGAAAGATATATAATATAAACACACATATATATATATCAATATATATAAGTAACGAGTGAGAGAAAAAGGGAGAACTATGCTAATGGATACATCACATGCTCGGTGGCAACCAAAAAATCAACAAAAGTTACGAATGGTCGCCACGAATTTTTCATTTTATACATTTGTTTGAACTTTGCTGCTATTTGCCATTCCTTTTGTTTTTTTCTACTTCACTCTGTCTCCTTCTCTTGCTCTCTCTCTCTCTCTCTTTGTCTCTCTCTGTCTTTTGCTTTTTGCTACTTTTGGCCTGCGAGTTTGGCTTTCGCTTTGTGTGCTACTTAGCTTAACCAGAAATTTGCATTGCACTGCTGCTGTGGAGAACTGCTGAGCTGACACGCTCTGGGCCACAGATAGATTGCACATAATATGAATACGAATACCACGTCACGTTAGTTACGAGTACTCGAATTCATTTGCGTTGAATACGCCCGGGAATTAGGATTGAGGACCTGAATGCTGTTATCTTTCAGGCATAACCCCGATATAACTGCTATAATATCTCTTTAATTGATAGAAATATCAGGGGGCTGCTTGTCCAACTATCCGGCTGCATTCTGAGTTTGTGAGCTTGTGAATTTTGTGTTGTTGGCCAAAAGCGAAGATAAAACGTTACAACGGGCAATACAAGCATTTTGTTGCCATGTTCATTAGATTGGCGCTGTGTTGTTGCTTTGGCACAATGTTGCAGCAAACGAATGAATGAATGCGTGAATGAATGAGCAAGTGAAAGAATGACAGCCTGAATGCACAAAAAGCATTCACAGTGCATCGAGGGGGCGACGACAATGTTTTCACAATTCGTTACAAAACGTGCACTTGGCAAAACTATGCAGGTAGAAGGCTTACAGATACACACACACACTGACACCCCACTCCCTTTAATGATGGAGCTGCAGCATCACGTGCAACCATTTGCAGCATTGCCATTTCAAAATGGCTAATCAGTCAAATTCCAGCTTACATTGAGAGCAACCCTCTCAAATGCAATGATTCGACTTTGGCGACTCAAAAGCAAAGCGAAGTTTTTCATTCATTTAATTGTTTCATGTAAATCCCCAGGCAGGTGTGATTACAGCTCTTTATATACGAGAGCTTTTAACAGCTGCATCCATCTCATCCGCTCTATCGCTTCCCCCCTTTCTCGTTCATCAACTAATGAGTTTAGTTTCGAAACTGAATTTCAGTTAATATGCGCCTCGAGTGCCTCAGCGAGTGCAGCTCGATACAATTTGCGTCGAGCACTTTAGTCAAATGAGTTGAGTTTCTTATCTAGCACCGCAACAATAGACTTATACACACACGCACACCCAGACATTCATGCGCACAACCACAAAGTTGAGAGCGCTTATCTTTTATTGCCAGGCTTTCATTAGGTTTTGCTTGTTAAATAGTTGCCTGTTCATAGTGTTGGTGTGTATGAGAGTTGATGTGTGAGTGTCAGCATGTATGTGTGTGTGTGTGTGTGCGTATGTGTGTATTTTCCTCAAGTTTAACTTAAACTAAACACACGTATTTTTGTTGCTTTTCGAGTACTATACCAAACTAATGCAGCCCAGCTGCAAACTAATGAAACATCATTAAAGCGCACACTCATATGCACACTCACTCACAAGCAAGCACACATGGCCAACACACGGTTCTAATTATGCCAATCAACATGCTTGGCCCGTGACTTTGCCTGGTTCGCTGTTTCTTAGAATTTCCTGTCTCAATGTTTCAATAAAAGACGCCATCAATGTGCAAATTAGTCGTCTGATGGCTAATCAGGCGCAAGGGGCGCACTGCCACGCCCTCGAAAGCACGCTCTTTGACAACTGTGCATGTGCGTGCATGTGCGTGTGTGTGTGTGTGCAGCACGTAATCTGATTAATAAAGCGATTAGTGCTCAGTGATTAGTAATATATTTTCCATAATTAGCAATCATTAAGTCAGACCAAAGACGTTGGTAAACAAAATTCTAATTTATCAATATGTTTTAATTAGTTTTCCAGGCACTGCATCAAATTAACTGGAAAGCTCTTTACATCAGAAAATCTCAGAGGTTTTCCCATTGAGAGGAACAAGTTATTCATTTATTTTTGTCATAAATCTCGATGCGTTGAGTGATCAGTCAATCATTTCAACAGTCAGTCAACAGAAAGGGATTCTTGTATATCTCATAGTTTATTTGTCAGTGTATTTAGCATTTGAATTGATTTTAATTATAAATTGTATATTAAATTTAAATATATATATATAATTTCAACTTAATCAAATGACAGAATCGAACTAAGTTTGTGGTAAGAGCGCAAGATGGCAAGAGATGAGCTTAGGCCCCTTTGGACATTGACACTCTGGCAGGCTGTCAACACATTTGGAACTTAATTCCCCTGGAGAATGTTGATTACTTTACGCCACAACGGTTTATTGAGGGGGAAGTGTTTCGACAAGTTTTCGAAACACACAAATTCGAGGAGACCTGGAAACTTCAATGAAACTTGAAACATGGTCTGATATCGTTGGCAGCTTTATGGCCACGACCTGGCCACAGTCGAGCCATCTTCAACTCCGCGGAGATAAACAGAGACAAAGCTAAAGAGACTGAGTAAGATAGAGAGAGAGAGAGAGAGAGAGAGAGAGACTTGTTTAATTTAAACTTGGAGCACAACTAACGACAGTTTTTTAATTAAAATACCAAAGACAAAGCAGCGAACTCAATGCTTTTTCTTCATCTTTTACTTCAGGTTTCAGCGCGAGACAGCGCGAAAAACTTGGCGCAAAGTTTGAAAACACCTGGCTGGGCCGGGTAGGAAGTGGCAAGCGTGTTAAATTATTATGAAGCACTTAGGTTAGCTACAAAACGATACAGTTGGGGACCCTATCGCTTTCCCTGATACTCCGTTCCATCCTCCGCTTTCTACACTCGCAATGGCTGCAGTTTATTCACAGTAAACAGAACAAAGCGCAGCCAATGAAATTGAGCTATTTGCAAAGAGACAAATGAAAAACAAAGCAACAAAGCAGCAAAGATCAATATCAAACTGAAAGCAGCTCAATTGGCAGCATATCTGCATGGGAAGGTAACGAGGTAGTAGAAAGGGGACGGATAGGTCACGTAGCTGTACAATCTTGCCCTTGCCCTTAGCACAAAACTCTTTAACCAATAGCCAATTTGTATGCCCAAACTTATTTGCATAGTACGCTTGACAACTGGGCGTGAGCAACTGTGGAGAGAAGAGAACATTTCTCTGTTCTCAATGAATATTTAAACACTGGCTGAATCAGGCAATGAACCAGGAGCAGGAGTTACGGATGGAGCAAATGCAGTTGATACTGATGCGAATGCGGATGATGCTACAGTTTGACTGCCCGTAGATGATAATAAAAGCAATTAATTTTTTTTTAAATTACTCAAGAGCAATTTCCTTGGCCACTTGAATTGCAGAGCTCAACTTCAATCTTGTCCCGCTGTTCTGCTGTCCCGTTCTCTTCCGCTCTGATCTGTTGGCCCTTTTCGGAAGTGAGTTTTAATTGAACGCTAAATTGTGCAGAAATCTACGAATAGCTGAGCAATTTTTACTTAATTACTTTGTAAGTGTTTCTAGTAAAAGTGTTCATCGTTTCGTCGAGTGGATTTCACTGAAAGCCGTTAATTGCCTTGGCTAAAAAATCTCCAGTTGCAGCTAGTGAAAATGGCCAACGGCTGTTGTGCTAATGCTTAAGTAAAGCATTTATTATGAGAGAACAAGCAGCTATGATTTTATTTATGGACGTGATGCAGCCAGAACTTATAGCTCAAAATATTGCTAGGCTGCTTGAGAAGCTGTTGAAGTGCGCTAAGCATACTAACAATAATTCATTCAATTACTCACCAACTCCCACTCTGCCACTGCCCATACAGCATCCCATTGCCGCTCAAATAACACACCGTTCGTCTTCACGATGTGTATTTGGCCAAATGACAAATTGCAGAATCGTCTGCTGTTGGCCAAGGGAAGACAGCAGCATCATGGCCAGAACTAGTCAGCAAATGCCAACATCAACGACAACGACAACGACAACTGCAAAGGCAATGGCAACGGAAGTTGACTTGAATGCGCTTCAAAATGCTGTTAAATTATTTTAAAACGTTGCAAGTTACAGCTCGGAATGCTCTTCTTCTGACCCACACTCGGCGCACACACACTGAGCACAATGGTGCCACTTGAGTGCTTGCAATTATCGTTAAGTGTGTGAGTGTTGAAGCAGCTCAGCTGCAGTTGCAATCACTTTTTTTCGGTGATATTAGGAGGTGCAGAGGGCGTGGCAAGCTGAAGGATGAATGCTTTGCTAGATGGCAAAAATAAATTAAAAATTGTTAGCTACAAATAAAACATTTTGCCGCACGATTGGCATGTCATGTCATGTCAATCTGTTTCTTTTTTACCAGCTTGCTGTCGCTCTCTTATTCTGTCTCCCTCTATCTCTCTCTCTCTTGCTCTCTATCTATCTCAGTTTATCTGTCATATATATAGATATATATGTATGTCATATTTATATATATATATAGATATATATACATATATGTATATAGTAGATTGTTATTGTTGTTTTTTATCAACAAATCCATATGCAGACAGGCAGCTACAACTGCAGTGACCAGTGTGGTCGCCGCTCAAATCCATCAAGCCGAGATAGTTCCTGCCCCTTGCATTGCTCCCCACCTCGGCACATGCAAGTGTATATATTACACTGTCATGCCACTGATATACTCTCACATTGTAGTTTTTTGTTATGGCCAGTTTTGTTTAACGTTCTATGTTTGATTTATTTTTTGCCAGCATCAGAAGCATAGACCACACGTCGTATGCATAATTAGTCACATTTCTCTCTCGCGCTAATCAACTGCAATTGTTATTTGTATACTAAATGAAATGTATGTTAAAAAAACCAAAAATTAAATTCATTTCTTTTTAACTTTAAATTAGATTGCATTGAGTTTTTCCACAAAATTCCATTTTGCGTGGGTAGAAATCAAATCAAATTCGTATAAGATTTTGGTGACAGATGTAAAAATTGCATTAAGAGTAAAATTTTACAAAATAAATATAATTTATATGGTAAATTGTGAAATAAAATATGTTTATTGTACTTGTATTACGTATTTATGTAGCACTTCAGCTTGTATGCAAATTACAATTCGCATTTGCATAAGAGCCTCAATCGCGTATCGTTGGCAGAATCAGTTTTCGGCTGTGGACGGGGGGATAATTTAATGGCTAAAATGTAATTGTTACGCTTCATTGATTAAATGATAGCACACGCAGGCTGAAAATATATTTGTTTATAAGTAGAATATTTGTGCATTCAATATGATATGCAAATTAAATTCTATTAAAAAGTCTCATATATATTTTTTCAGTTTTCATTTTTGTATTATTTTCATATAATTCTCATTTTGTAAGTGGGTGTCATTTGCACATTAAGGCGATTAACACGCCTATTTATTGTGTTGTCATAGAGCATTTGCAAAACTCAATTCATTTTAATTAACGCACGCATTTAATTGGTTAATAAATGTGGCTTAAATTGAGCGAGAAACTGCAACAAAGGTAAAACTTATCGAGATTAATAATGGCAAATAGAAGTGCAAATTTTGATAAATCAAATTACAATAAATATATATATGATTGCGTATATTTAATGTGATTAGAGCTCAAATTCAGTGGTTATCATAGGCTATCTTCCAGCTAAAGCAGAGTTAATAAATGTCAGCGTTAACCCCGTTTGTTAAACATAATTTTAAAATATTAATGTTAATATTAATCTTCTCGCATTACAACAAAAAATTTTAATGCAGTGATAACAAGCTTTTGTAATGACATTAAAATAATTTTTTGTCATTCCTTTCGGTTTTTACATTTGCTATTAAAATTAAGCGTAATTAAAACACAGACCCAGAGGGGATAAAGGACAGGAAACGCACATTTGAACCGTGGTCTGGGCTGAGCAGACTGTCAACTCTGCGAGAGTACCAGGTCAATGTCCATCTTGAAAAGCGCTTCCGAGCTGGACAAGCTCAAGTTGCACTTCACAGGCGAGCGGCTGAAACGCTTAAACCGACTGTCAGACAAACACACTTGAACACACACACATACACATACACACACACATACACATCGTTCGAGTCCAGTGCAAATGAGCACCATAACGTATGCAGCAGATTAGCAGGAAGCTGTAACTGTTTGTTACTTGTGTGTCCAACTATGTGTGTATGTGTTTATGTGGCTTGTATGTGTCTGTGTGTGTGTGCCTGTGTGTGTGTGTGTGCTCATTGTATGACTCCTTTGAGCTAGTCGCCACGGCTAACGCTGCCAATGGCAACAAGTTCCGATGCATCGCTATAGCCATAGATTATTGCATAATTTCCCAACAAACGGACAACATAGTGACACACTCACTCACAGACACACAGCAACACATACACATACACACACACACACATACACACACAAACACATACTTGAGCAGAGACTGAGCGTAGTTCATACTGGCTGGCAGACAAAGTGGACATCATTTGCAAGTGAGCCACAGCCAAGGGGCTCTGTGGTCTTAATAGTAGTTGGTTGGACTGCCCTGGTTGTCCACGGGTGGGATGATGGCTAATCTTGCCAACGATGATAAATTGTTAAAGTCCGCAGTCAGACGGTTTGGCTGTGTAACTCATTCCCAACTTAGCGGTTGCCCACAAGGCGTGGTTGAGTTATGCAAAATGCTCTCATTAAATTTAATTTGCGCTCGCTTTTAATTAAACGCGTACAATGCATCATTAAAAAATAGTTTGCGCCTGCTAATTTTTAGCCGGCGATTTACATAATTCAATTAAAATTAAGTTATGAAACGAACGCACAATTCGGCAACATTGTCAGAGGAACAAACGTCCAAGCAGATGCGGATGCGGATGCGAATGCGAATGCGGATGGGGACGAGCTGGGTTTCTGGGACAGCAATCCGCTTTATTTTGACGACTCTTTGCTCACTTAGCTATGCAAATTATGCAAGTGCCTGAGTGAGGGGCGCTAAGGGGCGCGGTTGGGGGTGTGGCCGATTGTGGCAGTTGGCTTTGTTTGTTGAGGCGGCAAAAATAAATAGCGCAAAAAGAACAAATGACAACTGAAGTAGGAGAGAAGAGAAAGAATGAAAGGGTAAGAGAGTAATGTTTTAAGAAAGAAACTGAGGGGAAGAGAGTTCGCAATTTTGCACGCAATTTTGAACAATTTAATGATGCGCCGCGCAATTCACTTGGATTTCTGAGAGTGTGGGTGTGGCACAGTGGAGCATCTAAAAACGAATATTAAACAAGAATACTCATTAGTAATTTAAAATAGCACATTTAAAATAATATAACCTTTAGAATATATAATAATAAACCATTTATTTGTTTGAATTTTTCTTATTTATATATAAAGTCCATTTGTTTTTTCAGTACTCCCAAGCACCACTTACCAAAATTTGTACGATAAGTGTATCTTGGAAGTGCTGCTAATAAAAGTAAGAACAAAAAACAAAAGCATGTCTTTAATGAGTTTCTTGGTTTATGGCATGCCGGAACTGTTACAGCAAAATGGCAAATAGCCATCCGCAATTCCAATGCCATGTCCAGGCAAACAAGTTGACAGTAACACATACAGTTGTAGTTGGTAGGAGCATCCTATAGCTGGATAACGGCAACTGCCCTCTGCTACACGGTAATGACTAAGGCTTATCTTCTGGTCCCAATCTGCACAGCACAGCACACCCAATTGTCTGCATCGTAGAGTGAATCGGCAGGCAGGCGACACAATTTACACTACATTGACAATCAAAATACAAGGGGCAAATGTAACAGCGCACTCAATTATTTTTATTGTCTTACACACGCTCAACAAATTTGGCAGCATTAACAGTGAGTGCCCAAATGCCCCAACGACGCCCACTCACCAACTCACCCACTCACCCACTCGTCTAGCGTCGACCAAAAGTTGCCCTTGCTACGGGGGAGCTGCCACCCGGTAGCGGCACATTGTTGATGCCAATCAATCAGTGAAATGGACGGACCCAAAACTTTAGCTCGCAAAATACGCTTTAATGGATTTCTTGTTGCCACACAATTGCACAAATTTCATTACATCAACTGAGGGTAGCCAAAAAGCGGCAGCAACACCACAAACTTTTATACAACTTTTCACTGTTTTTTTTTTTTATTTATTTTTTTCGTTGTGCACAATTGAAGATGAAGCTGAAGTTGAAATTCAATGCGAGTGCTGGGTACCACGTTGCGTATGAGTTATCCCTAATATTCGTATTTGACTATGCACTGCTAATGCCGGAATATTGCTAGGATATACCAAGGCTATGGAATACCATGACAGGGATCTCCTTCTCTCCCTCACACACACATTTTGCCTTACTATCTCTCTCTCTCTCTCTCTCACTCGCTCTCTCTCTTGCTGTGTCTGTCTTTTTGTTGTCACCAGCTGCAGCTGAAGTGAAAGTTGACAATGCGGCATCAGCAGAAATTTTCGCTTTGAGCACACGTAGCAGACAACGCATATTTCGTTGCCGTTGTTGTTGCTGCTGCTGCTGCTGCTGTTATTGTTGTTGCTGCTGCCGTTAAAAGCAAATGCCAGGCAAAATGCAAAAGGTGGCAACACACATAAATAAAATATTGAGCCCGCCAGCTGCCAGGCAACCCAAAAATACATAAATTTAAATTTTTTCCCGCTCGGCTTTGTTGTTATTGTCGTTGTTGTTGTTGTTATAGTTGTTGCTAGTCAAAAGTTAGTCAGCAAAAATCGTCAGGCCATGGCAAATGGAAAGAGGAGAGAAAAGTGAGAGAGAGAGAGAGAGAGAGAGAGAGAGAGAGAGAAAGAGCCAAAAATTCAGCTCACAACTGGACAGTCAACAGCTGCGCCACTTGGCAATTTTGTTAGTTGTACTCGTAGTTTTTGGCGTATTTTCTTAGCCATTTCGAGATCTCTCACAAATTGTTGGCAAATAGTTGCACAAAATTAGCAGACAATGAGCAAATACACACACGTACACACTCACTCTCATACCCCTTACCATAACTTAAATTAATTAAAGCTTCTTGAACTTTTGTCTTGAATTGCCGTCAGGTGGTTCCCCTGATGGTTGCATTCCCATTCTCCTCATTCCTTCAGCGATGGCTGCCAACTAATTGTGAAATTAATGGCCAGTCTGCGTGAACTCAAACAATGGACAAAAGCCGGCGACAATCGAGTCACACACATATGTAGACAAATACACAGACAACTAAAACTAAATGCTTTCAGAGTCCAGTGGGAAAAGAAGTTGTGAAGTCGCGAAAGTTGCCAAATGGCAATTTGCATGAAAAGTTGAATCAGCTGGTGAGCACAACGTAATTGTGTGTGCAAATGGAAGTGTATTTTATACTTGAAGCGCAAACTATGTCCAAATCAGAGAGCCAAAAGGGAACAGAGCCTTCGAAACAGCGCACAAATGTCAAGTTGATTAAATAGAAATGCCATTGAATTTCAGTTTGAAAGTGGCCTTAGAAGAGAGAAAGTAGAAGATAATGTAATTATAAGTATCTAAAGAAAATACAACTCTTGAGCTGCCTAGAAAATAGTTTCAAATTAATGTTGATTTGAATTAATTATACATAAATTTCATTTAATGCACTGACTGCAATATTATGATACGATTATAAACATTATTATTTCTCATTATTCTTTTATATATAAGACTGAAGTGACCTTAATACTTCAAATGTAATTCAACTTATGGTGCAAGCAGTTTTCTCAAGTTATGTCAAGTGGCGCAAATCCTTGTTCATTTAGAAAGCTATTTTGTCGGCAGGCTCATTTAATTTCATTGCATTTAACAACCTCTTGATACTGGGGCACGTCCTTAATTAGCAGAAATTCAATGCGTCCTAAATTACAAATTTGTTAACATTAAAATTACAACAATGGGCCAGGCATGATGACGAAAGCAGAGCTGGGGAAAAGTTATATTATGTGTGGGTGGGAGGGTGTGTCGGTGAGTATCACTGCGTGTGTGTGTGTGTGTGTTTGTGTGTGCCCTCTGTCGCTGTCCAGTTAGTAAATCCTTGAAACAAAGCGCTGGAGCCAGCAGAAAGTGATTACAAATGGAAAGCAACGATGCCAGTCGGAATGCCATGGACTAAGATAGAACAACAGAAGCTGCGCATAGAGTACTGAGAGGAAGTGCGCCTTATGCCATGAGCACTAATTACGCCTGGCGAACAAATATCAACGGTAACGCCAGTGGCTCTGGCAGTCGTCCTGGCACCAGCACTGGCAACTGTGGCGACATTAACAGCGACTCTGACTCCAGCAAACGGAAGCTGGCACAGACTTCACTTGACCAACAAAGCAACAATGCAGCGACAATAACAACAACAAAGTATAATGTAGTAGAAAAAATAAAATGCAGCTTTAAAAATAAAAAATGGAAATACAAAACATAATTAAAGAATTTGCTGTGCTACGATTTTGCTTTCTTTGCCAATTTCTTTGCTTTTCCATAAGCCGGAAACCATAAAAAAGCAATTCCTTATTAAAACTGCAATAAAGAGAGAGAAAGAGAGAGAGAGAGAGGAACAAATAAAGAGGTATATTCGCTAAACGGAATCCCAGAAGATACTTGCAATAAATATATGAATTAATAATAAAGACTATACTTGTATACCCTATAGAGTGAACTATAAGGAAGGATAGCGGCTCTTTGCTTCTGCACAAATCTTCTTAGAAATCTGAGAAATTTAATAAAATAGCAAAATGAATCATTTGCATGGAAATATAAGCCAATAAATACAAATATACCTATTTATTTATTGCCTTATATTTCCTAGGAAAGGATGAGGAGTTTCCTCAAAAAACTACAATACCCATTCAGTTAGAGTATAAAAACGTTGTTAAAATATAAAGAGCAGAGTGTAGTCGCACAATGCATATTGATAATGCACACAACAGTCATAAGTAACTGGCGTCCTGGCAAACGTGACCCAAGAAACAACCGCACACACGCACACACTCATATGTATAGCGAAGGCGAAGCAAATGACATGCAAATAAATGAGAACAAAAGTATAAACGAATGGCCCGAACTCAGAGCCAGAGCCAGGGCCAGACTTGAAGTCGGAGTCGGAGTGAGAGCCACAGTTGGAGTCAGAGTCAGTCCTTGCTTCGAGTGGCTGAAGTTGCTGAAGTTGCTTTCGTGGCAATGGCAATTGCAAACGAACCGCATAATTTTTGCTGGCTGCACTTTGTGGCCAAGGCGGCAGGATGCGCTGCTCGGACGTCCAGCTACTGTTTTAATGAAGTATGAAGCGGCCAAATGAATGGCATATTAATAAGATGTCGGCTTTCAGTGCCACTGTGCTGCATTGCATTGATATCTGAGTATAAATCAAGGTGGTTGGGGTAATTTGTAAGTCGCAAGCGAATGTGAATGTTCCCATTTATATTTATATGTATATGCATATGTGTGTGTATGTGTGTGTGTGTGCGGTATCCCTATAAGTAGGCAACAGAATATCTTATTTTTACTGCTGTTCCATATACAAATGGCTAGACAAAAAACGTAAATAACGAAACTGCTGAGACCTTGGGAGAGAATAGAGATATAGAGCTATCTCCATCTCCCTCTCAATCTCTTTGTCACACTCATGTCTTGTGCTGATTAATGCCTGTTTGTTTACATACGCCGTGTATCCACTAATGGAATTCACATGTTGGGACATGACTGATTATGTACACATTAGTCGACTGATTTGCAATTCCAAGTGTGTCAGTGTATGTGTCAGCGTCTCTGTCGGTGTACGTTGATGTTGATGTTGATGTCCTTCGCGCTTTCGCCTCAATTTCTGTGCCAAAGCACAACTTTTTACTATTATGTCCTGGAAAACAATGTCAGTCTTCTTCTTGAATTCTAAGAAAAGCACACACACATGCGTGTGTGTGTGTGTGCTTCTGTATATGTCACGTGTCCTATGCCTTTCTGCAAAAGGACTTGGCCTGACTAAACATATTAGCAAGAAGACTTCGTGCCGAGCTGCGCTAATTGCAAGGCGCTTTGTCCTCCTCAACTTGCTAAAGCAATTTTGCAAGCTCGATAATTTGCTTAAGGCCAAAGGATGCGGCCGTAATTATGGTGACATATTCTTAAATAGCTTAATAAACATGTGACAGGTATTTTTTAAACTAAAGCAATAAACTGTCATAAAATCATTTAGAAAATGCAAATTGAAAACAGAATTAATATTGCTTTAATATTGCTATTAATAACTGAAGTGAATTCAAGTGATTTGCAATTTAATTTAATTTTAAATGAAATTTATGCTACGGTGCGTAAGAGTTATGTCGTTATATTGCAATTATTTTACTAAATTTTAAACGTCAATTTTCTAGTAAATTTCAAAATTGACAAACTCAATAAATTCTCAAAGAAAATATGCAGAATATTTATAAAATGTATTTATTTTCAGCTCAAAAACAGATGCGGAAATTGCAAGTCTAATATTTTGCGTTAAAATTTCCTTTTGCTTGTTATATCATAAAATATATTTGTTTTTCTCCCTGGCTGCTTGCCATATACGCCACACGTAAACACACACACACACAAATACACACTCTTACCTACATATATGGAAAGCTATTTTGATATGTCTGTGTGTATTGGTGCATTGAGCTTAGCGCCAATTGTAAAACTATACAAGGCGTGACTTTAGTTGGCTCTGGTGTCATTTCTGGCTTAATTGAGCATGTAACAAGTGAAGCTTTTGCTTTTAGTCTCACACAAACACACACACAAGCAGAAAGACGTACACATAGATATGCAAACATAACGGGATAGCAGCTCAGGCAAATGGCTTGCACGCACATCCTGCTATATCCTGGCAGCCATTGGCTTTATTTGCCAAAAACATGTGCCACGCGTTAGATGTTTTGTCTGAGTTTATGTTCGCTGCAAACGCATCTGCTGCAGGCTAAATATAAACACAAATATACTCTCCCTCACTCACACACACACACACACATGTTCACACACTCAATTACAAACTTACACAGGCACACTTCATTTGTGTTTAGCCATGGACAACATTCGGCTAAAAGTGCAACGAAAGTGCGCAACTACAAAACCGTCTAATTGCAAGCCCAAATTATGGCTGAAGGGTGTCAATATGTAATCATCTATTTACAACGTTGTCCACTCCGGTGATTGAGCTGGACCAAATGAAGTGTATAGGTTACTTTTGTTGCTATTTCGTTCCATTTAGTTGATATTTTTCTCAGTTTTTCACTGCACGAAGCGGAAATCAATCAATTTCCTGCGTAGACTTTGCAATTTGCCGTACACCGTTTGAATGCCTCGACATTGAAGCAAATGAAATATGTCGCCGCTTTGAAATTCAAAAGAAAATTCTCTTAGTCTAACAAAGGTTCGATCGCTGAAAGATTAAACAAACAATGTGGACTGCAAATACATTTAAACAATTTACTGGATATAGAAGTGCTTAAATCTGTTCACATTTGTTATTTATTATTAACAGTTGCTTCTAAATATTTCGAATTTACATCATCAATTGTTCAAGCAATAAAAAGCCAATTACTTGACCATATTCTGGTTTTTTTTTTGCCATGTCTCGTAAAGCTGCTTGTAATGAATATTTATGACTCAAACGCTATGGGTTGGGGAAGTGAAAAAGTGAATAGATGGTTAGTTGCATTCATTGAATCAGCTGCTTTCCCTTTCGTTATGGAGTTCACCTTCCTCTAACGCTATCACCATCAGATTTCTTGAATAACTGGAACACATGGAGCGCCATAAGATCTCTTTAATTGAGCACTTCCATTCTCAACTCTATCGCCAGGGGCGCTAGAGATACTTTTAGATCGCGCTCTTATATTCGCATCACTATTTACTATAGAACTTCTATATCTGACAGGTCTTCCATTACCATTGTTGTTTCCCCCACCGTTTCCCTTACTTCGTGTAGCAGCAGAGGAGCCGACAGATCCACTAGCTCTTTTTTTGCTACCCTTTTTACGACCACCGCTAGTTCTCCTACCTCCTGAACCACTTGGGGCGCTAGAAAAAACAGATCCGCCAGTTCCACCATTGCCTTCCTTTCGAACGCCACCGGAATTTTGTATACCTCCTGAACTACCTGCCGCGTCGGAAGGACCTCTAGGCCCGTCGGCTCCTCCTTTGCCATCAATGCAAGGGCAACCGCGGGGAGCTTCTGGATACCATGAAGCACCAAAAGAATCGTCAGATCTTTCCGTTGCATGTTGTCCGCATCCTTGATCACTCTTTTCACCTGCCCTACGTTTCACAAGCACATGGTTCTGCCCCTCAACCACTCGTGTTACTTTTATACTACTTGTATCTACAATATTGCGCCAAGTTGAAGTTATTGAGGAAGCTCAGGCTGAACAATGGAATACTTACTATTCTCGGCCAACGCAAAGCTGCAGAGAAGCGGCAAGAGCAACAGCAACCTCATTATGAACATCGTCGAATGACTTCAAGACGAACAGCCTCGTTATATTTATGGGCTTTTGGTCAATGAGAGAATAACGAGTACGGCAAGCCAATATCGTAGAGAATTCGTTACTCAGAGCACACTAACTCTCACTAAGCTTAAGAGAACCCACCTAAAAAGAGAGAACCTTTAAAGTGATTAATCTTTTAGGATTATACAACTTTCTTTGCCAGAAGCGATAGACCTCTTCGATATGCGCTGGACGAACCCATCGTATTCATTTTTTATTTTCCAGTGGTTGTCAATAAAGCAGCATTAAAATATTTGTTTATTTGTGCCAAATATGTTTCATGGCATATCAAAATCTTAATAAATACCAAAAAGCCATGATGAGCTGCCATCCACAGCGGCTATCAAAGTCGTTGGCCAAGTTGACAAGCTTCGAGCTGCTGAAGCTGCTGGTGCTGCCTTGTGCCCGGCATTCCCAGTGGATTTTGCAGTTGCTCGTGCGTGTCGACAAGAATTTCAATTTGCAAACAATAAATTTGAGCAGCCAAAGAGGGAAAGAATGGGGAATGGCATTGTAGGTCCCTAGCAACCAAAGAAGTAGAGGTCCAAACACTCTTTATTAAAAAATAAATATATTTTGCTTTTGCTAAGCATTGAGTTGCAAGTGACAGTTTGGCAGTTAACAATGCCATTGCTTTGATTCAGCTTTATGATTTGAGTTTGATTTGAATTAAGGCGACTTTTTAATGTGGATTGGATTAAATACAGTTGGCTTTAAGCCGATTTCTAGTTTCTCTTTCTCCCACTCTCTCTCCCTGTCTCTCTGTTGGCGTCATAAGCGGCAGACTCCAAACGGATGTGGAAAACAAAAAAAAGGAAATGAATCAATTTCCGTGCGGCAGACCATTAAAAACTACAAAGCACTCGAAAGCAAAAAAACAAAGCAACTACTCGCATAAAGTGTACCATAAAAAATGGCGCCGGTAGCAGCAATGCTTTAGGTCCTTACTGTCCGGCCACCCACGGGGCCTCGAATAACGCTTTCTGCTGCAATGGCAATTATAAGAAAGAGATTTAGCATTCTAACTGACAGTGTAGAGTATCCAGCAAGCGTGTGTGCTATTGCATAAACAGTAATAATAAATAAAACTTGTCTTTCTGCGATATCAGAACGATATTCACTATTTTCCTCACACTCCACTAAAGTATTATATAAATTTAAATCTCAAGTTAAGAAATAAAACTCTGACAATAAAATTTCTCAGATAAGTAGGCCAACCACAAAATATAAAACATAATATTCAATTATCAAAATATATTTAAAGCTAAATTCTACTGTTTTATCAGCAGTCTAGAAAAATATAAATAAACTATTTCGATAAATCATTGAACAACAAAATGTCCACTATCATTAACTGCGTTGCCTACATGGCGTTGGTTTACGAGAGTTGCGTTGCCGTTCTTAACGTACTTCAGATGGTAAAATTTTCCAAAACCATGAATGTAAGTATCCGTCTATTCCAATAAAAAGTAAAGAATTAATATTTGTAACCAACTCTTTTTGGGTCAGATGGATATGATTGATGTTATGATACAGTTAGAGAGTATGTGCAAGTTGATTTGCTTTAGTATCTTGGCCTTTGGTGTTATTACTGTAAGTTATATGGAATAACATGAATATATCTAAATTACTCAAATTCAACTACATAGCGTTACAAATTGATGGTAAAAGTCTGGCTGCTCTTGTCCTATTGCCAAATAAATTGGGGAGGCGTTGGCAAACTGTTTGTCAATGTTTATGAATATTTCTTTTCTGAAAAGTACAAGGACAAAGCTGAATTCATGCAACAGATGAGTGAAGCCTATGCTTCACTTGTTGGCCAGGTGTTGACACAGATAGGCATAATTTTGATGATTTACAGATTCTATCAATCGATGGAACCACCCAAGAAAATCAAAGGTCCCCTAACCCCTGTGCCAGCTGAAGAAAAGGCCAAGTAATCTATTGATCTATTGTTAAAAATATGTGTATTTAAAATTAAAATAAAAAGTATGCACTACGCAACAAGGGACTGATGTTTGTTTGTCCTTCGGGAGAGTGCGATAAATTGATATAAATATTGTAAACCACATAAATAAAACCAAATTCAATAGCTAAAAGTGAATTCAAATTTAGCAATTAACATATACAAGTATGTATGTTGCACTTGCCCATAGTTAGCATGGAAATCAAAATGTTGGTCAAAGCCTCAATCGCATCGCCCGCAATCATCTCCCAGAACCACCAGAGTACAAACACCACATCGAATATGAGTCCACCCAGGCACCAGGTGAGCCAGAATAGCAGCAACTGTGGCTTGTGCTGCAATATGTTAACTATACTAATTACAATTCAGACATAACAGAATTTCTGAAGACTATACGCACCCATAGAATGCCAATTACCAAGAGAGTTGATGCAAGTATCCAAATATTCAATAGAATCAGATAAATCCACAACATTCGGGGGCCAACTCCTTTGCCATAGAGTGCTGGAACAAATTGATGATTGGTGATTACTGAGGCAAAAGTTATTGCAACAGCCATTTCCAAACTCTCACTTGGCACATTTGGCTGCTGCATCTGCTTAGATGAACGACGGCACAACATGCAAATGATCATCAGCTCAAAGAAGATTGCGCCAATGATGTCCATGGTTCCAATGGCCAGGCCAAAACCATTTAAAGCGCTCACCATTTTGCTTTACATAAATATTTTATTATTTATTTTTCTGTCTTTTTTGCTGCCTTCAATTCTTTTACATTTTTTTCTTTCTTTTTTTTTTTTTTTGTTTTGTTGTGACAAGAAAAAACTTAATGTTGAAACTGTTGGCGAAGATTTCATAGCTGCCAAGGGAATGGAGATGAGGGGACGAGATGCCTGCGTGGAAAATGAGCGCGAAAAAAGTAAATTATATTTGACATCAGGGAAGTCACTCGATGTCACTATGTGTGTGTGAGTGTGTGTGGTTGTGTGTGCTTAGTCGCCGCACGTATTTCATCAGTGCGGCATTATAAGTATATGCATATATGTATGTACACATGTATGTATAAATGTGCACATGCAGACATAAGCACATGAGTATATGTATGTACATTTTTTGCATAAATAGACAAGAGACACGCTGCCTGCCAAGTCAGCGTTGAGAGTCGGGACTCTAGACTCGCGAGCTTCTGTTTCGCTGCGAGTTTCTGTTTCCGTTTCCGCTTTACTTTTAATACGAGTATATATATATGTATATATATTTTCTGCATTTGCTGCTGTGCAAATTATTTTAAAAGGATTTTGTTTTTAACATTGGCAAATGTGAGTGTATGTGTATGCTAAATACCATAAGATTAAAGCACCTTTGCTGGCTAGACAAACACAAGACAGTGAAGGTGATGCACTGCCTCCAGCACTGCGATTACCATCTGCTTTAATAATAACATTATATATTTAAAGGCATTCTCTTCATATAAATTCTATACAAAATATATAACTCAACAATTAACAATGCGATGCTCATTAAAGCTGTTCGTTGGCCCTTTTAACGGACGAGTAAGATGACTTGGCACCGCAAGTGTAAGGACTAGTGGACGCCCTACTCTGCAGTATGTTGCATCTGTAGGATTGGGAACTTCTTTTGGCATGATCTTCGATAGTTCGAAGATTCACAAGAGTCTCGCTGCCTCTGTGGACAAGGTGGTGGACGTGGTTTTGGACACGGTCGGGAATATCGTTCTATCAATATCTGTGATCGCTGAGGTGTGCATGCACAGGCCGGCATAGAGCGTCTCCCTGACACAGACATTGCATTTGGATACCGCCAGATAGAACTGATAAATAATGAATGCGAAAATCGTTTCAACAACTGCAGTAAAAGTAGATTAAGTTATAGAAATTAAAAGTAATTCTGTAGTTTACATAAACTAAGACACAAGATAAAACTGTTGCGTACAACGCCATCCTGGAAAGTACTGTGGCTTAGAAATGCATAAAGAATCAGAATAAGTTCCACCAAAATACCAAAGCAGGAAAAGATAAGCCAATACTTGACCAAATTTGAATTACGCTGTAAAGCAAAGACATAATAAATAATTTAAATGAAATCAATATGCTTACCTTGTAGATGCCCGATATCAGCAGCATAATCAATGAAAGCCAAAAGACTCCAAAGCACACACAAAATATAGTTAGCCAGCTCAACTAGAAGAGGAATCTACACAATAAATAAGAATATAATGAGCCTACAGCTTACATGACTTAAGATCAAGCACAGACTAAGTGTAGCAAATAACGCGGCACAAAGTAGATCAAAGACAGCAATTGCATAAGCACAATATAGAAGAGAGTCCTCTTCCAGCAACATGATGACACATTGGCAAGAAGTCTATGCTTTCTCAGAATTCGAAGCAACCAAAAGTCTTGGCCTGCTTATCATTATTTCATTTTTCTTGACAGAATGGGAATTCGTATAAGTTACGTAGGAGTTGGACCTTCTAAACTTGTCCCCTGCGTAATTTTCGAGCCAGTTCCCGGAGAGCAGCTCTCTCCTCTCGCTTATACATCTTCTTGAGACGTTTGCGTTCCTTGCGTCTTGTATCATTGCTACTGGAGAAAGCTTTGATATCCTTCTGACTGCAACCGCCTGCAAACCTCGCAACAGGTATCCATTGATCGTGATATATCATATCCAGGTAGAATACATAGATGATATACACAAATGTCATTTCCACAGCTGACAAAAACATTTTAACTAATTGTCATAATATACTGCGATCAATCTGCCTTACCCAAGCCCACAAAAGGCATCACTGTAATCTTAACGCCCTCCCAATTGATGGATATGGCCAGAGTCAAGCCATAGAGCAGAAGAATCGCATCAAGCATTATACCCAGGCAGGTGAATACCAACCAGTAACGTATATAAGTCAAATGACGCTGATAAATTCCCATCAACAGCAACACAATGATGGCCATCCAAAGCAGCGAGAAGATCAGCGCCGCCATCGATGTCCAGTGGTTCTTCATGCATTTAGTATTTAGTTAGTTGCAGCCACTTGACTAAGCACTCTTACTTACGTGCTGAGCATAGAGCATGCCCGAGACACTGGCAAAGAGTACCGCTGAGATAAGATCCACTATTGCAATCGCATAGCTGCAAATCACCAAATATCCATCAGAGATGTTGTCCATTCTCGTCCAGCAAACATTTCAGCAATTGTTGAAGCTTCGAGAAAAGTTGTCCACTAAATCAAAGCTAAAATGATGATAAGCACGTATTTTCAATAGAAGGGAAAGTGTTGGGAGGGGGCAGTGTTACGGCCAATACTAGTGTTGCTTGTTAATCAATGCCATTTGATTGCCAAGCGCCCGCACAGTGTGGCAAGAAGCAGTCATAACCAATAAAATCTATATTACAATAGCAACTTTTTAGGTGCTTAAAGTACCTCTTTGAAAGAGGCCACTGTGCATAGGCTGTGCTGCTTTGCGACAATTTCTCTGTCCTCTGGCCATCTTTCATTTACGGCATTTGTTTTGTCAGCTGCCGCCTCATCGTCGCTTGGAGATTAGATTTTGCCACATTGACAACGTGACTCTCCCAAGTCGCAGTTCATGATGGCAAAGAAAAAAAATCTATCTAACTCAATTATTATTATTGTTTGTGCTGGTAGATGCGGATTGATTTTGGCACTGGTGCTAGTCCGTAAATTGAAATGGGCCTTAAATGGCAATGGGAATCTTCTCGTTTTTCATAAAGACATATTCTTTTAAAAATCATAAAACTGTAGTATATAAATATTTAATATAATATATTTCGAAATATTATTTAGTGTTCTTCTTTTTCTTATTTTCCTGGTCCAGCTTTTGTTTGCTATCAGGCCCATGCGACTCTTCCTTGGAGTGATTGGAATCTCTTTTGCTTGACTTTTTCGAATCAATAGCTTGACCTTCTGATTTGCTTAATCTGGAAAAGAAAAATTATATATACTTATATTATATGCTACTTTAAGAATATAAACTTACTTTCTGTTTTGTTCTGAATTCATAGTAGACTTCATTTTGGTAGAACCTCTGGACTTCCCTTTCCTGGATTGATCAGTAAACTTAAATTTACTTGACATTGACTTCACCTTTTTGGGCTGATCTATAGCCTTCAGCTCGCTCGATCTTCTTGGTTCCACATTGCCATCCTCGGGTTCATTAATCGCAGGAGGAGACTTTATCTTTAAGCAGTATTTGTAGACAATGTAAACACAGAGCCATTCAAAGACTAAACAATCATAAGATAAGAGGAGTTTGTTTTCAAAAAAGGCGTTTACTTATTACCAATGCCAAAATAAAGAAATGTAAACTGTATAATTTGTCTCCACTTTATTTCTTGGGAAATGGAAATTGTCCACACAAAAAACAATATGTCCAGAATAACGCCAACTAGCGAGAAGCACAACCAACTGACAACAAATGGGAGACGACCCTATAATTCAGCTTAACACAAATCTAAGAGTTATATTTATCTTGTATATATACTAACCTTCCAAAGACCCAGTAAAAGCAATCCAACCATAAATATCCAAAATACTGAGCCCAGGAAAGCAATTAACGAGTAAAGATCAACCTATATGTTTAGTTACTTAGTAAAAGTTGAAGATACCAATAACATCAATACTGACATTGTGTGTCAATAAGAATAAGGACTGAACCAGGAAGTAAAATGACTGAGACAAATCAATAATGGCAATAAAATAACAAATTTTCAATAGATGGCAGCAAATGGGAGAAAAAACGCGATCTTGAAGGGTAGCACCATCCGTTTCCACCAAGTCCATCTTGAAATCTCTTGATATTATATGTAGATGAGTAATGTAATAAAACAGTATAAACAGTTCAGGTTTAATTTATATTTAAAATATATTAAATGAGAGTACAACAAAAAGCCTACTAGCAGAAAATAGAATTCAAAACTGACAAAATAATTCGATTTTATTTTTTCTTCTTCACCGGTTTCTTTTTGGTTTTTTCCGACTTCTTGCTACTCTTTCTGGCTGACCTCTGGCTTTCTATTGTAGGCAGAATTAATTTTATATATTATACTCTCTTATTTTAAATATAAATTAAATGTCTTACCCTTGCATTTTTTAGGGTCCAGCTGTTTTTTCGATTTCTT
Source organism: Drosophila funebris (assembly GCA_018901825.1). NCBI lineage: Eukaryota > Metazoa > Arthropoda > Insecta > Diptera > Drosophilidae > Drosophila > Drosophila funebris. The sequence continues at coordinate 8,526,428 of JAEIFK010000688.1, forward strand.
TCTTGTTCCTCTTTCCGGCTCATCAAATAATCGACAGGGATCCATACTCAAATAGTATCTATACACAAGGTATATGCACAAGCTCTCGATAACTATATCAAGAAAACTATTAAAAATCTGATAACCACGAGAATAAGCTCACTCACATATTCCCATGAAGATAATGGAAAACTCCTTTAAGTGATCCCAGTCCACACTCACGGAGGATAAGATTCCCCAGATTAAAAATCCTATGTCCGCAACAAACCCAGCTATAGAGAATATAATCCAGGCTTTAACTAAGGTAGGACGTCGCTATAAGATATAAATATATTATGTAGATTTATAACTTCAATTGATCTTTTACGCACCTTACTTAGACCCACAATCAGCAGTATAACGATCAGCACCCAGAATATAGTGCCCAATAGCGCCAATATGGTGTATACATTGCACTGTTTATTGGATTGTTAATTAAAATGGTATTATACAAATGGTAGAAACACTTACGCTCGTGACCAAAGAAATTGTGGCCTGCAGAACAAAAAAGAGCGCATGCGCCAGATCGAATATGCCAATGATGAGACATACTTTTCCTAAATTCTTTTCAAAGAAATGCGCAAAAAGTGATTTATTTTTTAAGTGTTTCTTGTTGCTTTTTTCCTTCTTTTTCTTCTTGGCTGCAGTCATAATTCAGGGTCCAATAGTGGTTTTAGTTATATTTCATATATGTAGGTGAGTGCTACTACAAGGCATATGAGATTAGACTTTGAACTTAAAAAAAGAATAGAGAAAAAGTTAACTAAACTGTCCTCTGTAGCAAATATTTTGAAGATAAAGCGGTCAATTGGGACTTCAATTGAATTTAACAGCTCAAATGTACCACATCTGTTAATAACATGGTAAAATCAGCTGCTTGGACTCTGATGTGGCAACGCTAAGTTAAAGTGGTACACGGTAAGGTATCACAACATTGCAAGACATCGCTCCACGCTAAAAAGTATTTCAACCGTTGCGGGTCTTATATAGTTCATATTCGAAAGTAATTCTTTAATAAAAAGTATGCCCATCATTGTCAAAACGTAAGTAAATTTGTATTTATCATAGTTAATTAGTAAATAGCTTCTAAAAAGTGGCCCAAGCAGTGGTTGCTTTACCAAAGTTGCCAGTTTTCGTTAGTGTTCGCGCCATTTTTCGTTTGTGATTTGTATTTCACAACACTGTGAAAACAGCTGCTTATAGCAGAAACAAAGTTTCACTGAAGCGGACGTGCACAATGGGTCCGCCAAAGAAATCGAAAAAAGATCGTAGTACGGGTGATAAATTTGGTAAGCATTGGCCGAGCCCAAATAAATGTAGCATCTGGTAAAATTGCTACGCATCCACAGCCAAAAAGCGACGCGCTGAGGACGATGCGTACACGCAACTGGTGGAAGACAATGACAGTGTGGACAATGTCAGCGAGTCGGACGGGGTGCCGGGCGCCGCGTCCAAGAACGCTGAAACTAACGATGAGAACATCAACACCGACGAGTATGGCGCAAAGGATTATCGTGCACAAATGCAACTGCGCCCAGATCACATAAACCGCCCTCTGTGGGTAGCCCCCAATGGGCATGTGTTCCTTGAGTCCTTTTCACCGGTATATAAGCATGCTCATGACTTTCTCATTGCCATCTCGGAACCTGTCTGTCGACCCGAGCATATACATGAGTATAAACTGACAGCCTACAGTTTGTATGCAGCCGTGTCTGTAGGTCTGCAAACCCACGATATAGTAGAATATCTAAAGCGCTTGAGCAAGACGAGCATTCCCGAAGGCATATTGGAGTTCATACGTCTTTGTACTCTGTCATACGGTAAAGTGAAACTTGTACTGAAACACAACAAATACTTTATTGAATCACCGCATCCGGAGGTACTACAAAAGCTTCTTAAAGATCCGGTCATACAAAAATGTCGTCTTATACGCAGTGAAGGCGAGGCCCTAATACAGGGTACAATGGATAGCAAAGCTATTACACAGTTTGGCACCAAATTGCCAACGACGACAGACAATCCAGCGGATAATGGGGCCAGCACCTCCACAGCAGCTGCGGCAACTGCAGGAGGAGCTGCACCTGCAGAAGGTGCGCCTGGTGCAGTTGTAGTACCTGAGGACATAACAGACTTCTATGAGAAGATTGACAAGGAAGAGGAGGATGAAGATGAGGCGAATCTTAAAACTGTGTCTTTTGAAGTATCCCAGGAGAAAATTGAACTGATACAGAAGCGATGCATTGAAATTGAACATCCACTTCTGGCAGAGTACGATTTTCGCAACGATACAAACAATCCTGATATCAACATTGACCTGAAGCCAGCCGCCGTGTTGCGTCCCTATCAAGAGAAGAGTTTGCGCAAGATGTTCGGCAATGGGCGAGCACGTTCCGGAGTCATCGTATTGCCGTGCGGAGCTGGTAAATCTCTGGTGGGTGTCACTGCCTGTTGCACGGTGCGGAAACGCGCTTTGGTGTTGTGCAACAGCGGTGTATCCGTAGAACAGTGGAAGCAGCAGTTCAAAATGTGGTCCACAGCAGATGACAGCATGATTTGTCGCTTTACCTCAGAGGCCAAGGACAAGCCCATGGGCTGTGGCATCCTGGTCACCACATATTCCATGATAACGCACACACAGAAACGTTCCTGGGAGGCGGAACAAACGATGCGCTGGCTGCAAGAGCAGGAATGGGGCATCATGGTGCTGGACGAAGTGCATACAATACCAGCCAAGATGTTCCGACGTGTCCTGACCATTGTTCAGTCTCACTGCAAGCTCGGATTGACAGCCACTCTGCTGCGTGAGGATGACAAAATCGCGGATCTCAATTTTTTGATTGGTCCCAAACTGTACGAGGCCAACTGGTTGGAGCTCCAAAAGAAGGGTTTCATTGCTCGCGTGCAGTGCGCCGAAGTGTGGTGTCCCATGTCACCGGAGTTCTATCGCGAGTATCTGACCACTAAAACGTCCAAGAAGATGCTGCTCTATGTAATGAATCCTTCCAAGTTTCGTAGCTGCCAGTTTTTGATCAAATATCACGAACAGCGTGGAGACAAGACGATTGTCTTCTCGGATAATGTGTTTGCACTTAAGCACTATGCTATCAAGATGAACAAACCGTTCATTTATGGACCCACATCTCAGAATGAACGTATACAAATTCTGCAGAATTTCAAGTTTAATGCCAAGGTTAGTGAGTAAAGAGCACTCTTATTAATATTTACACTCATCACATTCTCTTCTAACACAGGTGAACACAATTTTTGTGTCTAAAGTGGCTGATACAAGTTTCGATCTTCCCGAGGCTAATGTGCTCATTCAGATCTCCTCTCATGGTGGCTCGCGACGACAGGAGGCACAGCGTTTGGGCCGTATTCTACGTGCCAAGAAGGGTGCCATTGCCGAAGAATACAATGCATTCTTTTACACCCTCGTCTCACAGGACACCATGGAGATGAGTTACTCTCGCAAGCGACAGCGTTTCCTTGTCAATCAGGGCTACAGCTATAAAGTTATTACACATCTTAAGGGTATGGATACCGAATCGGATCTAATGTACGGTACGCAGGAGGAACAGGGTCAGCTGTTGCAATTGGTGTTATCTGCATCCGATCTGGATTGCGAGGATGAGAAGATGCCTGGCGAGCCCGGTTATCGTCCTGGCGCTGGTATGATAAAACGCACAGGGGCCCTCAGCTCCATGTCAGGTGGTGATGATGCCATCTACTATGAGCATCGACGCAAGAATGTCGGCAGCGTGCATCCATTATTTAAGAAGTTTAGAGGATAATTGAAGCAGCATGTACTCTATCCAGCTGAATAAACATATTTCAGACACACAATCTTGTTTTTCTCCTTGTTTCCATTTACAGAAATTGTTTTATCTCAGAAACAATGTTATTAATTATACAAATTTCACTGTTCTTTGTTGCAGTCACAGTGCTGGTACTGGCGAGTGGGCCATTATTGAGCTGCAGGGTGATTTGGAAGTGCGCAGCAATCAAAGCATGAACGATCAGTTCATTGGGGATCTATACTACAACAAGTATGGACAGCCAGTAAGTTTATTCTGTTAAACATGAATCAGTTATTTAATAAACTTGCCTTTAGATACTCATAATAGGACATCACATTCTCCAAGGACGCGAACAGAAACTGGACAAACCATTTGCGGTACTGGAAAAGTCAAAGACAAATGAGGGCCAGCAGCTGCTCAATGTCACAAATGCTACGTTGGATGCCAGCGCCTTAAATACCACCACAGGAATTGAGCGCACGTTGCTGGATGACACTGTGGCCCTGGAGCACAAGAGTCGCCAACGAACGGAGTATACGGTGCGTGCCGTTTGCACCAAGAAGTTGATCTTCAAATCGCGTCCTAAACCAATTATAGCCAATGTTGCGAAAAACGTGTGAGCCAAGGCGAAACATAATTGTATTTAAATTTAATAGGATAGATAATTCCCATAGCATATGATAATTGTTGTTAAGTATATTAAACGATTTCCATTTCACGCTCGATTCCCACAAACTTGAGCTGTTCGGTGGGTCCATATCTGTAGTCAAAGAAGAGTTCCTCGCCTGGCTGAATGGCGCGCTTAGCGAAGATACCAATGCGATGATCCCCGGTAACCATCATTACCTTGGCATAGCAATTGGGATTGATGGAATGATTAGCAAACCGAATTTTGTTGCCCTTGCGTGTGGCATCCACAACGAAGTCGTTGTTCAAATTGAACAGAAATGAGCACATGTATTTGTCATAAACCTTGCCACGACGATCGGCCTCATCCTGCGATATTATCTCCCCGCAATACTCCGATATGAATTCATTCTTCTGTGCACCCTCTTTGAGAAATATGCCCCAGCCAGCGATGTCCGAGGGTGCCATCAGCAGATGTTTGTCTGTGGAAGTAAAGCTTAAGTTCTATTGAAAGGGCAACTTGGGGGAGAAGTAACTCACGTAATCCGCGCTGCACGCACACATTCTTGCATGTTATTTTAGTCAGTTTAAACTGATCGGCTCCGCAGGCCTGACACAAATCCGGATCACATTCCCTTACAGCCAAATAGCAAGGACATTGCTTGGTGTTGCACTGCGCCTTGCATCGGCAGCCAGGAAACCGATTCTGGCAATCGCTGCTGCAATTACAGAACTTTTCGCAAAAGTTCTGCGTCTGAATACATGAGCAATTCATGTCACAGGGACCAGCGTGATCGCAGGGCGTGTAGTTGTAAACATGGTTTGATGATGAATCCTTCTTGAGCTGTATTTTGCGGCAATGCAATGACCACAAACGTTGTTTCTTCTTCTTCTTGCGCGGCGGAGTGAAATCCTGGCGCAAGTCCTCAAAACTAAACTCGGCTGCCTCCTTCTGTGCAAACTCGTACACCTGGCGACAAGTCTTTGTGAGCATGTTGTGCGCAACAGCGCAATAGTTCTTCAGGTAAACCTTGTGCAGCACACGAAACAGAGCCTGATCGGCACCAGTCCAGACGCACTGCGTGCTAGTAATGTTCATCATGCCAGCTTAATCAAAGAGAGAGTATTAGAATGGGTAGATAGGTAGATAAATGTTTAACACTTACCCATAATAGAGTTAATCTCAGCGCTGTTAACAGCAATGCTATTATCCTTGCCATTCTCGTGGCTAAAGTCCTTGTTGCTGAACTGGCTGTTACTATCATTGCTGTCCTCAGAGCTCGATGGATCAATGGGCGGAGTTTTGCTATCAGCCGCCAGTTTTTCCTTCATGCCATCCTAAAAACAGATCAATAAATTAATAATTAGTGCCATGTGCAACTTAAAGGCGGCTTGCAACTTACAATCAGCATATAACAGGAATTGCTGCATGGATCCGCAAACGTCTTCAATTCTGGGTATCGACGCTTCTGGAGATTGGGACCAGCATGTCCTTGCAAACCTGTGAACGCAGAATACAATAAACTATAGTATGACTTCATTCTGGCCACAACTGTTAAGCATGACTATGAGACGCGCTGGAGGTTAGAGTATGAGGCAGACACGTTATTTTACAGTAGATGCAACAATGTTCAAGGCAAAAGCCGCACGAAATGAGGCGAGATACACCAAGATAATTTTGAAACAAGACAATTTTGCCAATTTCCACAGAAATATACAAGTACAATATTATATGTAATATACATTATAGAAAAGAGAGAGATTGATGATGATATGGGGGACAAGGCGAATTTGGGGCCTAGGCGGCATGAGTGTGTGTGCGTGTGGTTATCGAAAACAACAACTACAACAACGACTCACCCTGTACATGGTGACCTAAATTGCAGTTATTTTAATTCAACATTTTTAGAGGTTTTTGTTTTGGACATAAGAAATTTTTTGCAATAATTTTTGTTTGTTTTCCAAATAAAGAGAAAAAGCAAAAACAAAACAAAAAGTTATTAAGAGAAACCCAACTGGAAGCGTTGCCCAAAGATTACACTTACGATGCAGAAAACAGTCGTATTTGAAGCAACGACGACAAAAGAGCGTGTGAAACGAGTGCATCGTACGTTCACGGGACACACTCTCCGCCTTGGTGCCATCAATGTTGGGCGTGCACTCCTGTGGCCGTTCCGGATCCTGATGCTCGGTGAGCTCAATGTACCTAAGGAAATCAATTTGATTAACACACAACTACACACATCTAAATCACACAAAACGGACTTTTCCTTAAGCTCCTGGGCAGTGCCCTTATCAGGGAAGTTAGCGCTAATCGCTTGAAATATGATTGGCGCTGGAAAAGGCAGTTTCTCCTTAACATCCTCCACTTTGGGTTTTGCATCTGCAGCAGGCACCTCCTTCTTTTCTTCAACAGGTGTAACAGCAGAAGCAGAAGTTTCTGGGGTCGGCTCTACCAATGGAGGCGTCTCCTTTTTCTCTTCATCATCATTTGCTTTTGCCGTAGGCGACTCTGTTTTAACAGTTGCAGTAGCGACTGTTGCTGTCTCCTCAAGTTCTTTGCTATGTGAGCGCATCAAGGCGTGCACCAATTCCACAAATATAGCATCGTCCATGAAGGAGGGATCCTTGTCGCCGTGCACTTTACCATCATAGTTTTTGATCAGCTCTTCAATGAACTTGCCATCCTTATCAAGCACCTCGTCCCCCATATATGGAATGTTGTGCAGCACTGTCTCATCCTCTACCATGAAATTTTGCTGTGTTGGCGCCCATGTGTACATTGTGGGTATGGGTGTGACGGCGTTGATCACACAAATGGGCACACGCTGTGGGCCACTGGTGGCTCCATTGTAGCTGGTGACCTCGGCACGCTTCACGCAATCTACGTGGGGTGGATCGTATGGTTTTGCCTGCCATACCTTTGACTCGCAATACAGATCCTGCACATTGTGGTTGTGTTCGTCCCTGTGAAAAGCAAAAAAAAATGCCATCAAATCAGACGCCAAGTTACACGTTGCCCGGCACCGACGGCTCACCAGTTTTTAATCCATGCTTCTTTGATTTCATCGGCACGTTTGTAGCGCTTTTGCTGACGTATTTTCATGTACTCCAACTTGACTACGCGTTTCCATTCTTTGCTACTCATATTATTTAAACTTTTAGACAGCAAATATACTTTTCTGGCGGACTCAGTGTAGTGTTTGTAAATGCATTTAAGCGATTTAGTGCTGAAAACTGTTGCAAACGTAGTGTTAATTAGAGAAAAATCTTGATCAGCTGTTCTCTACGCAAGCTCCCTTACAACCACTTGGTACTTTAGTACCAAAACTGGTACCTTTTTCTTCATTGGTACTTTAGTTGGTATTATTTTTATGCAAAAAATTTGTTATTACTACTACTACTCCTACTACTATTTATTCTACTAAATCTACTACTATTTCTACTTTTTTTTTACACTACTATTTCTACTACTATTTCTACTACCTTTTCTACTATTTCTACTACCTTTTCTACTATTTCTACTACTATTTGTACTACTTTTTCTACTACTATTTGTACTACTATTTCTACTACTATTTCCACTACTTTTTCTACTACTATTTCTACTACTATTACTACTACTATTTCTACTACTTTTTCTACTACTATTTCTACTACTTTATCTACTACTATTTCTACTACTTTTTGTACTACTATTTCTACTACTTTTTGTACTACTATTTCTACTACTTTTTCTACTACTATTTCTACTACTTTTTCTACTACTATTTCTACTACTTTTTCTACTACTATTTCTACTACTATTTCTACTACTTTTTCTACTACTATTTCTACTACTTTTTCTACTACTATTTCTACTACTTTTTCTACTACTATTTCTACTACTATTTCTACTACTATTTCTACTACTATTTCTACTACTATTTCTACTACTATTTCTACTACTATTTCTACTACTATTTCTACTACTTTTTCTACTACTTTTTCTACTACTATTTCTACTACTATTTCTACTACTTTTTCTACTACTATTTCTACTACTATTTCTACTACTATTTCTACTACTATTTCTACTACTTTTTCTACTACTATTTCTACTACTATTTCTACTACTTTTTCTACTACTATTTCTACTACTATTTCTACTACTATTTCTACTACTATTTCTACTACTATTTCTACTACTATTTCTACTACTTTTTCTACTACTATTTCTACTACTATTTCTACTACTATTTCTACTACTTTTTCTACTACTATTTCTACTACTTTTTCTACTACAATTACTACTACTTTTTCTACTACTATTTCTACTACTTTTTCTACTACTATTTCTACTACTTTTTCTACTACTATTTCTACTACTATTTCTACTACTTTTTCTACTACTATTTCTACTACTATTTCTACTACTATTTCTACTACTATTTCTACTACTATTTCTACTACTATTTCTACTACTTTTTCTACTACTATTTCTACTACTTTTTCTACTACAATTACTACTACTTTTTCTACTACTATTTCTACTACTTTTTCTACTACTATTTCTACTACTTTTTCTACTACTATTTCTACTACTATTTCTACTACTTTTTCTACTACTATTTCTACTACTATTTCTACTACTATTTCTACTACTATTTCTACTACTTTTTCTACTACTATTTCTACTACTATTTCTACTACTTTTTCTACTACTATTTCCACTACTTTTTCTACTACTATTTCTACTACTTTTTCTACTACAATTACTACTACTTTTTCTACTACTATATCTACTACTTTTTCTACTACTATTTCTACTACTTTTTCTACTACTATTTCTACTACTTTTTCTACTACTATTTCTACTACTTTTTCTACTACTATTTCTACTACTATTTCTACTACTATTTCTACTACTATTTCTACTACTTTTTCTACTACTATTTCTACTACTTTTCTACTACAATTACTACTACTTTTTCTACTACTATTTCTACTACTTTTTCTACTACTATTTCTACTACTTTTTCTACTACTATTTCTACTACTATTTCTACTACTATTTCTACTACTTTTTCTACTACTATTTCTACTACTTTTTCTACTACTATTTCTACTACTATTTCTACTACTATTTCTACTACTATTTCTACTACTTTTTCTACTACTATTTCTACTACTATTTCTACTACTTTTTCTACTACTATTTCTACTACTTTTTCTACTACTATTTCTACTACTTTTTCTACTACAATTACTACTACTTTTTCTACTACTATATCTACTACTTTTTCTACTACTATTTCTACTACTTTTTCTACTACTATTTCTACTACTTTTTCTACTACTATTTCTACTACTATTTCTACTACTTTTTCTACTACTATTTCTACTACTTTTTCTACTACTATTTCTACTACTTTTTCTACTACAATTACTACTACTTTTTCTACTACTATTTCTACTACTTTTTCTACTACTATTTCTACTACTTTTTCTACTACTATTTCTACTACTATTTCTACTACTTTTTCTACTACTATTTCTACTACTATTTCTACTACTATTTCTACTACTATTTCTACTACTATTTCTACTACTATTTCTACTACTTTTTCTACTACTATTTCTACTACTTTTTCTACTACAATTACTACTACTTTTTCTACTACTATTTCTACTACTTTTTCTACTACTATTTCTACTACTTTTTCTACTACTATTTCTACTACTATTTCTACTACTTTTTCTACTACTATTTCTACTACTATTTCTACTACTATTTCTACTACTATTTCTACTACTTTTTCTACTACTATTTCTACTACTATTTCTACTACTTTTTCTACTACTATTTCTACTACTTTTTCTACTACTATTTCTACTACTTTTTCTACTACAATTACTACTACTTTTTCTACTACTATATCTACTACTTTTTCTACTACTATTTCTACTACTTTTTCTACTACTATTTCTACTACTTTTTCTACTACTATTTCTACTACTTTTTCTACTACTATTTCTACTACTATTTCTACTACTATTTCTACTACTTTTTCTACTACTACTACTTCTAGTACTTCTACTTCTTCTAGCACTACTTCTGCTAATACTTCTACTACTAAAATACAAAGGAAAAATTTATCATTTATTAAGTTTGTACTTTTTTGTATTATTTGGTACTTTTTCCCCAAGATCTGGTTGCAAAAATTTTCATCAAGTGGCAACCGTGCTTACAACGTAATTTCTACTTTACGTTGAATAGTATTTTCAGTATTTTTTGTCATTTGGTATATATAAAAAAAGTTCTGCCAAATTTAAGATCAAAATAGTCTAAATACAAAAACAAATCAAATGTGAAATCTTATCAAAATAAGGAGAAAAATTACACATATAAGCTGGACAATTTTAAACACATCAAGGCAGCCACGAGCATCGAGGAAATTGGCGCCATGGAACCATCAGCTTGTGAAGATCTAAAAGCATTTGAGCGACGTCTCACCGAAGTGGTTTCATCCTATAGGCCATCCACGCTCCGCTGGCGCCGTAAGAATAATTTTACCGCTAACCAATTGCCGAAATAATCTAATCAATGCGCTTTCTTTAGTTATATTATCCGCATTATCAGTCTGCACGGCAATAAGCGCTTGGTATTGGTTAAAAGATCCCCGCACGACCGTTGTGCCATTGACAGAATCACTCTGGATACATCCAATTTTCACCGTGGCCACAGTCACATTAATAGTGCTTTTCATTTTGGGCATACAGAAGTTAGTGGTAGCTCCTCAGATAATTACATCGCGCACGCGAAATGTGCTCACCGACTTTGCCCTGGACCTGGAGCCACACACTGGAAAGTTGATTCTGAAGCCCCGCCAAAGTAACAACAACGGCAACACATGAACCTTTCCAAGGGAAAACACTGATTTAGTTAATAATGCATTACTTGTAACCGCCTTGCCCTATTAATATGACGACTATGATGCATACTTCCAAGACGATGGCTTATTTGCATCCGAAAACTTTAGTTTAATGCACACCTACAATTAAAATCATAAGTACCTTTCATTTGGTTAAATTATATAGAAGCTCCATTGTACAAAATACCTGTTCATAATCGTGTTCATCTGTTTAGTTATGGCCTGATTTTTTTTTTTGCTACCAAAAAAAGTGGCAAATAAATGACCCTCTAATTAAAATCTGGACATTTACTACGGATGACGGATTGTGCAACAGTCGCAACTGTTTTGCTGTTAAATAAATTAAAGAAAATGGATCGACGGGGGAGTATAAATAGAGCTCGCTGAGACTGGAGAAGGCATCAGAAGCAACTTGTCGATTAACCACGTTCAATGATGAAGATTTTCTATATTGCCGTTGTCCTCCTAGGCCTCGCCATGAGTCTGTCGGCAGGCAAGTTGGAAGGAATCCCAGAACGTTTGCAATTTAAGTCAAAACTAAGCAAGTTTTTACAATTACAGCTGCCGTTGATGTCGATGCGTCAGCGGTGAATTCCCATGAAGGACATCCTAGGTTTGTGCGCAGCGCGGCACCCTTAAATGTCGAGAATGAACACGAGAAGGAGGACCCCAAAGCCTGTTGTGGTTAACCATCCCGCTATAAATATGGCAAAGGTGTTTCGGCATTATCCAGCACCATTAATTTTAAATAAAGCAGCAACATTTTGAAAATCCAAACGATTTGACTTTATAAGTGGGTTGGGCTTGGCCAGGAGCAGGTATGCTAAAGAGAGTCAGTACACTTGGAGAAAGTAAATTCTTTATGATTTTTATGGTTGATGTTGTGTGATAACTATTTATTCTGGATTCAGCATTCTCTAGTGTTGATTTTTTTGTTGTTGTTACTGCTCTTATCGCATATACATATAAAACTTTACTTTCTTGTGTTTTCAGTTGCTTCTCTTTGTTTGATTTTTTTTTCTTTTTGATTTTTTGGTACAAATTTTTCCATTTTATAAATTTCTATTTGTAAATCTTAAAAATAAATATTATTGCGCAGCTTCTTGTCCTCATCGGACATATGTATATGTATAAAGGTTCGTTTAAATACGTTTATCAAATGTTTCTCATTTTTTTTCATTTCATTCAGTGTGGAAATATAAATGCATCTGCGTGTGGTTATTTATTCATCATCATCATCATCATTATCAGTTTTTTCAGGCCATTTTAGTTGGTATGTATTGTAATTGTTTCATAATTAATAATAGAATTTGTTAATCATTTATATATGTAGTCATGTACAAAAAAATATGCTAAATTTGATTTATAAAACGTATTTAATATTTATAATCTCTGTGTTTAGTAGTTTGAAATTGAAATTTAGGATATTCATTTCTATAATTTTTTATACTTTGCGCTAATTTGTTTAATTGTTATTCAATTTGTATTAGATTTGTTCATTACTTAATATTAGTGCTAAATTATGAGCTAAATATTGTTTTGTTGCTTGGTTGCTGTTGTTGTTTGTTGTTGTTTTTTGATGTTGTTAATCTTGTTGTTGCTGTTTATGATGTGATTGATATAAGTATTTGCAATTATTATATATTTAGTTCACAAGGAGGCGCTAAACAACACACAATGCGCAAAATTACAAATGAATACGACAAATGCTGGAAATGCATAAATAAAACTAGAGGCTGCCTCCTTTTGCACAACACTCTCACACAATTTAAACATAAGTAATAAGTAATACATATTTATATACTCGTACTCGTACTCTCGTCGTAGAATAGAAGCCTATTAATTACATAAATTAAAAAACCGTATTAATCTTTAAACAAAATTAACGTTACAAATTGTACACATAAACAAAAACGTTTGTGGGCGCTTGCATTTGGCTTAATACCCCCCCAGCCGGCCTCCGACATTATGCGGCCAGCATATTGCGTATGTTCTTCGGCGTATTCTCCTCATTTAAATGCTTTGTTGTATAGCGCAGGGCATTCAGTAACGGTTCCGCTTTTATCGCCGGTTGTGCTTGCAACAATCGCACACATCCCTTCACATCTACGTGGGCGCCACGGGCAAACGCCCCCACTGGATGCACATGATCATAGAGTATGACCAGACCGACCATAACACGCAGCACCAGCATTTGTGTTTCCTCACGCTCGATCTGTTGCAGCAGTTTACTGTAACGGAAATCATACAATTAACGCTAATTCAATATTAATTTTATATCTTTACTGTCACTTACGGGTTCTCCAGCATGCGTAGACACACTTTGGCCATTGTGCCAAGCGTTTCTGTGGTGTTTTGCACATCGTCCGCATTATCGTTAACAAATTTGGAGGTAGCCTCGCTGAGCACCTTTAGCATGGGCGTGGCATGTGCATAGAACAGGGACATTCGATTGGCCAACTCCGTGCTGACCAACATATTCTCTGTGGAATCCACGCGCTGTCGACTTACAATGCGTCTGTAGTAACTGAAGTCGTTCTGTATGGCGGGTGTTTTCATCTGTGGAACAATGGAATGAAACAAAATGGAACAGTTAACAATCAAGCAGTGCACAATGCAGTACACCGTTCACAGTGTACTGCTTGTTAAATTACTTTAAATGAAGTGTTGCACTGCTTTACTACCACTTTAATTACAACAAGCATTAAATTATCTCTAATTGCAGTACGTGACACCGCAATCTGACTTAATTTTTATAATTCGAAGCCAGGCCCCAGACTTGGCTTACAGCTTAGGTTGATGACGCTTCAAAGTTTATTTAACTGTCAGGGCTGCTGCCTCAGTTAGAGTCGTGCGTGAGAAAAACTTCTGAGAGCTGCCGCCTGCATTGCCCCGAACAACTCGTAGTTGTCTCATCATTTACCTTGGGGGAGAGCTTGAAACCTGCCAGCTTTAAATATACTATATACGCGACAATTGTTAAAACTTTATATAAATACGTTATTAGCATAAATCATTCTAACAGTAAGCAAAAATGCGGCAAACAGGACGGAGCCACATCAAGAGCAGCTCTGAGTGGGTGAGTGTTTTTACAATTGATGGGGTGACTATTATTAACACCCAGAGCAGAGATGATTAATTTGTTGTCATGTAACAATGCTTTTCAGTTACTAGTGCTGTTGTTGTTATCACCAAGCTTTACAACGACCCAATATGCGTCATCACTGTACAACAGTCAGTTTTATGACCACAATCAACAACAGGTACAACAACAATTGCAACAGCAACAACCTAGTGTGTATCCAGACATACCAGTGACCTACAATCAACAATATCCTGCAGCTGTGCAGTCCATATGGTCGACTGCGCCTATTGTTGTTAATGATGGGGCCAACAGCTTGGAGCAGGATCGACGTTATTTGCCCATTAATTACTACAACAATAGGGAAACCTATCCCAATATTGAATCGGAGAGAAGCAACAACAATAACAACAACTACAACTACAACAATGTGCCTACAACACGTGCTACCAATCACAATTACAACAACATTCCCGGCTACTATTACTACACACAACCACCACTGCAACCTCAACCGCAATCACAACAAGAAGTAGAGCAACGTGAACTGCTTGCCGTGGCGGATTCCCAACGAGAGGAGGAGCAAATCGTTCGTATTGGCGGCAGTCGCTCACTGGCCCCCAACACCTACAGCAACAACAACAATTACGTAGAATCACCTCAGACATTGCCACGTCGCGACTTTGAGGCGAAATATGCAAAACATTACTCTGACTATTTGCGCAAATATCCGCAACGATTGCAACCGATTTACAACACTGGCACACCATACGTTGAAAAGTGAACAAATTTGGGTCAACAATTTCAGATAAATTCCTCTATTTTATTCAATAAAATGAAAGGAAAAAATGTAAATTGAACGCATCCACTGTGCCAACATTTCGTGCTGTGTGTGTGCCAAGAATTTAGCTAATTGTCGGAAGATCAATCGCTGGCGATAAACAGATGAGCAGTTAAGCTGCTTGCAAGAACAATTGCGGCAAGTGGCTTCTAAACTGCTTTACAAGTTCAGTTTAACTTTGCGTCGACTTAAGTTCACTGCTTTCTTGCCAAAAGTCAATAAATTCTGTAGCATACTTTGCGGCGCAGTCTAAAAAGACCAGAGCACAACAATAACTAAGTGGGGCCAACTGGGGCTATTGCCTGGCAACGGAAGTGGCTGTTACGCTGTTACTGTTGGTAAGGCACGTTTGGGCCTTATATATCAAGTGCACATATATAAAATGCAAGTACATATGTTTGTGTGTCTCCACCTCTCTCTCGCTCTCTCTGTAAGTGTGTGTGTTATGAACTGACACTTAAACACACAATGAACGTGCAAACAGCAGCAACAGCAGCATCATCAACATCATTATCAAGTTAAGCACATAAAAGTTACAGACATCAGAGATAGAGGAAGAGAGAGAGAACAGCAAACCATGACGTTGACTTCATCTGCTAGGCTTCTCTCTAGTGGTTTGCCTGCCTCAATCTCAGCGAACATTCGATTCGAATTCATAAAAGTTGTATAAAACGGAAACGAGCAAATGCTGATTTGCCATAGCATTAATCGATTTGTTTAAGCCACATATAAATGCAACATAAGACGAGCTCAGGTTTAACCTAGATTCAATTTGTTTACATCATTCCGAAGGCAATTTGAATTCCTGTTACCTTTTCACAACTAAATTATTTACGAAGATTATCGTACATCATTTATTTACGGTTGTTGCCAGAGCTATCAATGCTTGAAGATTAATGCAGAGAAGTAGCCAAGGGAGTTGCCTTGCCCACTTGCCTTCGTTCCGCTTTGCGTGCTCAGTGAAGCGCCGACAATTGAATGCGTGTGTTGTGTAGACCCTAATGAGAGTTTACTGTAGCTCACATGCAACAAGATTTTTCATCAATGAGCCGCAGCACGCGTTCGTCTCAACTGACGAACAGATGGACGGACAAACAATCAATTAAAAATGCAACCACGCGCGCAGTGAGTTGGCAATGACTTGGCTAAGACTGCCACAGGCTGTTGACTGTTTGTTGTGATTGTTATTGTTGCTGTTGTGTTGCTGTTGCTCCCACATAAGGCAAGCGAACGTTGCTTGGCCTGGTCTTAAAGAAGACATAACCGAGCTGACCCACGCGCCTCTGAGCAGCGTAAAGTTGTGGGCGTTGCTTGTGCCCAAATCTGGCAACAGTTGTAACAGCACACACAGAGAGACATACTTGTGGTTAACCTGGGAATTGCTACTCACCTTGTACTCATCGAATTTCAACACAAATTCCAATATCTCGGCCAGCTGCTTGACCAGCGCCTGCTGTGTCTCCAGGTGCTGTGTCGGATTGAGTTTGCCGCCAACCAATTGACCCAACAGCTTGGGCACTATTTTGTCCAGTTCCAGGGAGTGCTCATAGCACCGTCTCAGTTTCATAACCAAAGGCAACACCGCCGACCAGGCTTTGGCCTGCACCTCCGGCGAGGGATCTGCGATGGCTTCGCGGATTTCTTTGTTGGCTCCCTGGAATAAAGAGGAAAAAAAACCAAATAAACGGGAGTAAAGCACATTGTTATTATGTAGTTTGTTCAAGTAAAAGTTTGTTGGCATAAATGTGCGCTTGGCATGCAAACATAATAAACGATTTTCCTCGTGCTTTATGCATTTTTCCATTTCATTTTCCTGACCACATTTCCAGCAACAACTATAACGACGGCAGAACTGTAACACAATCAACCAACTATAAGGCATTGCGGCTTTTGGCTCTCGTTGCTATTACTGTTGTTGTTATTGTTATTGTTATTATTATTATTTCTATGCCACATGCAACAAAGGCCCGACTCGCTGCGTGCAGTGACCGGCGCTGCGATTTTTATCGACGCTTTATGATCTAAAAACAGAAAGGCAGCAGCTAAAAAAAAAAAGAAAAAAACTACATACATACTCTTATAACAAAGCCTAACGAATGAACGGTCATTGCATGTTTTTAAAAGTTTATTTTTTTTCTTTAGTTTCTTGCCCGCAGAGGCAATCAACAAATAGCGTTGATTATATCAATTGATGCATTTCGGTTTCTCTAATACATGCCATGTACTCCACATCCACATACGCTTTAAAGTGCCACTAATGACAATTAAGCTGCTAAAACAAGTGAATGACTCGCTTGCAGACCAATTTATTTAATACTTTTAGTCGTATGTCAATGTTTAATCGCAATAAGGAGATAATGAACATAATAAAAGATAACATTTGCAAGCAGTTGAGCATTTCCTAATACTGCTTGACAACACACCGTTGTCTTGTCAAGCAGTTCGCGCCATATGTGCAATGCCGTGCTCTGCACGCTATACAAATAAAGCTTCCGTCTTGATTAGCTAACATGCCACGCCCGTAGTTTTCGGTTTTTGTTTTGTCTAATCAAAGTCTCACAAACATATCGCGTGTGCGACCTTTTAAAGCGGCTTTAGTATAAATTTCAGAATTATGTATAAACAACAACGCAACTCCAAGTTCTTCAACTCGTCTATTCTCAGTGATGTTATTTTTGGTTTGCACACCTTTTGCTGTTTGTGCTGTGTCTTGTTGTAATGTAATGGGCTCAGGTTAGCACGTGTTGTGTGTTTATAATTAAATTGCTGTGCATATCAAGCAGAGAACCATAAGCAGACACAAGAGAGAAGCACAAGCAGTAGCCGAAGCAGTAGAATCATACATAAGGAATTACAGACGCACACACATACACACACACACAACCAGCTTGCTGATTTTTTTGTTTATTTGTTTGCTTGCAAGAGCATCGACGAGTGCTTTGGGATAATAAAAATGCAACTGTCTGCATCTAAATCAACACATAGGTACTATACAGTGGAACATGGTTTTGCCTTGTTGCATTTTTCTTTGCGCTCCACATCATTTACACCTGTCCGTGAAGTGAAGTCAAGTCAAGTCATGTCCTTGGCCAGTGCCACTGCCAGCTGCTGCACTTGAAGCTCCACGAATGTTTAACGCGCACAAACAAGTCAACAAAAAGAGAGGAGGAGACAGAGAAAGGGGGAGACTGCAAGGGAAGTCTGCATACTTTCGTCTGCGTTGTCGCATTGTCTTGTTTACGGCAGTGACTCTCTAAGGACTCTTATGCCTGGTCATGGAGCGGAAACTGCGCTCCTTCTGCAGCTGTTGTGTAGGCAGACAGATTTACAGGCCGAGATTGCGCCTCTCTGCAACATTCGTGTATGTGTGTGTGTATTTATATGTGTGTGATTCAGCCCCTTTGCTTATTTTTCAAGCATTTATCTCACATCGCGACATGTGCACGTCAGAAGAAACAAAGAGTTAGGCGTAGGTGGAGTTTCTGCTGGATCTTGCAACTTGCGTTTTGTCACAGGAAACATGCAACGAGCTGGCCGGACACCCCGCATCCCGGACACACGCTCATTCAACATTTGTTGATTCATCGCGTTTCTCTGCAGCATCACATAAAACGTTACATGCTCCAATAACAAAGCACGTGCTGTGTCTGTTGGCTGTGGCTGGGTGTCTGCTTCATGCATTTTACTAAGAAAACTTCTCACTTCACCCACAAGTAGAAGAAAAGAACAACAACAACAGCAACAACAACAAACTTGAACTTGCATGACTTTTATGCTGTGCGGTAAAAGCAGTTTTCATTTTGTAACTGTTTCTACATTTTTAATTAACACTTAAGACGACCAACTTAACGCTGTTGGGCAACAACAACAAGAACCACATACAAATCGCAATCAGTCAGCGTTTCATTATATTCACAGAGATAGAGGCCGAAGCAGAGACAGAGACAGAGACAGGGAGAGTGCGAGTGCGAGAGAGATGCATAGTTAATTAACTTTGCGAATTGCTGCACTCTGCATAGAAGAAGTAAAAGCGTTGTTAATGTCGTTACTGCCTGCTGCTGTTTAATTGAAAATTAAATTAAAATCAACGCGGAAATGAGTGTGTTGGTCTTTTGCGGTCACTTTGATGGCAAGCATTGATGACACTCGTCAGTGTTGGTTAGCATCGTTAGCATGTGTACAAACAACATTAGCAACAACAACAGATGAGGGTACTCCAACTCCCTATCGATAATTAAAGTTAAGCAGTAATGACAGACGCGTAATCACCATATTAAACTGCTTGCTTGACTATTGACTGACAAACTGCTTAACGAAACGTTGACAGTGTGCGCTTGTGTGTGTGACACTGCATAAAAGTGACCAGCAGCTTAAGTGAACAGACAGGAAAGTGTGGGTGGCCAATGTTCATATCTACACGCACACATGCATGTAACTATATATGTACATGTGTACTATGTATGTGTGCACATACGTAATAACTAACGTGCATGAAATGCATCTAACAAAAGTTGCTTTGCTGCTTCTTCCCGTCTGTACCTCGTGCAAAGTGGGTACATTAGACACGTACTACTCTGAAATGATATTAGATTAGATTGTAGAACATACAACCAATACAGGGCATTGCCACGTCGTCCCAATTATCTAATACTGCAGAAAGTCACTAAAATTCCAACATGCGCTGGTAACAAACAACACCCTTGGGAGGTGTGTCAGGAGTTTTGTATGCTGACGCCGCGACAGTTGAAACTGTTGTTGTTTTTATTTAGACAGTCACGCAACAGCTGCAACTACCACAGCAACTAGAACAACAACAACAATATCAACTATGACAGTGACAACAACAATGAAACTATTAATCAAAGCAATTTTATAGATATTTTCGCATACCGCGAAAACTTTTGCGCTTTTCCAATATCTGCCTCCATTCCTTTTCTTTATTTTCTTTTGCATCATTCAACAAAATGCGCACCTTTAATTCCAAACACGTCGCAATTGGAATAAAATGCGAACTTTAAGAGAACATCAAAAGAAAACAAGACAAAACAAAAAGAGAAAAGTTGACTCCAGCAAGCCGAAGATTTGATACCCTGTGTTCAATTTTGACCGCTGCTCCCTATATGTTATAGTAGTTCTATTTACGCCAATTCAGGTCAGGATGTACTATAAGATGAGAGGCAACAGACAGACCTGATCAAGCATACTATATGCGTTACACACTTCTGAGCAAATTAATAATACATTTTGCAAGGGTATACGAATCATGCGATACGCAGTAGAAGATGACGACGATGATGATGATAATGAGGATGTGAATGGAATTCTGAATTCCCCGAAAACTGGAATTCTTCTTAGAAACTTGCTGATGAGTATTAAATACTCATAATTTATATTTATAAAGCAGCGAGTTGAGCTGAAAATGGGGGAGACCCATTCAAAGCAGTCTCAATAGTAACATCAACATCTGTAGTTGTAGCAGCAACGTGGGGCAGCTGCAACAGACAGTTGGACGCCGCTGGTGACACGATTTTCCCAGCGTGGATCACCCCCAATGCAACTGAAGTGAACTGAACTTAAGCGCCGCTGTGTTGACTACATAATCATAAATATTTCATAACAATTTGTTTTATGACTCGCTTACTCCCTCTCACTCTGTATCTTTCACACTCTTCCTCACTATTTCTCACGCTGTTGCTATCTCTTACTGTGTAATGTGCCTTTCGCTGAGTTGGGCTTCTTAATTATTCAATGGACTCGTCGTATTGCCATGATATCAAAATACAAGAACGACAACAACAATAAGTACAACATATGTTTGCGTATTGCAAAACCTCTCTTTGTGTATTTTGTAGAACTGCTGACAGTAGCTGTAACAACAACAACCAAAACAACAACAACCACAACATTAACAACACTAATAGTTGTGGTGACTCATTTGAAAATGATCGTTGTGACTTCTGCTTCCATTGAAGTAAGACGGCATTTGTCGCTTTGTTGTTGATTTTGAATTGCTTTCGATATTTAGGAGAATGCAACAATGCTGCTGCATCATGAGCTATTGACGAAATCTAAAGGTGATGCAGGGCTATATAAATATACCTGACGTCGTTTTGTAACGACTGTGATTAAAAGTTCATTTGAAATGGAGCTTCTCAATATGGACACAGACCGACCACAACATCAGATAGATATACATATATATAGAGAGAGAGAGAGCAACTAAAACAGCTGTTCAATGATTCAGAAGCATCATTCATCCAAAGCTATTCATGGTGGGTCAGTCTGACTAACTGGCTGCATAGTACAGGGCATACATACATCATTACATACATCAATACATTCATAATGCCCATGGAGGCATGAGAACAAAGGAGCTGTGGACCCACTGAACTGCGCAATAAACAGTTGCTAATTTAAGTATATACTCATGCTCATACTCTCACTCCCACTCTCACTCTTTGTCATAACTGTGAGACTGTCAAATGATGCGTAAATTTCAGTTAACACATTTAAAAATAACGACAATGGCCTAATTTTCAGCAAGCTTTTCAAGGGCTTCGTGTGGCCCATTATAACAACAAGAATAACAACTACAAGTACAACAGTGAACAAATGGTTATAATGCCGCCAGTTGGATGTCACGAGCGTCGTAATTTATCAAGATAATCGAAATAAGCAACCAGCCAAGTGCAATAACAACAACAATGTCATAAAGATAAGATAAACACATGTCGATTATCAATGGCGTGAGCGAGTGAGCAACCCAAAATAACGGAGTGAGAGGGAGAGTGAAAGATGGAAAGAGAGAGAGCATTAATAACGTAAGTATGCGTACAATATGCAGGATATGCCAAATGATTGCATTTAATTATCAGCCAAAGTTTTTGCCTATCGAAATACAATGTGACAACAAGAGTTTGACGCGCTTTAGGTGGTGTGACGTGTGAGTGTGTGACGTGAGTGTGCCTAACTGTGTGTGGGTGGACAACAACAACAACAACAATAACAGCAGTGGCAGTGTTGGTCAATGACTGACAAAGCTTTATCTTAATTGCAGATTTATTATCTTTATTTGGTTTATCTTTAATCATGTGTAAGTTACATGAGTTCAGATAACAGTTTAAGCAACATTTTCGCAGAACTATAGAAAATATTATTATATTTGTATATAATTAATTAATGAAACAATCTAGATTCCAGATTTCAGATTTCAGAGAACAAATGATAATTCACTGCTAACCCAAATTTGTTTTGTTTAAACTTTGGTAGTTAACAACCTTTCCCAAATTCGGGCTATAAATCTATCAACTTTAATGGTCAAATCGCCGCTGAATCAAACCCAAAACTAAACAAAACAACATGCAAAGAAAATGGCACAATGTAAATGAACATTGATGAGTTTCCGTTTAAGCCAAATAGTTTACTTTTGCCCTATTGATTTAAACGTTCAGCCAGCGACAGCTGCTCAAAATTGGGTTAACACCGGGGAAAATCAACTGAAAATTGTTGGCATTTTAATTGGCTTTGACGACAAGCACACGCATGAAGAAAATAAAGCTGCGAGAGATGAAAATCGAAGGAAAACAAAGAATGGAAAAATGCCTGAATCATTTGACATGAATGTGGTGGCATTTTTGTTGGCTGCTGCGGCTGCTGCTGCTGCTGTTGCCTGTAACGAGAACAAACAGCGTCAAAATGCCATGAAATATATGTAGGAACACATACATACTCAGATATACATATGTATGTGTGCACATAAATAAAGCTGTAAACTTTTTGCATATTGCATTTGGCAGTAAAGAATAGAAAAAAGTGAAGAAAGAAGAATGAGACTTGTAATTTGCACAAACCACTTGCAGTTTTCCTAGTTGCCAGACGAGATACAAACACACAGACAGTTAAAAGTATATATATATATATATGTGTGTGTGTGTGTGTGTGTGTGTGTGTGTATATAGTTTTCGTTAAATGGCCATTGGCATTTTTAGTGGCACTTGAAAACTGTTAGCAAAGCAATTACGGCAAAGGCGTCGACAAGTTCAAGGCAGGTGGGCGAAGTAAAAACAAAGTAAAAGTCGAGAAGCAGCTGCAAACAAAGGCAATAACAAATGTTAGAGCCATTGCCACCTAATCCTGTGCTAGACAAAGCCAAGTGGCAAGCTTAGATCAGTTCAGTTTAGTTCGATGCAGGGACGGGCAATCACTCAGACAATGCAACATAATTGAATGTCGTCGCGTTTTTTTTTTAAATTCAATTGAAATGAGTTAAATTCGGTTAACCAACAAAGCCTTTTCAGTGTCATTTCAATTCAGCAATAATTGTGCTCAGCCAGACATTGAGAGAGACAGAGAAGGACAGAAGGAGGGAGAGAGATGGACGTAGGCGGAGGCCAAATAATTTTATGCGAAATTTGCAGCCTCAATTGCCACCTGAGAGGAGAGCATAATGAGGCATCAGCATCAACTACGCGCACGAGTGTTTCGAGTGCTTCTCTTCAAGTGGGCGGAGGTTGGAGCGTAAAATGTAATTACGGAACGCTATGCATGATCAACTAGAAGCTTTTACCAGGTATAGTGAACGACTAAAAAGATGCCACGTAATTGCATTTTGTTTAATTGTATTGACAATTTGCTTACTAAATGCAGTTAGAAACACTTCAACTGATTTGTCTCTGTCTTTAAATAAACAACAATTACCTAGTTAATACTAAACAACAACAATAAATAATTTCATTATCGTTATAAAACTTAAATTCACTTCTATGTCTTTCTATTAAACATCTTGTCTTTCCTACTCTCAACTACAGGGAATTTATACAAAAATAAACAATAAATTATGGACCAAATTTCGCATTGCGCTTGTAAACGGTTCAAAAATGTTGTTTACACTACTGAATTGTATTTTTTTCTTATTTATATTTTGTTTTTTTATTTAGCGTTGCTTTTTTCAGCGCAATTAATTTGCAGCTGATGACGTCGGGAATACGAATACGAATACGAATATAAATACACAGATACAAAGACACATAGATACTGTATATAATGGATGGCCAAAAATAATAAACAAATGAGCCGTAAAATGTTACAAATGTTTCGAACGAAGCATAGAAAGTGAAAACGCATTAAATATAGAAGTGCATATAATAATAAATAATAAAAATTTGTAAATTAATTTGTCGCTAAGTCGAGCTATAAAAAGAAATCGTTAAATATTCAATAAGGTCAACTAAAATGCAATTACGGAAAGTTAAAAAATGATTTTACGATTGTGCAATAAAAAGAAAATTTAAGAAACTTATGTTTGCGTTTTAGAGAGGAAGACAACGGGGAGAAGAGAGGGGTAGCTATGGGAAAGAGTCGAAATGAGCCTACGGAAATTGAATTGTCACACAACAAATAACAACAGCAACAACAACAACAGCAGCAGTATTGTTGGCATGACCATTTCTAGAGAAGCTTAGGCATGGACAAAGGGTTCCAAGCACAAATATCATTTTTATAATATGCAAACACTCGTGATGGACACGCACATTATAGCAATTACTTACATATTTATATATATAGGTATATATGTACATATAGAATAACTGACTGACTGACTGACCAACTGGCTAACTGGTTAACTGCCTGACTGACTTGCTGCTGCTGACTGCCCCAAAACCGGAAGTGTGGCGACGCGACGAGCTGAATGTTTTTTTCGCATTGGCCGCACATCATTTGAAACATTCGTGGAACTGGAAATTAAATTGCGGGAACTGCAACGGGATGCGGTTAAGGGGAGGGGAAACTTCAGCTTCTGCCTCTCAGTCTCTAATGACTGCTCATTTTGTCATTATTCTGATTGTTGCTGCCTCTCGCTTTCATTATAAAACCCACATTAAACATTTAAGTGTTTATTTATGCATGTGCACATGATGTATTGTCATTTTTATATGGAACACTATTTGATAAGTGGGTCGTTCTTGTCGGATTATTGAGGGAATAAACATTTACAGATTCAGGGAGTTTTAGTGACAATCTATATATAACAGACATATTTGATGTAATGGAGCGTTAACTCTTTAAGCTGATTGTACTAGACTTTACCTATAACATTTCCATTCTGCACTTAGTAACTTTAATAATTTGCTAAGTATTCCAGCAAACAATTAAGATATTAATTTAAAAAGTAATTTAAATGTATTTTAATTATTATTACAATTATTATTACATATTCTGTCTACAGATAAGGGAGTTCTCCTCGCTCTTCACTTCATTTCAACACCAACAAAAATTGCATGTCTAAACTTCAGGAAGTGAATTCATCAGGTAAACGTCGACTTAACAGTATGCGAGTATTACATGAATGCTATGAGTATGGATTATTATTAAACAAGTGCACAAGAAGCAGTCTTTGTTTCGGTTACAGCAAACTTCATCATGCCACACGCTACACATTTGATTACCTTACTAAAGTATTTCTCAATGTTTGATGACTCAATTTGCGTGTGAACTCATTGAACTCGCATAATGTAAGTATTATATATCGTATATATGTACATGTATGTTAGTATGTATGAATTTGCATATTATCTGCATTGTTGAACGACTCAAACCACAATTTCATTTTCAAATTCTGTTCGTCAAGTGCAGTTACAAGGTTGAGTCTTGGATTACTTCCATGTATATATATATCTATATATATGCTTAAATGTATATACATATATACTGTAGACTTTTGTACATATATAATTACAATTTATGCCTGTCGTTTGTATTGCATTACCCAATTAACCACATTTTGTGGGCAAGTCTTATATTATTATTTGTAGTTCATCAGGTTTCAATGGCTTTTTGGGTTACTTTTATGTCCCCGTTAGACCCTCCCTTGGTCCACATATGTACTATAAGTTGCACGTTGTCATAATATCACTATTATGATTATTGTTGTTATTGTTATTATTATTGTTAGAGGTGTGTGCGTCGTTGGCGCACATTATTGTTGATATTCTCATTGTTGATCTTGTTGTTGTTATTGTTGATATCATGCGCTTTCAATGAGGCTCTGACTGTTAGTTAAAGCTGTTGTTGTTCTTGTTTATTTGTTTGTTTATTGCACACAATGGGCGCAATTGCTGACTTTATCTGTATTCAGTTGACAATAGAAAAAGAACGATAAATAGATTCACTCACTAATTGGAAAGTGGTTTCTAAAGACGACGATCAAGACTTTAAATGATTTCTCCCTTATCAAACTAGAAAGGAAAATGAAGCAACAACAAATGCAACAAACAAACTACAACGATGATGCTGCACGATTTTTGCGAGGCGCAGTTTTCACTCTATTTATAGCATTGCAAGAAAGATGCAGAACGTGAAGTTTTTCCTTTTTCTTTGGCTGCATTTGGCGCCTGGCCAAAGATTTGCGTGGCAGGACCGAGAGGGGAATCACATACATACATATACATATATAACCAGTTTACCGCCTTGCTAACCAGTCCACCACCCAAAACCACTCACCCACAGTCAACGGTGGCAAAAAACCGCGCCACTAAAAATTGAAATGAAAATAAATGCTCACGACAGAAGAATTGAGCGCATTTCAAGTTGTTCCCAAAGGAATAGCAGGGGAAAGGTAGGTGGTCGGAGGGTGTGCTTTTAAAGGCTTAAAATGGTTACGAGGTCACCTTTGTTGTTGGTGTTGTTGTTGCTGTGCGTTGCTCACTTTTACCATTGGGTCAGACACACAGAAGAAAGAGAAAGATAGGCAAAGGAAATGAGCTCATTTGGTTGACATTTTCCAGTTCATTTGCGTTGATTAACACCCTGGACAAACATTTCATTTGGTTTGGCTGAAAGCCAATTAATAATTCGCACCACGACACTAAAATCCAATTCGAACTCGAATTCGAATTCTAGATAGCGCGCTCGCTCGCTCTAGCTTACCAAAGGTCAGCAACAACATCCAAATGCTGACTAATCCCACTCAAAGAACCAGTGTAAAGAGTAAAAACCACAACTGTGGACTGAATGTTAGTTACTGGCGTCACAGCACAACGATATGAAGAAAGTCGATTGGTCGTCGATCATGCAGGCGCATGTGAGTCAGCATGAGAGTGGAACACAGAGAGAGAGAAAGAAAAAAAGAGCGCAGGTTTGCTAAGAGAGCAAGATCATATAACTGTTGACTGCTGGCAAAGGTTAAATGCTCAATTTGTTGCCTGGCCCCCGTTATATTTTGCACATTTTCATTTGATTATTGCGCGCTCGCTTTAACTTTATCAGTTGAGAGAGCAACAAAGACAGAGCGTAAACGGGAGAGACAACGTAACTAAATATTTAAACGGTTCTTGGACGTAGAGCTAAGCAAATATGGCAACAATGCGCCAATTAGTTCCATTTAAACATTAGAGATACTCGCAGTAGTATTACAGCCCCACCCCGATAATACCTGTTTGTGATTTTAGCCAGGGACTTTGCCCCTAAAAAACGAGTTAAAGACGCACTCACCTTATAGATTTGTATCTCCTCTAATACAACTTCCGATTCCTTGAGCACACGCTCCACCTCATCGTACACCTCACGTTCCGTATCCGTGGGCGCGGCATTCTCAAAGTCCAGGAACACATCATAGGATTTGGCGGCGCAACAATTTGAATCGTCGCGTGACAACAGACTCAGTAATTTGCCCATTTTGTTGATTAATTTATTACAAATGAGAGTTTGTTGGTTATTAAATATTGATATATGCTTTTGATGTTGTGATATTTTGATTTTTCTCTATTGATTTCTTAGCACTTTGGATTGCGTTACACTTTTTGTTTTTTATTTTTCATACACTTTTTACGCTGTAAGAGAAGAAACGAAAAGGAAGAGAAACATTATGGATTAACAGCTGCTGCTGATGGGATTTAAAAATGTAGCTGTTGCACCTGTTGTTGCTGCAACACTCTCATAAGGGTTAATAAATTATGGCGGCAAAACAGCTGCCCAGGCCAGATCACATAGTGGACAAAGAAAACGGTTTTCTTTTTCTTCTTATTTTCCTTTTCAACAGGGTGACAGAGACAAACAAATGCTCGGTATGTGAAAATTTTGAACCCCAGCAAAGCAACGTTGCCCTGCATTGCGGGGGGTGGACATGGAGAGAGGCTGTTTGCAATGTGTCTAGCTGTGTACATATGTGTGCATGTGTGTGTGTCTGTGCATGTGCGTGTGAGAGCTGCTTGTGCGCAGGAAATGATGCGAAACAGAAACTTATCGAAATTAGTAAACAACAAAGCACACACACCAACACACACATGCAACCACCGCAAGGCCAATGTTCACACCAAGAGCAGGAAAAAAGGCAATTTTCCTCGCCACACAGCCACATGTAAACATTTTAGGCAGCCACAGGCACCTCCTCTCCCTTCCTACTACAAATCATTCAAGTTAATTGCGAAAAGACATTGCGCGAGTTTCTTTTATTAATAATTTGTTGTACATATGTGTACTGGCGCTGTTGCTGCCGCCGCTTTGGCGTTGTTTATCTGGAAGACCTTATCTGGCCGTCACTTCTCTTTTATATACCCTGCAGCACTTGATCAAAGAGTATAACAACTAAATAGTTCTATTTAATATAAAGACTCTTAACACACTTTTTAGTCTGCCAATATTAAGATTCACATTGTAAACAATAAAAGGACACAGTTTACTTTACAATAGTTTCAGTTGGATAACAACAGAATACTGGGTATAGTTAAGTCAAACATTTTTAACTGTATTGTTACTGCTGCTATTTTGCGCGCTTATCTATATTGTATATGCACACAATTTTATTATTTCTCAATGACTCTTTTAGGGTGGAATCATGGACTGTTCCTGCATTGGAATTTCAGCAAAACAAGAATTTCCTCGAACATAAAAACATACGCAGGGCCATTGCGCGCTTATCACCTTTTTTCGCAGCACTTTCGCGTGTGTTTGTGTGTGTGTGCATGGATGTTTGTATGTATGTTGACGAACTCACGTACCGTAGGAGCTTGCTTTTATTAAATTCGTTTAATTGTCGCGATTGTGCATTTATATTTACAACATTTTTGGCTTTAAACAAGAGTTTTGCTTACAAAATTTATAAAAACACGCACCGAAATCAAACGCCGCAACTGACGCGCGACAACTTCCCTTTACGGCAGCTAATAACGTACTAAAATTGACACACGCGATGTAGGCAGACCGTATCGCCGCACTGCAGACTTAGTATTCTGGCTGGTATGCTGACTTCATGATAATGTGAGCAAAATGAAACATTTTCATTATGCGACATCGATTAATCGATATTATAGAATATCATTTCGTTAATTTCTCAAAAGTATTATGCTACATTACAGTCAATTAGCAGCTGCTAAATTTAAATATGGATATTATTTCTCACTTTTCTGTTAAATTAGCCAAAAGACTTAAAATTATTTTCTACCAATACCTTAATTTATTTTATTTTTCAGAAGCTAAAAGTTTAGTTTTCAACATTGCAAAGTCGAAATAGAACAACAGCTATCTGTGCCATGAAAAATCATTGCTTACTGTTAATAACATTCAAGAAAAATGTTAAGTTTATGGATGCCAAAAACATATGTTTTTCTGAGGAACACGTTTTGCGTTTGCATTATTTTTAACTAAAAAACCATGAGCGAGGACGGCAAGAAGTCCCTACTGGACGATATACAGCTTCAGCTAATCGAGCGCATATCCAAGAATGACACCAATGGCTTCAAGCAGCTACTGGGCCAGCTTAAGGGCGACGTCAACTTTGTTGACGACAGCGGAATGTCGGTACTGGCGCACGCAAGCTTCAAGGGTAACAAGGACTTGGTACAACTTCTGCTGGATATGGTAAGTGAACTGAATGCATTGTGTTATAACCGATGCTAATTTACATCTCTATTAAACAGGGAGCAGATATTAATTTGAATCAACACGGAGCGGACTACACACCGCTCCACTTTGCCGCCTTGTCGGGCAACACGCACGTTTGTCGGCAACTCCTGGATGCTGGCATCAATCCGAACAGTATAAACAGCGTCTCACGCACTGCCTCCCAAATGGCTGCCTTTGTCGGCAATCACGCCTGCGTGGAAACCATCAACAACTACGTGACCCGTTCCAGTTTGGAGTATTACACACAGTTACATGGACAGCAGACAGAGCCTCACATACCGCCTGTGCTGTTGAAGTCTTTCCACACGTTTGTTACTGAAATCAACCTACATCCCGTTAGGATAACGCTTAACGCACAATCGTTAGGTCTGCTGAAGATACTGCCCAATCTCCGCAAGGCATTGGTACTGATGTGCGAGAAGGAAATGCAAAAAACACATGATATAAACGAACTGATGGCATTTAAATTCCATTATCTTGGCTGGATTGTAGGCGAGCTGCTGCGCTGCGAAGAGCAGTTCAAGGCACAGCACAAGGACAAATCCGCCGAGGGCGATTCCAACAACAAAGGCGACTTCATTGAAGTGTTTGTGAAGCGTGTCCTCAAAGAGAATAAGCTGGGGCAGCTGGACTATGTCGAATTTACAGTGCGTGAGTGCGCACGGGAATTCCCCTTCCGTGAGTGCACAGTGTTCCGTCAAATAGCCGCGCAACTGGGAGCCAAGGATGCACCACCAGCATTGGTAATACTGCGCAATGCCATCAATGGAATGCGTGGCTTCGTGGTAAGTTAGCCAACAAATGATAAAAATTTAAACTGATAATGATAATTTGCCAATTGCAGGACGAAACCAGCTATTGCAGCTCCTGTGGGCAGGAGAAGCCCGATAAAAAGTGTTCCAAGTGCAAGGCAGTGCAATACTGCGATCGGGAATGTCAACGTCTTCATTGGTTCATGCACAAGAAGAGTTGTCCACGTCTATTGGCCGTTGTCTTGGCCGGAGCCAGCGCAAAGGATCAACCCAAAGCACCGATTGATGCCTCCGAGCTGCGTGAGGAGCTGGCCAAATTGACAGTTTAATGATGCGGGCGCAATATTGAACTGCAATTCAAATAAACTAATTGAGAAATGTCTAAAAACATTCAAATATCAATTATTCCAATTGTTTTTCTGTTTCCAAAACAGCTGTTTGACTGCAGCGGCGACATCTAGCGGCAAGGGAGCATGATAACATTTTTGATTGCTTTCCAACACCATTTACTGTTTATCCAAGACTCAAACCAGTCGTTGTCACTCGAATTTGAAATTTGATAACCAGTTTTTACGCTCATTTTTAAGTGAAATTAAATATCGTATTTAGTTTGTTCCTTGTGGTTCGTTGGCTCGTAAAAAACAAGCACGCCAACACTTTAATAGCTAAAAAGCTTAAGCTTCAAATAATATTCATATATTATAATTGGTAATATAAAATCAAAAAAAAATACATACAAACGGCAACACCTTTACAATAACAATAAAGCATCATTATCTTCAATATCATCATTATCAACAGCTTTGACCGCAAAAACCGGATTACGATAGCGGGCAACACATAAAAATTCATTAAGTATATTAAAACAAGCACAAATTAGAAACGTGAGCGAAACATTTGCATATTTATCGCATAATCTACGAATTTTGACGCTTTTTGCCACTGTTTCTTTTTATCAAAAAGAAAACAACGACATTAATATGTACATATATTTACAAATCCAACAAATTAAGGCTCAGCGTTTAAAAAACACTTCCAAAGCCCAAAATGCCGACAACAAAAACAGCAAACATCATCAGCTAATTTTGGGGTGAAAACGTGCAAATCCCATAATTTAATTGTTTCAACATTTAAAATCCGAATTAATGTGACAAATATTGAAACAGAAAAAGAAAAAAACAAAATAAATATACTGAAACTGAAACTTAAAACGACTAAGCCCAAAATTAGTCAAAGCAGCTCCAATACAATGTCCCAACGTGTTTTTGTAGTCAGTGAATTATTTCGCGCTGATTTAATTTATGCATCAGATATGCAAAGATTTCTATGAATGAAAATTAACCGATGAACAAGCAACCATAACCGAAGCTTAGCTAAGTTATTTTCTGTGATTATTTTGGAAAGGCTGCTGCTTGCGGTTGACTGTTTGAACTTGGCCATAATGAAGGCGGCCAGAATATCTAGCTGGGCCATGTACCTTAAAACTTAATTAAAGTTATTAAACTCGAAATGTTTGGCGCCACCGTTTAGGAAGCCTCCGGCGTGGACCGCACACATGCGTCGTGAATGTCGCCCCGCTGGCTTATCGAACCAATTATGCAGTCTAAAAAGGCAGCCGCCGGCGCGCAGACAGATTTGTCGCATTTGACGCGATAATAATGCACGAGAAATGGTCACCACATCAACAGCACTCGACCCATACTCTCGACTCTCGACTCCCGATCTCCAATGGCCAATGGCCATAAAAGGTGCGATAAAAACGAAAATTTCACAAGCCAAAGAGATGCACAGCAGCCGTTTGTTCGCTTCTGCGTCATCAGTTTGTAGAGTTGGTTAAGTCGACAGTCGGCAAAGACCAAACGCCTTCAAAGCCGTCAAATCGCTGCTCATAATGGATGCCTTATCGTCGAGAATTGTTTTAACTACTACCGGAGTTGGTTTTGGGCCAGATCGAACAACCATACGACCGTACGACCATATGACCATACAAACGACCGACCGAACGAACATTCGTTGTCTTTGGGCTTTAGAGTGGCGCTGATGGAGCACATTAATTTGCTTTAGGCCCGCCAAAGTTGTTTTTTTCAACTTGCAAAACCTGTAAAAACGGAAGCTTCGAAGGTTTTTCTGACTTTTGAGTGCAACAGCGACAGATGCGTGGGCTTGTTATCGATAACTTTTGCTGACGAAATGCAAACTTTCGATAATCACGCACAGTGAGTAAAAATGTTAAGTTGGCTGCATTAAATTCCATAAGATTGATTAATTTGATAGTAACTTTGTTTTATTTGAAAACTGCCCTTACAACTAATTAACAGAATACAACTTAAAGCTAATATAATGCACACGGTAATCACAACAAAGCTGAGATGGAAACAAGAACGGCAATCGTTTACATTAATAGGCCAAAATGGCCGAAATGCTGAAACTGTTGCGTTTTGTGGATGTTGTTGTGCGAGGTGAGCTTGTTGGTGTGCTGTGTGGGGACGAGGTGGAGACTGCTGGTGCTTCTACAGGTGATGGCACATAGGCAGGCTGTGGCATGGATGCCATTGGCGGCACTCCAGCAAAGTATGCGGCGTGCAACAAAGCTGCGCCTGGTGCGTAGTTCATTGCATGATGGTATGGATGCGAAGGATGTGCGGGTGAAGCTATTGGAGCAGGAGCAGCATAGTAAGCCGGCGAGAGACTGCGCTGTGAGTCGTGTTCAAAGTCTGAACGTTGACGCTTCGCTTGCGGAGAGTCACAGCTGCTGACGCTGGAACCATCATCCTCAGAGTCAGCGCTAGAGTTGGAGCTGCTGTTCAGCTTTCGCTTGCAACGCGACTGTCCAGACTCACGGAAGCCCTTGGCAAATGGATTGTTGTCAATCTTCAGCTTGGTAATGCGATCGTTCTGGAATTAGAAACATTTTTGGTTAGTTGTCTGTTGTAATCTGAGGCTAGCTGGCGTCATCAAGTAGGAGCCTCAGCCGACGGCAAAGCACTTGACAGTTTTGACAGACAGAGTCACAGTCAATTAGCGACAGTTCACGATCTGTAAACTGTCTGTCACGTCTCGTTCAAGTGCATTTTGCTTATGCGGGCGTGGCACCCCCCCGTTGCGACTTTATCTGCTGGCGATCTTCATTGAGAGAATCTCAAGAGTTACACACCTGATAGGCAGTTACGGCGACAAATTCCGTCTCCGGGAAGACAAATGCCTGCTGTGGCGCCCAGGGCAGCTGGGTGAGCTCGCTGCTGCGGATGATGTGCAAACGAGGCTGATACTTATGCATGCTGGCCAGCACAATCTAAAGAGAGAGAGAGAGAGTTTTCATAAGTAACTGCGGATTAGTGTCAAGATCAGATATCACTTACATGTCCATTGCTATCGAGTGTATTATTCGTCAGCTTGACTTTGTTAAACAGCAACGCCTGGGATTGCCAGTGTGCGCCTGTTGCTGGACTATCTGGATGCAAATACATGCGCTGTGGACTCTGGGGTTCGGCACCACCAGCTGGCACCCATTGGGAGCCAGAGAACTTGTAGCGACAGTCACCAATGGGCACCATCTCGAGGAGCACACAATAGCTGGCCTCCTCCTCCAAACCGCTAAGCGAAACGCGCATCGAGGGGAACATACGTCTGCAAGGAGAACCAAAGAGAAATAAGAGAATAGAAGTTGATTAAGTGAACAGATAGCATAAGTATATATCGATGTACATAAATCAAGGTCTCTTTCTAAGCGCAAAAAAAGGCGTTGCCATTGGCATTTTGATTTGTGGTCTGGGCTAACAAGTGTGTAATTATGAGCAACAGGGGGGCAAAGAGCATTGCATCGATTTAAAAGGTAACAACAACAGAAGAACAACAATAACCACGGCAAATGCCAAACAATATGTAGACGCTTGATCCGCTGTTCGTATAGTTGTATGATTAATTGCAGGGTGCATGAAAGCTGGCGCCAAGCAATTAGACAAGATCTGTCGGGGCATGCAGCTTAACGGCTTCCAAATGTGGCGCTACGAGCAGTCAATGCATGGCTAATGAGCCGAGAAAGTGGACACATTATAACAACGCCAGCTACCCAACTTGACTCATAATTATGTTAATTTCAAACTGCCGCTCAGTAGTCGGTTTCAGATTGAGATTCAGATGGAGATTCTCGATTCAGCTATCACAAAATATGCATAAGACGAGACAACAACAACGACAAAGCGAACCATTGTAGGCAAAAGTGTGAAAATGCAGGTAGAAAAGCGGCAAAGAGGCATACTTTGAATTTGTTCCCAGATCTGGGTCTTGCGGCATTGTCAATGGTTAAAGAAAGAAGATTTTTATGAGCACGCCGGCGCCAGGACGGCGGCTGTGGCTGCACTTGCTGCTGCTGCTGATGTTATTGTCGTTATTGTTGTTGTTGTTGTCACTGTTGTCCATGCTCTTTCGCTCCTGCTGCGTTTTGAATTATCGCTAGGCGCCACATTAGGCCGCGTTTCTCTCGAGACACAGAGATAGAGAGTGAGTCGGGTCATGCCAAATATTTACATAGGCCCGCGTAGCCGCACTTGACTTTTCAAGTTGCAGGGAAAAAGTGTAACGATATTTGCATAGGATGTGTGGCACACAATTCTTGGGAAACATACCTGCCACTCTTGGTGATGATCATCTCGGTGCCAATTTGATGGAACTGCTGCCACAAATCGTTATTCTCCAACTTGGCCTCCACGCCCGGCAACGTTGGCCGACTGGGCATCATCATTTGTGGCTGGGGATGTGGCATGTGCAGCGGCAGCATGCTCGGAAAGGGATCTATCGATTGAGAGAGAAAGAAAGAGAGAGAGGAAGAAACGCAATTTTAGTAAGTTTAGCTTAGAAGTTGTTTGGTTAGTTCGTTAGTTTGTCCAGTGGAGTGGAAGTCATGCCATAACAATTTGTTAAGATACTCAATTATAGATGCATCGAAATTGTAGCTTGTCTTGCCTGTTATTATGCAATATATAAAACTCATGTTATAAAAGTCGCTTCAGTCGTGAAAACCATTATTTATCGTTAAGAATTTTACAAAACTATGAACTTGCAATAACTAACTACACAGGAAGCAGCAGTTTGGCAACTATGCATAGATCAACAAGCGTTTGACAACACTGTAAATGTTATTAAGCGATAATAAATTGTATTAAACTGAAATTCTGCTTTCTTTGATCATGATATAATTTTTACTTGCTTTACTAGGTACTTCAACTAATCCCCAACAAATCATCTCTAATTAAAGCTATTTCCATATCATATCGAGCTTTGCCGTCGGCACTTGCAACTATCGATATATCGATCATGCTACTTGAACTTACCCGGTATGCGTTGCATGATCTGTTGACGGTACAGCTCATGGGCCAGCTGCTGTTGCATTCTCATATCCATTAAATCGTGCATGGACAACATTTTCAAACAATACACAAACACTTCACTTGACAAATTGATATTGTATTTCTCTATATAGAGTATTTATTTTCTGCTTGCGCTCGAGGTTCTGGCACGCACGACGTTTCGCAACGAACTGATCTGAGCTGATCGAGGCAATCGCTTAGCTGCTTGCACGTCGTAGCCAGTTCCAGTTCCAGTTGCCCAAAAACAGAATAAACCGAGCTACCTGCCAAACCAGTTTCAGCAGCGGCGCAAGCTGATTGGCTGAGGAGCGTCGACGCTGACGCCTACGCTGACGACTTGGATTTCTGCTTCGACTATGGCGCACTCGCTCTGGCGACAAGCGTGCGCCATTTTGTGTGTGTGGCAACTACTGTGAGTTGCAGCACAGCAATCGTTTTGGACCGTGCTGGGCTGCGAGTGGCGAAGTTAACGCTTAGCGCTGTTGATTTTCATCAGCCGCAGTGTTTTTCTGCGCCACTGGCTTAGCTGCCGCTCCCGCTCCCCCTCTCTCTCTCTCTCTCTCTCTCTCCCTCTCTCACGCTGTGCCGCTCTATCTGTCTGTCTCGTATGTAATTCAGAAGTGAGATTTTCCACAGCGCGCCTGTCTGCAGCAGCAGCAACAACAGCAGCAACGACATCAGCCTGGAGAAGGTTGGAAAAATGCTCGTTTGCTATTTTCATCGTCGACTTGCGTCTTCCGTCGTTTCAGGGCCTTTGGAATTGTTACTGGGTCTGGATCTGCGTCTTGTTGTGCCCCTGACGCGGGGATCTTATTAGGCATTTCGCTGCATTTTGTGGCGTGTAATTAGCCACCATTTTGGGCTCTTGTTGGCATTGTCTGGCATTTTGTATTTATGTATTTTATGCAGACAGGTGAAACATAAATTTTGTTGGTTTTGTTAATTGCCTGCTTCGATGTTTCGCTGCTGCCCTCGCCAGCCTTACCCCCTACCCCCCGCCAGTTGGTGTTTGCTTTTCGCCAGATTGCTGCCCATAGTTTCCCGAAAATTGATACATTTTTGGTTCTCAACTATTGATTAGTGCTTGTCAGCACTGAAAATTGCTGCTAATCGCTATTGAAGTGCTTGGAAAATAGTGAAATACATTTTCCCGAAACCTAATCACAAGACTGCAGTTGCTGTTGCCACAGGAAGTCAGCATGAATGTGAAATTTGTTGTCTGTTTATGATTCATAGCTAAAGGAATCCCAATTGCATAAATCATTTTAAATATTAGCAGCTGCAAAAGATTTTTCAGAGAAGCTTGGAGAGTCTAAACAGTTTTCAAGTTTAAGGATAATTACTTCGAAATTATATTGAATTGAAGTTGCTATATGTTCTGAACATATTTTTAAGAAACATGGCTTTCTAGAATAGACAGAAATTAACTTATAAGGTAAATATTTAAACGATTATAATGAAAGGTTATAATAATAAGTGTCTTTTAGTCAAATACTTAAACAGATTTTTAAATTTAATTTATTATTATTTTAGAATAATGAATTATTACAACAAATTTAATTTACAAGTATATTCACTCACTAATTAGTTGCAACAAGAAATTCAATCTGACAATCTTAAATATCTTTCCTAATTATTTAAAGAATATTTGTATCTGTTTCTTTCCTCTTCTGTTCTTAACTCAATCATTTAATTAAATTTATGCATTCTAACATTGATCTTGAATCAATATTCAAATGCTATATATGCATGTTTGACTATGTTTAGACAGACAACTTGCATACATTTTCCCCTTTAAAGGAACATGGGATTAGGAGGAGTCTCCCTTTCTTGTCATGGCAGTGACACTTTCTGGGGAATGTCATGAAAACAATTTGCACTTCAATTCAAGCGTTGCAGCCAAATCACAGCACAAATTGTCGACGGCAGCGAATAATTTCGGGGTTGAGTTGATTGTCAACGGACTAGAAAGAAGGATTCCAACTAAATGCAAAATGTGATGTGAATTCGCTTCGACTCACTCATTAAATTGACATTTTGGACACATTAGCACGTTTGCCAGACGTAGACGGCATATCTCCGGTGAGCAGACGACAATCGAGAGTCGAGAGTCAAGAGTCGAGAGCTCTAGAGTCGGAGTTTCAGCACTTGATCCCAGACTATTGCATATGCTGGACTTGGTGACAGGGTGACGGGCGCCAGAGCATCGTAAAATATTTGTACAAATTGCAGCCAAACTTTATTTGACACTAAGAGAACATACAAAAATATAGGAAGAAGTGAAATGAGAACAAAAGATATCAAAATTGTAACGCTTCACGCCTGTAGAGAGAAAGGGCAAGAACCGACAAAGGGCATATGGGTTACAAAAGGCAGGTTGCGACAGTAGCCGCTGGATGGGATGCTGTATGGTTGGCTTTGGGTCTTTGGCCTGGTCAGCAGCTGGGGCGTTGCTGACAGTTTTATGGCTGATTCTAGTCGAAGATAGTCCAGTTAAAGGTCAGGTGTAATTGCGTCACTAAACGTTGCAATGCCACATGTAGACTGGTCGCTGTGCCACATTTTGCGGTAAGTTGCGGCAATGGTGTGAACTGATCCGTAGGCGGGCGTCTCTTTTCATTTTCAACATCAACTTAAGATGTTCGTAACTCGTACCTGACTGGGCTGAGGACAACAACGAGGCTGTCGCCAATTGAAGTAATAATTTTGTATTGTTCAGTTGTCGCACGACGCGACAAGTGCTTGGTACGGCGCCAGTCGATCCTTCCTAGATTCCTGCGTCGTCTTCTGCCTTTGTGTGTGCTCTTATCTGCCGACAGGGCATCTGCCTCAGCAAATGTTGCACGGTAGCCAGCTAGAGGCTCAACAACGACATGTGTTTGGCTTTGATAAGAGATTTCGAGCAGCTACCGTTGAGCAGAAGAATTTAAGAGAGTTGAGAAGGGCAGCTTGGCCCACGTGAGTTGCAGACAGATCCCATCAAATCATTTGGCTAATTAAAATATAAAGTAGCTAACAAAATGCATGTATTAAATGACCATCAATATGGGGAGCTTATTATGGCCATAATCAATGGGGCAGACAGGCAGACAGGTTGCAGTTAATACAGCCTCTAGGGACACAGTCTCTGGCACAACAAATCAATAAATCATGGTATATAACCCTAATTAACCCATACCAAAATATAAATAAAAGAACAGCAAGAAAAGCAAAAGGTCTCAGACTGCTACATTGTCACCTGCATCTCAAAAGGAAAACACAACAGGTTACACATAATTTATGAAAACAGACGAAACAAAAATGATGATCATAAAATAATATAAATGATATAAACGACACTGTCTGCGCCTAATAAGCAACCAATGCGATCGAGGCGTTGCCGCGCCCCGAATCCTGAGAAAGAAATGCATAAAGATGCAAACTATGCGATAAGTCAACAGAGCCAGATCGAGACTCAGTCGGAGTACCAGTTAGGCGCCTGCAACTAAATGCTAAACGAGTTAACTCGCTGATAGAGATCTTTTGGGTAAATACTAAGCCGTAGCTCAAGGTGCGTTGAGCATCATTAAGGCAGCCAAAAGACAAAGACAACAGGCAATGGACAGCAGACAGCAGACAACCACAACGATGATTTAATTTTCCAACACGCTTTCTACCACACTTGGCCCAAAGTTGTAACCAAAAAAAAAAAAAAAAAAAAAACGAAGACAGGGAAAGGCAACGCCAGCATGGGCTCAGTCCACATCTTCTCCTTCGCCATCGTTTGCATCGTCGACTTCGTCTTCGTCTCCGTCTCCGTCTCAGTTTTGAATGATCGATGGCCTGTCGTTGAGATGATCACTTTCTGTGGCTGCCTAGCGGCTACTAGTTGAGATACTTAGCGAGAGGTCGACCCCAGAGACGGGCATTATAAT
This sequence comes from Drosophila funebris, assembly GCA_018901825.1. Lineage (NCBI taxonomy): Eukaryota > Metazoa > Arthropoda > Insecta > Diptera > Drosophilidae > Drosophila > Drosophila funebris. The sequence goes on from JAEIFK010000688.1 coordinate 8,566,637, forward strand.
TTGTTAAGATGTTTGTTTCGACCGGGATTGATCGACTGGCTGCAACACAAACAAAATAAAAAGCGACTTCTCTCAATCTCTTTTGCATATATCGTAAGGTATTTATATTTCTCACGTTGTGCGGCTCGAGACTCGACTCCACTTTAAATGGCTACCCGGCTACCCCCTGGTTGGATACACAGCGGTTGCCTGTCACAAGACCAAAAAATCAATAAGTATCTGTGAGATACATTATCTACAAGTGCCTAGCGAGAGAGCGAGAGAGCAAGAGAGCGAGCGAGCTAGCTACTGATCGCTGTGATCATCTAGACGTCGCCACCAGAGCGCTGTTATCAGCAGCTCGGCATCTCTGGACACATTACATTGCTACTTAAGATACATTTTCCGGGCTGCGATTGCCAAGCGTTTTGCCATATCGATTACAACAAACGCGACCCATCGCTGGCGGCGGCATTTCTCTTTGCATTGGCCTGGCAGCAATTGACCTGAGCACAGAAGTCGATCTATGTAATCGATACGTTATCCCAATCCCGCTGGCAATCGTGATCTGCGAACATATTGTATTGGCCATTTGTTGTCTCCTCCTGGCGGCTTTATAGTCTGTGATCTCTGTGTCATCGGCTGGGCGGCACAACAACGATAGCCATTGGGCATTTGGCGATTTGAGCATTTCGCCATTTGACCATTTGGCAAGCGTTGCTTTGCATGGACATCAACTCGACCCTGAGCTGATCTCTCTCAAATGTGGCCAGTGGCGGCCAAGTCTCATTTGGGATGCCAGTCACAGCTTCATCGCACTAATTAAAATAAATTCTGTCAGACATTCTCGTTTAATTTTTTCGCGCACCTCCATTTGGAATCAAAACTCAAAGCCGAGTCGAAAGCGAGAAAACATGCAATAAATACGTCAACCAATACGTCAAATGCTCCAACGAGAGTCAGAGATCGAGACGGTGTCCGATTCGTTGTTGACGATTAAAAATGCACATTATTAATTAGTTGTTATAATTGCATTTAAAAATCCATTAATATTTATAGAATTCATAATAAATAATGAGCCACAGTGGCGTTTCTTCATCGTTTCGCGCTCTCTTTCTTTCTCTGTCTCTCTCTCTCTCTCTTTCTATCTCATTTATCTTCTGCTAAGACGGCGACAGCGAACGCCTCTAAATGTCAAAACAGTCGACGAGGAGCCACAACCATGTCAAACTGAACGACAACGTTTCCACCAAGTTTGGCAATTTATGCGGCTCGCAATTTGGCGAGTTAGGATCGCCTCATGATATGTGTGTGGCATAAGTATTTGAAATGAGTCGCGTCGAAAATGTTGCTAGTTGCCTTTGACAAATTCTTTAGAGTGTGTCCACAGCGGCGCATGTGGGAAATCATTGAGTGGGGTATACCTGTTGCAAGCTTGGCTTTGCAACGTAGCTGATCAACAGAAATATAATTAATTCAGCTCTTGTTTATTTTAATAATAAATCATTAATATGATCTATATGGGATATGATTTCTGCTATTTTAAATATAGTTAATATGTTTTATTAAATTAAAATAATAATAAATAAGTTAAAATTTAATAAATTATGCATACAACAAACGATTACATCGATATAATTTATAATTTATTTATTATCAATTTAAATGCAGAATTCCAAAAATGTTAATTGACTATTTTAAGTCTAAATGATATATTATATAAATATATCAAAATGTATAAATAATTAAAACGCTCTTACATATTTTTACCAACTGTTCTATCAATTAATCTCTGCATATAATCACAGCTTGTATTTCTAAGAAATCTTTCCCTGCTGTAAATAACAGTGATAACATTATCATTTAACTAATTATACCCAGATTCATTGCAGTAATTGTTACAAATCTTATCCCATATAATAAACGATCTTTTCACAAGTTTTCAATCCACTCTTCCAACTCTTCTTGAATAAGAATACCCATATCCTTAGTCTTAACCTGTAGAGCATTCAATATGTCCAACAGATCGTTTTCCTTTTTGTTGTTTGTGCCTTTCTGGTGCAGCCTTCATAAATATTTATGTCTCGTCACTGAGTCCAATTTTTTTTTATAACGCATATTAAATTGTAAATTAAAAACAAATTTTTGTTGACTTTTCTACACTCGCAGCGCAGTATTTTATTGCACTAATATGTGTGTGTGTGTTTGTTGTGCGTGTGTGTGCGTTTCTTTATATGCATGTTGTCCGAAACTGAACCCATAATTAAATTTTAACATTTCCACCTTTTTGTATTCTGTTTGAATCAGTTTGTCGAATGTCGCCTCCAACTCCGTCTCCGTCTCCATCTTCGTCTCTGTCTCTGCCTCTGCTCCCGTAGAGATTCTCAGGCCACAAGCCGAGTTCCCAGTCATATCAGAAAAGGGTGAAATATATCACTGGCGCCACGGCACCGCCTGCTGTGCCCCAAACGTGGTAAATTTTTTATTGCAGCCGTTTAGGCGAACCTTCCACAACCAAGGACATCAATCATCAAATATTCTGGCGTGGAAGAGACAGAGATTTTGGTTTGTTCTTTATGCGTTTACGACATTGACACAAAAACGTGTGGGTTCAATTTGATGGCCATTAGAAATGTTTGGTAATCAAAGTTTTTGGACTTAGAGCGACGCGTTAATATGATAATATGCTACACTGTCTAGATCTTTCATTTTTCAACCTGTTGCCTCCCCTTTCCATTTCCATTTCCATTTCCATTTCCATGACCATTTCTCTTTCTCTTCTTTTTTTTTATGAAATAAGCAATTAAAAATGAATTTAAGTCAACATCATGCTGGCACTTTAATGACTTCCCATTTAATTGGATTTCAATGTTTTGTCTTTTATATGATTGTAATGCCGTGGTGGGTCCTGTCTTCTATCCACAGACTACAATTAAATAGCATTGATAGTAAAACCTATAATTAATTTAAACATTTATATTGGCAGTTTATGAACCTTCAGCCAAGACGTGGGCTCAACTTTTCCAAGTTGTTTATGGCCGCCATTGGAGCTTGATTGAGTTATGAATGCCATGCAATATGATGCGTTGACAGTCTACTAAGTAGTCACATCTTACACCAATCTCTGGTTAAAGTCCTCAGACATGAAATTGCACTTTGACACGACAACCACACAAAACGCCTTTTGCAAGAGTTGTAACTCGAACTGCATCCTTGACTGAGATTTGTTTATGTAGCACATTAGTCAATACCTAACTAGACATTTCCATTTGTAGTTGTGGTTGTACAATCAAAACCAGACCTTAACACGCCCACAAAATGTCATCGTAACTAGGACAAGTCCTCCCTCTCTTTAGCCCAAAATATTCTCATATATCCTCGGCTATAATTGTACAGACAGTTGACCAAATGACGAGGCGACCGGCGACTGGCGACTGGCGAGTCACGCCTCTGTCTCCAGCAATCGACTGACCCAAACCCAAGTGAATCACTTTCCACACACACACGCACACACACACGCATACACACACGCATACTCACACATGTGCGTGTGCGACCTATAAACTTAACGTGATTCCTCAGGTTTGAATTTTTTCTTATTCTGTTCACTCTGTTGCTTTTTGTTTTAAGATCCCACAAGTTGAGTTGAAATCGGTTTTAATATGTGAATGCGTTGATTGCCTCTGCTTTTTAATAAAATGATAACTTTTAGACCAGACAAATATTTCATTTCCTTTTCTCGACGATGGCGATGGCGATGGAGATGGCGACGACCGAGAGACGACGACAACGAGAACGACAAGACAACCAGAGGGCAAAGACAGAAACGTAAAATCATCATCAAGTTAAAAGAAGATAACAATTTGCTTACACAACTGCGCTGCTTTAATACCCTGTAGTTTTAGCTATTCATTCATTAAAATTTAAATGCAAACAGTCGACGGTAAAATTATTATACCCTTTTTTGCCCATTTTTAATGGGCACAGGGTATAAAAAGGAATTATAAGTATAACCAAATAATAAATATTAGAAATTAAATTTAAATGTTTAAGATGAAAATAAGGAAATATAAAAATAATCATAAATAATCTTTAAATCAGTTCAAGCTTTAACAAAATGTATGCAATTACAATAAATTCAGAAATATAAATATATTTATATGCCAATTACATGAATCTGTTCATATTCAAGCTCATTAAGAGGTATATTTAATGCATTATGTTAAACTACTAACTAAACTAAGTCAGAATCTTAATACTCTATTGTCTTTATATATTTATATGATTTAAAGCCAACAGTTATTGGTTCTTAACTTATAATTGGTTTTAAATAATTATGCACATTCTAACGCAACTACCCCATGGCACATTTCATCAAGGGTATTCCAACATGAGCACATAACAACTATGGAAACAGCTACGGCGCATGAATGATCACTTTCCAGCACAAATTGGAGACTGGTCTGAACGTATTTGCACCTCTGAATTCGGTGTGGGCACAGCAACAACAATAACAACAACAACAACAACAAGAATAACAACGGGAACAACAAGAACAACAACAACTTGGCTCAGACCCAAAGCCAGACGACGATAGCGCCAGTCGTCTGCCCAGCAGAAGCAGCAAAAGTAGCAACGGCAGCCAATGTCGGGTGAAGGGCCCCACAAGACCGTAGTAACTTGGCTAACTGGCACTGTTTTGAAGTTCGGAGTTCGTGCGTGCGCCGCATGCATGTGTATGTATATGTGTGTGTGTGTGTGTGTGTGTATTGTGTGTGGCATAGTGTGGACGGGCGGTGGCAAGATCGTTTAGCAGCGCGACGGCGCACTTCATTGCTTGTTGCCCTGGCCAGCCTCTACATCGTCATCTCATGGTCCCATCGTCCAGCATCCAGCAACCAGCAACGTTCGCATTCCAGCCAAATTTGCTCGCAACATGAAGAAATTGCTGCTTATTTGTTCGGTGCCCTCGTTGCAGTTGTCGAGATTATATGGACATGGGATGTGGACATGCTGCCAGTGGATGTGGAGTTGGCCTGTGTCCAGGGCCTGGCGCCAGTTTTTGGGCAGCCCAAATGTGGCATTTAATGAAAATTTCCCCCCATAGTTGTTGTTGCTGTTGCCCCTTAGGGTTTCTGCTGGCTGCAACCAACGTTTTTTTTTTCTTTCTCTTATTTCTTTGTTGGGATCTCGATTGCGTGTGTGTTTGTGTGTGTAGGGGAGCAGGAAAGTGCCGAACTTAACGACTACAGCTGAGCATTTGTTGAAATTCATAAGATTGCACAGCAGAGTTAACATATTTTGTTTAATATTTAACATACATATTTTCATGTTTGTCTGCATTGAAGTTGTTGTTCGTATTTGTATCGTAGCTCATGGCTAGTTCGTTGTGACCCTGTTGGAGAAGAAGGCCAAATAACTAAAAATCGGTGCTGTTGGCGTTAACGAGACTTTTGACAGGTTGATTCATGCTCACGTCGCTGACTTGGCTTATTTGACCCAAAGTAGGGGCCTGTCCACATACACATACACATACACACGCACATACATGTGTCTGGGCCACCAACCAGTCAACTAACCAGTCGAATCGCCTGTCCATTTGTTTGTTTTTCTTATGGCTCACGGCTCACGGCTTACGGCTTATGGGAGTTAACTGAAAAGCAACAAAAAACATTTTTATTAATGACCACCGAACGAGAGAACCACAAAATACTAAAATCAAAATAAACCTCAGATGCCACACAATTGCAATGGGGCGCCAAAAGGGCCACTTGGTTGGTTTGCCAGTTCCCGAACCCGAACCCAGACCAAGTTGCATCCACAGTCAGCTAACATGGGCAGGGCCAGCGCCAGTTTTGAGTATGTGTTGAAATGTGGTAATTTGTCTCGCTTAGAGACAACTTGCCAACGTTGCTGCTGCCCACACCACACATACAACACACACACACACAGACCACATCATGAGCAGTCCAAAACAAACGAAGCTGATGATCAACGTTTCATTAATAAAACATTTGTTCGCCTGAAGAGTCCAAGTCCACATTGATGCTGATGCTGACCAGCATGAAGTGGCGTCTTCTAAACGTTGTTTCCATTTCCATAATTCATAAATGCCAATGCGAACTGCCAACAACTACTGGTATTGAGTTTTTGTCAATAGTCAAAGATTAGAGAGCTGTAACTTTAGCTTCTGCTTCTGCTTCTGCTTTTGCTTCTACAGCTGCCCCGCTATTATGGCTAGACAAACAATAAATTTCACAGCTTAACGCGATCGCATAATGAGCTTCTACAGCCACGACTATGACTACGATTGCGACTCCGTCTGTGACTACGACTCGGTCATTCCAAGTTGCAAACGAGCAAACAGAGCAACACTTTTTTATTTTTCTCCATGCACATTGGGATTGGGATTGTGTGTTTACACAGAGCTTCAGTTGCGATCCGTTGGTTATCGTCGCATCGTCGTATCCATTCCATGGAACTGTAAGCGACTTCAATAGAATTAATTTACGCCTCACGTTTGCCCGCGCACAGTTACATATTTACGTGTGTGTTATAAGTGTAGTTACAACGCCACCCTCTCCCTCTCTCCCTCTCGCTCTCTCATTCATCACACAGTTGTGCTCCTCTTTGCTTCTGGTATTTATAAAAATTATCAATATAATATTTGTGCCCCGAGGTGTTAAAATGCATTTGCATAAACACTTGAAGCGTTGTCATGCCTCATTTGGCCTTTGCAACTGACTGTCAACTGTAGTTTAACTTAACTTATTGTGCAGGTCGCTGATCCAAGTCACAATTAGACATAATAATAACATACATATACACATATACATATATATATATATATATATATAAATGTTTTTAGTATACAAATTCAGTTTACTTTTCAATTACATCTGAGTTTTGAGGTGTGAAAATAGTGTAGAAAGTTTATTTTTGAGCTTAAACTATAAAACAGTTAACAAACTAAGTATTATTTTCGAATAATAGCAAATAATTTAAATAGTTTATAAGCCCCATTAATTTAAATGCTGTCAAAAGTAAGAACTTTAGTATCTTACTAATAGTAAGCAAATTGAATGATTTTATTATATAATAAATTGCCAAAGATACCCACATTACAGCTCTCCCAATTTTAGATTCTTAGACCTTAATGAATATTAAAAATAAATTAAATATAATTTATTAGTAGCTGTTAAGCTAGTAACTAACAGCTAGTAAACTAATTAACTCATATTTTCGTTTAATTAAAAATTAACTATTCTAACTCTTGATGCTTAGACCTTTGCTTTGTTTACAGCAAGCAACTCTAATATAATAGCACTTTCTAGTACAACACATATGGGGTTCCAACGTGAAATTGCAAAGAATGGCAAATAATAAAAAGAAAATATGCCTAGAAAGACAATGGATCGCTGCTAAATCCCATTACACAGCAGTAGCTCCACGCCTCAAAAGAGCACAGAAATTACTAACAACAAAAAAGCAAGAAGAAGCGAAAGTTGGGAACTACCCTTAGTAAAAAGATGTTACAACTTCACACTAAAGCATTGAATAAGTGCGGCAGCCCAACGCCAAAGGACCCATGACATTGGCACCAACAAACCAGGAGAAACTAAATGAAAAGGAGAGCACAGCATGATCAGAGCCATCAATGCGGCAGAATGCAAAGGCCAACCAATTTGGCTTAAAATTACGCTACACTGATCAAAGGCAGCTGCGGCAGATAGCTAGTGTGTGGATGACGATGACGATGATGATGACGGGATGATGGGATGACGGAATGATGACGAGATGCCATGGGATGAGTTGAGTTGAGGCTAGCGAAAGTGCAGTGACGTGTGGATGGTTCGATGAAGCGAGGCGAGGTGAACGATAAGCCTCATCTATGTGTCTCTGGTTGGCTGCTATTGATCTCACCTGAGTGGCAGTACCTGTGAGCCAGTTTACACGGCAACATCAACGCTCCAGATAGGCTCTCTAGCCGCTGGCTTGTCAATTGGGCGGACAACGATATTGTTATGCTTATTACACCGGCAACAGCTACCGAAAGTTGGACCCTCGATATTGGTATCGTCTCTGCCTCCGTTTCTATCTACGTCTACATCTCCGTCTCTTTCACTGTCTCTCGTTGTAGGAGTATGCGGTGCACTTTGAGTTCAGTTGCCGACCGTATGAGGATTATCTCTTTATCAGCCTTAATCTCAAGTAGTTAATAAAGTGCGATGCTTTGTACTTTAACCGCTGTCATTGTTCCACTCTCAGTCCTCAGTCCTCAGCCTCTGTCCATTGGCCAAAGACGAGAGCTCGTACCTCGACGTCGCGACGTCCAGTTTCAATGAGATGAGTGTGCTTCGATGCAGATAATCGTTTGTGGTATGCCGAAAGCGAACAGATCTGAATATGCATTACCCAAAAAAAAAAGAAAAAACTAAAAACAAAAACAACAAACCACGCCGTGCAGGGCGTGATTATCATAAGGTAAAAAGCCCTTGGACTGGGAAGAAATCACAGCAAGAACCTGTGAACATATTCTCAATGTGACTGATTCGTTTATGCTGGGAATTCAATTCACTTGAGTACTTAATTCCTTTGTTTAAACAGTGAACATTATTCGTTTGATTTGATTTTCAATTTTATATTTATATTAAATACAAAACTGAGAACGAATTGCTTAACTCCTTATTAAGTATGAAAGCTATAACTTAAGGAATCAACGTTAATTATATAAGTTTTAGTTTGTATAACATTAGTTTCTATAGGGTTCTATATGGCCTTGGATATGGAATTCATCAAAACCATAAAACATCTTTTGAGGTCAGTGATTCATGCCTCACATTGTTTGCACAACTTCCACAAACATTGTTCAACCATATCTAAAAGATTGTAATTATTTTCTTAATAATATTTATTCTTTAGAGATTTTGCTCAAACAAATGCAAAGATCGTAAAACATTTCCACAAACCCTAAAGTTGATTAGCTCCAGTAAAAGTAAAAATAATAAGGCAAATTCTCTGTTAAGATATGAATTTTTGTTTTTTTTTTTTGGATCGGATAGGAACTATGGCAGCTGTTTATGGATAGCTCCATAAGGAGAGTAAACAGATCGTTAAGCACAGATGACAACATGCCGGCAATTGTCCCCCTTTTTGTTGAACGATAAGCAAAAATTGTCAACAATGGCAAAATGATTGTTATCCTTTAACCAAACCTCTTGTGGTGAACCCAAATCCCATTTGCCACAAACAATTTAAGCGAAAATTGTTTAAGCAGCAGTAAAAATAAACGAAAATGAAAAGGAGAACATCATCAGGAGAGAAACAAACTGCACACATATGCCACACACACATACACACACACACACGCACTAAAGAAGAATCTCTGTCAAGGGAAAGGCAAATCCTTTAAGCAAATCTTTGTAGAGCATCTATAGCTCGTCTCTGTCTTGTATTTGAAATGAAAACAAACCGAAAATGGGATCTTAAAGGCTGCGACAAACTGTAAAAACAAATTGCGTTTTGTTTCAATTATACAAGGATTACATGGCTCGAGAGATGTGCTTAGTTCGGAATGACAACCAGGTCTGGTCCACATCTCAAGTGGGCTAACAATTTGCACTTGATTTTTAAGTAGGTGATTTCTATTATGCGAGACATTAGCTGTCATACAAACGCCCTATTCAAACCTAAGGGCGCACAAACGGCCCAAAGCACTTGATTACCATTTGAATACATTTCAATACTCATCGAGTGCTCATAGTACAATGAAGCCGCCTCTATACACGCACATACATGGTCATAAAATCTCAAGTACCTTTCGCATTGTACGCGTAACGCCGGAGCCACTCCGGATGCCACGTCTATGGCTGTGTCCATGTCCAGGTTCAGGTTCAGGACCCGGTCCCAGCCAAGGCACAGTTACAGGTAAGATAATAAAACCGCAGGCAGCAGCTTTAGTTTTTCCTGTCGAGTCTCTTCAATGGCCTGGGAGCGGGGAAATTCGCTGGAATTTCCCTGCCATCGGCCGGTTGATGTGCCATAAAATTATGGCGGCTCATAAAATTCATTAATCGCTGCTAAATGCGCGTCATTAGTCAACACGCGGCGGCGCTGCACTTTTCCAGGAACCACTCGCCGCAGGCAACACCACCAGCACAACGCGAACGTGTCAGGCTCATTTCTCTCCTCCGATTCTCTAACGCGTAACTTTAACGTGGCCAACGGCAATAGTTGGCCCAGAGGGCAACAAAGCGACAGGCGCGTCGCGTGAAAATGGTGATTAATGCTTTTACTGCATGGATTTAATATGGAATGAGCACGCTTACCAAGCCGTTGCTCCTGCTCTTCTTCTTCTTACTCCTACTCCTACTACTATTCTACTCCTATTCTACACCTGTTTTACTCCTATTCTACTTCTACTTCTACTATTCTACTCTTGTTCTACTCATATTCTACTCTTGTTCTACTCCTATTCTATTCTTCTACTATTCTACTCCTACTATTCTACTGCTACTATTCTACTGCTACTATTCTACTCCTACTATTCTACTCCTACTATTCTACTCCTGTTCTACTCTTGTTATACTCCTATTCTACTTCTAATTCAACTACTCTACTCCAATTCTACTCTTGTTCTACTCATATTCTACTCCTATTCTACTTCTACTTCTACTATTCTACTCCTACTACTCTACTCTGGAAAGTCCCTAACAAGTGGAATTAATAAATAAATAGCTAGAAGAGAGCAATGAAAAGGATAAGCCTTTGCTAGTTTACAAATATTATTAACATAATCATTAACTACTATCAAATATAAATAGTTTGTTCCCTGAAATAAACATTGGATATTACATCTTTTCATTTCCAGAGGCAAATTTACATTAATGCTTATATTTATTACATCAAATCAATTATTTTTGTCATCAAGAGATCATTAACTGTAACATTAAAGTTGCTATATAAGTCTTTTAAGTGCTGTAGTGGCTTTAAAGAGGCTTTAAGTGTCTTTGGTGATAATTAAAACTGAATGTTATAAATCTTCATTGTTTTTTGGATGCCTATTTAAAAATTTAAATAAACAGTCGACTTGATAGAGCTATAGAGAATTGTTTAAGTAGAATCCCTTATCGAAGGAGAATTCATTTCTATGTACTATATTATATTATACATATATATATTATATATTATTTCAAACTCTATTATAATTTGGATGGAAAGAAATGTCACAATTAGCAAAGAATCTGTGGCATTCGTTTCTAATTATTCTAAGTAGCCGTTAATTGCATTTTAATAACTTAATAAATGCTAGAACTTTCTAAGAAAATTATTATAATGACTGAAGACAGACTAAACTATTAAGAGACGAGACAAGACTGAGCAGTAGCGGGGAATTTTGGTTATGCACTTCAAACGCGATTCCGGTCAACGCTTAAACCTCACAGCAACAACCAGCAGAGTCAAAGGGGGAGAGGAGTGTTGGGCTAAGGAAAGGGAAGGGAAGGGGAGACAGAACAGCATCAAAAAAAAAAAAAGAAAAAAATGTGTCTACTTCATTCATAAGATTTTTTAGTGGCGCCTGGCGCCAACATTTTTCACTTGCGTGCTGCAAGCGCGACGGCAGCTTAAGTGAGTGTATAAGTGCGTGTGTGTGTGTGTGCGTGTGTGTGTGTATGTGTGTGTGTGCAAGCGCTTGGCTGCGCCTCGAAGCACTTGAGTTGTAGTGCCAACATTTTCATTAAGTCAAATGTGCCACGTACCTCCCAAAAAGATTCTGCTACGATTGTTGTGGCTGCCACCAAGTGGCTGGGGCAAGAGCCCAGCGGATAGAGGCAGCGCTTGAATGCATTTCGTTGATTTAGCGTATCGCTCATAATTTGTTTTTATGGTTTTGCATTAGAGCGCGGCACGGGGCATGCGGCCAGATAAGTTGCCACTGCCACTTGCAGCTGCAGCAATTGATTGGCGCTTATCTGCATTGCGAACGGAAACCGAAAGTGGCTGCCACAGCGCGTGGCTACAATATTGTCAACTGTATGGCGCCACAATACACATAATAATGGAATTTTTGATGCTCGACAGCAAACAATAACACAAATATTGTTTATTTGTTTTGCCAAATTGATCAAACTGTTAATTTTAGTACAAATTTGGTTCGAAAATAGATCAAAGAAAATAGATAATGAAAATATTCCATCTGCCAACGCCAAAAATTGCAATAATGATGGCTATTAACAGATCGAAGCTGACAGAGAAAGAGAGAGAGAGCATGACTTTGACTTTTTTAAGCTTACCCACCCGCCTGACTCCCACTCCCCCTCTCTATCACATTCTCCTTCGCTGTCTCCATCTGCGGTTGAGTTTGCGTTTGGAATTTGGACATGAAATTTATGGGTCGTTGCGTCTCGAAAAGCGCTACTAAGTTCGAGTATTGACACTTTCAATTTGAATGCTAAAGTCACGGGCTGAAATCATCGGACTATCCTTATACATATATCTATAGCTATACAAGGGAATGATCCGACGACTTCCCAGGCGGCCCGTCTGCAACTGCGTTGGCTGTTAAATATTTTTGTTATTTTCATATGTAAATGTTGTTTAACGACTCTGTATGAATTCGTATGTAGTATTCGTGAATGTATTTGTAAACGTATACGTATACGTATTCGTATTCGTATTCATATTCGTATAGTCTGTCGTATTTATTGTGCCGTTGATTGAATATGCAAATGCATTTTCACACGTTCGAGCCACCAGAGCTTCAAACAGTCAGCAGACAAAGGCAAACAAATAAACAACAACACAAGACAACAACAGCAAGAGCAACAGCAACAACAAGAACAAGAACTACAACAGGAACATCATCAAGTTAAATTTTCTCTATTCTGATCTGAAAGATCTGCACTGTGATCTGTGATTGCTGCATTGTACAAACATTGACTTAGTACTTCCTTCTATTTCTGACCTACAGCAGTTCCCGCCGCCGACCAGGTGATAATGGCAGCTCCCATGCCACATACTTTAGCACGTATACAATATTAATATGGCCTAATAAATCTGTCAAAAATATGGCTAACTGCACATCAACAACAGCCAACCGACCAAACGCTAAGCAGGCTGGGAACAAATATTTTTTAAGAAATTTCTTATAAAAAAGTTACGCTTGAAGAACGAAGTTGAAATACTCTAGAATTCCTACAATTAACGAATATTAAATATATATATTATAATATACTATTTACATTTTTGCTATAGTCTTAATTATCGTTAAAAATTATTATGAATAAAATGAATTTTGGAGACAAAAATATAATTTAAAATCTAATCTTAGATCTTGGACACATTAATTGTAAATTAAAATCTCTCGCTAGAGAATTTACTTATAAATATTTAGATATAAAACATTTCTATCTATTACTCATTATAATTATGTAACGAGTTTCTTAATTCAATTTTCAATCTGACTTTTTAAACAATTTTGCAGTTCTATATCATTCATAGCTTTCAGTTTTTCCACAAGTTGATCTTCAGCCAGAGAGTTTAGATTTGGAACTTGTATGTTGCAGTGCAGAGAGCATTCAGAATTCTTTAGATGGTTTATGCAAAGATTCAGGCCGGAGGGCGCGTCTGCGTTAACCGGCGGCCAGTTGGTAAGTTATATATATTTTTTCCCAGACGTTTACCTGTCAAATGTTGCACTCGCACATGAAAATGATGGAGTGAAGAGTTTTAATTTTATGACGCAGCAAAGGAGGATGAGGAGGTGGAGAGAACCCTGAGACGGAGACGGACACGGAGACGGAGACGGAGACGATGATGATGGCGCCAAGAAATTAACGAAACGCGCCATAATAAACACAAAAACCGGGACTGGATGCTGTATGATCAATGCTGTAGATCGCACAGTTCCAGGCAGGCTCTATCTATATGCTTGTGTGTGTGTTTGTTGTGTGTGTGTGTGTGTGATCCTGCTCTCTCACACACACGCACAGTGGGCGTGTGTGGAAAGGTGGGAAACATGGCTTGGCTAATCTATTAACTATGCAGTTACCGTGTTGTTGATAGCAGCTTATCAGGAAACAGCATCGATCTTGTTAGCCGCTATTAATTGGCTGTGAAAGGTTGATTTTCAGATTCGGTTCACTCAATGAAAAACTTAATCAGCATAATGCAAACGGCTCAACACTTTCCCACCAAACACCAAAGTCCATTGACATCCAATTCGAACGTTCATTTAGGCTCCAGTAAAAGATACAGATACAGATACAAATACAGATACAAATGCAGATACTGAGTATCTATAAAACCAAGATACAAGATCGTATCTCACAATCAGTTACAACAACATGCCTCTAAATTGCCGCAACCGCAACGCATGCGAGATCGATCCATAGTTAATTATGCTTCCAAAAAAAAAAAAAAAGGTTAAAACAAAAACCAACTAAACATTTTTACGAGCGAAATTTGTAATCATTGCCACATTCATATGCAAATGTGTTTCCTACATGTGCTCCACACAGTCGCTGTATCTGTATCTGTATCTGTATCTGTATCTGTATCGGTATCGGTATCGGTATCCGCAGCCACAAATCTGTATCTGTATCTGTAATTTAGTATCTTAGGCCCAGCTGCTGCTCGAACGGCAGCTACGCGTCTATCGCTTCTGTGCTGTCTTGGCCTTTGTTAAATCAGTTTTGGGCCCAGTTTTAGGTCTTGGTGTTAAAAGTACCGTATTGTTTGCCATATATAGCAACTAAAAGTCTATGAAAATTATAAAAAAAAAACAACATGCTCTGCGACTCCCAAAAGGCTCCAAAGCAACAACAGATAGCGATAAGAACGACGATGCAGAGAGGTTAATTTATTAAATGTTTCAACCGTTGACTCGTTCGTTCGTTCGTTGTCGTTGTCGTTGTGTGCGTTGTCAACAAACAAAAGAAAAACATAAATTGCCTCTGAGACAACTTCTAATTTCTTCTTTAACTCGCTTGAGAGATCAGCCTCTGCCCACTAAGACTGCTCTTCTACTTTTTTTTTTTTTTTTTGGGTTCTTCTCTTGCCCGGTAGCTGTTCAGGTTGTGAAAAAGCTTAAAATTTAATCAAAAAATAAAAAAATTAGATCTTTATCTCCTGCAATTTATTTCGCTCTATCTTATTATGTGTTTGTGTGTTAGTGTCTTTATTTTTTTGGGTTAATTGTAAATATTTAAGCTTTTGACGCCTCACATGAGAGGTTGAAACTGAAACTGAAACTGAAATCGGGACTGAGACTGAATTGTGGAGAGAGACCCTAGTTTTAGACAAATACCCATTGCAGTGGTGGCATAAATTGTTCTCGCTGTGAGTAATGGCCGTATACCTGTTGACTTTGCGCCATATTTGTTATACCCTCTACTTTGTAGTGGGGTATGCAGTGCTGATATATGCATAACTAAGTGGGTAAAACGTAGAGTGAGCTTTATTATTAATATCAAAAGGTATATTCAGTCAGTTTTGTTTAAATTTATTTCGAATTATGGACTCTATTATTACCATTTCTATTTATTTATTTACATTACGATTTCTTCTAAGAATTTTTGAGAGAATTTATTAATAAATTGTTATGTTTCAGCATTTAAAATAAAAATCTTTAGCTTACTTGCTCTTGTTTGCTCGCAATAGTTTCATATGAAGTACTGAGTATCTTGTCGTCTAGCACCATTTGTTACAGCCTGCTAACTTGTTTTTGTTTATGCGTATCTGGGTTTTTGTATATTTTCTGGGTTTTAGGGTGGCAGATACCAGTAGCTGTGGCAAATGGGCTGGTTCTCTGTCTGTGTGTAACTCGGTTGCGGCGCCAGATGCTGAACTAGTTTTAACTAGATTATGATTATTGGTTTTGTAATGCTAGCAATGAAAATAGAACTCAGACTATATAGTTTATCAAATGAGCGCAGAGAAAAGCATAAATAATTAATAATTATCAAATAATTTAAACTTTTACAGAGAAAAGTCATAAGATTATGACTGAGCGATGACTGAGAATGAATAGAACTATAGATTAAACAAATAGTCAATTAACATGCGTCATTTCTTGATAATGCAGGGCCACAAACATTTTAAACAATTAAGTCTTACGCTGAGAATCAGGTTCCAGTTAATACAAAGACAGAGAGAGAGAGAGAAAGATAAGTTTCGTGGAAGCAAGTGCTCCATAAAAGCGAAAGTCTTGACGCCATTAAAAGTAATCAACAACAACTGAAGCACTGAAGCAACAAGTGTCAACTGTGACTAGTGCCATAAGTACACATAAAAATACATAAAAAGAAGAGAAAAATATACCGAGATAGAAGCCATAGAATAGTGCGCTAGTCAAACACAAGCTGAGGCCATGGTGGCTGGGCTAAATGATATGGGTATACAACATTGGCCACTACAAACAAATGTCCAAACACTCGACACCGAGTGGCGGAGCATAGATAATGGTAGATTCAGACAGACAGACAGAGAGAGAGAGAGAGAGGGCGAGGAACGGGAGGGGTGGAGGGTGGGGGGCTATTGTGACGTTATGTTGAGAGAGAGATTAAGGCATTTCCTCTTTGACGTCAAACATGTTTTTTAGTAGATTGAAGTTCTTATACAGTTTATGCTTCTATTTCTTTTATCAGCCATCACAGTGGGCATTGTAATTACGCACTCATGCCTGCGCCCGCTCTGGACCAAAGACAGCGGAGAGAGATCGAGAGAGAGAGAGAGACAGAGGGAGAAATTGTGCGACAACAATTACCCCGCGGGCCTTGATGGTCAGCCACTCAATCAAAGCCAAAATGCCGACACAGAACATTGAAAATAAGGTAGCCAAAGAAGCCGTCAAATTGTTACGCATAATGGATGTTTTTATCAGGCGAAATGATTTCTTGACTACTGGACTTGGACCTGGTCTGCGCTCTTGATTTGGCTCCGGCTCCGGCTCTGATTCTCGCTCTGGCTCTGGCTCTGGCTTTGGATTTGGATTTAGATTCTAAATTTCGGGTTTCTTTTGTCTGTGGCTCTTTGTCGGCAATCGTACGCTATTGGCTTTGATGTCAACACGGCCGTAGCGCGTGGCCATTGAACTTTTCGGTCAAGAAGCTGCATGTTAATGAATTGATTTGGCCAACAACATGATGAAGCGAACTGTTAACTAGTAAGCTGATTTGGCATACGCATTCAAATCGATGATCTTGTTATAACACGCATATTTTTGGAATCATTCAAATGAAAGGCACCACACCAGCCAAGTGCCAACTCAATGAGCATCGTAGGTAAACAAATAAATAAATATTATTAACAAAGAACATAGATGTGTAGTATATGCAGATTCTTCGACGACTCCCAGACACTGTCGATATGCTTGAAGAATGCCAGTAGCACTTGAATTTTGAATATATTGTAATAACTCAAGTGTCTACACAACAGAAGCGCCTCTCAGCGCGTCGCGTCGCCAGCAACTTTAGCACTTAAGTTGAAGTCTGAAGCGCGTAAAGTCGAAACAGTCAGTCTCCGTCTCTGTCCCATTCTCAGCCTCAGTCACAGTCTCAGTCACAGTCTCAGTCCCAGTCCCAGTCGCAGTCTCGGCTCGATTTTGAACCGTATTTGCTTATGATAATTTGAGAGCAAACAGCGATCGACAGTGGAGCACAGGAAAGGTAAATGTAAAGACTTGTTGTGTCTCGCCACAGGTCGTGAATGTGCAGAAAAACAAAAAAAAAAAAAATAAAATAAAAAAAAAAAAAAGAATAATAAATCTATATGTATATAAAAACGAAACACACGATTAAACACCTCTCAATTATTATATGTATACATATATACACGCATTATTGTAGGGTCCGGCTGAGCGAGCCCTCGGACTTCGGCCTGGCGGGCCAACGTGAACCATTGAAAGCCGCTAAGTGGGCTGCTATGGAGGCCCCATTGTGGTCGCCTAGACGCTTGGACCCACATGATTATGATGCCTGTGGTCGCTGATTTCATTTTATTTTTAGCTGTGCCCAAAGAGCTACTGGCGATTGTGATTTAGCTGTTTTTTGAACTGCATATACCCTGTAAATCAATAGATTGCAAAGAGTGATTGAAAGAATTGCATTTAAAATGATCACACATTGTTATAGACAGCTTACACTTATAATAATAATATTATTATTCGCTTAAAATATAATTTAAGAATTTCAAAAGGAAGAAATTAGTTTATATAGATTGCAAAATAATTTATTCATTTACTCTACATTTAAGTATAATTTCTTTACATTCATTCCATGTAATTGCATATGAAATAAGATCTAGCAATAGGGTATCTCGCATTCCATCATTATCAATTACTTTATTGTGGTTATTTGTTAACGTTAATGTTGATGTTGTTACCTTTGCCATGTTGATTGAGTCACTTAATTTGCATACAAAAGTAGATTTGCATGCCAACCAGACAGTCGAGCGTCAACAAATAGTGGCAGATCACAACCACAACCACAACCACAACCACATCCACATCCACTTCCACAACGTGGCATCCTCGTGCATGTAGCATATTCATGTCGTTGATTGTAGGTGCTGTAACAATGAAGAAACGTCAAGTGGCAGCCGTTAATAGTCTATGCAGTCTATGGAGGCGCTAGGGGCTTGTTCAAACAACAACATCAACATCAACAACAACAACAACAAATTTGAATGTAGCTAAAAGTTTAAATCAATACATTTTTGCGTCTGCACACTTAAGTCTTATAATGATTAACAAAAAAATAATAAATGGGAAAAATACTGAACTCTGAATGAATGAAATGGTAATCGCTGAGCATTTCAATTATTTTCCATGGAAAATTACATTATCTTTTTACGGCGCTTTATGCTAATTTTAATTTGAACAGCCGTGTGAGAAAAAGGCTCGTGCTTATCGCTGTTATGTGTCTAATTTCGCAATGGCGATCTCTTTACAATGGGGAGCCTAAGTTGAAGGTCCCCGCCCTATCTCAAAAGCAATATCATGCACAAAAGTATGAAAGTAATTAAAGAAAATGCGCAGTTGTTTTGATGAAAGTAAAAAGAAATTGATGTAGATTATGTTTTAGTATATATCTATCTGCATTAGAAAAGATATTGAGACGAACTTTGTCAAGTCTTGACTGAGTATCAATTTGATCATTGTTTAGCTTCTAAATGGTTTCTCTTTCTGTGATAAATTCAATTCGATACGGACCTGAATTGATTGCAATCCTGGCTGATTCAACCGTGCGGAATGTGTGGAATGTGTGGCAGGGATGGAAAACTGCATGACTACCTGTTGATGGGCCAGTGATAGGTTGCACGTGTACCTCCCCCGAAAGAAACGGAAGGAAACCGTAGAGCATTAGTCAAACAGCAGGCATTTTACTTTGAGCAACACCAATTAGCTGGGTGCTGACAAATTGCACAGCTATTGGCGTGTTCGACTCATGACCGGACTCAAAATGAAACTCAAATGCAGACCTAGACAATAGACACAGATAGAGGTAGAGGTAGAGGTTGAGACCCGAACCTTTTTGGCTAATCGTTTTGGCTATTGCATATGGAGGAAGAGGAACCGGAAGCGTGCGCGACCAAATGTGAAAACGCGAAGCATAAATTAACGTACACAAGACACGCACACATATACCATCTGATGTGTGCATAGGTTACAGGGTAGGCAATTTGGGCGAAATGCCAATGCCAACTGCTAATAGTAAATTAATTTCTTCAGCTTATCGCCGCTGGCTGCCACAACATAAAACAAAGTGGATGTGTCAGCCAGCAAAGTGCTGTGTAAATTAGCTCGCAAACTGGCCAACTATTTACCCAAGAGACACAGGAATTTCGCAGTAGTGCAACAGCAGTAGATAAAGTAAGACAAAGCTAAGTAATGTTTAATTACTTGAGCCAGCCTAACGGAAGTGCTTATGTTTATCAAGAGATTGGAGCTGCAATATTTGCTATGTAGTAGACCCAAGATATACAATTAGATTCTGGCTAACAAAATCACTTGCGCTTTTTTTATGAGGCCAGGGAAACCGAAAGTTTTCAACTCGCAGCTCAACACTGCGTATACTTAATGAGATGTTAAAGTTCAAACTGGCAAGGCAATATATTAATTGGTTAATTATCTACAGCGTCTATAACAATTATGTTAGCTATTGTATAATAACAAACAATTAAGGGAACTGAAAACGTGATATAGAACTTATATAGGAACTATGGATGCTATTTTAACATCAAAGAAAGAAAACTCTGAACTAAACAATATGTTATAAAGAATAGTTTTTTATTTTATATTATTAAATAAATCATGATTTCAATGTTTCTAGAATTAACTCTTTTTAGCCACAGCCATGATTGGCAGTAGTTCCCCTCCAATTAAAGACGCTGGCTTAAACTTCCAAGCTGCTGCGGGATGTTCATCTGCTTCCCGTTTGCCGCCTTCACAGCAAATGGAATGGAATGGCCGGCAAATTTGTAGACGACATGCGTTTCCGTAGTTTAACAAATGTTTTGTCAAGCTCAAAAAGGTCAGAACAAGAAGATAAAATATAAAAGTAAGAAAGAGGAAGATAGAAGATGGAAGGAAAAAAATACAATCTAGCAGCTGCATCTGCAGTATTGCAGTGTTCGAGTTCGAGTTTTGAGTTTGAGTCCATATCGGGGACCTGGGGTACATGTGTATGCCACCATATCAATGCCGCCGAATGACGCAGCGTCAAAACCAAAATCAAATAAATGAACAGCAAAACGGCAGCCACAACAGCAACAACAGCAACAACTCGAGAGAAGACAAGAGGACCACCATGATGGCAGAGGCTACAAATGGGCAAAGCATAAATAAGTATAAAAAAAAGATGCCAAATGGAAAAAAAGAATGAAGAAAAAACTAAAAAACAATTTCGATCATGATGTATAATTAAAAGGCAACACCAGCAACAACGCAGGCACACACACACATACACATACACTTAGCTGAATAGCATGTGTCTGTCTGTTTCAGCTGGAACGGCTGCTGACTGTGCAACTTCGCACTTCAAAATTAAACACAATTAGAAAGAATGAGTGAGAGAGAGTGAGGGAGAGCGAGCGTAAAAGAGAGGGCGGAGCATTTGCAGCTGGTGTCATTTTCAAAATGGAGGTGCCAACAAAGAGAGCGGCAGCTCAGCAAATGAGTGTGTAACAGAGATAGCTAGTTAGACAGCTAGCTGTTCTCGCTCTAACTGCACGTGCGCTTGGTGAGCTCAACCAATCAGAGAGCAGCTTAGAGCAACCTGCAAGAGGCAAACACAAAGAGAGTGAGAGAGTGAGAGCGAGTTAACAGAGATCACGCAGGTAATGTCGATCAATGGCTCGAACTCGTCAAGCTCGTTCAGAGCGAAGAGCGTCAAGCGACGGCAGCGACATTTTGTGTGGAACTTGCTCAGTTGAAATGCGAACTTGGCGAGCGCAAGACGCGAGCGTCGGTGTAACTCATCCAAATACAAATATATAAACAAATCCAAATTCAAATTCTATAATTCACAGTTCCAATTCCAATTCTCAACTAGCTGTTGTTGTCATAATCAAATTAACACCCACACGCACATAAGACACTTGGCATAACAACGCTTATTTGCTTTTGGTAGCTGTGATTTGCATAATTAACGCTAATCGAATTCGCCTCGTGCCTTTCACAAAAGAACTGAAAACTCATGCTGTCAGCTTTCGTTATTGTGTTCAGTTGTTGTTATTGTTTTACCCGTTGTTATTGTCTGTGATTGAATTGTGCCAAAAGTTAAACCAATTTGTTAAAGTGTGAAATATACAAATACATATATAACAAAATCATGATTACGATGAACGAGCTTGTCGATCTGCGCATGCAACAGCACATCGCGCACGAGATCTATCGTCAGCAGATAATGCAACGCATACCGGGTGAGTAAAGCTCCTCCTCCTCCGTCTCCTCCTTCTTTTTCGCATTGCGTATACGCCGCATATTTAATACAATTTGGCCAATTTGTAAGCGCCACTGCATTAAACTGCATTAATGATCTTTAGCCACTTTCTGCTTTGCCGCAATTGTCGCTTTTTCATTTGGTCTTCGTAATCGGAGACCAGCAGGCGTTGGTGCTATTAGCTTTTTTACGATAGCACCATAAACCTGAGTAATGTGGGAACACGTTGAGTGATTTTTGCATAAGCCAAGAGTAAGCGACAATTCACAGCAGGCCATCTTGGGGAGGAGGTAACTGATAACTGAATGCGACTTAGTAGTTTGACCAGCTCGTAATACAGCAGGCCATAGTTATTGTTATTGTCAATATATAGACAGATTCCTCCGATATGCAGTGATATTTTGTATTCTTTAAATGTTTAAGAAATGCATATCTTAGTGGATATAACGGAAGAGTTTAAATGGATTACTTAGCTATAGAACCTAAATATATAGATAGTTTCAATTGAGATTTTGTTGGCATATAGCAATAAATGAATTAATAGATTGTTATAAAAGCTTGATCAGCAAACCACTTTAATGTCGGCTGCAGGACGGGTTTCTAGGGAAGGCTTTGAGTGAATGTATCTTTTAAGATACAACAAATAGATATTTAAATAATATCTATATAAAATAT
Organism: Drosophila funebris; assembly: GCA_018901825.1. NCBI lineage: Eukaryota > Metazoa > Arthropoda > Insecta > Diptera > Drosophilidae > Drosophila > Drosophila funebris. Next base: position 8,589,232 of record JAEIFK010000688.1, read on the forward strand.
AGAGCTGAGTAGATCTCTGACTAGGATTGTATAGATATGATAAGAATTTAAAATGTATACGCAAAATAATAGTAGAAATTCTATTGTATTTTTAAGATATATATAACTAGAGACTTCTTTTCTAAATTATATCAAATCTCATGTTTGCCCAACTATACGTAGTAGAAAGATAATCATATATATGTTAATACAACGGATCACTTTGAACTATATCTATATTAAATAATTAACCCAATTTCATTCCCCTTCTCATTGAAGATCCCTTTCCACCGATGTTGCCCATACCAATGCCGCGGCACGTGATAATGCCACCGCGTGTCTCATTGCCCGGCGTGGAGATGACGCTGCAGAACGATGAGCTCTGGAAGCAATTCCATCAGATTGGCACGGAAATGATCATCACAAAAAGCGGCAGGTAAGATGCAACAACAACAACTGCAATAGCAGCAGCAGCAACAGCACTGACTTTGATGTCGCGCCCAAAAGAACTTTAGGAATGTAATTAAATCTGAAATTGAGTGAGAGACAGAGAGAGAGAGAGAGAGAGAAAGAGAGGGAGACAGAGCGAACGTTGCATTAGCACGAACGTGAAAACTAATACTCTTAGCCGAAAAAAAACGAAACGTTGGGCAAAGAAAAACAACAACATGCCAATGCCGTTGGCACTTAAAGCGCCGCCAGCACCGCCAGCGCCTGCGCCTGTTAATTGTGAAGTGGCCTCAGTCCACAACTCACAGCTCACAGCCCTTAGCTTCATTCCTCAAGTCCTCAAACTCATCGTTGTCCTCATCTTCGTTAGCGGCAACGGCGGCGTCGCTGTTAAATGCTCATTAGATGCAGGCGCCTGCAAATTGTTTACAGCGACGTCGCGACAACAATTTTCACAGGCAAACAAGGCGGCAACGGAAGGATGCAGGATGTGAAATGCTGTGGTACAGGTACAGGACAGGCCGACCTATTGCGGATGGATTCAAGTGCAATCAAGGCCTGTGCTGACGATCGAATATTGTGCATTGAATATGCGTTGAATATATCTTGGCTGAGGCGTAAAATGAACAAGTTCGCTGGCACTTTGCGTGTTCCTCGCTGCTGATGTTACCATCAAAGCGTTTGCGCAATCGCCCAAAGATATTGTATCTTGTATCGCAGCGGCAGTTACGTGAGCTGAGCTGAGCGGAGCTGAGCTGAGTCGAGTCGAGTTGTAAACTACCTAAAAGTGTCCGGCACTTGCTCAAATGTGCGTAAAGTGGCGTCATCGTAATTTATTGTAGGCCTAGTATGGACACAGAACGCGGTTGGACGTCCTTTTGGTCGGCGTTTTTAACAGAGACAGAGACAGAGACAGAGAGAGAGAGAGACTACGACCGCTGCTGCTGCTGCTGCTGCTGTGGCATAAATCTTAGCGTCAAGGATACTTTGTCGTCATCTTTGTTGCTTTCGGCGTTTTTATTGTGGCGCCTGTCTGCAGACAGCCCTTGCTGCCCTTGCCACTGCTCTGCCTCTGCCACCGTCTCTATGTCAGTCTCTGTATCTGTATCTGCACGTTGCGCGTTGACAATGACCACAGCTTGTCGACGTCGTCGACAGATACGAGCAATTTCACACTTTGGCCCGTCGAGATGCACAAGTGCCGATAAGATCGGAGACGAGGACAGAGAGAAATAACAATTCCAAAAGAAAAGATCTTCCCCATTGCAGTGCACATTAACATAAACTTTTGGGACTGCCCCATTGCCCAAAAAAAAAAAAAAGGAAAAAGAAAACAACAAACAACAACAACAAAAAGAAAAGAGTTTAGAACTGTTTCAACTCTTTTCTTCATTTCGTATTTTATGCTCAAACAATATATGCTATGAATTATTCATAAAGTCCACAGTATTAAATAGTTTTTATGCTCATCAAAAATGTTTTATGTGAAAATGCAGCCCAGACAACTACAACAACAAGAACAACAACGACAATAGCAATGACAACAACAACAACAACAGCAACGACAGCAACGACAACTATGGCGACTCTTCTGCGTGCAATCGATTTGAATTTTTAATGATTAGGCGCCAGAGTGCCACCGTGTGGCACTGTGCTGTGGCAACTTGATGCCAAGTGGCGATCATAAAAACTAATTAGTTGCTTGTCCCCTACAAAGATCACATCATCTTGGTTTCTAGCCACGATCGCATGGGTGGCAAATGCCCAGACGACCATAAAAACTAGATAGAATGAAGCGTATCACATAATGCATGAGTTTGTTCCCCAAAATGAAATGAAAAACTAAAAAAACTAAATGAAATGACTTTGTCACGAAGCTTTTAAGGCGATTGCATTGAAAGCCAAGTTACAGCTATGAGAATCACCGAGAGAGGCCTCACATGCAGCACATGAGACACATGAGACAACTGTAGCTTGTTGTTACTTGGCAGCGTAATTCAGGTGATTCATTGGTAAAGGGTCTGTGGTAACACTTTGAGTACTATCAGCTTTGAGAGGAAATATGTACAAGTTAAGAGGGTCTATAGGATAACTAGAAAATGGTAAGAGAGTGTTCGTCATAGCATAAATATTTGGGAAAGAAAAGAGTGAGTCTATAAAGTTTAGACAGCGTTAATTGTAGCGTTATCATCCAGTTATCACAGATGCTTAGAGCATATCAGATGCCTAAAGAAAGATAGATATTATACTCGAAATTGTAAGTCTTATCCTCTTTCTACTTCACGGTTTAAGTTAACTTTTTCTGTTGTTAAACATATTTGTCCTCTATTAAATAATAAACAATTGTTGCCTGTACAATTTACAACAAATGTGGGAAAATATATATATATAAAATATATATATAAAATATATATAAGCTTAACAGTGAAAAGAGCAGATGCCAACTATTTATATCATTTCATATCTATAATACATATATACATATAAATACTTGCACAAACTCACTTTCATTCTGAAGCCAATTCAATTGAAATTGTAACACTCAAAAGCACTCACACTCACGATTCAATTGACTCGAACTACACCTGTATAGGCGGTAATGTGAATGCCGTCAAATGCTCGAAATGCTTTTTAGCCGCTTCCTTGGAAAGACTCGCGAGGATTGTTGCATTTGTTAATTATGCGCAGACGCGCCAAAGATCAATATCTGAACAAATCGTTTGTCAAAAATGCAAGAGCAAGAACCACAAAGGAGAAGAAGAATACGATAGAGGAGTAGCAGAAGGAGAAGGAGAACAAAAAAATGAAGGCAAATTGAAAATGAAATTCTAAACCGCACGAATGTCGAAATATTTGGCTGTGGCCTCCGTTGTGGTCTAATGGAATTCAACAAACCAGAAAAGGAATCAAATTAAATGTAGGCAAACACAACGCATTCAACTTAAATTAATTAATCATCGCACAAGAAAGAGAAAAACAAACTATAAAAATACAAAATCATTGCCAAAAAAAAAAAAAATAAATAAAAACGAGAAACAAAATCAACAACAACAAGAAAAAAGTCTAAAGAGGCAACAGAGACGCATTCGGAGGAGCGTCAACAATTTAAAGGCTGGCGCCAAGCGCGCCTGACCACCTGCTGTGCCACACTGTGGCAGGGTCTCGATCTCTTCCTTTCCCTCTCTCTCGCTCTCTCTCTCTTCTCGCCACTCGCTCCTTGTTAGCACAGCGCAAACTCGCGACCTTTCTTACCTCTATTTGTTTTATACTTTTTCCCTTTGTATGCATTTGCCTAGCCTAATTACATGGACCACGAGCAAACGCACAATTAAATATTTGTAACGCCCAAGGATCACGATTTTATTTATTACATAAATGTTGCTTTCAACTTGTTGACTTTATTTTCGAATTTCCTTTTTGGACTTGCAGACGCATGTTTCCCTCGATGCGCCTCAGTGTCTCTGGCCTGGAGGATGAGACCAACTATTGTGTCCTGCTCGAGATGGTGCCCATTGGCGACTGTCGCTACAAGTTCTCCGGCTCCCAATGGGTGCCGGCTGGTGGTGCCGAACCACAAAGTCCACAGCGCATGTATCTGCATCCCGATAGTCCAGCAACTGGCGCACACTGGCAGGCCCAGCCCATACTCTTCAATAAGGTGAAGTTGACGAACAACACGCTGGACAACAGCGGACATGTAAGTAATTTGAAAGCAAGCGACAGTTCATGTTCTTATGATCTCATGATCTCCACTTCTTTGCCAACTCGTTTCAACTCGTTATGCAGATCGTTTTGGCCAGCATGCACAAGTATCAGCCACGTTTGCATGTCATACGCACCGCTGACCTGGCGCAAATACCTTGGGCACCCCAGCAGGCTTTTGTGTTTGCCGAAACGGAATTTGTGGCTGTGACAGCATACCAGGTAAGCTCCAGCGATCCGTTCTAGTTTCAGTTAAGATCCCTGTTATTTGCCAACTCATTGAGCTGGCCTAATTGGTTAATTTCGGCAACGATCGCTCACGCCGTGGGTTGCCTGACCAACGTCTCAAATTAGCATGCAACGCCCATTGTCTACAATTGCCACAGATAGTTAGACAGGCAAAAGTCAGGCTCACTTTCGGTTTGTTGTTTTGTTATTTTAGGAAGTTGGATAGCCACATCCTTTGTGCCTCTTGCTGTGTTTTTGTCTATGTCTGGGCTCATTGACAGCGTCGCCAGTTACCAGTTGCCAGTTACCAGTTACCAGTTGAGAGTTTCCAGTTCCCAGACGTCAGACGTCAGACTGCCTTCTAATTAGCGTGATCTCTTCCACAAGATCATCGTCACAAAGTTGTCAAGTCATGACAAGAGTCGATTCAAGTGCCTCTTCCCCCTCCCTTTATTTCTCCGTCTCCGTGTCCGTCTCCGTCTCCTTCTCTTTCACTGTCTGTGGTGTCAAGTGGCGCTGTTACTTAACGCCGGCTACTGGACGCTTTCCCATGTTGCTGCCAACGTTGGCAATTGTCATATTTCATGCAATTTACACAACTTCATTCGTTGTTTTATCCTTTTTCACAGAATGATCGCATCACGAAGCTGAAGATCGACAACAATCCATTTGCCAAGGGCTTCCGCGAAACTGGACAATCGCGTTGCAAACGCAAAATGTCTTCATCGCCAACCGATGATGATCAAGATTTGGCCCAGACGCATTCACAATCCTCTGGCTCGCTTGACATGTCGCCAGGCAAATCCACGGCGACAGCAACAGCAACAGCAACAACCAAATCGGCATTGGCATTGGCATCGGCATCGGGATCAGCCACAGCAACGGCAGCAGATGCAGCAACAACATCGAACAACAGCGAACAGGATGGTCCACAAATTAAGCGACTGAGATCAAATGGATCCGCCTGTTCGTTATCATCATCGCTCGATGGCGCTGAGGCTGTTGCGATGCCTGGCGCCAGCTCCATTGGCTCGCCCCCTGGTGCCGTCACATTCATGCAACATTTTCAACAGAACATGCAGTCGCTGTTGCGACCCTCGCTGGTCGATCTGGCATGCACATACTTTGGCCGGCCACCACATGAGTACAATGGAGCAACGACGCCGGCATCGCATTTGTATCCGCCAACGTCCATTTTGCAAGCTGCCTTGCCACAACTTCCGGCGCTCGCCTTGCCACACAACATTTCCGTTCAGCAAACAGATGAATCGACAACTGATGAACTGGAGCTAGATGTGGGCAGCGAGACAACGACAACAACAACAACAACCAGAACCACAACACATTCACCACCACCGCATCAGCCACCGCCTGAGGCACCCACCAAACGTAAAGGCTTTAGCATATCTGCCATTCTGGGCGGTGGCAGCTAGTTGCACATGCTATGTTAGACTATATAGTTTATGCTGATTGATATTATAAAACTGTACAAATATAAGTTTACTTTGGCCTGATTAACTATTAAGCTACCATTAAGTTTGCACAATAAAAGTTGCTATAAAACCGTAAAAATACTTTCGAATTTAAACTGTTCACTACACTGCTTTATTGCTCTACGCACAATTTATTCTTCCAAGCACTGCTTTACGATGCTTTTGCTAGCACTGCTTGGCACCTGCTTGACATAAATTTGTAGCTTCAGTTACAAGTTCAATTAAACTCTGAGCTCATAAATTCAGCTAGTTAAGAGTTAAGATCTTTCAGAGAGATTGCCATGAATTCTGTGTTTGTAGGCGCCTTTGGCATTGTTAGTTCAGGACTCAGGACTCAGCACTCAGCACTTTGGCTAATTGGCAGATCTTAAAGATACTTCAAAGTCTCAACGCCCACATACTTTGCGGTAGGTAAATGAACATGTTGCACAGTCAGTTGGCATTTTATCATTGGTGCAACATCTAGTAGTAGCAAACGCAACTCAAATCACAACTTCCGCTGGACATTAATCCCAACCAATTTACAAGATAAACGCTAGAATTTCAACAACATCATCAGTAGACGACGACGACGATGACGCCAAAGCGGCAGCATCATCCATTAGCCACACAGACAACGACGACGACGACGACGACGACGACTGGCCAGAACATAATTTGTTTGCAATTAAATAGATCGACAAGGCATGAAATTCGGTTGCAGCCCTACTACATATCAGGCAACAGTTGCAGCACGGGTAGAATACTCCGGAGACTCATAATAGCTAAAGATGTTTATGAAATGGGCAGAGACTGAGACGAGGCAGCAGCAGAAGCAGCAAACTAAAACATACACTCAATCTGTTATATAAGTTACAGTTGCTTGCAGTTGTTGTTGTTATTGTTGTTTGTTACGCCGGCAGAGAATGTAGCCAATGATGAAGTTTACGATGACATGCGTCACCACCCACGTCTCCTGGCATAGAAGACGATGACGACGCGTCGTCGAGGGAGGCGTGTGCTGACGTATTTCTCTGCCCGAAACTGGAAGCAAAAAGAAACACACAAATACACAAAAGAAAAAAAACAAACAATATTTTCAATTTACCACAAAATCGATTTCTAAATTGTAGTCACCAGGGAGTAGCTGCAACTGCAACAGCATCGATGGCTCTAGGGGCAGGGGCAGGGGCAGGAGCAACAAGGGGCTGCGGTTTTATAGCGCATAGAACGGGTGACAGATGTCGTTCTAGAGATGTAGACGGCGCTGTGTTGACAGGCGCAAGGTTGTAAGTGCATTGAATGCCTCATTAAACGGCAGCGGCAGATGTCGCAGGTTGGCAGCGTGTGCGTAATTAATGCATTTGGCTGTTGCATTTTACGGCTCAACATTTTGTTGTTGCTTTTTAATTTCTAGTGTGTGTGTGTTTGCCCCATGAAATTAGATACACTTTGTGCTGCAACCAATTTCTGTTGTCTAAACAACAAAATGGGGAGCAACCCGAACAACAATGAAACCATTACCATTTCCTAAATGAAAGTTAATTACTTGAGTGGCTTGAGTTGGGGGCAGGGTTGCAACAAAAACAAGTGCTAATGAGTGGAAAAGCGTTTTACGCGTGGCAGCAGCCACTTCAAAATGGCTATGAATTTAAATAGTGCGCCAAATGACAGCAAGCAGTGAATAATCACCACTTGCACTGCTTCGCAAATATTTACCGACTCCAGCACTCCCACACAGAGTTATTAACAGAAGAGAGAAAGAGAGTGAACAAGAGACAATTTCTATGTAAATTTGTTGTTTCTGTTTTAACAAAGGGTTTTAGTTTCTCTTCTTGGGCTGCCAGAGCCGGCGTTAAGCAAACAGACAAAACGCACAAAGCATGGGTACTTGAGATTTTATTGTTGCAAATATACATATTTGGTGGTCAGGAGAATGCAACAAAGGCCAGCATAAGGATTCCGCAGCGTCGTGTGCCGCCGGTGCCAAGCCATAAATATGGACATGCTCATAATCTATATCTTTTCCTTCTTCTTTCATTCTTCACATCTCAAACGCGGCCCTAAGCCGAGGTTTTAAACTAGAGCGGAGCCAAACCCACTAAGAGCCGGACCAAGCAGTTTATGCAAATGGGCTCACATGTGGCCGGATTCTTGTCCGAGTCGGAGTCCGGGGTTGGGACAATTAACAAAGCGTGTAATTTTTCAAACGTAGCGTGTGAACAATGGCACAAACAATTACAGGATAATGAAAATCCACCCACACAAGCAGGCAGACAACCTGCCTAACCCAAAAGCGAGCTGCGCATCATTTTTGCAAATCCATGCGAACAATTAAAGAGCAACAACAATAACAATGGTCGCTGTCAAGTGCGCGTCCTGCGCGCAGTTTTGTGCACATTGTCAGTGCAGCTTTGTTTACAAGTCTATTGAGTGCAAACTGCAGCATCCCCTAAATTCTCTGTATAATTTGAATATTAATACTTTATGTATCCAGCTTATCTAATTTTACCTGATCATTTCTGCTCTAAATACAAATATTCATACATATGTAAATATATACATATGCATATGTAGGTACTATACAATACAAGTAAAAACAAAACTATTCACAATAAAGTCGATCAACTGATATGTATGTATATCGACACTATGCTTATATCGATGAGGAAAATCAAATACTAGCTTATGTCAGCTGACAAAGGCTAGAAAATATCATAAGAGCTGTCTCGCTCCTTCATTTCGATAATTGCGTACGTACTCTTCTTACGCGTATCCACAAATTTTTCACACACACGCCAAAAGAAGGTTTCTGAAACAGAACGCATAATGAGCCTAAATCCAAAATCTATGCCAGAATATCTTGCTGATATTGACGAAGACAACGATTCTTTTCACTCCTTCGTTCAGACCGAGGGTGATTCTGATGACTTGGAAAATCTCTCAAGCATAGACGACGATGACACCATTACAGACGAACATGAATTTGAGTTGGAACCCAATTTAAAAATTGTAAGTACCATAGTTAATCTTTTCTGTTAAACAAATGTACGATAGTTTCTGTAACACACTGCAGCCAGATCAATTCGCTGTTGGGGCAGTCAGTTCCAGCAGCTCCACTGCAAGCGAGCGTGCCTACGAGTTGGAGAATAATTTCAATATTGTAAGTAAAGCGGTTATGTTAAACTCTTTACTTAATTTAACGTTCACTTTCAAGCCGTATTGTGGAGTTTCCCGCACTCCCACTGATAGCGCACGTGCACTTAAGCCTTCCAATTATCAATTGCCAAAGTTAACACCTCGCAAACCCTGGTCAAATCATCACTTGGTGCCAGAACTAAGATGTGACTCCCCCATGCCTGCAATGGAACTCTTCGATATGAATGAACCAAAGCAGAAGGAAATCGGTCAGCGCAATACCGAAGCATTGCAAAAATACGCCTTTACCGAAATTTGGGTTGAAGGGCAGCAGAATTGTCCAGAACGTAAGCGTTCTATGCGTCGCGATTTTACTGCTGCTTTGGAGAACTATTTTCTTCAGAGCACAGATCAATTCCAGAAACTAACGCTTGAGGAAAAGGAGAAGGGTGCCATTAACAAGCAACTCTTTGTGGATCCAACTAAAGTAAATAATAGGCAAATAAATCAGACATATACTATATTATATATGCTTTTTACAGTCAAGTGCCGATAACTCTGCAAGCTTCCAAACTGTGCCAGAAATCAAGCCGTATGTGTCGCCGTTTGAAGGTTTGCCAGTCGGACCAGTAGAGAAGAAGTTACCAGGACAAAAATCTTACATCACAGTCCCGGCTGGCTACGATTTGACCAACTTGATCAAGTATAAAGATCCGAATCATTGGCATCGTCGATCCACCACTCGCTATGATAGCCGCCCCTAGAGTTAAAGTTAAATTTAATGTTGCACGCAGGAAGTTGCATATTAGATTGTAAGTCGCGCTGAGATTTATACACATGTGTGTATATTAGCCGCTGAGCTGATCTCCTTCAAATGCTTTAATAAATTTCTTATCTTTGACAATTCCCCAACAATTAAAGCGTTCGTCTGACACAATACCGCCAACGTAGCTAAAAACTGGAGCGCCTGCTCCAAATTAGAGATGAGAGCGTGCTCAAATTGCAAACACGAACTCGAGTGGGATATTGATGTGTATAGATGAGCCATTTTATGTAAAATAATATTTAAAAAAGGATAAATTGAGAGGGAAACTATTTCTGTTTGGACTGCAGGTATAAGTTTCAATAGGAGTGCCTTGCTGGGCTTACACGATCACGGATAACACGACTGGCGCCCATCTCTACGCCAAATGATTTCATTGTGTTGCCGATAAAATTGTCGCCAGCGAAAAATGTCCACGACTTTGATTTTGGCCGCCATAACATTAATTTCCAACGAAATTACATATACACATAAAAAAGAGAGCGTAGCGACAACAACAACAAACAACACCAAAGCAGGAGCATATACAACACATACAAAAAGGCCTGGGACAAAAAAAAGTTCGCTTAACTACACTGGAAGATCGGAGCCCGCGACGGCGCTCATTTGACTTTGACATGCGAATGTTTGTGAACCTGAACCTGAACCTGGCGCTGGATCTGACTCTGGCTCTGTTTTGCGGCTCTCCTAAATGAGAATTCAATAAATTTTAGCAAATAGCCCGCAGCAACAACAAAAACAACAACAACACAATAGCCGTTTGGCATCGTTAGTCTTTTTGGCGACGTTTAACATGAATATGCAGCGTGGCTAATGTGGAGCCCATAAACACTTCCAGCGGCAACATGAATGGGAACTGCAGCCCCACAGCCACCGACAAGCAACAGATGTCCCCACTGTGAGTAAAAACAGGTTGTTGCTACGTGTGTGGGTATGGAAATCGAATGGGGATCGAATTTGGTTGGAGCTGCAAAACTTTGGGAGGGGAATCATCAGCCGTTTAACAATTGTTTCTTAACGCGATTTGAAATGAAATGCCACCGTCGAAGATTTGCAATTTGGGACTTGCTACCACTTGCCATACTGTGCTATGGTGTCCATTCAAAGATGCCGCCTCATTTCCGTTGGCCAGCCCCAAAAACAACAAGGTGCATGTGTGAGGCGGTATCGATCGGTACGGCTTTTGGTTCAAACAATTTCGCATGTAAATGGCAAACAACTACAACGTGAAAACATCAATTACATTTGCCTGTTCGTCTGCTGACCAGGATTACCTGGCGATCGTCGCGCTCAATCAGCGCATTGGCGCTGGCGCCAGCATTTAAGATGCGGTGCTCTCAGATCTGTTGATAAGCTCATGTCGTCGGCGTTGTTCTTGTTCTTGTTGCTATTGTTGTTGTTGTTGCTCACTCGAGAGAGCAACTTTGTCTCTCCGACGTGAACGAGGGTTAGCTTGTGGAACTGGAACTGGTTTTTATGGCTAGCATGCGCGAGATATGAGACGCAATTATGTTATTCAAAGAATGTGAGCAAAATGGAAGCGCAGAAAAAGCATATTGAAGAAAAAACCAAATGAAAGCACGAAAAAAAAGTTATAACTTATAAGCAAGGCCAGGAGAGATTATGAAATGACTGATATTGCACTAAAAAGTGAATTGCTTTACAGTGAAATCTAGCCAAAGGAAATAATGAATGTTGCGTTGGACTTTTATAATAATAATATATTTATTTTTGATATATTTTTGATATAACGATGTAAATACAGTGGGACCTAGCTAAGTAAAATGGCATTTTCTTGTAAAAGTATTTTATATGTGCAGAGAATTATACATGGAAAATATTAAGATGTACAGTGAAACAAAGCTAAGCTATAATTTTGATAAGTTCTAAGGATTGTCACAGAGTTTTAGATCTCTCTCCAAAATATATTTATTCTGCGATCACTCGTATCGAGTTTCTACTGTACTTTTAACTCCACTGACAGCGATTTCAATTATTCCATTCCCTTTAAGTTTTCATTGAAGCCAAACCCTTGCGATATTCTTATATAAAAAATGTTTATTTGCTCGCATTAAAATGCCAAAGACAATAAATCCATTACGAAATCATTTAAACAATTAAAATTGCATAATAAATACTTAAGATAAATACTGATGACAAATACCTGGAAATCTTAATTAACTGCAAAATATCACAATTTAAACTACTGACTACGCTGGCAACTAAACGCTAATTAAATGTATAAGGCACTTGAGGAGCAACAACTGAAATGGGAGCACGGCAGCAGCAGCAGCAACAGCAACACCATCAGCAGCAAGAACAACAACAACAAAGGTAACTAAACCGAGACGGTCGTTCCTAATATGTCCAAGATGCTGAAGCTGCTGCGTTTGGGCTTTGGCGGAGCAACTGCTGCTGCGGCGGCAGCCGCGTCAGTGATACGGCTAATCGACTCGGATTCCAACTCGGGCTCAGCTGTGCTTGTTGTGGTGCCCACCACATCCACAAATGTATCGGTATCTGGCTCGGCGGCAGAGTCGCAGCTGGAGGAGGCGCACGACGAATCGGGCGATGGCGGTGTGTAGGCCCAACTTGGATAGCTGGCGATGTGCCTGGCATAATCAATGCGTGGCTGGGGCGGCGGTGGCGCTGACAGATAGAAATTGGCCTCCAGAGTATCCAACAGATAATGACGCGGCACAAGCAAACCAGACGGCTGTTGGGGCATCAGAGTTAACTCATCGGCGAGACGGAGGCGTTTGGCCGACGGCGAGATTGTCAGACTGTCAACAGCTGGTCCTACTCCTCCTGCTCCTGCTCCGCCTCCACCTGTCTGGGTCTGTGTCTGTGCAGGTGGCGGGGAATCGTTCAACTTGCGCTTGCAACGTGATTGGCCCGACTCACGAAAGCCCTTGGCAAAGGGATTGTTGTCGATCTTCAGCTTGGTAATGCGATCATTCTGCAAATGGGAAGAACACACAAGATTAGTAATCGATCACTTAATGGAGCACTGGCTGCTTTAAGTACACACCTGATAGGCTGTCACGGCAATGAACTCGGTTTCGGGAAACACATATGCCTGCTGTGGGGCCCAAGGGATCTGTGTCAGATCAGCGGTGCGTATGACATGCAAACGTGGCTGATACTTGTGCATGCTGGCCAAAACGATCTGTTGTGAATTAAACAAATATGAGTTAAGTAATTGTCGAGTGTTTACAGTGTAGACTACACCTACATGTCCATTGTTGTCCAGCGTATTGTTGGTTAGCTTCACTTTACTGAACAGCAACGCCTGGGATTCCCAATGTTTGCCCGTTGCCGGACTATCGGGATGCAGATACATGCGCTGTGGACTCTGTGGTTCAGCACCACCGGCTGGCACCCATTGGGAGCCGGAGAACTTGTAACGACAGTCACCAATGGGCACCATCTCGAGGAGCACACAATAGTTGGTCTCCTCCTCCAAACCGCTGAGGGAAACACGCATCGAGGGAAACATGCGCCTGCAAAGAATGAAGTAATCATAATGGCGGTTAGTGAGATTTTCTATGTGCTCCCATTCTTGGGGCTAATCAGCATACCACACTTCTAAGCATAGAGATAAGAGCTGATGATGTAGATAAACTAAGCAAACGATGTTGATGATATATGTTCTTACCTCCCACTCTTAGTGATAATCATCTCGGTGCCAATATGATGAAACTGTTGCCACAGTTCATTGTTCTCCAGCTTGGCCTCCACGCCTGGCAAAGATGGCTGTGCCGGCGGTGGCAATGGTGCAAAATGTGATGCGAAATTGGGCAACAGACCGCAGAGTGGATCTGAAACAGACAATCGAGCATCATGTTAGAGCCGTCGGCAAAGCATTAAATGCAAGTTATGATGTGCTTACCTGGCAGTCGTTGCATAATTTGTTGACGATAAATCTCATGGGCAATCTGCTGCTGCATGCGCAGATCGGCAATATTTGGCAATGCCAGCATAATGTACTCCAAGTTAAGCAAAGCTACGTTGTTTGATCAAACTGAAAACGATCTCGAAATTCCCAATAACTATAATTACTCTCTTCTCAACGAACCGTTCGCTACGATGTTCAGATTGAAACTGTTGCGCTCTGAATTCCATGGGCACCTAACTCGATGTCAGTCGAATCCGGTCGGTTCAGTTTTTTTTTTTTGTTTTTCGTTTTGGTTCTATCCCGCCGTCTCAGGTACCAGTTTCTGTCTCTGCTCTCCGCTCTGCTAAAGTGGCCTCTCTGGCTAGCGCTCTTTTATCTGCTGAGCTGGCATTGGCTGTTGCTTGCTGTGCTTCGTGTTGTCTCGCTTTGGCCCATAAGAGCGCCATTTTGAGCGATCTCTTGCGTTGCGGGAGCTAAATAATGGGCGCCCATATTAATATTGATAGCATTAACTGCATTAAAGGGGGCATCTCTTTGAACTATACATTTGGGGTATTTATAGAAATCAAAATGGAAATGGTTTAGATCTGGGCCAACAAAATTAAAAGCCGATTAGCTTAAAAGTCTTTTTGTTTTTGAAGAAATGTATTAGAAACTGTTTCTGAAATAGAGTTTCAACATAAAGAAGACTATAATCGATTGTTAGATTGGTAAAAATGCATCTTAAGCTATAGATTAAGGTAAAGCAAAGTACTAGTAAATGTCTTGCACTTATTTTATTATTGTTTTTTCAAAAAAAATATATAGAAATGTCAAAGAACTCTTGTTTTTAGTTAAGATATTTTTAAAAACAAAAATAAATGTAAGTAAGATCAAAATCGATTGAAAGATTGGAAATGCACTTAAATCCTTAGATTAAAGTCGGAAAATACTTGAGAAATACTTTCCCTCAGCTCTAATAAACCTGTTCAAATGTAGTTTAAGAAAAGTTTACATGTTTTAAGTATATATTTCTATGATTGCAGTTCTTTCCTAATATTTATCAAAGCAATCAGCACAGACTGCTGACTTCTAGTGCCACTCTAGTACAAAGGATATATCATTGATTTCTCATCTTAAGAGATGCTCATAGAAATATTACGATTAACTATCAACTAGATCAGCTACCAGCTGGCTCAAGTGGATGTAGTACACGCACCTTATCTGAAATCAGCATAAATTCAGCTACCGTATAGAAGGAACCAAAGCGAGAGAAAGACAGAGAGAGATCCGCCTAATGATAAGTTACCGTAATCAAACGTTAAACGGTACTTGTAGCTGTAGGGGCACAACAAATTGCCGAGACACATCAAACTGGCGCCAAGCGGTTGCCGCAAACGGGCCACTTGAGTATCAGTCAAAAAAGAAGACGGAGACAAGCTCACTTGTTGCTGTTGCCACTTGTCCTGGCTGGAGGATGACAAAAATGACAACGTCGGCGTCACTGTCGGCAAAAACTCACAGGCAAGTCATAAAAATCATCACACTTTGTCCCAGGGATGCTGCTCTAGCTCTAGCTCTAGCTGGGAACAATGGACATACAAGATGTGCATTTTATGGCTCTGACGTCGACCTCCGACTGTTTCCTCAGTCTCTTTAGTACTTATTTTTTTTTTTGGGTATTATTGTTATGATTATTGTATGTTTTTGTGGGTCTGCACAACAATTTGTTGGCATTGTCTCGAGAGAATTGAAAAGATAGTTGCACCGCAACAACGCAACAACGAACGACAGTTTTGGGGCATAAAAGAGAAACCGGAACCCCTAATGGAACAATAGTTTTGCGGCAATATAAAAATGTCAAATATGAGTCAAGCGAAGATTTAAAGATGGGAATGTGATGCGCATCTTCATTGGCAAATGGTTAACTGGAAACCCTTTCTTATCTTATGAAATCCAACTGAAGTCATTAGTCAGTTGAATTTCCGGTAATTTGATGAGCTTTGCATAAATTCTGCGCAACATTTCCGCTTATCCCACAAAGCCTAAGTGCACTTCCCATCTCTCTCTCTCTCTTTCTCGATCCCGATTGCAACCTGTGACTCAGGCAATTAGCTGTTCCCCGTCCAGACGGATTTGTGTCATTAGCGCGAGTCGCAACGACAACGACGTCAACGTCTTCGGCTTCAGTTTTCATTCATTGCCTGTGCTCGGAAAAACCCGGGGAAATTTTTGGTAAGCAGCCATTCACTAATTGCTGACGTTTTTGGCTTGTTGTAATTGTTGTTTGTTATCTTTGGCAATGTGCTTAGGCTACCTTTTAGATGACATAGTATCTCTGTTATTTTTCGATATTTACATAAGACAAACTCGTATAGTTTACGCATTTTGCATATGAATCAGACATATAGATTTATTGTTGCTGTTCCTTTTGGTTAATGTGGTTTCTGTGTGTTCTTTTTTTTATATTTAACTTATTCAATTGTGAATTATATATTCAACATATGCAAGCCACAATTATTGATACAATTAATTCGGTTTAAGCTTATTAATATAATTCAATCAAATTAACTATGTAGTTTTCTCCATTACATTCTCTAAGTATTTTCAATTCACCTTCGTATTATCGTGTTGATTTCTTCTTGTGTATTTGTCGTTAATTTATTATAATTTGTTTATCACAGCTATACGTTTATACATATACAATCAAATATATATATATATATTTATATTTGTAATCATTAATTATTTGTTTATTTTTTATATTTTCTAAAAATGTGTTTCATAAAATACCTAAACACACGCACACACATACGATTGCCAGAAACTTACTTACAAATACAAAAAAATTCAACATGAAAAATGTTGATAAAAAATATAAAAAGATGTGGTACGTCGGAAGGGAAAGGGGGCAGACGAGGGATATAAGTATATATATATATATATATATATATATGTATATAACAACATTTCAGCAAGTTATTGCATCAAAGGTTAATAATAATAATAATAATTAAAAGAGATAACAACACCAAAAGCTCAGCACGCTGTGATATGTGGTAGCCACTTGGCCCAAAGCAGCTCCAGCTTTAGGACAGCTCGAAGCCCGTATTGCTGCTGACCGCATAGCGAAGTTTATCCCTCAGCGTTGACTTCTTCTGATAGTTGGGTAGTTTCAGCAAATTGAAGCAGGTGGACGACGTGGGCAGCCGATTGAGTGGATCCTTCTTGCGTATGGTGAAAAAGCCGCGTATGACACTGCCAATGGTATCGCCAGTGTCCTCGTCGTCGCCCACTTCCACACAGCGTATGGAAAACGGCGGCTCCAGATGGGCAAAACCCAAAAGTGGCGGCTTCGAGCAGCTAGTGACAAACTACAAAGACAAATAGCTTAATAAATAAGTTCATCATTGAATGCATTTTCAGCGGCGCACCTTAAGGAACAGTTTACGTTCTTCTTCGGTAAAATCTTTGGCCAGAATGTCCCACAGCCAGCCGACAACGCGATGTGAGTCATGGAAACCACCGTAATACTGTGTATGCTTGCGTAGATCTCTCAGATCCAATGGCACTGTATCACCCGAGATGAGACGCTGCAGTTCTGGCGGCGAAAACAGCGACAACCACTCTGGATTGACAATGCTGCGAAAGCCACGATTAAAGGCCTGAGTCTGTTCGCGTATCTGGGTGTTCATATGGAAGTAGGCCATGTAATGTATGTAGACCAGCTTGTTGTGATCGTTTACTATGCGGGCCTTGCCGCCTGGATGCAATTCGTGGGTGACAATCTTGCCCATGACATCTTGATCTACAGAGAAGGTTAAATTCAAATCAGCCACGTCCTGTTTGTAGTGCTTGATGAAGGTTAGACTGCGATAGAGTTCGTTGTCCAAGGAGGGCAACTCATCCATGCAGGAATAGAGTGCTTGCTGGGTTTGTCCCAGCAACTGAGATAGAAAGAACGATGCAAATGGTACGTCCACAACGATGCCCTCATAAACTGCCTTGCCGAGCATGCGACCCACGAATTCAAAGAGCTGCAAATGATTGTCCTGCACATAAGAGATGGGCGATGGATACAGACGCTGATCGGATGTGGTTTTGAAAAGGTTCAGCGATGGATCAAACACTTTCTTGATGGTTTCCTCCAGGAACTCCTTGAAAACACCGTCCTGATCAATGCCCGCCTCGTGTAGTCCCTGTTGATTGATAAATCGCACACGTATTACACCCTTCAAGGCGTGCGTCGGTTGTGCGGCCAACTGGCGATAGCCATCCTCGACGATACGCTCCCGATGAATGACAATCAACGCTGAACGTGGCGAGGCACACGCACTCTCCGTCAGGCCCATCACAGCCTTCTCATTTTGCACAAACTTGCGAAACAGCTTAACCCGATCATCATGTGGTATAATGTGCGGCATCTTGGCTAACAACAGCATCGCATTACGCTTGGCCTTCTCCAGATCGTTGATGAATGTCGATGGCTTAACCTCCGGTATGAGCCAATGATTGGGAGGTGTATATGGACGACGACAGTCGCGACGATACAGACACAGCAGCAGTGTATGAAGGGAAACAAAAACGGGATTGTTGACAATGTTCTTGGCGCCTGCAAAGATCATAAGCATTCAATAGGTAATCCTTGAACAGCGACTGTTGCTAACATACCCAAAATGTTGTCATTGATTAGCTTGAACAGCATGTTGTTAACGAAATACGTTAGCATAACATAGTCGTTGAGGCGAAAAGGATTCTGTTCCGTGTACATTTCATACTCATCCAGAATGCTGCAATACAAACATATAAAAATAGATACAACTTCAATTGCAGCAACTTCAGCTTCTACTCACGTCACATAATGCGTCATGCAGTCACAGAACAACATCAGCATGGCTGTCTGTGGCTTTTGCATAGATGTCTCGCATCGCATTAACTCCAGATAATCTTTCATGCCACAGTTGGGGCCTAGCGATGTCAGCAGCAGCCAAATGTCATACAAAACATTATCATTGTAGCAAATGCCCGTCAGAATGTCGAGTCTCATTTGGGAGAGGGTGTTGAGCGCTGCATAGTACATGCCACAGATGCGTGACACCTGAACGACATCGTTATTGTCCAGTTTACGCCATTGGATCTTCGTTTGTTTGCCGGCTGCGCTGGCCAGCAAACCACTGCCACGTGTGGAGCTACGTTCGAGGGCGCGACGCAGCAGATTGCTGGTTGAGGGTTGCTGTGGTGATTGGAACTCAATCCGTTCGTAGTTTTCGTTGATTTGTTTCAGCAGATCGCCAAGAAGCACTTTAATGCAACGATGATCCCACAGCATATGAAACTGTTTCTTGATCAATGCAACATTTTGATTCTGTGCTGGTTCCGCGCAAGGTGTGTGCCAGCCAAGCAACTCGTGCCACTGCGTGAAAACACCTTTGGTGGTCACCGTGTTGGGTATTAATTCCAGCAGCGATGTGATAGTCTCCTGCAGATTGCAAATAAGCTTGTGAAATAATCATTCAAATTGGATTTAACTCACAGTTAGCAGCGGGAATGCCAGCAGCTTGGCCTCGTTCTGATTGTCAATGTTGAACATGTTTACAATGTTGCCCAGATATGCCAGCGTCTTGGTGCCTGACATGCTGGCAGCAAACTCCTCGAACCATTGAAAGTCCTCCGAAATGCTTAAGGCCCGTTTCAGCAGCCACATCGAGCTGAACTGCTCGATGCACTGCGGCACACTCTGATGTAAATGATAAATGAGCGCCGGCACCGAAAGTATTTCGCTCAAAAACTGTGAAAGCAAATTGCGACTGTAATCTCCATCGGTGAGAGGACGCAAACAGAGCGTTATTATGGCAACAAGCGTCACCGTTTTAACCGACAATTCCTCGCGTGCGGTGCCACGCAGCAGAATGAGCTGGGAATTCAAATGATATTCATTATCATTATCATATCATTCATATCTCCATCAAGTTACTTACGCGCATAGCTTTGTAGAAGCCATGTTGCACCAAATGCCCCTGTATGTTGCAACAGACCTTCTGCATGGCCGGTTGCAGTCGCTCGAATTGGGGATTACGCAATATGGACCAGGACTTGGGAGCTGTGAATACAATTAGAGTGTGCAGAAAGAGAGCTAATGATATGCTATCAGCATGATTCTCCGGTTTAAGTTCCGGCAACAGCAACAGGCAGTTAGTTAGGAGCAGTTTAATGTGTCCAATCCACGGCAGACTCCGTTCCTTGTGCAGGCACAATGCTGCGTACGATAGCTTTGGGTTTTCCACTTCCATAGCACGATTCACATAGCGACAAATGGACTCCAGTCGGTCACGCATTCGGCCATCGCTCTTGTCCAATTTGATTTGAGTTAGATACCGACGTAGCACAGGATAAACATGGACAGCAGGCAATAACGGATCCGTGTCCTTTTCGTCCTGTTCAGTCGTAAATAACGCATCAAAGTCTTTGCTGTGATTTCACAGAAAATACAGTTTTGGAATGAGATAATGCAGGTATGTATATGTTAATTTTAAGACTTACATGATGCGTTTTTGATATTTGCTACGTGCTACATATCCTTTGAGGGTCGCCTGCAACAGAATGGCAGCCTCCTCCCGTCGCTTCTCCAGCGCACGCTCTTCTCGCGCCGCCTTTGTCTGCTCCAGAAAACTGCTTTTCTGGGATTCCGTTTGTGCAAACATTTTGTGTACAAATATGCTATGTGGTTGTTGTTGCTCTTGTTGAGGGTGGTTACAGCTAGTTTGTTGTTTTTCTTGATATTATAGTGGTTCGTTGGGCTATTTTGTTGATTGCACTGCAAATTAACAATTCGCACTGATTTTAAAGCTCTTTATTTTAATGTGCATTTTGTATATGCAGCTTGCAGCACTCAATTTTCCAATAACAATAATTTTTCATTTTCCTTCGCACAATAAACAATTTGCACTAGGTGGCAACTACAATACCACTATCGATAATAATAATATAACATTATTAATTCACAGTGGCATATAACATAATTAACATCGATAAGCGATAATGCTCAATGGAACCGTGCTCTGTTATTATTAGCAGTCAGCTTAACAGCACTGTTAAATACCAATTTCGGTCTAATTTTGCCACACTTCTTATACGTCGTTGTTGTTGTTCAGTATTTTGTGCAGTATATGCCATTGCTTCAAAATTCGCCGTGTGGTTTTTTACGAGCGAAAAGAAGTCCGTAGTTGTTGTCGGGTTTGCGTGAATTAATTATTAATTTTAACTATAAAAATATAATATACATTTGCAAGAATGCAAATAATTGCGAGCGGATGTAATTGTGTGCAGTTTAGTTTCGTTTCGTCCAAAAATGTGTTGCGTGCACGCGCAAATATGTCGTGGTGATGCCAGAGTCAGCTAAAAAAGGCGAAGTAGTATGATTTTGCAAGACTGTGGAAAAACGAAAACAAAAAAAGCCAAGTCAAGGTGAAAATTATACAAAAATTAATGGATGCGCGATCCGATAGCATATGCATATCAAATTAGCGAAATATGCTCTTATTTCGGAGCGATCAAAAACTGTGTGAAAATAATTTCAAGGTTTGCAGCTCTAGCAAGCGAATAGAAAGCAAAAGGTAATTGAAAAATAGAACGATTTTGGCACAAGCGCAGTGTATAGTCTATGGGGTATTGTGTTGTTGTTAACGTTTTGTCTGCGAATGGGTGGGTGGGGCGTGATTTGAGGGCAGCTGGTCGTCGCAACAGCAAAACAAAACAACGAGCGTGTTTGTCGCATATGGGGGACGACAGAAGCACTTGCCCAAAACGGAACCGAAAGTGAGTGCAATTGAAAAGAAGCGACATGAAAACAATTGTGCAGCGCTCAGGCGGCGAAAGCAGGCGCAATAACAACAACAATAACAGCAGAGCCAGAAGCATTGCAAAGCAGATGAGAGCAAAAAAATGCCTGCCTGCTTTGTAATCTCATGTAATTTGCCGCAATTTTTGCCTATGCATTCGGCTGCTTCCGTATGTGCGTGTGTATGAGTGTGCTTGTGCATCTGTGTGCGCTCTTTGCTTTGGGGTCGGTAGGTCGTTTTGTAGCGCGCGACATATTGTCGCTTGCATTCCGCCACAGAAGCATACGCACACACCCTTACACAGGCACAATTGTGTAAATGTATGTGTCTCCCCCACTGCCGACGTAAGGCAACCATCAACAGCTACAACTCAAGCTCCTTCGATTCTGTCAGAAAAAGGCGCGCGTTCGTGCTCGCTGCTGCTATGAGCACAGCAGCAGTTTATTTTGCAAGCTTCACCATTTTATAAAACAGCAGCTAGCTACATTAGCTGACGCCACCAGCGCCAATCATCGTCATTCTCTCGCCCGCCGCTGCTGCTGTCGCTGGTGCTCTGCTTCTGCTTCTGGCTGTCCGCTGCCGTTGCCATCCTCAGTGCTCCCCAGTGCGTGTTCGTTGCAGCATTTAGTTGGCCTGCGCCTTTGCTTGTGCCTGTGCCTGACTGACTTCGTTTTGTTTAATTCTCATTTCTGTTTGTGTTTATTCGAGTGCAGATAATCAAATTTATATTGTGCATGCAAAATACAAGAAAAAAAACTGCAAGAAATACAAACGTATAGAAAAAATGCCAAAAAGAATACGATCGCTGCTGTTGCTGCTGAGTTAACAGCTACATTGTTGTAGTTGTTGTTTTAGTGGCCTGTTATTCTCGGTAAATGTGTATGTGTTTGTGTGTGTCGTTTATTGAACTTTGACGAATTGACAGCTATTATTAACACACATGTATGTAATTTTATGCCGGTTAACAAGCAGTTATAAGTGTGTCTGTGTGTGTGCAAAATTTACTGCAATTTTGATATTGACACATAACCTCAAATCATAGAAAATTTGCCTAGTTACCGTTACTTTGGAACCCGCCATGTGCAAAGCTCTTATTTGTAGTTTTGTAGCTTCACCAGATAAAATAAAATACATTTGTAATTGAGTGCAGCAATTAAATAAAAATGTGAAAAACCCCCTACAACATTTTTATAAAAAAGTAGTAAATTCCACTTGACCGCTCTTTAATACTGTAATTGGGCCCGTTATGTTTTAATGCTTGCTCATGCACATACACACACACATACATAGGCAGACATACATTGACACAGCTGCATTGCTGAGAGAGCTTTAAAATTGTAACAGTAGACAAAAACAACAACAATATATAAAAAAAAAAATCGAAGAAAGTCGTCAGCGAAACAAGCTTCATGATACCCGTTCGAAATGAGCACAGAGTATAAAAAAAAAAAAAGCGTAACGAAATTAAATGAAAAGCGCAAATCGCAAAAACCTAACCACACTTATTCAGAATCAGTTCACTCCCTAGCCCTCCTCCAACAGTTCCCCCGTCTTTTGTGTAGACAAGCTTAAACCTAATAGGTAAATAATGATTTTGAAAATGTGTAGTATTATTATTGATTTATCGCTACCGCAGAGCTACAGGCGAAGGTGTTATGTACAAAACTCGTTATTTATTTATTTACTTTTCTGATAAGACCTCCCGCCGCAGTGGCCACCAGAGCTCCGATCGACGGACGGACAACATCGGGCTACAACGCATGCTAATTTTTTTTCCTTTTCACATTTCATCATAATTCATGCTTTTTTTTTATTTGTCGCCATATTTGTCAGGTTGCATTTTTTGTTATTGTCGCAGCATTTGTAAATTTAATAAATTAGCAAAAAATTGATTTGATTAACTTTGAATGTTGTCGTCGCCGACGTCGCCGTTGTCGGTTGACGTCTATTATCGCCAGAAACGAGAGCAACAACAACAGCCGTAATAGCAGGGGAAATATTCTTGCCGTCTGTGGGTCGTGTTGATCACGTGGCTGGGACAACCCAATGCAATGCACGAATCTCCATACTCTATCTAAAAAAATGCTATTAATTAGAAAGTAAAATTCCAAAAAGAAACAAAAAAATCTGGCTAAAAGCTTAATTTGCGGCTTAGGAACGCACAGAAATGAAACATGATCAAAGCTCTATCAAGTTTAAAATTAACCGTTATGCTTACATTTCTTAAGATTACGATCCCCAAGTCAACTTTTATGGCTGGGATTTAAGTCAGTCATGCTCACCAAAGCACTTTGCCAGGGGAGTAAAATTGCACTGAAAGCAAATGCGAAGCAATTAAAGCAACAACAATAACAAGAAATAAACAAGTTTCCGCCTTGTAAATTTGTACTTTCCCTATTTATAATTCTATATATTCGTTTTGTCTTTGTAGCCCTGGCAACTCAACCAAAAAATAAATAAACACTGCAAGCTGCAACAAATATAAAAATAAAGAATTATAAATAACATTTAAAAAAATAAATAAAACTATTTATTGAGCTATTAAAGAACTGCAAATCAACAACGATATGAAGTACACAACAGGAACAGACAACGCGCTGCCATCCGGCAGCAGCAGCTCCCAAAATGCACTAAACGAATTGCAGTCAGGAGTGACAACCGCACCACAGCAGCAACAGTTGCAGCTGCAGCAGGAGCAACAACCTGCAATAACAACATCAACAACAACAACGACAAGTGCCGTTAACACATCGGCCGCAACATCAACAAATCTAAATCTAAATTCAAATCCCAATCCCAATAACAGCAGCAGCAACCAGAACAACAACAGTAATAATAATAATCAAAGTGATACCAATGCCAGTGTTGACACGCCACATGCCACACAGGCGGCAACAAATGCTTTATTTTGCGAGCAAGTGACGACAGTGACGAATCTGTTTGAGAAATGGAACGATTGTGAGCGTACAGTGGTCATGTATGCTCTGCTTAAGCGATTGCGTTATCCCAGCCTCAAGTTTCTACAATATTCCATAGACAACAATTTGACACAGAATCTGGGGACATGCCAAACGAATTTGAGCAGCGTCGTCATTGACATCAACGCCAATAATCCAGCCTACTTGCAGAACCTGTTGATTGCATACAAAACATGTCAGCCCAGCGATTTAGTGGAAGGCATGTCTTCCTCCTCATCGGACAAGGATTCAATGCCATGCTATGGCAGCGATTTTCAGATCACCAGCATAAATCCCACACAATGTGCAGATGAGCGCAAATTGTATACACGCAAGGAGGATATACTCCAAGAAGTGCTCAATATGCTGCCACTGCTTAAGCCCGGCAATGAGGAGGCCAAACTGAGCTATATGACACTGATATCGCTCGCCGTTAAGGACACAGTGCAACAACTGGTGCCTCCAGAGTTGGTGCAACAGATCTTCTCGTATATGCTCATACATCCCGCCATTGGGAGCGAAGATCGACGCGCGTTAAATGTCTGGTTGCGTCATTTGGAGGATTACAAACAAGCCAGCAAACGCAGCAGTAGCATCAGTTACTTTGTACAACCGGAGCAGCTGCAGCAACTGCAATTGGGTGCAGGCGCCGGCACCATTTCTGATAGCTCATCGTCATCCTCATCATCGTTGGGCAATTTGACGCGCAGCGTTGATTGGCAAACGATTGCGCCGCCCAGCAGACACCACAGCAAGCAGCTGCCAAGGCAACCGGGTGAATGGCGAGGCAGCGTTAGCGGATCCTGTGGCTCGATCAATCCACTCTGTGATAATTTAAATGGTATTACATTGAACGAATTAGCATCTAGTCAGAATAGCTTAGGCCTTTCCCTGGGCAGCAACTCGTCGCTGGTCAATGGCGTCGTTGCAGGCGCCGCGGCGGGCTCCATGCTCGGCATCGGAGGCAGCGATGATCATGACACCTCATTCAGCAAGAATGGTACCGAAATTCTTGACTTTGATCCGCTCAACTGCGATGCTGCTGCTGGCGAGACGAGCGGCATTGGCAGCTGCAGCCTTGGCCAACAACAGGTAAGATTTTTTCAACTTCCAAATGTAGATAAATACTAAATGATTCTGTTTGCAATTATTCACAGGCTCCTTCACCACATGCTCCTTCCATTCATCCTCAGCTATTGCAACCGCCACCACCTCCGCCTCCACCGCAACTACCGTACGCCTCCATACTCATGGGCCACGTGGGAGATCAGTTTGGCGACATCAATCGCTGGAGTTTGGACAGCAAAATAGCTGCACTTAAGACGCGTCGCTCCAATAGCTTGACCACACAAACGATCTCCAGCTGCTCGTCAAACTCATCGAACTCGTCTGTGATCACGGTGAACGATAATTGTTCTAATTCAACCGAAAATCTAGCGCAGTTTGCCAACAAACCGCGCAGTTTCTCGTTATCTATTGAGCATCACCGCAACAACAATTGCCTGGCAAATAGCACCTCCGATACGCGCCTGGATGACTTCAAGCCAAGCTATATTAAATTCCAGACGCGCAACGTGGGCATGTCGGGAATTGGACTATGGCTAAAATCGCTACGTTTGCACAAGTATATTGAGCTGTTCAAGAACATGACGTACGAGGAGATGCTGCAGATTAGCGAAGACTTTTTGCAGAGTGTTGGCGTGACCAAAGGCGCCTCCCACAAGTTGGCGCTCTGCATTGAGAAGTTGAAGGAACGCGGTCATATACTCAGCAAAGTGGAACAGGAGCTGCACACGGGTCAAATGAAGATTAGCACTGCTGTCGAGGAACTCACAAATATTGTGCTGACACCCATGAAGCCATTAGAATCCATTTCGGGTGAAGATAATATTGGACTGCGTTTCCTCAAAGTCATCGATCTGGTCAGCAATGCGTTGCAGCAGGATCCGTACTGTGCCCAGGAGGATGAAACTTTGGGAGTATTCATGTGGATACTAGATCGTTCCATACACAACGAAGCGTTCTTCAATCATGCCAATCAACTCAAGGAGCTGAAGTTCAAGCTGTCCAAGCTAAAGATGTCCATGGTGCCCAAGCTGCATCATGTGAAGACAACAGGTGGCACCACGAGCAACATTAATAAGCCCAGGTAAGTGCTAAATACATCCTATTTATACGTTACTCTTTACATTCTCATTAACATATGAATTAATTTAAATAATTAAATTCTCTATTGCTGCTTAGATGGAATGGAAAGAATCGCAAATGTGATCCGAAAAACGCCAGCAATGATCGCATCAATCATCGCAAGAACTCTAATGATATGTTAAACTTTTCGCTGAGCTGCTTGCAGCATCCATTGCAACATCATCAGCAACAACAGCAGCAGCAGCAGCAACAACAACAACAGCAGCAGCAGCAACAACAGCAGCCGCCTCCGCAGCAGTTTGACTTCAACGGCGGCTATCAGACGCAGCAGTACAAGAGTTCTTCGTATCCCAGCTTTATGAACAATCCCCAGCAACAACAGCAGCAACAGCAACCGCTAAAGCATCATTCACAGCATGCACAACAAATGCAGCAATTGTTGCAGCAGCACGCGCAACACTTTCCAGCTTTACCGCAACAGACACCGCCACCACATCATCGACGCTCACTGAACAATTTGATAGTGGTTGCCGGTGGTCCTCAACAGCCTCAGCAGCTGATCTTTAAGCCTGGCCAGGGCGTGTTAACCAATAGCAACAATGACAATCTGCAGCAGCAGCAGCAACAACAGCGCAAGCCCAGCTTGAATGGACTCACCGGACTTGGAGGATCAACATCTGTGGAGCAGCAACCAAAGAAGACGATGGCCGCTGTGGTGATGGTTAGTAATGCGGATCAAACAGAATCCCCTCAACAGCCGCCGCAAATCTTAATTAATAACAACAATAACAATAATAACAACAACAATATATTGAACAACAATTTAATTAATCAACAGCAACTGCAATTGCTGGCCGCAGCTGCTGCCGCTGCTGCAGTTGGCAATGGCAATTGTTTGTGTCCTGGTAATGGCGATGTCGTTCCCTGTACCGGTATTTGTAGTAATAGTCTCTGCCAGCAACCTAACAATAACAATAATAACAACAACAATCACAGTAATAATAATAACACCAACAACAATAACAATAATATAGATCATTGCCTGTCTCAGCCGCAGCTTATTAATCTTAGCATGGCCTCGCTTAAGGATAGCTTCAACATGCCACCACATGACTATAAAATGAATGACTTTAAGAGTCTCGAGCAGCTGGAGACACTGTGCCGCCAAATGACAGAGCAGGCAATGAACTAAAATTGTTTTTTAATTTTATAGATTTTGTCATAAATTCAATGTTTAATTATTGTGTCCGAGTGTGCGTGTGTGCGTCTGTATCGTAGCCCATAATGAAGAATCGTATTTTGTAATCGTTTTTAGTTATGTAAGACACTGAAAAGTTTGTTTAAATGTTAAGTTTACTCACTCTCACTATCTCTCAATGCGTGCATGTCTGTGTATGTGTATGTGTGTGCAAGTGACGTCTACCGGGACGCCCTGGAGTTGCTGCAACCAAACTGCAACGGCTGGCCGTTCAAAACTAGTAGGGTCTAGCTGAAACACAACTCCCCCTCTCCAAATCTCTACTAGAAGCAGCTAGGAAGCAGCTCCAGTAAATGTCCCAGAGAAGCCACTTTTGCTGCCAATGTTATTAATGTTTAAGTTGAAAAATGTCGAAATGTAGTTCCAATTAATTGAAAATCGTGTACAACAAATGCAAGTTTAGAAAAGAAAAACAACAGCAACAACAACAACAAACAAACAATAAGCAACCAAACCTACAACCAACAAACACCTTCAAACTTTCTTTCTATAGGAAAATTTGGCCAAATTTGATCAACATTTTACGCTATTCTGACGCTGCTCCCTGCAAGAAACAAACAAGAGAAAAACCAACAGACGTCAACTAGAAATTATATAAGCAACAAGCAGCACATATATATCTATATATATATGTATTTGTTAATGAATTATATTATGAACTCTGCATCGTGACCATGAGACTGACTAAGATTACTATATTCGCAACTATAAGAACTAGAAAAGCTGGAATGATAAAAAAAATAACAAACAAAAAAAAAGAAATGATAACAAAAGAAACATGTTTGAAGCACACGATACACGACACACGCGAATTAAAAAACGTTGCTTGCTGAAAGTCACATAATGTACTATGTTTATACACATGTATATATATATAGATAAATATATATATATATATATGAATGATATATACACATAATTTATTTTAAATTTAAAGGAACATAATTGCTGAAAAGAATAACAAAATTGTAATTGTAAAACTCTTCAATGAAAATTGTCATATGTTTGTGTTTGAGAAACGAAATGAAGAAATGGTTTAGGAGCCTAAAGTTAATAAACAATACAACAAGTATTGTATTTTGTATAAGTAGTAAGCAGATAAGCCAAAAACATAAAAGAATTACAAATAAACAAAAAAAAAAAATAAGGGAAAGCCACGTAAATGTTAACAGGCATTGTATTGCAGATGTATATGTATATGTATATATACAATTATTATACTATTATTTTGTTTCGCTCTTAGGCTTTAGTCAATTGTTTGTAATAATGTGCTGTATAACGATGATTATCGAAAAATGATTATGTTATGTTATTTTTTAATTGTTTTTGAGAATTGCTATATATATATATATATACACACAAGTGTAACGATATCGATTGCGATCGCATTGTAACTAAGCTTAAGCTTAAAACTAATCGAAAATAACGAGTGTGGCCCGATACACAGGCCACATAAAACCACAGAGAAGAAATGTTTAAGAACATAAAAAACAACAAATTGTTAGCTTAAATTAAAATTTGTGTGTATAAATTGAATGAAATGCATAAAAATTGCGAATGTATAAAAATGTATAATTAATGCTGCTGCTTGACAAACAATCGAAAGAAAAAATTGTATTTTATTTAAATAATAACAAAAAAAAAAACACAACAAATTGCAGCTGTTTAAATTGCAACAAGCGAAATGCATGTAAATTAAATATATTAAACAAATTTATAGCCATATAAAAGTTCAAAATTCACAACAAGAAAACAAATAGTAACAACAAACAACAACACAAATTGTTTAATAAGTAAAAGTTTGACTATAATTAACAAATTGTAAATGTGTTTGTATTGCAATTATGTATGTACATAATTACAAATCAAATCACAATGAAAATGAAAGCCAGAGGAAAGGAGGGACAGGGAGGGGCAGAGCAGAACTAAGAACAAATTATCAAATGTGAGCATTCAAGAGTGTACCTACTACCAATACACATATACATACATATATTTATTTTAAATAAATTATTTCGAGAATTAACTTAGTGTTTATATGCATAACTCGGCGGTTGCCTAACAACAACAACAACAACATCGCAGGTTGCCATGCGTCTCCGTTGTTTGGCCTTCAACAAAGTGTGAGTTTTCAGAAAAATAACGAAACACTCGAAACA
This sequence comes from Drosophila funebris, assembly GCA_018901825.1. Lineage (NCBI taxonomy): Eukaryota > Metazoa > Arthropoda > Insecta > Diptera > Drosophilidae > Drosophila > Drosophila funebris. Next base: position 8,619,261 of record JAEIFK010000688.1, read on the forward strand.
CAAAAACTGTTCGGTTGAACGGAAATATAATCCTAGATATTTATAAAAGAAAAATCACAATTCTAAGCTAAATTCGATTGATTACCACAATAAATATGAACAAGCATCGCTATAATAATGTTCAGCTGGATGGGCTGACTTCAAACCTGATGCGGCAAATGCCGCAGTCGAACCATCTCGATGCCGGCGGAAATGAGGAGCAACTGCCCATGTGGCCCAGCGAGCGCATTCCGCCTGGCGGAAGCGGAGCCTTTCATTCTCCCAAAGTGGAGTACAGCAAGGAAACTGCCGATTTACTTAAGCGTAAGTATTGTATTAAATTTAATCAAATTAAACTACTCCTTGTTGGTTTCTAGTGCTCATGAAAGAGTCCAAGATGTCCATGATGGTGCGCAAACAAATCGATGAGAGTTTGCGCAATGGGGAACCATTGCCATTGCCAAAACCACCACGCCCCAATACCAGCAACGATTTGGATAAGGAAACTCAGGCCATTCTGGAGCGTGCTCGCAATGCCAAACGCAAGAATCTGCGACAAATTGAGGCAAGCGGTGCCTATGAGAAGAGTTACTTTCGGCCGAAGCCCGACAATCGCATGGTGGGTGATAAGGCTAAGGCTCGATTGCAATTCACCATGGCTGGCATTGATTTGCCAGATCCAGCTGTGAAGCCACTGCGACGTCGCCGTGAGGATCGTCTGGTGACCGAAGGAGATATCATTAATGAATGTAAGTTTGTCTGCATTATTTCAACTGCCAACAGAAAATTATTCATTCTGCTGTCGCAGTGCTGGATCAAATTAATGAGCGCGCCGATTGGCTTGCTGAAATGGAGTCATTGGGACAGGGCAAGAAATACTATCCTGAGATACGCGATCAGATATCTGAGCGTTTGCATCGCATTCGCGCTTTGGAGACCAAGATGAAGATGAAGGAGCAGGGTGGCTATCGTTTTGTAGATTAGATTAAAGTTAAAAATATAATGTTTTACATGTTAAGGGCAGAAATAATGTAAGCTAAATAAATTGGAAAAGCCGTTGCAGCAAACATTCAACAATAATGCTTAAAACTATTGCACTTTTACGGCGTCAATGTAAGATTGGCGTCTTTAGTATTTTCTTTAGGTATAATTTGTTTTTTTTGCTAAAGGGGGGGGGAAGTTATCGAAAATCTCACTTCGATCTGGTGAGGGTATCCTCATCCTGGCCAGGCGTCTCGGTATTCCAGCCGTTCAACCCCTGCACGCAGACGACACCACCCTCAAGAATTTGGAATTTTCGCACTTTATTTAACTTATTCACTTGACATATAATAAATTTCGTTTCAATTTTGACTTAATCTGGCACACAAGTAATACATTCGAAAAACGTACACAGCATTTCAACAATTTAAAAAGCCCAACGCAAAAGCACTTACGAGTATTCATACTCTTTTCTGGATTCATATGAATATTTGGCAAAACGAGCAAAAACTACAATTGTTGAAAAATACATATGGATTTGTTGTAAGTAATCGAATAAATAATTGGATTATATTTATAAGTATTTAGATAATACGGCTAGAGTATATCTTCTGTTCCTAAGCCCTATGGTTTTTGTATATATATATATATATATATATATGCATCTGTAATGCTCCAATCAAAAATAGATATTTTTGTGTTACAACTGTACAAGGAAGTCGCTCAACAGGATGGCATGTGGCACCGAAATTCGCCTGCAGCCTCAGCGAAACGATTACGTATCAAATAGCCGCTGATAACCTCAGCAACCTCGTGTGGACGGTCCTCGTGCACAGCATGACCACAGCGTGCCAACACTTGCATCTGGAAGCGGCCCTGCATTTGGCCAACTGTCAGTGTCCGATCTAGACCATCGATGCTCGCGAGCAGCAACTGTTTGGGCAATCGCAAATTAAGGAACTTGTCGCTGAGACCCGAAAACCAGCCGACCCAATATTTTTCCGACTTGGCCAGATCGATACGCCAAGTGTAACTGGAATGACAAGTATTCAGCTGTATAAAGTGTTTTTTCTACTGGGGATTTGACGGGATACTTACTTTTTGGCCGCATCAGTTGCTGCCTTTGTCGTTATGGGTTTCTTGAAATCGGCGCCCTCTGCGCCATCTTCTCCACCATTGCCCGCCTCTTCATCCTCAGAAATACTGAATGCATTGGGAAACATGCTGGTATGATGTGCTTCCTCCAGGACTTCCTCGGTAAGGGGTAGATCATTCGTTGCGAGTTGATTCGTTGTGCAGCTATTAAGAAAATGCGATTCAATAAAAAGCTCCACTTGCATAGATGACATCGCTTACTTGATTATCTGCCCTGGCATTGAGACTTTGGCACTGTCAACATTTCGTACCTGTCCGCTGCGTATGCACCATTCAATGGCATTCGGTATACTCTGAAAATACTTTGGACGCGAGCGCAAAAAGCTTTGCATGCTGGCCAAAGCTTCCATGGCAGTGCCCTCGACTACATCAATAACTGTGATGCCAATCAGATTGGGTACCAGAGCCATGTAAGCAAAATGTACAGCGATTGCGCCACCCATCGAATGACCTACCAAATAGATTTGTGGCACCTCTTCGGGATAAAGTTTTGTCACCAAGTCGCCAATGTCACTAAGTTTAAATACAGAAAGCTTTAGCATGCATAGAAACACTCAAACACATTCAACAGGCTACCACTTACTTTGACAAAGTGTTTGCCGACAAGTCGTCCTCGTCATCCACTTTGCTGTCGCCGTGTCCCCGAAGGTCGATGCACAGACACTGACAGTGTATCATACTTGTCACTTCCGACTGCAAGGTAACACGAATAAAGGAATTAAAATCGCATACACATGGACAATATGCATCTATGTATACATACACAAAAATGCGCCCAGGTAAGCGCCGAGTAGCCTCCACCATGCAATAAAAGCAATACTGGACCGGGTTTCTCAGGTTTTTTAGTGCGATATACGCGAAATTTGCGCTGCTCATCTACCGCGATGTCTTCCTTTTCGGCAAAGAACTCGTTCCACATGCATGGCTTATAATCCCGTATTCGCGACTTCTTAAAAGAGTCCCTGCAATTGTTATGTATCAGTTAGATATCGTCCTTAAGAATTATAATAATCGAGAAATACTTACGCTCTGCCAATGCGGCCACTCGGAATTGTGGGCGGCAATTTGGACTTAAGTATTGTGCGTTGTAAACTGGACATTCTTTTCGATTGTCTACGCAATAATAGCAGATAATTATGGATATATTTAGTAAGCTTTAAATGAAAATATTTTTTTTTTTCGGTTCGTTTTCGTTGCTGGTCTGTGATGGTACTATACCAGATATCGTTATCGTTAGGTGTTATCGTTTTTGTTGACGTCGGGAGCTATAATTAATCGATAGGTAATTCTTATTATCGGCGGGTTTTTGTTTAAAATGCAAGATTATTAATAAGACATCTGCTGCATAAAACTAGCTAATTTTAATTATTATTGATGAAATGATAAAAAAATGTGTAAAACTAAATCATAATTACAGTATTTGGGAACCAATTTGAATATTTGTGTGATATTTTACTTCTCTGAATGAATAACTAATTCGAAAAAAACCTGTTCTAACAAGCGCATTTAAATTTGTTGGCAAAGAAAGTAACAATTTGATGCATAGTCTGCCACACGCGGGAATGGGTATGACCTACTTGGGACTGAAACTGATAAGCAACATGTAATATAAACAAAACACTATTGTCGCCTGTTTCAAGTCGTAATTCCGATTCTCTTGGTATCAGACTAAACAAAAACGGAAACTGAACGGGAATTGGTGCTTAGTTGCTTGTTGGAAGTCGTAGCGTTCGCATCACCTAACAACTAAGAAAATTCCCTTGGATCTTGATAACGTAAAAGCCTCTCAGAAATTCTTTAGAACTATAAAAAAGGCGATAATAATTGTTGGGTATGTTATAATATATAATTTATAGTTCATTGAACTGTAAAGCAGTAGAATGAAACAAATTGAAAAAACAAAAAGCACTTGAATAAGCCGCCATAAGAACATTTATTTATCTCAAGCCTGGCAACGCCCACACATCAGCTGTTATCGTTGCCTTTCTCTCTCTACTCTCTTTCTCACTCTCTTGTTTCGCCGGCGCAATAAGCAAGCCTAAAAAGTTCGTGCACTTTGCAGTTATTCTTTCAATTAAATTAATAGCAATTTGCATCAATTCAACATTAAGTGCAGCTGTAAAGTATTTCCGAAACCGATAACAATCATTTTGTCAATCGTTGTTTATTTTAATGGCGTCAATGACATTGTGATAAGGTGAGAGCCTAGCTGATAACAAGAAATTGCACACCTTTCCATGCATGTATACATAATATATACATGTACGTAAGTATTTGTTATTTGTTTACGTACTCGTTTTTTATTCTTATTATTATTTCGGCTTAACGAGTTATTGTGACACGTTAACAGCTGCATGTCTACGTATGTATATGCACATTAAGTTCATTTTTTCACATTGAATTTCAGCTTGAGAAATGGCAACAAATGTTAATAACCTGGGCGATGAACACGTTGCCGTACAAAAACTACAGCCTCAGGCTAAGATCTATGAGTCCCTGCTAAAGCTGGGCGCTTTCTACAAGCAACAATACAATGCAGAGCCGGAGTTCTATGTACGCGTTCCGGGACGGTAAGTTGGCCAAGGAGACATTTTACAATAGTTGATTATACAATCTTTTATTATTTATATCTTTTGTTGCCAGTGTAAATATCATTGGCGAGCATGTCGACTACTGCGGCTACTCTGTACTTCCCATGGCTGTGGAGCAGAGCATCATCTTGGCCGTAGGGTCAAACCCGGATAAGGCAACGCTGCAGCTGCGTCCTCTAGAGGAGGGGAAATTTCAGAACTTTGATAGTGATCTGAATGCCCTTGAGTAGGTTTTGCGTATGAAATATTAATGTTAACTTCTAACTTATTAATTTCTTTCAACAATAGCATTAAGTTGCCCAAGACTGGCGGACCAGCATGGTATAACTACTACTTATGCGGCATTAAGGGCGTACATGAGGAACTGGGCGACAAATGGCGTTCAATTGGCATGCAGGTTGCCCTCAGTGGCAATGTGCCCCTCGCTGCGGGCTTATCCAGCTCCAGTGCGCTGGTCAGCGCCGCAGTGCTTGCTACAGCACATGTGCAAGGTATGCATTTGGATCGCAAGTTGTTGGCCTCAATTTCGGCAAGTTGTGAGCAATATATTGGCACCCATAGCGGTGGCATGGATCAGGCCATTGCCTATCTGGCGAAACAGGGTTGTGCACAACACATTGAATTTCATCCGAAGCTGAAGGGCACACCCGTAACGCTTCCAGTGGGCAGTTGCTTTGTGGTTGCCAACAGTCTCGTGCAGAAGAAGAAGGCTGCCTCATCGGACTACAATGAGCGTGTGGTTGAGTGCCGTCTTGCCACACGTTGGCTGGCCAAGTCACAGAAATTGCCCAATTGGCAGGAATTCACAAGGTTCGTTGACCTCGAGGAGCAATGTAACTTGGACAATGCAGCATATGCTCAGCTGATTGAGAAGCAGTTAAACAAATCACTATATACACGTGATGACATTTGTGAGGCGCTGGGAATTACAGAGCAGCAACTGGAAATGGATTTCCTAACACCCAGCACCCAACACATGCAGCAGTTCAAACTACGCCAACGTGCCCTGCATGTTATACAGGGTAAGTATCGAAGTTCATCATCTCTGACATCATTATCTTATGCTGTTCTTTATAGAATCTGGTCGTGTGGTCAAATTTCGTCAGATTTGTGAGCAACTGGAGCGCCGTTCCAGTAAGCAGGACATTGAACAGCTGGGCAAGCTAATGCAGCAGTCGCATCACAGTCTGCGTGAGCTCTATGAATGCTCCCATCCGGATTTAGAGCGCCTTGTGGCATTGTCCGTCAAACAGGGAGTCAGCGCTCGTGTGACGGGTGCCGGGTCAGCAGATATTTCAAATCTCAAGAGTTTCCATTTAATTAATAAATGATTTCTCTTTTCAGCTGGGGCGGTTGCATTGTGGCCATGTGCGATTCGGTGAGCGCTGCTGCGGATTATGTGAAAGTGTTGAAGCGTGAATATTATGCTCAATTGCCGACGCATCTTTTGGAGCGATATCAGCCAAATGATTTCAATGAAGTCGTCTTTACGACGGTTCCCAGCAATGGAGCCGAACTATTTGTTCACTAATTAAGCAGAAAAATTGTAAGCTGTATATAAGCGTAGTAAACCTGTAGTTGTACCTCACAGCGAATGCTTACTGTAATTATTTCAATGGCAACTCGGTACCAAAGAAACGTCAGTTCTAATCTTCCCTGTCCTCTCCATTACATCTAATAAAGTTCAAGATTTAGTTAGGTTTAGATATATTAACAAACTAGAAACTAGAATACAACAAGGCACTTGGAAAAATTGAATACAGTCGCTTGATCTATCTGCGGCTTAGAAAACCAGCGTTCTTAAATAGCTTGTAAACCTGTTCACGTGGTATCTTCTCGGCCTCGCGATGCACCACCGCCATTTCCTTGCGGGTCAGCAGCGATTCCTTGGCCAAATTGGCCGCTATTACCGGATCGTTGTAGAAGTGTGCGCTCTTGGAGAGTTCAGCAGGTAACTCCGACTCCCACTGTGAATTTTTCACCACCGAAGGATGTGCATCCGCCGTCGCATAGCCCACATATTGTGATTCTGGCTCATAAGATGCCCTAGATGGCAAACCCAGCGCCTGATGATAGAAGAATTGGGCGTGTGTCGTGCTCACGGCCAACGTGAGGCAACCAAGGAGTAAACAAACATGGCGGGTGGACAACATGATGACTGCAAAAGAGGAAAAGAGAGGAGGAAGGCGTTGAATGGGAGACCATTCTATATTTGGATAATTGAAAGCTAATAAATGATACGCCTGATTTATAGAGCTGCTGGTCAGTGGCAGTTTTTAATCTACAAGTTGCAAGCTGTCAGTTACGTGCGTCATAAATTATTTACGGAAAAATCAATTATCGCGCCAACAAGTGGTGCGACTAGACACCCGACACAGAGCCAGAGACACCACTGAAGTTGCACCACTTGCATTGTTGTTGTTGTTGTTGTTGCTACAAATGCAACTGGCTCTTTTATCCATGAACTTTTTACAACTGACGTTTTTTTTTTTTGCTTTGTGATAACACTTTAGACTGTTTGCATTGATCTCAATTGCAGCGATTTAATTGTCATTTGTGCTCCACTTTTCAATTTAGATAGATTTCAAAGACTATGGTGAATAAACAAATTACACATTGGCATTCAAATTTAAATTGCATTAAGCCAATGTCAAGGTTGTCCACAACAGCAACAACAACAACAACCCACTCAATGATTCTGTTTTTTGTTTATAACTCCCACAACATGTAAATGTCTTACATTGACTTATTAATTTGATGGGGCAACTTGGCACAGCACCTGGCTCGATTTGACTGAGTTGAAACTGAAACTGTAACTGAATTTAGAATAGCAAGCTGTCGTACTTTTATGTGCTCGACGTTGAATGCCACAAGAACGAGTTTCACTCACAACATTGAGACAAAAACGTGAAGCACTCAAAGCTCAAAAGTTGTCGCCAAATATGTAAAGTGTAAGCAACTTTTGCCTCTGAATTATTTCATTTTATTATATTAATTATGGATGAAAGAGCAGTGCCACATCTGACCTAGGCCTAGGCAATAGCTCTATACGTATTTGCAATTAAAAGCAATGAGTTTTTCAGTTGTCTAAAGTTTCTCATGCTCCACTAAATGCCCGCCAAAAAAGGTCGCAAGTTGCCAGGGTGTTGCTTGGTCAATTACGCACACCTCCAACAACAACAAAAACAACAGCAACAAATTACACACACACACACACATACATTAGGAGAGTGTGTGTGATTTGCTTAGAATCCAATTCCGAATCCGAGTCCAAATCCAACTACGATTGTGACTTTTGAAAGTGTCGATTGACCCTGAAAATTTAATGCTCAACTAACTCGATGTCTCTGTCTCATACTCAATCTCAGTCTACGTCGCAGACTTTGTGGTGCTGCACATGTTTGACCCTAATTTGTTGTGGTTGCTTTTGGCTTACGCTGGGGTTATTCAACCGCCTATATCAGCTGATGCGGAAGCTGCTCCATTCTGGGCTGTGGCCAGGGTGGATAACACGTAGCTCTGCTCTGCCATTGCCTTGAACTTTTGCGTGTAGGCGGTGCACAGGTGCGTATATTGATGTTTTGTTGTGGCATTTACATTCTTTGATTTCTTGTATTGATTTCATTTCATTTTGTAGGGAGTGGTCCAACAAATTTGTCTTTATTTATTGGCCGTGTTAAATTTGATATTTAATTAATTGCCATTTTGTAGTTGCATATTAAAGAGGCCAATTGTTAACGCTGCCTTGTTTATCACACGAGCTGTTAAGCTGTATTTAATATGCTCGATCTCTGAACTTTATGTGTATGCCACATTTGTTTCTTATGAATTTAAATATATTAATAATAAATAAGATACATACATTTATTATTGTCATATGATAAAGATTGAAAGTTGTAGTTATATTGATCTTTATTTAAATTGTATAATAAATATATCAAATTATAATTCATTTATGTTTATAAAGTGTAATTATAATCTAATTTAAATAATTGTCATTTCAGCTGTTACTATAATTAACTATTAACCCTTTCAACCGCACTTTACTTTCCCTGCTCAGTTATTTTTGGCAACTACAGTCGATTTTTAGCAGCCTTCAAAACGTATTTAATTTTTAATTTATTCAAACAACTCGACCCACACACACACACACACAAACACTTAGAAAGAGTGCTCCAGCGCACTCAGCTGGGCGCAGTTGTGTCGTCCCAAGGACGCCTTATGCAATTTCAAATTCAAGTGCACGCAATTGTAGTGCAATGCTAACGACTTTGTACAATGCGGCGTATGAGCAATATCACATCCGCTTTGCCTTTGCCATTGTCGACATTAAGTGTACGCATCGTATGCTCTTCGCTGAATAGGTGAAAGTGCGCATTGGCGCTACCTTGAACGTTAACTACTCGCCACAACAACAACAACAATGATAACAACACGGAGAGCGACATGTTTGCCTCCAATGTCTACCGGCTTTCAATTGCACCTGTAATTAGAATAACGAGAGCGAGAGAGAGTGTGAGAGAGCGTGCTCGAATGAGTTCGCTCTCCGTTGCACTTGTGACACTGTCTGTGTGCCTGTCTCTGTATTGGTGAGTGCATTCGCATTGCATTGGAAAATCGTTCTGAAGTTCTGCCTCAGTTGTCGTTGTGCAGCGCGTCGCGTGGTTTGTCAGTCGCTAAAACATTCGCACGTATGCTACAAAATGCAACAACAATACCAACAACAGTAATAACAATAACACTATTTTTCATTTTGTGCAAAATCAATCGCATAAGCAGAAATTATTATACAATTAATATATAATTACAAACTATATTAAAGTGACCTGAGCCCAATTCACAATTCATAATTTGTGTCACTGGCGCAATGCCTCAAAAATGCTGCAATTGCAGAAACTGATTAATTGTGCACACAATTCGGTGGCAAGTGCAGTTTTAACTTCATTTAATCTTCAATCGGCCAACAAGCGAAATGGCAACGACAGCGCGAGCAACGACAATAACGAGGACGACAGCCTCAGGATCATCCAATGGCGACGGGTCACATTCCGGCAGCAATCAATATGAGGAGGACATTGAGCATTTGAGCAAATTGTTTAATGCTAAGAATGTGTTGACCCTTGACATTGGCCACATCGCATGCAGTGCAGGCAGCAGCAGCGGCGACAATTACATGTCCTTGGTGAAGCGTGTTACAATCTATGAGGCAGCAGGCGGTGATAGTGAAATGGGTAATGAAGCAGGAGAAGCTGAAGTCACAGCATCAATTGCAACAGCAGACGCAAATTTAATTCAAGCTGTGTTTAGCTTATTGATTTCATCGTTGTCGTTGTTGTTGCTGCTATACATTTAGCGGCGTCGTCAACTGACCTTGTTACACGCATTTTAAATGCAATATACATAGATAGTATAGCTACGTATACGTAATATACATTTGCTAAAGGTCAACACGCACACTCGCCCACTCACACACACCAATGCATGCAAAACAGCGATTGAGCGACTCTCTCTCACATACACACACACTCACATGCACACACTTGCACAGACAAAGAGCAAACAATTTCATTCATAAATTTTACTACAGCGCGTAAACAAAAAACAGCTGTTTCAACTGCACAAGAGAGCCCCATAAGCGTTGCTCTCTCTCCCATTCTTGTTGCTCTGTTTTGTTTTTGATATTTGTTGTTTTTACTTAGCCGCTGTCGCTGCCGCAGCCACCGCCAGCTGCTCTTTCATCATCAAGCGTCAAATTGCGAGTCTCTCGCGTCGTCAGCTGTACCGTTGTGAAGAGGCGTTTACAAATGAAATTCGAGTGTATCAGCACGTGGTGCCGCTGCTCGTCCGCTACAGCCGGCAGCCGATGTTCCCGCTGTGTCACTTAGCCGACACGGATGATGGTAGCCCAAATGGTGAGGCCATTATCGTGCTGCAGGACCTCAAAGCGTTGGGATATCGCATGAAGAGTCGCCTTTCCAGTCTGGAGTTAGGCCATTGTTTGTTAGTAATGAAGGTAGCTTGAATAATTACAACCACGGTTGCCACATGTGCTCGAAAATGGTTTCCATTTTGATACAAATTGTTTGCTTTTTCCATATGGCAACCTTGGTTGAAACGCGTTGCGAATATTCTAAGTGCCAGTAAGATTTTTCATAGAAACTGGCGCAGTTGCATGCAGCATCGCTGGCTGCACAGCAGTTGGAATCTGCGCATTTTGCGGAGCAATGTGCAGAGATGAAAGAGATTGTATATTGTCCGGAGGCAGCAGAATTTTACTCTAGCATCTTGGACACATCGGTGCAACAGGCGCTGGACAGCCTGAATGCTTCCAATGCAGATGGTAATCTGTCCCAGCCCATACGGCTTATTGAGCAACTGCAGCCGACGTTGTTTGATCAGCTACAACGAAGCATCAATGCGGCGGCAGCAACTCCATTTAGCGTGGTTTGTCATGGTGATCTCTGGCAAAACAATTTAATGTTTCGTTCACAGCCAGAAGAGGTCATTTTCTTTGATTTGCAGGCCATGAGACGCACCTCGCCAGTCTTCGATATACTGCATTTTATTTATACTAGCACACGCCGACAGCTGCGCGATATCCACACGGATACTTTGCTGGCGGCCTATGCAGAGGCATTGCGTAAGGAACTCGGTCAGCAGCTGCGCCATACGCCGGCTGCCAAGCAGCTGGAAGGATTATGTGAAATGTTTTCGCTACAGCGACTCAGCGAGGAGTATGTGCGTCACATACATTACGGATTGGCCATATCAATGTGGATACTGCCAGCGGTCACATTTGATTCCAACAATATACCCGATCTTGATGAGATAAGTGAGCAGAACCTTAATGGCAAAGAGATTAATTGCACGCAAAAGTTGACGCCGGAGTATCATCTGCGCATCAGGGAACTGGCGCTGGAGTTCTACGAGCATGGCTATCTAGATATCTAAAGATTTGTAGTATTCGTAGTTGTATAACCATAAAAATTAAATTTGTTTGCTTATTAATAAATCAAAGAATTAATTAGTACACAATTTCGTGAGTTCCTCATTTCCAGTTAGGATTACCCATTGCACCGAACTTCTTCATTAACAGCAAGAGGTAATTGCAGCACTTGTAGCTTTCTTTATTACCAAAATTTCCTCACTGTTGTAACTTAAAAAGAATATTGTTGATAAATGTTTGTGTTTTGTTGGTTGGTTGTTGGTAAATATAAGTATGATACTAACAATAGCCGGAGTTTAAAAGCAAAAACAAATAATAAACGCTCCAACTTGTTGGACGTTATGTTTATAAAAGCAACATCAACATGGAATTTTATAAGACGTGGGCTCATATTTTTGATCCTGCAACGCAACTCTCATTTATTACCGCCACCGCCCCAGCCAAGGAAGCCCTTGACAAAGCCTGTAATGGATGCACCCTTCTTTCCAGGCGACTCGAGTTTATCCTCCAGCGAGGGTAACTCCACGTAGTTCATAGCCAAATCGAAGAACAACGGCTTGCAGGGTATAGGCTCCATGTCGGGAGTTAGCTTGAACACGTTAGGTGACCTAGTATGCAAAGATTGGTCCTCCTTGTATTGTGAGAGTCGCTCATAAAGTGGTTTCGTTGTTTTCTGCGCTTTAGTAGAGACGCCACTAGCATCCTCGCTATTGTCATCTTCCAGCACGCTGTATGCATGCGCCGAAAACTTGCTGCCATCAATGCTGGACATCATTTTCTTCAGTTCCGATTGTAACTGGAACTCGGCACAGGGTTTACCCTTGAGCGACTCATTCGCATAGTTGGATGCCCGCTCATACAGCGCTACAGCCTCCTTCCATTTCTTCATATCGATAAGAGTAAGTGCAATGTAATAGCAACGGAAGGCCTTGAATGTCAACGCCAGATTGTCCACCTCGTTCTGATACTGAGCATCTTCTTCCATGCCTGTTATTTGCTGCATTTCAGTAACATTCTGTAAAATGATCTCATATAGACGAGCCAGATCCTGCGGGCGTACACGTTTACCATCGCCTGAAGCTTGCGTCGATTGCTGTTGATTGGGATCATCAAAGTTCAGCTTGGCCTGGATAAAGTTGTCGATAGTTTAGTTTGGAATAAAGATCAATATATAAACTCTTACCTGATCAACCAAACATAAATTGCGTTGCAGCGTTCGGCTATGCCGAATGTAGCTCAAATACGCCAGCAAATATTGCACGCCTGACACAGTCTGCCCTGTAGTTAGAGAGCGTAGCTTGGGATCCTGTTTGATCTCGTCTCGCACTGCCTGTATAGCATCTTTGCAATCCATCAATATGCGCTCGATCAACTCAATCTTGGCATCCGGCTTTGCCGTCTTGGCCAGCGATTTGTCCAGCTCCTGAGTGCTAAGCAGAAACAGACGAACCTTCTCCGGACGCACTGTGACCTTTCGACCGCGCCAGTCGATCGTCTGCAGGCCTTCGCTACTCTCCGTTTTTGTTTGGCTGACCAGCACATCCAAGTTCTCCAAAACACCCTGAGCGCGCAATTCGAGGATTTCATCGATCTTACCACCACTAGCACCCCCGCTAATGTTATAGGCGCAGTATCGCAAATTCGGTGTAAACTCGTTCACCTTAGCGCGATACAATTCCTGGTCGTCTTCGGGCAACGCCTTGGCCAAATTTTCATACACAACTTGGGCGCGTTTTAAATGCTCTCCGGCCGAGTCCCACAGCTGCAGTTCGAAGTGCAAAGTGCCATGCATCCAAGCCACATATGCCTCGCACTCCAGTTTGGTACGTGCATCAAATGCCTCCGTCTGAGGAATTAAAAACAACAAGTTTATATGATATTTTTGGTAAACTGTGGTTAAAATGTCTACGGGTAGTCAATTGGATACAAGCACCTATGTTTGCAGATCCGGTAAGGACATTTACTTACATTGCAAAGCTCTTGCAACTGCAGTGTATAGAAACATGCGCGTCGCAGCTTGTTAATTAAGTGAAAGCGCTTCCGAAGCTCCGTGTTAGCCTCTTGTTTTAACTGCATGGCGTAGGCCCAGGCGCGTTCTGCACTGATCAGCGGTATGTGAATGAAACGCTCGTCCGCCTTTTTGCCAGTCAGGTGGGCTAACGTTACATCGCGACGCTTAAAGTGGCGCTTGTCTCCTTGGGGGTACTTCAATGCCTTGCGCAGACGTCGAATTCGGCGTGTGCAGTAGCCACGATAACGTTGGTAGTCACCATGTCGCAAACCATGTTGTTGCTGTGCATCCTTAATCATATGCAGAACTGCAATAATAGAATGATTTGAAATTCATTTATGCACAATTTTTTAGGTTAATTGTCACTGCAGCTCCCCTGTGTTCAAGGGGGCTCACACTCACTTTCAACCGTGAAGATTTTCACAGGTTCCGCCACGGCTGTGTTACTGTCACTCTTCTCCACATTTTCACCACTATTCGACTCCTCAACGACCATTATATTAGCAATGCCAGAGTCTTCAGACTTTAAAATCTACGGATTTGTAAAAAATATACGGATGCACGACGGTTGTCGTCGGGGAATCGTCGCCAAACGTAAACGTCATCATTGTTTTCGATATCTAATTAAAAGTATCGATATTACAGTTCGATACCTCCCATTCAGTTAAATTTCAAAATAAACCCATTGCAAAGAAATTTTCGTGGTTTATTTTCTTAAATAGTTAAATAGATACTTCTATTTAGAAGTGATTTACTATCGAATCGTTTTAAATCTGTTTTTTTTTTAATTATTGTCTATAGTTATCGATGTTTTGTTTCAGATTAGACTGTTACTCAACACTAGCAATTAGTGTTGAACATTCCCTTTGAAACTTGTGGCTGACGACGCAAGAGCGTGGCGTTGAACGTTCGCCAGTTTTAAATAAATTTCAGCCAAGTTCGCAGGTAAATAAAGATAAAATTGGTGTATTAATGGAATAAATATAGTTTGAAGAGCTTGACAAATATTACAGTGCATTGGTAAGCGTGCTGGAAGCATTTGTTTTGAGGTTATACTTTCACTGCACGCAGCACAGGTAGCCCCACTACCTCCCTCCGCGCTGCACTAGTTTTGTTTTGACGGCCGTGTTTCACATTTGCAACGTTGACAGTGCGAGATTGGGAAATTTTTTTAATTAAACGAGCAATTAATTTCTTACAGCATGTCGCGCAGAAAGGAAAACGAGGAGACGGACAAGCAGACGCGTATTGCCATTGTCAGCGATGACAAGTGCAAACCGAAACGTTGTCGACAGGAATGCAAAAAATCATGTCCAGTCGTGCGCATGGGCAAGCTCTGCATCGAAGTGACGCCCACGTCCAAGATAGCGTCACTGTCCGAGGAGCTTTGCATCGGTTGCGGTATATGTGTCAAGGTGCGTTTCTTGAATGTATTTCGATTGTGTGTGAGACAACTGTTAATTATATCTGCTTATAGAAATGTCCATTTGAGGCCATCACAATTATCAATTTGCCCAGCAATTTGGACAAGCACACAACGCATCGTTACAGCAAAAACTCGTTCAAACTGCATCGCCTGCCCATTCCCCGACCGGGTGAAGTGCTTGGTTTGGTTGGTCAGAACGGTATTGGCAAGTCGACAGCGCTGAAGATTCTTGCAGGCAAGCAGAAGCCCAATTTGGGTAAATATGCGAACCCTCCCGACTGGACGGAGATTCTAGCCTACTTCCGTGGCTCCGAGTTGCAAAACTACTTTACCAAGATATTGGAAGACAACCTTAAGGCTTTGGTCAAGCCACAGTATGTCGATCAGATTCCAAAGGCGGTCCGTGGTGCTGTCGGCGAACTGCTCGATAAGAAGGATGAACGTGATCTGCAGACGAAAATCTGTAATATGTTGGACCTGTCACACATTCGCGACCGTGAAATTTCCCAACTATCTGGAGGAGAATTGCAACGTTTTGCCATTGCCATGGTCTGCATACAAAATGCTGATATATTCATGTTCGACGAACCGTCCTCATATCTGGATGTGAAACAGCGTTTGAACGCTGCCTTGACCATTCGTTCGTTGCTGCATCCCACCAAGTGAGTTATGATCAATATTACTGTCCTTTATCCAGCTAAATGTTAAGTTCTTCAATAGATTCATTATTGTTGTGGAGCACGATTTGTCAGTGCTGGATTACTTATCTGATTTCATCTGCTGTCTTTATGGTGTGCCTGGCTGCTATGGTGTTGTTACTATGCCTTTCTCTGTGCGTGAAGGCATCAACATTTTCCTGGATGGTTTTGTACCCACGGAGAATATGCGTTTCCGCACAGAATCGCTCACTTTCAAGGTATCTGAATCGGCCACAGAGGAGGAGATTAAACGTATGAATCATTACGTATACCCATCAATGGTGAAAACTCTGGGCAAGTTCGAATTAACTGTAGAGAAGGGTCACTTCAGTGACTCTGAGATCCTGGTGTTGCTCGGCGAGAACGGTACCGGAAAGACAACGTTCATTCGAATGCTGGCTGGTAATCTGCAGCCGGATGGTGAGGTTGAGCTGCCTATGCTGAACATCTCGTACAAACCGCAAAAGATTTCACCGAAATTCCAAAATCATGTGCGTCATCTGCTGCACGACAAGATTCGCGATGCTTACATACATCCTCAGTTCATTGCGGACGTCATGAAACCTATGAAGATTGAGGAGATTATGGATCAAGAGGTGCAGAACCTCTCCGGTGGTGAATTGCAGCGTGTGGCTTTAGTGCTCTGCTTAGGCAAGCCAGCGGATGTCTACCTTATAGATGAACCGTCTGCGTATTTGGATTCCGAGCAGCGTCTGGTCGCTGCCAAGGTTATCAAGCGGTTAGTATTACCTGCTCTTCTTTAATCAGATTGGTTGTACTTATATTTTAATTATAATTTCAGTTACATTTTACATGCCAAGAAAACAGGCTTTGTGGTGGAGCACGATTTCATTATGGCCACCTACCTCGCAGATCGTGTGATCGTAATTGAGGGTCAACCCTCGGTGAAGACCACTGCTTATTCACCTCAATCGCTGCTTAATGGCATGAATCGATTCCTTGAACTACTTGGCATTACTTTCCGACGTGACCCCAACAACTTTAGGCCGCGCATCAATAAGACTAACTCGGTCAAGGATTCGGAACAGAAGCGTTCGGGTCAATTCTTCTTCCTGGAAGACGAGACAGGTTAAACAGGACACAACAAAGATCAACAAAATATGTAACTCTGCATATATTTGAATGCCGTCAACATTATTGGACGACTTGTTTTTTCATTCGTTTCATTTCTCTCGCGTTTTCTTTCTAACAGTTTCTTTTGACCCTTTTGCATTTTTTAAATAATGTACACAAGTTTCAACATTTCTTTTGTTATTGTTAACCAGAATTACAATCAACCTTAGTCGACCATCATAAAAATTTTGTAAGTGAGTTTTTATATATATGCTGATTTATACCGAATATAAATGATATAAAAACAAAAAACAATAGGAAAGGCAACTTTGTATAGTGAAAATAAATTAATTTACTTTTTAAAAAACGGCAAAAACACTTGAACATTTATTGTTTTATTTTTTTTAAAAAGAGTATTCTTTAAGTAACTCTTAAATACATGCTATAATTAGCTTGCAAATCGTTTATATCGATTTGTTGGGGGGATGGTGGGAGGTATCCAAAATTTGTTCCTATAGTTGCTGAGATCGACACGTTCATACAGACAGACGGACAGGGCTCAATCAACTCGGCTGTTGATACTGATCAAGAATATATACATATAGTTTACAGCTGTGAAGCAAAAAAATATTGGCACACAGAAAAATAGAAACTCAGTATTAATTGTTATTAATAACTACATATGTATTAATATTCAAAAATTGAAATTTAAAATGAAAGTTTTTTTGATTAAATCCTTCGGTATACTCTAATCGGGGTAGTGATTCATAGCCAGTTGGTTGTTCGGCGTTCGCTTACCATAGGGTCACTCAAGTAAGTACCCATATAGGGAGTAGTGGTGTAGGTAGTACAAGCATGGCCAATTGCCACCTCCAGAACTGCTGAGTTGCTATATGAGTGACTCAGAAGAGTATTTTTACACTTGCCCTAGTAGAACATCTCTTTGAATATTATAGGAAATACAAAGTTATTAATAACAATTAATACTGTTACCGTTTTTTTGCGTACCAATACTTTTTACTATGCTAGGATAGCCACACTTTTTGTTGTGTATCAGAATCACCGGAGATGCCCGGTGCCTGCAAGTCTGCAACCAATTGCTCCGCTTCCGCCTTTATTGATAGGACTAGACGTCGCGGAGCCTGTTTAATGGCTCGCGCTGATCCTGTACCAAATAAAATATAATCAATGCATTTTTTCCATAAAAATAGTACCAAAAAAAGTACCAACGAAGAACTGTGGCTGCGCTGTCAGAAATGCCGGCAGCGGAGCGACGCTTTAGGTATTTGCTTATCTCTACAGCGCTGAGAGCGTTGTGCGAGCGAGATTGATATGTTCTCTTAAAAAGTATTATATTAATTATCCAGTCGGACTATGATAATTTGCACGGCAACAAAGTATTGCAATTTGTGTTATCTGTATGTATACAGTGTGTATTTTGTATGTGCGCATACCAAAATATATACTTTATAGGGTCTGTCACGCCTCATTCTGCATGTTACATAGTTTTTGCACAAAAGTTTAAATATCCTTGTAAAAAGAACAATTTCGAATCAATGTGATCTAATGTACCAGTATTGATAAAATTGTTTAGGTGTACCAAGTGGTAACAGGTGGCATTGGTGTCCGCGTTCACGAAGAACGGCAATTTATGCCAGGGCTGCTGGAACAAATTTGAATGAACCGCCAAATAATGAATGTCTATTTTGCAAAATAATACGTATTTATTGCACTTAAATAGTAATTAGCATAGTACACTCAAAATACGCACAATAGAAATATAAATATATGCATATAAATTACATAATTTCTATCATTTCAAATACGATCACAATTCGAAACAAACACATTATGTATTATACTAACTACGAACATTTATGTTAATATATATATACATAGATGCATATACACATAAATATAAAGAGCAACGCATGTACAGCTTAATTCATTTGTTATCAATATATTTGATTAATAAACGCTTTCGAAGCAATAAATTTATGCGATTCAATCAAAATGTACAAAATACCAACTTTTCGAAAAAGGCAATTTTTTGAATTTTACAATGCTAAATTTGATCTCTGGCTTAACGGCATTCATTAAACATTTTTAAGAACTAATTAGTAAATTGTAGACTTATTTCACTAAAAATTCCATATAAATGCGTCAAAAATTGACTCAAATTGTTAAACATTTGATAATTTTCCATTTGTTCCGGTTTCGGGTTTTTAAGAGAGCTCATTACAAAGTAAGAAAGAAAGCGATTTACAAGTTACAGTAACAATGCCAATTTTAGATTACAAATATTCAATATTTTACAGATTGACTTGTCAAAAATGTATTTAGAGAGAGAGAGAGCCTGTTTTGATCCATAAGCAAATCAATGTGTGTTTTTGTTCATTATATTCTTTCAGCAACATTTATAAATGGAACTTTTAGAGACTTATCTGTTACGTGTTGAATTTTGTATATAAAATAAGATTTGCTTAAATAATTCGTTTAAAATGGCTACAGAAAGTATCAAAAATAAGTGTATATCTCGTATGTGTATAATATATAATAGTAAGAGAGACACACAGACAACTGCGCGATGAGGTAGCCAACAATTTTATGCATTATCCACATCGTTCATAAGTGTCATCACTTCCTGGCTTAATTCCAGGGCCTGTTTGCGCAGCTTTAGAGCCTGGGAATTAATCGAATTAACAATTAAATTAGTCTAAAGCTATGCAATTACTAATTAGCTTACCTGAGTTCTTAGCTCCTTCTCATTTGTAACCAATACTTGTATTTGTGCCATTGTCGTTGCCAAATTGCGTTGATCGATCACCCAACGTAAATAGAGTTCTGTATAAACAATATGAGTATGATATATAATTTACATATATTAATAGTTAATAGTTCTTATTAAACACTCACCGCTCCACAATTCCAAGCTAATTGGCGCTACTGACGGCCAAATCACAGTGGCATTTGGCTCGTACAGTGGATTAAGCAATGTTTGTAATACATCTGGTCGATTTAGATAAGACCACAGACTCGTTGTTCTTGTATGCACTTGGAGTTCGTGTCGCTCCCGTTCTGAGTCGCAGAGAAAGGTGCCATACTGTGAGAAGTAGCTGTGCTCAAAGAGCAATATGAGCAACTGGGTGCTGAACTCAAAGCTGCAGGGGAATTGCATGTAAAGTTGATAGATGCAGTCCAAGAAAAGTACAAAGGTAGCGCCCGAGTTCTTGTTGCGTGTCTGATGTGGCGTGTAACAGGAGTATCGATGACGCGAGGCAAACGGATGACCAGCCTGGATCCACTCACGTTCTATCAGAGCTTGTAAGCTGCAACAATAAGTAATTTAGAGAATATAATATACGATTTTTCTCGTTACTAACCCGCGCACAGTGCGACAATCGGGATTCAGAATGATCTGCACCAGCGAAGTTACAATCAGCGTTGAATCCAGACCCTTTGCGCCATGAACGAGCACTGGACTGCCCTCCTGATCCAGGCACTGTGCCACCACACAAGAGGCATTTAAAGAATTGAGCACTAGATTCAACCAGCCACTGTTCTCCAGACGCGAAAGCCACTTATCCGTGGTGCAGCCCGTGTCATTGCAGGCTTCAATCAGCTTGGCAAAGCTGTCCAAAATTGCTGCAGGTGAACTGACATTGCCAATGGCACGATTCACCTTCTTCCATTGCGAGTAATGCAAGTCAGTTTCAGTGTTGGACTTGCCCTTACCCCATGTATCCACAATGAAGCCCTTTTTGCTGCGTCCCAGCACCAGATTGAGTATTGCCTCGTCGGCTCGACAACGTTTGATGCCTTGTATAGACAATGGTTGTGCGCTGCGCATGAGAGTGGCCTGCAAAATCAAATGAACATTATTAAATTAATTTGATTACATAAATTCAATTAAACCTACGCCATTTTCATGCCTGTAGCTGAGGACAGGAAAACGTCCGCCATCTCTGAATGCAGCAGAGAGAGCTATTTGTTCATCGCTAATTGCTTTAGGTACAATCAGTGTGGCGCCATATGTGGCACAGACGCCAAAGTCTTTGTTGACGTGGCTAACACGCCACTCACAGGCAGAAACGCAGCTGCCACTGCTGGTGCCCACCAAAGCAGCTGCTGCATCCAAAGCGAAGCCATTCTGCAACGGATGTGGAATGCTATTGCAGCTTCCAAAGGCTGATGTAGAAGGCGTACAGATTGTTATATTTGCCACATTGGGCGATGAGGCACCGCCCATGCTCAGGCCGCTAATTAGTTGGGCGAACTCTAGTTCCGGTCTACAATAACGCATTTAAATTAGCAACATTTGATAATGCATGCTTTATAATCATACCGAAACATGGTATAGCCATCCTCTAGTATGGAATACATAGGTCTGTAGAAAAAAGGATAGTCCAGTTCGGCGTTTTGTATTGCACTAAGTGCCTCTAGGGAAGCGGACACATTGAAAAAGTCTTTGGCATACTTTATTTCCAGAGATATAATACGTAGATCCTTGCATTTGAGCGTTATAATGCCGCCCATGACAATGTTCTGGCCCATGCTTGGCTTCTTCTCCACGCAATCGATGTTCTTGTGCAGTAACTGCAAAATGCACAATATAATTCAATTAAAAGTTAATTGGCAACTTTGCGCTTCAATGCCGTTGCACACCCACCCATAGCTCCTGACTGTTCTCCTGCCGTGCGCTGAGCAGTAAATGGTGACCCGTTATGCACAGGGTGCCCTCAACTGTTGCATTTGATGAATTTGTATGCAGGAACACCCCATCCAATTTGGGTGTTTTTATCAGATCAGCGAACTCCATGTCCCTCCAATCACCCACTCATTGACCAACATACACAATTTGTGGCTGACCACCCACCGTGTGGTGATTTTGTTCACGCTAATTAACTTTTTGCATTTTGCCTGTGGCGCTGCCGCAGTGGCAGCTTTGTTGTTGTTGCTGTTTTTGCCACTTGATTACTTCTTCTTCCGCAAACCGCCTTTTCCCTCTCTTTGTTTTAGCCGACCAGTCAACAGCAGTGTGGGCGTCACTTTGAATATATACGCTCTTCTTGCATCACTTGATTGTTGAACATATGCTAGCGCTCAATAAACACAACAGCAACAATTTCCCACTTTTTGTAGATTTATTTACTATTTAAACAGCAGTTTTTGTGAACTTTAGCAGCGATAACGGTGTGTTGCCATTCACAACGAAACGCGCACACAGCAAGACCAAAGCTCGCGCAGCCACGAATTTTGTGATAGTGACGGCGTTAGAAAATTCTCATGAAGCTACCCCAATGAGCGCGCAATTTAAATGAGATAATCTATCGTTATTCAAAAAGGCAATCTTTTTTTAATATATAATATATATATATTTATTTATACATAAAAGTTGATTTCAAAAGGTTCTTTTTACAAAAAATAGGGAGGTTTTCCTTTTCTGTCTGTTCCATGGCATTGAAACCAACCACAACACTTGTCAGTATTTGTCCTTCAGGCTTAAAAGCTAGGGTTTCATTTTTTTTCCAATTATTTTAGTATCCTTGGGATGGGGATCGTGTGAATGATTTTAATTTCCAAACAATAAAAAACATTCTTTTTTGTGTATTCGCACCGTAATCATCGCAAGGGGTTTTCTTTTGTAATTTTGGAAAAAATTGCTTCTCTTTTAATTGTCACAATACGAATATATATATTATATATGTATTTATATTAATACTTAACATCTTTAACGTACAATAAATGTATTGCAAATATACGCATCAATCAACTAGCACATACTTAAAGAGATGTATGATTTATGCATTTTTTAACGCATAAGATATCACAACAGGATGCCAAAAATTGACTAAAGCACGAGAATACGAGGTACTAAATTGAAAAGAATAATAATGAAATGATCTAAATAAAAGGATATTAAAGATAATTAAAATAAAAAGAGAAATCATTGGCGATGCGCTTTATTTTTTTTCGCTAAAATGTATGCTTTTCGATTCTTTGTACCAACAACTTAAGATAGGTATACGTAATAAAATTATACTTAAATTAGTCACTTAAAACGAAATTATAAATGAACCGAACTGCAAAAGAATTTCTTAGAAACAATAAATGTTCTCTGGTTTAAATTTAGTATGTGTATGTACATTATGCAATATTAGAACAAAGAAATGCACAAACAAATTGGAATGCATAAACAAAACGCAAGGTATGTAAGGAAGACATTTATGCAATGAAAAATATGTAAGAAAAAAATAAAAACAAAACTAAATATGGCAAATTGACAAAAATATGTATGTATGTAATGTATTATTAAACATAAGTATTATTCAATATTGGAAGAGCTTTGGAAACAAATCGGTGGAAGTAAGTTAATAAGCTAACAAACATAAATTTTGCGTTAACAATTTCACTTTTTGTTTTCTTTTTGTCCTTTTAAATTTAACATGATAATTAAATGCATTCAATAAATATGTATGTATGTTGTATGTAAAATGGAAGTAAATTTGTTCTTAACAATGCTTCATTTTTTGTGTGTTTCTTTTGTATGCCAGAGCTTTAAATACATTTATGTAAGTATGTGTATATAACATTAGCTGTATGACAGTTAAATATATAGCTATATATTTATATATGTATGTATGTAGATTTTGTATAATAGTAGCGTTCACAATTTGTAAGAATTATTTGCTTCTCATTTATGCATGTTGTATGTGTATGTTGCTTAGATCTTAACTTAAATATGTAGCTACACATTTAGATAGTTGCAATTTGTCTACGCCTAGCATAACTGGTATATGTAGTTCTCTATGTATATATGTATACATATATGTATATATATATATGTATGCATAGTATATATATTTAGGCTTAAGCATACTGTTTGCTATGTACAACGTTTCATTTCACTACTAATCGTATGTTTACATATATAAATATATTTATTTATATTAATAGATTTATAGATCGTATTACAACTTACGAGGCTAGGAATTTAAAAAAATCTTAGCAATTTTGGAGTTATTTGCTTTTGTTTTTTCCAAGTTTGTTAGCGGCTTAAATAGTTATCAGTTTTTCGGCTTTAAAAAAATAAAAGTAGAAAATTTGTGTGTGTGTTTGTATAAATACAAAATAATAATAAATAGGCTTAAACATTTAGACTTCGCTTGTTTGTTACGTTTGTTACCCCGTATATAAATGTGTATAAAAATCGTTAATTAAAAAAATCTTAGATCTACACATTTTCCTTCAACATCTTGATTTGTTTGTAATCGTACATAAAAAAAATGTAGTTTAAAATTAGCACACGCTTAACGCTGCTGGTGTTGCTGCTTGGAAGTGTCTCGAAGTACATTATAGTGTGTTGTTTTGGTGCTGTGAGGAAGGGGGAGTGTGTGTGGTGTGTGAGGGGCAGTAGAGTAGTTCAACAGTTAGTCTTATGCGCATTTACCGCGTCAATACGATCGCTCTGGGTATGGCAAATACGCATAGTCTTGACCGCTAATAAATCGGCGGCGCCGGCTTCGGCAGCACAGCAGCTGTTGCTGCCACAGCAACCGAGGCGCTTGCGGCATTGGGTGGGACTGCCACCACGCTGGATGCAGTCGATGATGGGCTGGACGATGAGACATTGCCGCAGTTGTTGTTATTATTATTATTGTTATGGCGCTGGCTGCGCAATTGCTGCTGATACTGTTGTTGTTGCTGCTGATGTTGTTGCTGTTGTTGTTGCTGCTGATGCTGCTGCTGGTGATGCTGCTGTTGATGCTGCTGTTGCAGCTGCAATCGCTGCTGTTGATGTTGTAAATTGTGAATAAAGTAGGCATTCCAATTCATATTGCTATTGCTGCTGTTGGTGGTTGCCGGCAGTGCACGCACATGTTGCATTTGGGGCAGCACTGGCTGCAGCTGTTGCTGCATATGCTGCTGTTGTTGGTGATGATGTTGCAAGTTCAATTGGCCAGCGGCGCGCATCATGTGCCAGTAGTTGTCATCGCCGATCGGTGCCTGCCGACTGCCATATTTAAGCTGACGCGTTATGCCCTGCTTGTAGTCGCGATGATCCTTGTCAATGGCATAGGCCTTCTCTCGCAGCTTCTCGATCGTTTTCTTAAACTCAACGAAAGCCTGCGGCGACTGCTGTTGCAACGCACTCGCCAGCGGCACCAATGGATTGTTCTGCTGTTGTTGTTGTTGTTGCTGCTGCTGGGGCACGGGCAGATGTTGATGATAGGCAAGTGGATCCAGTAGCGCATCCAGCAGATTCATATTAGACATGATGAGCGTGTGTATGCGCTGCAGATCAAGCGCCGGATCAAGTGCGGTAACCAAATCCATTTGAAAGTAATCCATCTCCTTGGCAGAGACATTCTTGCAGCCGGGCGCATTCTCATCGGATCGACCACAGCAGCTATAATAGCCGCTGATGAAGGCCGACGGATGAAAGTATTGCATGCGGATGGAATTCATTAGGCAGATCTTGTGTAGTAGGTCGAACCACTCGCGCTCCTCAACGCAGTTCGTCGTTTGTACAATAAGCGGGCGATCTTTGTACACGATCTGCGAATGAATGGAATATGGTAATAATGTTAATTATTTCAATTCTTTTCACTTTCAGCCTATAAAAATAAACATACTACGTATTATCTCTGTTTTGCTTTGTAAAATTTACTCAACAAACAAATGGTGCGCGCGTTCAGTGAAATCGTCGCAAATGACGATTCACACGCGCAAAAATAATCCCACGCAGGGGCCTACAACGTAACCGAATTCTTTTCTTTAACGCGCGACTTCTTTATAGTTTTTACTCGTAGTAGTTTTGAAATTTCCCTTTTTGTTATTTTTTTTTTCTTGTCGTTGTAGGAAAATGAAGAATAATAAAAACAATGGCTGGCAGTTGAAAACGGTTAAGGCAGCAGCTGGCTTAGCGTTGCCAACTCATTTTCATAATAATGCTAATTATTTTTAATTGCGGCAAGTTTGTCATTTGCATAGACGCAACGAGGCTGTTTATACAAATGATAAGTGAAAGTTTGTTTTGCTGCCCTTTTGTAATTATAACTAATTTTCTTTTCACTTATTAGCTACTCAGCCGAGTCGCGTTGCCAATTCGGTTAGAGCGCAGTTATCGATATTCGACAACGATACCCAAAAATGCAGCAGCCTACTCATGCCACACACACACACAAACACACGCACAGAGAAGCATTTATGTGCTCTCCCAACTCTTTTGCATGTGGAATTGAACGACGCGCCGTTCGCGACGCGACGACTGCGTCTCTGAGTTGAGTTTGTGTGGGCTGCCTGCGCCTAATTTATTTATTATTTATATAAATGCATTTGTAAACTTGTGCATTTCCGGTATTATGCATTTGCATTATTGTTATTGTCGTACGCCTAATTTCACGACACAGCTGGGTTTAATAGTTTGGAGCAATGTACGTAACTATTAGATGTAATAAGAAAATATTCTACCACTATCTACAGAGTATTTCTGCATCAACCTTTGGGTACTATGCATACATACATATTTTCTTATATATGTATATGTATGCATTTGTGTTCCCACTTCTTTGCTAGACGCAACGAGGCGTGTCTGCATAAAATGCTTGGTATGCTGTTCCACTTACAACACAGCAAACAGCATCCACACCAAATGCAATTACTTAGAATTATCGATTGATCATTGCAAGTACTCACCTTGAAGCAGTTTTGCATCTTGAAGCTTTTGTCTTTCAATTGCTCGACGCTTCCGATTTCCTCGAGCGGTATATCACAGATGGGTTGTTTGCCCTTCGACTTGGCATAGCTTAGCGAGTGCGTTGTCAGGCGAAAGTAACGGTGCTTAAACTGGCGTCCAAAGCGTTTGCGGCATGTCGGATCTTTGTTCATCATGCTGCATAGCATCCAGTGACAAATAGAGTGAGTGGGTGGGTGGAAGAGAAACAGTGAGACACACACACACACATAGCAAAAGAAAGAAAGAGAACGAAAACAAATGAGCAAATGTTATGCATTTTATGCTTATAAATTATTATTGTTTGTAATTTCAAAAGTACCAAGAATATGATTAAAAATAACGCTAATAATAGTTTCAAAATTAAAAGCACAAAAATTTTCTCTTACCCCTCGCTATAGACGTTAGTATTAATTTGGTATGTGCAAATGGTTTAGATGTGTGCGTAAGAATGCGTGTGCGAGTTGTTGTTGTTGTGGATGTGTGTGTGTTTTTTGTTTGTTGGTGATGGGAATTTGTTGGGCGTGATATGATGAGATGGGTTTTGTTTTTGGTTTCATTTTCATTTGTTTTTATTTTATTTGTATTTTTTTTTTATAAAGCAGCACGCGCGTAAAAGAAGAGAAAGACAAAGAAAGTTTTGGTATTAGAATAAAATAAAGCGTAATCAACAACCAAATGTAGTGTACATATACAACAAATTTGAGGTATCTATACTATGTATATAGACGATAGAATTGGAATAGACATCGATAGTTTTCAAACAATTGAGAATATAGTACGAATATTCAATTTCTATTCAGTTCTACGCCTATAGAAATACTCAATAAATACTCATTGTATGCAACTTACCCCTCCTTTAGTAATACTGGTTCTAGTGGCAACTGTGGCAATGCTTGCAGCGGACTGCTGGGCGTCTCACACGAATTTGGCGTCGAGATGACCTCGAGGAAGTGCTTCACTGCATCCATATGCTTTTCCGTGCAGAACTTCTTGTACAGCTCCCCGGTGTACTCCTCCTTGCACGGCTGCTGTGAGGAACGCGAACTGACCAAATTGCCCAGCGATTGTATCGTTTTAGAGATTAGCGTCAGCGTGCGATTCGTTTGGGCATCCTTTTAAAAAGATACAAATTAAGGCATTGCAGTTAAGATTCATAGAAAGTTATTAAGACTATTTACCAGTCGCTCCGTGGTCAGATCAAAGAGCTTCGGTCCCAGTATGGCGGGTGCAAAGAAACGTAGAAAAATGAAACCGGAAACGACAGAATAACGCACCTCGCGATTGCGTGGAAAATGTTTTCCCGCACACTCGCGTAGATCGTGAAAGATCTGACAGAGGACCTTGGGACAACGCTCCGCACTCTTTGTGATAGCCTCGAACACCCGCTCCACATAATCTTTGAGATTGTGCAGATTCGTATCGACGGCCGAGCGATCCTTCACCTTGCTGGGATCAATTTCGCATGGTTTCTTCTCAGCGACAATTTGCGATAGTACCGGACGTAACGTCTGGTGCAGATAGTGTAGACCCGATAGCCGCATGGCCTCATCCATCATCTTGGAGACGAGCGTGTTGCCACGGAAAATGGTCGTTGGGTCAGTCAGATTGGATATTTCATGATCGGCAAGCGCTTTGATAATCGGCGCAATGCGTTCCGTGTGCGTAAAGAGGCGCACGAGAGGCTGTGCCACCTCCGTTTTCCCCGACACAAGTTCGCCCAGGATGTAGACAGAGGACAGTGTGATGGGTCGCTGATCCACCGATTCCAGAAGCAGATTCAGCAAATCATCGTATGTGGCCAGCGGGAATACATGATCAGCGGTGTAGTTCAGATTCAGACGCAATGAGCCAATTGTCGAGTCCACGCTGAGACGCGTGCCCGGAGGCGTTGCGCAGGAACGAGGCGTGGCACTCAGCGAGCGACAACTGGGTGTTGCGGTGCGTGGTTGCAGGTAATACCAAGCAGCTTTGTTCACAGCCTGCTGCTGCTGTTTGTTTAGCATTGGTAGACGCACCTCGCCAAGGAACACCTTGTCCGCCATGGCGCCATGTGCATCATGCCACAGCGTCACAGCAATCTCACAGAGATCAGCGCCGCCCAGCGGATAAATCGCATACGCTTTATTCGCTGATGATTCGAGAGATGCAGCGGATTTGTTGCTATTGGTGGTGCCGGTGCTGCCTGGTTCTGCATCAATGGACAGATCAAAGTACATGACCTCATCGAATTCAGGATCAACGGTCTTCTTGCGTTGCTTTGTCCGCTTTGTGATAGTATGTTTATTGCTGTAGTAGGCGGTGCAGATGACAAAGGGATCACATGTGCCCTGCTTCTTGGCGAGATCAACACAGGCGGGCACACGAATCGCAACACGCACGTTGCGGGCAAGCGTATTCTTCCAATTGGCCAGCTGATCGGTAGAGGACGTGGCCAGTTGCTGTTGTATTTGCTGCTGTTGCTGCTGATGATGCACGTGTCCAAAAAGACCGGCCGCACGGGTTTTCAGCGTTATGCCCGCCGAGTTGCCACCAGCAGCCGCAGCCGCGCGTTGAATGTTGCTCAGTTCGTTGTTCTCCTTGTAGTCATTATTATGCGCCCGCTGATGATGATGCGGTAACGTGTGCTCTATGCTTTCCGTTAGTTGCTGTGGCACCTCCTCGAATGCCACTTCGATATGCGCCATGCCTTGCACCTCCGAATCGGAGTCGACGGGTCGCAGTGAAAACCAATGATCCTTATGATTGTATTTGTGCAGCTCCTCGCGTTTGATAGCAATCTTGCCAATGGGTTTGTCCTGTTTCATATCACGGTCCCACACATAGACAGTTAGGTAGCGAAAGCGACGGGGGATTTTGAACTGATATTCTTCGCCAAAAAATGGCGACAAGGTGCGTTCACTGATTGGCGTCCGGCATATCTCCTCCTGATCCAACGCAATGGTGCAGTAAACATCTCTTGTCCCCTGTGTGCTGCAGCTTGTGTTCGCCGCATTCCGACTGCTCAGGTTTTTTGCTTCACCTGCAAATAAAGAATGCAAATGAGTTACGTAAATACAAAATGCAATTGTTGCCAACTAATGGAAATCCGTCGCCTCCAATCGACATCTTTTCAGTTGTAAATATGTGTAAACTTCATTGTTGCCAACTAATCGAAATCTGTCACCAATGTGTAAACTCAATATCGATAAGGTATCGATTGACCTTGACACCTGTAAGATTTGCAAATAAACATATACACACACACACACACACTCACACATCCGGACATGCATATAAATTGTGCAAAGATTTGATGGATTGTGTTTAAATACAAATTTATTCAGCATATTTGAGCGCTATGTCGGCCCCCTTTGATGCCGCCAAAGGGCAGGCCGACAGCAACGTGACTTCCTGTGCATGTGTGTGCCGATAA
Source organism: Drosophila funebris (assembly GCA_018901825.1). NCBI lineage: Eukaryota > Metazoa > Arthropoda > Insecta > Diptera > Drosophilidae > Drosophila > Drosophila funebris. The sequence continues at coordinate 8,649,273 of JAEIFK010000688.1, forward strand.
ATTGCATTATCGATGCGCAGCCACCTGGGCACAAAAAAAAAGGCGAGAAATAGCAACAACAATGGCTGGCGCTTGACTAGACGGCCTGTCCCTGTGTCGCGAGTGTTGAAAGTTAATAATAACAGTGCATTGCTGTTGTTGCCTTGATAAGCCAAGTTAATCAGGCAATGACCATCGGGGGGTAAAGACAAAGTTTGCTCAATGAAAAAATATTAGCAGCCGCAGAAGCAGCAGCAAACAGTCGCCGCACTCGAGCGGAAATATAATGCGTATTCGTTAATGGTGTGCGTGCGTGTGTTAATGTGCATGTGCTTGTGTGCGTGCGTGCTAGACGTCATGTAGGCATGCAAAGGCAATGCGCAAAAATTTGCTGAGCTTCTTTATGGTATAATTTTTACAGAAAAATAAAAAAAAAACACATTGGGAAGGTGGCACTTTGGCCTTCCTATTGACACAGCTGGTTAGGCTAGCTAAACTATGTGTATGTGTGTGTGCTTTCATAACAATCAATTGGGTTATATTTGCTTGCGGTTTTTGCTTGTATTAGTAGCAAAACAACGGTGCATTTGCGCTCACACTCTGCCTGCTGCTCGCCCGCTCTCACTTTGCTTGCCGTTTGTCGTAAGAAAAAGAAAAAACACTCAACAACAACTACGATTGATAACAAAAAGACGTCGATGTCGTCGTCGTCGTCTTCGTTGTTGCTGTTTTCGTGTCGTGGCATTCCGCGTTTCTTTTTATGAATGAATGGAAGCAACGAAAAGGCAAACAAAAAGCAAACGACAAAAAAAAAACAGAGGCACATTTTATATGCAAAAACACAAAAACGAAAGCCGCAACAACAAAATGAAATATAAATCAAATGACAAAAATCAAAAGTGCTTTTACTCTTTGCTACCCTACTATTTCAATCTGGCTATCTCGCTTGCACGCTCTCTTTCTCGCACTCGCATCTCTCTTGACCGCGCTGCGCGACGACACGACAGTCAATTTCATTCATTCATTCATGATTCATGAATCGGCGTCGCGCTTGTTGCTGCCTCTGCTGCTGATTCTGTTGCTGCTGCTGCTGCTACGACGGCTGCTCTTGCGTTGAGTCGCGTCGTTTTCACATTTTTTTTCGCCTCTGTTTTTTTTTTGTTGTTGTTGGAGGGAATTCCAGTCTCGTCGTCAGTCAATAAAACTGCCGAAATTTTTTACGATTGTTGTTTTTGTGTGACGCTTTATTTATACCTAATTAATTTATGCGTACTTTTTTATATTTTTTCTTAAATTCCTTTGCTGTCTATCGTTATCATTCACTATGACAACACATCGGCAAATTCCATTTAAATTAGCTGAAACTTTTTGCTAAATTTAGCTACAATGTTATAATCATTGACATTTAGCACCTTATAATAATAAGTTGTTGTATAAGGAAATTGCTCTTTTGGTGGGAGGAAAGCGACACTGCGATAAACAGATAACAAATTTCCAGTGAATCAGGCAATGGAAATTTTAAATTATAATCACGATATCGTTGGACTTTGCCAATCATACACCCGTGCGATTGAGGCGTCCTTCAATTCAGTTTTTACAATCAATTTCGTATCATTTTACAAATGCCAAGCACGCCTAGAGCTGAGTGCTCTGAATGGGGATAGCGAGCACAGCGAGAGAGGGTAAGAAAGAGAGAGAGAGTGACAGAGGGGGGGGGGGGTTTCTTTCATATAAACTCAAGCGGAAGTTAAGTCATTGCATTCTACAGACACGATACTATGTACGGCATATCCGGAGCATGTGTTTAATCAAATTTCTGTATAAATACGCAAGAGATTTCGAGATTTAAACGATGTAAAGTCTGATCAGAAAATGTACATATTGAATTACCCAATTATGCCGCAACAAGACTGGAAATAATAGCGCTCAAGCTAATGTCTGTAGTAAGTAGACCAATTTCAATCAGTTTATATGATTAGGGCGATATCTCTTTTAACTTTGCCCGGCCCGTGTGGCGTTGAGTTGCTTGTGGTTGGCGGCTCTAAGAATAGCTGGCAATACACGTGTGATGCCACACCATGTGGCAAACATCTAAAGCCTGCCGCACATCAGCCCTGCCTCCAATCCACGAGATACCACAAAAAAATAAAGAAATGAAAAGAAAACCAAAAACAACTTTGACATTTGCCCATGGAGTGTGTGTGCCCGTCAATGTCATTCATGCGCACAGAAAATTACGACACGATTCGTGCATCAAGAGCATCAAGTCTGTTTATAGACAGAGAGATATATAGATAAATATATATGTATATACATATATATATAACTGGGCTGCCTTTCAGGGCGCGTGTTTCAACAGACTCATTAAATGCTTTCAATTTCCAGGCCCCCAAAAACGGCAAAAGGAAAATTAAATTTAAAGACTTTGTAAGTAGATTTCATTTGTATTTACGTCTCCTGTCCCCCATCTCCTCTGTCTCTTCAAGTAAGCCATGCCAAATGTGTTTTCCATTTTACTTTTTTTTGCACAATATGCAAATTGATTCAGTGCAGCATGAAACGCGCGCGAATTAATGAGGCGATTACTCCAAGAGCAGAGTGCATAAAAGTGAAAAAAAAGAAAACAAAAATGAAAAACGAGAAGGAAAAGCTAAAGAAAACCCCCAAGACTGTGCGGATCTGGGTGCTTGCTCAGTGCTACTCTGGAGCAATCGGCGGAGGAGGCGCTCGCTTCGGTAATAAATTCTAAATGCGAGCAAAACTTTTATGCAAAAGAAAACGGAAATAGAGATAAATTCTCTTGCATACAGAGTGTTTGTATGTGCTATGTGGTTACTGTGGATGTATATATATTTGAATACATATATATATTTGTTTTTGCGCTGCCTCGTCAGCGGATGAGAGATTTACAGACAGACGTTGCTGACTTTGCTGCTTGCGATGATGTTGATGATGATGATGATGTTGTCTGGGTCTCTGGCCGTTTGTCTAAACGTCAGCTTCCTGTCGTACAACAGCAACAACAACGAGAACAACAAAGATTACTTGCACTTTATGCAGATTTGTGGCAAAGGTGTTCGCCCCCTCCAGTTCTATGGTATTCACATGCATATCTTCGGCTTTTCTTGTTAATTCATTTTTCATGCATTTTCACAATGTTGTTGCACACACACTTCAGTTGCATTTCATTTAGTGAGGCCGCCCTGCGAACAACTTCCCTTTTTCCGTTTGTAACTTCCTTTTTGCAGAAGTGCATTTAACAGAAAGGGCTTACAAGTCAAATCTAATTGGGCTCAAAGGAAGTAACTGGTTAGTTAGTGTCCAACAGGCAAACTGCAATCCAGTTCTCTCTCTCTCTCTCTTTGTATCCCTATCTCTCTTGGACATTTTCATTTGATATACTTGTATTAAAGAAATGCACCTCATTTTAATCATTTAAAGAAAACCCGGTTTATTCTGCGCTATCTTCTCGGCATCTGCTTCTGCTTCTACTTCTCATCATCAACCTATTCTCATCTGTTGCGTCTCTCGTTGTACGTGCCGATCGATTTCCGGTCTGATTACGTTTCTCATCCACATGATCATCATCTCGTCTGCCTGCCTGCCTGTTTGTCTGTTGTTTGGCTTCAGCTCGCGTGTTTATTATAGCTTTTCATCAGCGTCATCGATCGATCGATCGATCGACCGTTGATGTTCGCTTCGCCTCCCGTTTATAGTTGTTGCATTTTATTATGCACTTATGACAGAGGGCATACAACAATATAGCCACAACTTAAGCGCTTATATATCGCTTCAGTTTATTATTTCAAGTGTGATGATATGCTATCATTTATACTCGATTGTAGAGTATCGCTGAAATGTTATTTTTATGTATGTAAGAAAGAAAGAATTTCTCTCTTGTTTTGGTTATCAATTTCATGTCTGGGTATTGTCAGCGCCTCAATATATAATCAATATGGCAATGGGCAATGAGTAACTACTTTTGTGCCTTCTCATTGCCGGTTGCCAGTTGAATCTGTGGGACTTGTGGTTACATATGCGGTTTGCTTTTCTATAAGTCCACATTCAAGTCCACTTCTGTTGTACTTTATTATTATTCATTCAGTTGGCGCTGGTGCTTTTGTTGGTTGTTTGTTGCTGGTTGATGCTTCTGCTTTTGATTTGCAGTACAACAACTTCAACTAATTATAAATGTATTATTATGACAGGTCTCATGTGGCATGCCAAGCAATGCAATGCTCATTTTTGGCGCCATTAACCTTCAATTACCCATGGCTGGCAATCAGTCAAGTCACTGACTTTGTCACCAACTTGAGCAACATCGCCAACGACGACGACGACGACAGCGACACACGACTCGCATCTAAAAAAGCGACAACATGCACGCGGCCTCTGGATGTGACCAAAAATAGATGCCTTATTAACTTTGGCAAACCTCTAAATTAACAAACGTAACAGCAGCAACAACAACCGCCAAGTTGCCTTTTGTCGCCAAGTTTATACAAGTGAACCGCGTTTGTATAATTAAAATAATAAATAAACTTTTGTAAAATATAAAGAAAAACGCCCACACATCACCTAGCAACAACAACAACATCATCATCATCAGCAATTGTTGTGTGTGGGTTGTAGTAGTTTTTCATAGGGGTTTGGCTATGAGGAGGAATGAAGAGGAGCGGGCTCTCGCTAAAGTAAACAGCAACCCATACAATTTCATATTTATTTACGATTGTAGAAAGTTTTAAGTTGAACTTCAAGCTTACTCATCGCCTGGAACGAGGGGAAAACGGCTTCTACTTGAACTAATTTAAACTATTTACATATAATTGCTTAAACTAATCACCAAAGTCATGGGAGTTGTCCACTTGGCATCGGTTACCTTTTAGGAGTTAACCACTCGCAAGAGACAACGACACATGAAACAAGCGAAGCGAACATAAATAATTGCATAAAAATTATTCATGTACCCAAAACGTAAGTATAATAAAGAAAAAACTTGAGTTTTAATTACAAATTACACGAGTTAACTTCTGTATATTAATGTCGTAGAGCCATAAAGGCGCCCCAAAGAAGCGCCAGCACAGCGTGAAGTTCATCAAAGCCTTGATGGGGTGCCACCAACTGGCGAGAAGCAAAGAGGAAGCAACAAACCCATGGCTGACCCCAAGCAAAGTCAACACATCAAAGTGACGCGAGAAGAGGTCAAGCGTTAAGTCATAAAGAAGACAGTATACCCCGTTGCTGGAAGGGAAAGGGTAAAACTGTTCGTTGGGCAACAAGAAAAGCTAAAAGACACAAATGTTAATCATCCGATCTGCCGGCAGTTGCAACCTCATCTTGATGACGATGATCACCGCACCGTCATCAACAAGTCCGTTCACTGTCGATGACGTTGTCAACTTTTGATGTTAATCAACGCCAAAGCAACAACAACAATAGCAGCAACTACAAAGCAAAACAACATTGCCACAAATGTCCGTGGCAAGGCTTTTGAGAGGCCAGTCGAAGGCGACCTGAATAAAAAGCATTTTAGTAACGCGCTAATTACATAAAATTGTTGTTCTTTGGAAGTACAAGTGCAACAAGTACAACAGAAGCAATTCACACCGTTGGAATGATCAGTTCTACAAGCAGACAATCCAATATGAGCAGCTGGTCACACTTTCTTTGGAAAAATGACTTCAGGTTGAACGCATTGAAAGGGTATTTAAAACGTAGTTAAGGTTTCCTTGGATTATCAAATATTAGTAATTTGCGGATGAATCCGAACAGCAAGAGAAGCGATAAGGAATAAAGGAAACTCTCCTTGATAGGGTAATTAAGCTTCAATCAGTAGCTGAACACATTTACTTAGATTCAACTTCGACTTATTAAGATTGTAGCTCATCTCTAAAGGCATTTAAAGAAGAGTATTCAAGCTCCGACTTTAAATATAAATATATGTCTTTATTCTTTTTTTTTTTTTCAAATGAAGAGATGCCATTTTAATTGTTGTTTAACAAAGTAACAAGCTAAAGCGAAGCTTATAAAGAAAAATATGTATTAGAAAAATGATTTAAAAGTGTAAAGAAACCGACAAACACGACAAAGAACAACGCAGACTAATTGTCAACAAAAGCAGCGAAGATCAGCAGAGATCAGTAGAAAAAAAAGAGACTAGAACAGTCCCAGGCAGGCCAACAAGGCAGACCGGGCAGAGCAGTCAGTCAGTCAGCCAAATGGTTGGTAACCAGTTTGGGATTTGCTGGCCAGGCCAGGCCACAATTCCAACAACAACGACAACAACACAACCGGCTTTTAATTAATTGCCTTTTTTAGGCAAAACTATTTCTTGTTGTACACACACACACACACACATACAGAAATGCGTGCTTATTTATGTTAAAAGTACATACAACAACTTAGTAACAACAACAACTGTCAGCTACTTGTTAACGTTTTCAAGTTCAACAGAATCCCCAATGCGTGTGTGGCCCATGTTAAACCCAGAGTCTTCCATCTCTATCCACTCAGGCCTCACCCCACAACCCGCGCTGAGGGCATAAGTTTATCAACTGTAATCGCGTCATTTAAATTGTCATCAATATTTCAGCATATAAATTGCATATTTTGCTAGCTAGCATCACATCCATGCTGCATGCTGCATGAGTCAGTTATGAGTCATGGGATAGTACTGTGCAGCGGTGGCGCCATCTACTGACCAGAATGGGTACCTTTGCAGCTATATCTATATCTATGTGGCAACAATGAGTAGTTGAATGATTGGGCTGTGCGCTGGGAGGGGCTCGTATAGAAAATGAAATTTAGGTTATGCGCTAAACATTTTAATTAAGTGGAAAAGTATTACGCCAATTTCGGTCAGTGGTTGGTGTAGAAATCGCAACAGCCAACAAAATGGAAAGCTCCAACAACAACCATAATATAGCAACAAAAGCGAAACTTTGTGTAATTGAAACTGAGCACGAAGTGGAAGTATTATTATTAAGCATGCAAAGCATAATGAAGTGGAAATATGAAACTTGAGAAAAATATATGCACAGACAGACCCAGACAACCGGGCGAAGAATGGACGAGCTTACGAGCGGATAGATGGTTGGATGGTCGGACGGACGGACGGACAGATCGTTGGCTATGTTGATTGTATGGAATGGAATGAACGTCAAATTTGCGCTTGCTAAAGGTGACTTTGCTAATGTTTTGGGTTTTTGCTGACACGCTGCTGCGATGATGATATTTTATGAATTAGCCATATTTACTTATGTACATTACATGGCTCATAAGGAAATGAGCAGCTTTCATTTAACAATATGCATTACTGCCTGTACTAAAAATATCTTAATATGACTATGTTTATTTGATGGGGAAATTTCTTGGGGATTTTTGCTTCTGGAGATTTTCCAGGAACTCTATGATACAGAACAGATTTTATATATTTAAGTAAGTTATTTGGCTTCTTTATATATGTGTTTTGTGAATAGACAAGACACTATATTATGCTGAACTTTTAATAAAATTAGAGACCATTTAGTGTGTCGCCAAAACTTAAAGACCTCATCAAAACTGTCAAGCATTTAAAGAACCAGCAGAATAGCTGTCTGCCGCAAGCGAGAAAAAAGGCAGCTGAGTTTTGGGCCTCACAAAAGGAAGCGGTAGGCAAGACAGACGGACTGACAGACAAGAAGTTCAGGCCGACAAAGACACATGCGCATGCGAAAACAATTGAAGCGTGCAAAAAGAGCAACAACAACTATAACGCAAGGGGAGCAACATCAGCAAACACAAAAAGCAAAAGTTTTATGGCAAGAACCCGGAGCCAAAACCGCACACACGAAAGAAAGGAAATTCATGTGATGGGAAACGGAAATCAAAAGCTGCTACAATGTTTGTTGTTGCAACAGCAACAGCAGCAGCAGCAGCAGCAACAACGGCAGCTTTGCATATAATTTATGACCCCAAGGGCAAAGAGGGCGACAGAAGGAGAAGTGAAGCAAAAGCTGCTTATGGTCGAGACGGAAGATTGAAATTGTTTAGGTGGAAATGTAAAAGCAAAGCAGATCACAACAGCAGCAATAACAACAACAACATCAACAACAAGGGCATGGATACCCCCCGGTTGTCGGCTGTGCTGGGGCATAAGTAATACGGAAAAGAGGTAAAAATAAATGCTATCAAGATATGTTTATTTGCAGAGTTGGAGCCCATGCAGGTGTGAAATGCGAGCGGACGATGGCAACGACGACGACGATGGTGGCAGGCAAATGAGGCCACCTCACACACACTACACTACACACACGTAAAAAAGCAACCCTTTTTTGTTTTGTGTCGGACGTTTTGGCTGTGGTTTTTTCTTCTGCTTTTCGTTGTTGTTGCTTTCATAATTCTGTTTTCACACGACGTCAGCGACAAAAAAGGCGATACAGGAAATGTAAAACCAGTCAAGTACACCAAATAACCGCAACATAGCTTGAATCTGTCGCCTAGAAAAAACGCAAATGCTGAAGTGGTTACAGTTATGAACAGGCAGAAACAGACCGATAGTTAGTTAGAACTGATGAGAAGAAGAGACAGAGACAATCGTCAGGTATGTATATGTGAGTGATGGTGCTTGTGTTGCCCATTCATGAGCATGCGGCTGCGACGTTGACCTTTATCTCGATATTGGCGAACACATTAATCGATGTGAAGCTCTGTTATCGAGAGTCAGACGAGCCATAAAATGCCAAAAGGAATGGAAACGAGGTTATCAGCAACGCGCATCGCAATTCAGCTGCTCTTGATAATCATTCATAAAACAACGAATCTGACTTTGTGTTGGTGAGATGACATGTGTGTGGTAGGCGGCAGCGCCAGGCCAGAGAAAAGTACACCGAATTCGAATTCCATTCATGAAAAAACCCACACATTGCTGTATATATGCATAGATATATGTATGCATGCGCTAATGTGTGTGTGAGTCTGTATGTGTGTTGGCACATGCGCTGGAGCTAAAGCGTCGTCACTCACACACAAACGAAATTTCATTCACAAAAAGGGGCAACTGCACGCGGCAGCGGGGGCAGGGGACGATGCCGTAACATTCAGCCAGGCAACGGCGACGGTGTCGGCTGGTCCACAAGACAGCCAGCGGAACTAGCTTCGTGTTGGCTTTGCCAGCAACAACAATGAAAATGTTGGTTTGTTGCTTGCTGCATCGAAAAACACTCACACACACATACACAACGAGGCACACACGCGAGCGCTGCCTAAGCGAGATGGCACGATGCGGCTGGATAATGCGCGAAAATAGCACCGCACGCTGCTGCCTCACACTCACACATAATAAATGCATTTTCAGCCAAAAAATAGAGTTAGCTGTTGCATTTTGTTAATGTTAAACTGCATTTAACTACTTCTCGCACATTTCTGTAATCACTCAATCACAATTTTTACGCTGCACGTTTTGTTATTGCATTGCTTTAATTTGGGTTTTGTTGTATATTTTGGTTTTGCTTGGGCGCTTACTGGCGACGCGCTCACATTCCAATACAGTTTTCACATGGAAAAATTAACGTTCGCGTGCAAATTATTGCAAGTTGTTGCAAAGACGATGTTCGTTTAGCGTTTGCTTTGTGGTTTTCATTGATTTGCACAGGTTTACATACCAATTTTCACTTTTAATTGCTCTTCAATTCGGACTTCGCGTGTTTCAGCCATGTTGGATCCATAACTACTGCTGCTGTTGTTGTTCGCGTTGGTGTTTCTGTTGTTGCTTGCCTCGACAACAGCAACGATGTCAATAGCGTCGTCCTGCTCTTCGCACATATAGCGCTTCTTTTTCAACAGCATCTTGTTGGTGTTGGTTCGCAGTGTTGCATTTAGATAAGAATGGTAAATGAAAAACCGATTTCGTTCTGCCGCAACCGCTACAGTACAACGTATGCGATTTGCATGAGATTTTTTCGTTGATTTTTATTTATAAATGCGTTTAACATCACTTTATTGTTGTTTTAAGCACTTTCTGTGCATTTGATAATTACATGTAGGTACACCACTTTTGCGATTCTATTCAATATTGTATAAAACCGAAAAATACGTATGCGTTCGAAATAATATCCCGACTTCGACTTGTTAAGAAGAGCGAGAAGTAAAACGCAACAGAAAATACGCCCGCGCGTAACGACTCACGTCCGTTCGCAACGAGTAATGAAACGATAATGAGAGACGAATAGCTGGCGAGCAGAGGAAGCATTAAAAGTATCGATAAATAAGAGAGCGGGAACACAGAGAGAAAAGGTAAGGTAAGTATGCTGTCAACGCAAAATCGTGGTCACAACAAGTTGCCACAAAAACCGTTGTACATGATAACTACTTGTTTTTAGTCATAGTAATAGAATAGACAGATATATAATATGTACGAATATTATTTTATCAAGATTTCCTATTGCAGAACTCTTAGCAGCACACTAATCGAGTGCAAGAGCATTGCAACGCTTTGCAACACTATGGGAGCGTGGCCTGCCAAGCAGCTGGGCAATGGCGCAGTGTTTGAATATATAAAATAAATACATCTCAAAGGTAAATAAAATGTAATAAGTTTATTGCTACTCTTTCATTTATTGCGAGACCCAATACTTTACTCATTAAAGTCGCTTCCAGCTGTTCTATATGTATTAATGAAACTCAAATTCATACACGCATGTTAAGCAGCTATATACATATACTTAAAATTTATGAATGAAACTAAAATTGCCCAGCAACAACTATACGCAAACAGGGGATGCGTTGGCGAGCATAAACACACAAATACACGTAGAGTGAGACAGGGGAGAGAGAGAGAGAGAGACGCAGACAGACCGACAAACCGAGACTGGTGCACACATGTTGCGTTAGCGCCAAGCGGAAGCAGTGTGTTCCGGGAAAGTTTCGGTCGTTTTTGTCGCATCAAGTGCGCTACAGGTGGTCAATATTGTGTACACAATTCATTTCTGAATGTGTGTGCATATACAATAAGACTTTGAAGGGCTATTGCTATATACAAATACAAACATATAATCTATGAATATGTACATAGCAGAACTCAACTTATCTCCTGTATAATTTGTGCTATTGTTTCTACTTTGGCCATATGCCACACTTGTTCAATAGTAGCGCATTTCTATTTTACGTGGGCGTTTTGGTTCATGGGCCGACAAACCGGCAAACTACATTAAAATATACAAAACGAAGCAGTGAAATGTTAAATTTACTCACATTCATTCATTGTGTGTTGTTCTTTACATTTGCTGCTGCTGCTTCTTCTCCAAGCCTCACACACACATATTACAACGGCAACAACAATGAACGTTGCATCTTATCAGCAACTGCTACACATTCATTAGGCGCTGCCGACGCCGCCAATAAGTGGAAGTGCACAAGTGGTTGCATCGGCATCGGCATCGGCATTTTCTGTCGTTGTTTTTGTTGCTTCCGCATGTGTCCTCATTTTATGTGTGTGCATGTATACCCTGACTTGGCTATAGCTCGCACACTGACTAAGAAAATCTTGTAATGCATTAAATAAGACTCTTGCGGATTAAAAAGTACAATTTACTTGATTGCTCTTTAAATAATAATTTTTTTAATAATAGAAAACCCTCTTTAGGGCAATTATTTAATGTTGTGCTTCAGTTAGGGTATTTCCTAGTCGCACTCTCAACATGCTTTCTGTGTCTGTGGTGCGTGCGTCCGAATGTCATTTGCATTTTCATCATTTCGCTCAACGAAACGTAACCAACGTGGGAAGTTGGACCGTCTGCTCGTCAAGTGCTTCGGCTCCAGCTGTCCACTTGCCTTCGTCTACGCCTTCTGCTTCTCTTTCTGTCGTCGCCTCCCTTTGGTGCATTTGTATTCGTCGTCTGCATCTGCGATAAAAATAGCGTTTTGTGGTCGTTGTTGTTGGTGTTATTTTAGCCGCATTTATTTAGATGAGTGTTGGCGTCATTTTTCGGGTTTTTCTTTTCTCTTCTCGATTTATGGTCTCTGCTTGCATCTGGTCATTTCGTTTGGCTTCCGTTATTGTTGTTAACGAAAAAGAAAAACCATTTTCCCGCTTTTGACTTGTTGAATTTATCACATTTATTTTTTTTAACTTTTATTTAATTACAATATGATGCATACATCGATTATTTTTTTGGTTTCTTTTTATTTGGTTTTTTGGCTGTGGGCTGACAATATTTATACATTTGTAAATATAGTATTGAATATTGTAATATTGTATTTAGGGTCGATTATCTACAAATTTATTGGCCTTTTACACATAAACTCACTAAAAAATGGTTTTCTTTGATTTTAAAATTGTTAATTTATGCACTATTTACAAACATTGACATAATGAAAACCTGTGAAGATATTTGTACAGCAATTTAAAAGATTTTCTCATTGTTGATTTATAGTTTACTATAAATTATCTAATAAAGCTACTCAAAGTTATGCTAAATTGAAATGTTAGACGTAGCTTAAATTAATAGACTTTAGTTTCTAGATTTTAGCAGAGTCGTTGATTTAATTCAGATTTTAAAACTGTAAGCATATCTCATTATTAACTTAAGTTTCAGTAAATATAACTGCGACTAGAACTGTGCTGAGATAATTATTAAATACATAGAATAAACTAAAACATATATTACATTTAATAATTGGCTTAAGAGCTTATTAAGTAATTTCAGTGCCAATTTCTAAGAAACTACGCTACATTTTATGGTTATAAGATCTTTAACTGTGCTACTTTTGAATTATTAATTAATTGAATCATAAAATCGTTCCAAAAATAAATTCTGCATAACTTTCTCACCTACACGACACACAGACGCGGAAGCATTCAAAGCTTTCAGCAGCCGCAACACTAATATAGCTTTTCGAGCAAAAGCACACAAATACACACAAGCATTTACTAATACATACAGAGAGACTGGCTTAAACCCAATTGTTGCGCGTCGTTGGCTATAAAGCGTCGTTGTGACTCTTGGATATGGTTGTCTCAATCTGATCGATGCGTCGAAACGATGGCATATATGTCGAGCTAGCCTGCGTGACAATCGAATTGTTGGAGGAACTCTGCAGAGAGAGAGTGATCTATTGGTGAGTTGGAGCATCACAATTATGCGGAATAGTTACCTTCTTCTGGCGATAGGAACGTGCACGCACTCGTGTCGTGTTCCGACGCACTGGATTCACCGTTGTGGACTTCTGGGAGAGACGCACAGAGCTAAAGGTGCTGCCACGATGTCCCCGACGAATTTGCGGTGAGGGCGTGCCGGTGGCTAAAGGAAGTAAGACAATGTTAGAAATGGAATGACTGGAGAATCCTCTCGGGTTACTTACGTGTGCCTGGAATGGCTGTGCTGCGTTTGGTGGCCTGCATCATGCCAAAGACGACGGCACTGAAGGAACCATGATGCGAGGTCTGTCGCTGTAGATTCGGTGTTGGGGCAAGTGGTATGCCCGCCGGCATACGGACTGGTGAGATCAATTGGCTGTCAGAAATGCCCTTGGGATGCACATAATACGTGGTCATCATGCCCTTGCCCTTGACATTGATCTCTCCTCGTTTCTGCGCATTCAAAAACCACTTAAGTTCCACTCAAATGTTAAGTAACCTGCATTCTTGCTTACCACACATGTGTAGCCACGGGAGCAGAGCAACTCCGCCGTGTTGTCTGGCACCTGAACTCGCCAGTTCTCGCCGGTGGAGTCCATGCGTGAGGCAACATTCACGGTATTCCCCCATATATCATAGACTGGCTTGCGTGCTCCAATCACGCCACTGACCAGGGGGCCACTGCAGATGCCAACACGCAGCTGGAAATTGTTGAAGGCATCGCCATTAATCTCCTCCAGTTTCTTCTTCATGGCAAAGGCAAATTCAACCAAATCACAGACGCTATCCTCAGAGGTCTCGCCACGTGCTCGCAGATGCTCATGATTAAGTCCAGCGGCTGCCATGTAAGTCGCTCCCACTGTTTTGATTTTCTCCACAGAGGCAAAGCGTGGCTCCTCCAGCAATTCATCAAAGTCACCTGCAAAGCGAAAGGAGGGGAAGGAGGAGGGAAAACAGGCAAAGGGATACGGCACATCATTAGCAAAGTGGTGACGAAGTGAGACGAGCATTTAATCAATCAACTCACAGATAATCTCATTTAGAATCCTTATGCATGCCTTGCCATTGTCAATGTCCTCAGAGTAAAAGTCCTGGAAATTGGGTATGGAGGCAAACATAACACCGCACAGTTCATGCATCTTGGAGTATAGCTCATCCGTATGCTCGTCGGACAGGTAATAGGCGGCCACGTGGTCCGGCAGAATATTCTGTCAAGGAATTCAAATCAAGCGATTAATTAATGAGCAAATCATCATCAGCAGTGGGATGGGATAAGGATGTGATTGTGTGATTGTGCTGTTGTGTTGCTGGGCTTTACCTTAATTAATGTGTCATTAAGAGCACGATTCGATTTCATGTTGGTCAGCTCACGCTCCGCTTGCTCCTTCCAAATGAAGTCCAGCCGTGAGGTAACCTGCCAAAAGTAAAGATGATGTAGAAGAAACGAGCTAAGCATTGGTAAGATGCATTACCTCCACGAGTCTGGCATGATAGCAGACCATAATGAGAAAGGTAATCAGCAGTATGATCATCTGTACACCCAACGGCATGCCCCGATCCTTCAAATTGAGCAAACTAAAACTTTCGTCAAGCGGAAATCTGATGAAGATCAGCGTCGTATAGAAAGCAACCATGCCTAAGGCCATAATCGCCTTGACCAGGTAATAGAGCTTCAGCGCTGTTGCCAAGGAGACAAGACACAGCACCCAGGTGAACACTATATACTCCTGATGCACACAACCCTTTTGATCTTCAATGAACGAATCGTTGGGACTGCGACTGTATCTGGTTAGGGCATATGGACGATGGGACTGCTCAAAGGATTCCAGCGGTGTCAGTGCATTGGCCAGAGTGTGACGCACAATCTCCTCGGTGGCATTGGTAATACTCTTATTGAGCAAAGACACCAGAGATATGTTCGAAGTAAGACCATTGATTGGAGTTCTGATTGTGATGTTCCTTTGAATGGTTTGTGAGACGAATAGGGTTGAGTCTCTGTCAGTGAAGGCGTTTGAGAGATTGGCATAGTAGTTGCCATCAATGTTGCCATTGTAGCTGTTACTTGGACAGAGCATCAAGCCAATGGCACTCAGCATGCACATGGAGACGATGACGCCGCAGATGAAGAGCGTGCGACGTCGTCGTTGATGCACCAGCTTAGCAGAGTTAATCTTTAAGCAGCTTGGAAGACCTTGAGGAGGGAGCAAGTAAACGATTGTATGAGCTTAAAATTTAGGTATGGATAGAATTAAAATTAACTTACCTGGGAACTCCTCGGCCATGACCAGAACACAGCAAAAGGTGAGCACCACAGTGCCCAGAGCCAGGCAAATGATGACAGTGGTGCAACGTGGTATAATTATGACCTGGCACAGTACCATAAATATCCAAATGACAAATACACACAACATGTTAGAGCTGCAAACACAAAGGCAAAAACTCAATTAGCAACAGTTCATTAATTAAGTCGGGGAGGCTGGCAAAGAGGAAAACAGGGAAAGGGCATTCCCTTCCATTAGGAAAACACATATATGTCCATATATATGTATATGTATATGTATATGTATATGTAGGTGAGCCCAAACACACCGGAACATGTCCTCGCGTAGTTGACAGAATTTCTGCTCCTGGCATTTATCAATAAATTTCAATGTCCAGGCATTTAAATACTCCCGACGGATTTCCTTATTCGAATTAATCTGTATATTCTGCTCGATGAATTCATCAATCTGTTATGATAAATACGTATTATGTTAAATTAGGCAAACGCTTTACACACTTTTCACTTACCTCTTCGTCCAAAACGGTAACTGAAACACGATGATCCAGCTTGGGATCAACGAGGATGGAATCGACGCGATTTAGAAGCTCCTCGGGGCTGTTAAGCTGCAAGTAACAAGTAAATAATTACAAAACTAAATCGAAAACATTTCTATAAGTGTTTCAAGTTCTATACTTACATTCCTAAACGGTATCTCGGGTATCCAATCCGTAGTGCTCTCATCCTCGATGATCAGACCCTTCGCACTGATGGCCTCCGTCAGATTCTGTATGCTGGCGCCGTTGCGTGGCCTCAACTGTTGTTCCAGTGGTGCTGACATCATTGCAGTGGGTGAGGATACTGTGGATAGAACCGCTGCAGGTGCTGCTGTGCCACTGGCCACCGCATTGCCTGTGCCACCGGCACCAACGGCACCACCATTGCGTAACCGGCGATTGTCCAAGGCCACGCCCTCGACAACATTGGGCAGCGAGTTGAGCGAGATGTTTTTCTTCTGCTGTTGTTGTAACAACTGTGCGGGCTGCACTGCGTTGGCATATTCCAGGCTGCGTCCATCGATGCTGCCCCCATCACCACACGTCGCTGTGGTGCTGCCAATGCTGCAATCATTGCCGCTGCCACTAGCCGATATGGATTTGGGCAATGCACTTGACGCTGGTGCAGTGGCAGCAACTGTGGCAGCTGTGGCAATGCTGCTGCTCTGATGGGCGCTACTTCTGGTGCCAAAGCGTCGCTTGGGTCTGCAAAAGAAAACAACCCAAAACGAAGGATTCAACCCATTATACTGCAGTACTTATGAGCTATCAAATACTTACCGCAATGGCTCTGTGCGCTTGATCAAATACGTTGTAACGTTCAGCTTATTGAGATGATTATCCCGACTGCCGCCGTTGCCCGGCTCCACCTCGTAGGCATCGTTCAGGCAATTCAGTGTCGCCTCCGAGATATGAACGCGTCTGAAAGGGGATGAAAATGTTGATGAGAAGAGTTGGGTATGAGGTAGAAATTGGGTTATATCAAATGGTAGTTGGCCAAAATTAAATTCAAATATTTGCCCAAAAATGTTCAGCGATTGTGCGTGAAGTTTTTGCGGCCCACAAAGCCTCCTTTTGTATCTGTGTGTGTGTGTGTGTGTCTACCATAATTGGGTTGCTCTACGATTTTGGTTTCTAGTCCTTGCTTTGTTTCTGTTTCTAGGCCACAATTACATCAAAGCATTTTACATTAAATGAAACTTTTTACTTTTCCTTATATTTTCACTTGGTTTTGTGGTTGCTCTGATTTGTGGTTCTTCTTCTTGTTCCTGCTCTTGCTCTTCTTGTCGTTGTTGTTGTTGTATTTACTCTTGTTGCTGTTGGTTTCTTGTGTCTAAACACGCCAAGCTTGCAGAAATTACTTAGCAATTGTTGGTGGCAGTCCAGCATTGAACAGACCCTTAATTGGCCAATTAAAAATGCGGCTAGAACTAAGATTTAAAGGCACAGCATAGCATAGTTATTTTGGCCAATCTGCTGTTGGGCTTTCTGTATTCTTTGGATTCTTGCCAATAAATTTAAGCTGCATGCCAGTAATTGCAATTGTGTTAAAGTTTCTCTGTATGTGTGTGGGTGTCTGTGTGAGCCAAGAGATGAAACAATAGTATGTGAGTCTCTCTCTTGGGAATCAATAATTTGAGAATTTTTGGAAACTTAAAACCGGCAAAATGGAAGCTGGTGTCCTCAATTGAAACTCAGCACAGCAGCAGCTTTAACAAGGTTGTTTTGTTAACGAATTTAACAACGGAATTTGCAAACATTTGCAGTTTATATTAAATACAATTTGAATTTACTTTATGCTATATAAAAAGCAGTGAAGCATTATAAATATTATTTAATATAAACAATCATAGGTTTCGGCATATCAGCTCAAACTTTGTAGACAAAAATGAAAGGTTTAAGGTTTGTTTTCGAATTCTTGTCGTCGTCCTGCGCTGAATTGTAGTTGTTAATTAGCTCGCTGCCTTCTGTTGTTTACCTCACATGGTTGTTTACGACAACATGGTGAGTGACCAAGGCTCGGGTTTGCATCATTTCACAACAAATTTGAATGGGCATCAGGCACCTGAACATACACACACATACCCACACCCACACACAGATGTATCAAAGTGATATATTCTATGGGCAATGGTGGAAAACAAAACGTGACTGGACTTACCCGGGTATGCCGCCAGATTCCATGTGATTTGCAATGATAACATCATTAGACCAAACGTCAAAATGCCATTTCTTGTTGCCAAGAACACCGCACATCACTGAGCCACTGTGGATGCCGATGCGCATGTTGAGGTCAACCTGCAAAATTAACACAAAAACGCAAAATTTACTAAATTATGCAAAGCACGAGCTTAACTGTAACTGCAACTGCAATTGCCACTGCAACAGAAACTGCAATTACAACAAATGCTGCATACTTTTGAGAGCTGCTGCTGTTGCAGTTGTCAGTGTGTCAGACTGTCAGACTGTCAGAGTGTCAGTCAGATTGTCAGTCATTCAGTTGCATCCTGTGGCTACCAATTAACATTATCCAACTGCGCTTGTCGCATGCATTAAAGCCGAAAGCGCAAGAATTCCCACTTCGTTGCACCAAAAACCACAACAACAACAACAAAAAAGAAGAAAATCAATTATAAGTAATGTGTTTTTGTTGTTGTTGTTGTTGAGACTTGTTCATTGTGTGTGCATGAAAATTTAATATATCTTTTTTTTTGCTTCTGAACTTTTTTTATGCTGTTGTCGCTGCTGCTGTTGATGTTGCTGTCGTTTGTCGTTGTCTTTTGCTCTGCTGAGATTTGCATACAAATGAATTGTCAACACGTCCAGCAGCGACCAGCATCAAAGTCCTATACTGGGTCACATGGGCCGGCAACCATGTGCAATACTCGTAAAAATAAAGCGGCTTGAAGCGCCCACAAAAAATGCAAAACAGCTGACAGTTGAGAAATTTGTGGCATTAAACTTAAAAAAAAAAAGGGAAGCTTATCCTCGGCACGCCGAAGAATTGATACTCTTGCTGAGCACCTTAGGGTATTTAAAAATAAATAACGTTAACATGAACTTAATTTTCCAAATTTGCTAAACAGACATGACTATGTCAACACAGCTCTGCGTCCTGATCAAGAATATATGTTGTCCATAGTATCTGTCACGCCTTCTTTAATACATCACTTTTTTTTTTATTACTGCATGATACCATCTACAAGAGTATAACAATGCGTGAGCCGCCAGTTAAAAGCGCTCAACAAACAGCCTAAAATTCAACTAACATTCCAGTGTAACTGCATAACATGCAAATGTTAACGCATAACAGCTATCTGCTAAGCAGCTTCTGTTAAAATTCTAGCAGCGCTTAAAAGTATGCAACATATTTTGCGGCAGCTGCGTACAGTGCTTAAAAACCACAAAAACTAGCTGAAACTTTTGCTGAGTGCAGAGAACATTTAAATTGATGACATAATTTATCTAGCCTTAATAAATTACTGTAAATCGACTAATCGATTTGCAATTACAATAGTAAATAAATGGCCCCTAAAATTGCCATTTTGCTCAACGGAACAATGGCCACTTTACTTACGTGCGTGTGCAGGCGCACATCCTTGATGGCCTTTATCATGTGGAGTCCAGTTTCGACGCTGCATACGGCATGATCCGGTCGTGTCTTCCAGTTGTCACTTTCGAACTGCGACACACAGTAATAGCAATCACCCAGCAGCTTAACGCGCAGACAATGATTGTCCTGTGACAACAATATAAAAGTTGCAACCTTTTATGAAGTCCTTTCAAATATGTTGAATGTCCACTTACCTCAGCAATGCGATCAAATCGCGCAAAAAGGTCGTTCAAAATTTTCACCAATTGTTGGGCCGATGTTTTGCTGGCCAATTCCGTAAATCCCTGCAGCAAATATTAGTTAACCATTTTCCTCCGATTCACTTGATTTAACTTACCTTAATGTCTGCAAAGAGTATGCTCACATTATCCATGGGATACACATACAATTTATTGAACTGCGTCTCCACCGTGGGATCCGTGCCCTTGTACATTTCGCTGCGTATTTGATTGTTCACAATGTTGGGCAAAACTGCAACCAAAAAAAAAAAAACACCAAAATGCCACAAATAATATAGAAAACTCAACAGCCAAAGGCAGTATAAATTCAAAAGCGAACTCTTGAGTCTGGCGGCGTCTGCAGTTGTTAAACAACACAAAATAACTAAATTTCTGCAACATATATGGATGCTGTCAGAGCTGGTTTAGTTACCTGCCGTTAGCAGACCCCTCGCTACCTGGCCTAAAGGTAGATAGTTAACTGGAAATTGCATTGCCAGACAGACGGGCAACAAAGCAGTTAATACTTAGATACTTGCAATACCTAAGGCTGTTCATTTCAAGATAAACTATGGAGTTTCCTTGCTCCAGATTGAAATGAAGCGGATATTCATATATCTAAAGTTCAACTTGTGTTAAAATTTACTCCATCATCATTACTTAAACAATTAATACAAAAGATGATATTCAAATGAAGGAAGATCTTTTACTGTAAATGTGAAAATTTTCAAAATGTTTTCTGCCAATCTTCCATGTTGACTTAAGCAAACAAAGAAATATCGTTCTTTCGTTATTGAAAAAGACAATTAATCTGGATAGATCTCTTACCCCAAATAGGTAAACTATTAACTCACTTGAATCGAGTAACTTTTGTGTGCGTTGTAGCTCCTTTTCGGACTCCTTCTTGTGCTCCATGGCCTTGTGGGTCTCAATGAAAGCCAAACGCTGACCACGATCAGTCAAATATTTGGTATACATGCCAGCCACGTTAATAGCTGTGTACAAGATGAAATTGGCAATGATTTGGAACAGAATACAGTTACCGTCGAGTGGCGTCTGTTGCAAACAAGGAGAAACAATAAACTTTTGTTTTAGTATAACATCTATATATATATGTATATAAATTAGTTATTGTTGGTACATCTACCTCCTTGTCCTGCAATTTGTTGATGGTAATTACAGCCAGATGGCAGCTGGCTGTGATTGTGCCACCGACAACGCACCATTTGAGGGGCAGGGGCAACATGGCATAGGGCACAAATATGACAAACAAAATGTACCAGACCAGGTACTCACGATTCTCGAAGCCGACGCCTTCGCTGATGAATCCTGTCGGAGGCAATAAAACATTTATGACGGCCCAAAAGGATTAGCAAATTTAATGGCCAACGCATGTGACGCATGATTTATGCTTTCAGCACGTAGAAAATACAGCACAACACAACACAACACAACACCACACAACACGCAACACTCACCCTGTATGTTGAAGAGCACCCAAGTGCAGACCGCCGCCCAGTGCAAATAATTGTTGGCAAAGCATCGCCAATAGCCTAAAAAGCAAATGGCCAAATTGGCCATGCCACAGCAAACGGACCAAGTTATTGCAGTGGCTGTGCTTGCCGCATCTGCTGTGCTGCTTGCATCCTGCTTGGTTAATGCCACAGCATTAGAAAGTCTATGTGTGTGTGTGTGTAAATTTAGATGTCCACAACTTACCGTTGCCAAACGATTCTCCTTCGATTGCAGCATCCATATCAATGCCATCACAATCTTTAGCACAAAGTCAACCACATTTACGATGATCAGCGATTTCTGGCGTTGTCTGTGTGTGTAGGTCAGATAGCTTCTCTCCAGGGAGCTCTGCTTGAACGAGTTTGTCAACGAGGGACACAGTATGCCCTTGACCACATTGCCACTTTTAAAGGCCGAATATGTTTCATTTGTCAATGGTCGTTGAGGTCCTGCAATGCTTGCCATGGATTGTCCCGACTCCAGCTCGTAGTCTATGGCGAATGTGAGGAGATAAATGTGTGAGACAATTGAATATTAATTCGATTGGTTGTCAGACATGGGAAAATGTGGGAATGTGCTGTAAGTTGTGGCCATTTCTTGGGCTAGAGTTATTTATGACTCAAGATATATTTACCTGGTGCAAGGCAATTAGTTAAATGATGTTGTAATGAGTTTCTAAATTGTATTAAATCCTTTGCAAATAATTAACTTGGTAATCTAATGAAATTGTGCGAAATACGTAAATAATACAGCAAACAATCTACAGTCTGTAAAATGCATAGTTGTACTGCTTAATTATTAATATTACTATTATTTAATGGGTAAAAGTACTTAGAATGCATGTGAAATGTTCAGATTATAAAATTTGTAAAAATATACAAATTATGTAGCATTTTAAACTCCAATTCTTGGTGTCTGATATTGAAAGACTTTTAATGATTCAAAATAAAATAGAAATAGGAGTTGTTAATTCCAGTATTAGTATTCTTATATCCTTATTAAATTAAATTAAAGAGCTGTCTAGGATATCAATTTAATATTCAAATAAAATTATAATTAAATAAATTCAATGCATGCCTATTATTTTACGGTAAGAGGAAAGGCGCATCCTTGACTGATATTGTATATTAAACAGTTTGATCAGTTGTCCGTCAAATATATATGCTATAAACTGACTCCTCTGCCTATCAACAACTATTATGCTTATTCTGATTACTCTTTGCTATCCACTCTATTCACTGCAAAGTGACTTGTATATATAAGAATAGAGGATATATATGATACCCTTTAACTACTGAGTTTCCTTACTACTATCCACTTTCTATGCTTATACCCAATAAATCGATTGTCAGTCTATCAACTTCACTTGATGATTGTCAGTAGTTTCTTACGTTCGCTGCATTGCAGTAACTACTGAATACCCTATAATACCATTGATATATCGTAACAACCGAGAAGCAGCTAAATATATATCTTGTTTCGTCTTCTTCTCATAGCTCATTTCATTTCCAACCTTCTCATACCCTTGTCTTCTACAGTTCCTCTTCTACGCTGCATCAGCTGCTTCTATGCCTTAATTAGTCATTGTAGTCATTGCCTAGATGGCCATCAATTAAAACCGCCTAAA
The DNA here is from genome assembly GCA_018901825.1 of Drosophila funebris. Taxonomy (NCBI): domain Eukaryota; kingdom Metazoa; phylum Arthropoda; class Insecta; order Diptera; family Drosophilidae; genus Drosophila; species Drosophila funebris. The sequence goes on from JAEIFK010000688.1 coordinate 8,672,156, forward strand.
TGTCAAGTCAATTGTTGTTGTTGATTGGCTTACCAAAATTGCTATTGCCAAATATGCTGCAGCTTTCGGTGCGTCGCTTTGGCCCATAGCCGGATTTGGCCTCCACAATGCGGACGGATTGCACACGTCGTGGCGTTTGTTTGGCCAAGCCGCCCCCTCTTCCATTTCCTCCAGCTCCTGCTGCTGCTGCACCAACATTTCTATTCCCATTGCCGGGTCGATCTATGCCGATGCCAACGTTGAGCATGGCCTGCTGTTTCTTGCGCAAATTGGACAAAATTGATGCTGTGGAGGCACGCAGCGAATGGGGCAGATCTACGCTGTCGTCTGTCATTTGGGCGCCATCGCCGGGCAGTCGTGGTATTTTCGACATATCCGGGGGAGAGCTTAAAGCTAGTGTTGGTGTTGTTCTGCATGTCGTGGTTGCGGTGGTTGCTGCGGTTGCTGCGGTTGCTTCCTGCTGTTTTTATGGTTTAGTTACGCTTTTAATTAGCCCTAAGTGCTGGACACAATACAACTTACCTCGGCTATAGACATCGCTGCAGTTGCTGTTGTTGTTGTAGTTGTAGTTGGCATTGTTGTGGCTGTAATCTGCTCATCATTTGTGGTCTGCGCAGCGGGATTGCTCAGACCGGGGCCACAGTCCACATAGTCCACGTCATCGTCATCGTCATCGTCGTCGTCATCGATATCGTCGTCGCTCTCTAGCCTTAGGTCGTCTATTTGTGCCAAGGTAATGGCACCCTTGTCAACGGCACGCCGCAGCACCACACCCTGCTCCACTTCCTCCTCCGCCATCGCCACCGCCACCGCCTTTGTTGTCTCCGCCTTTGAGCCGCCTGAATTGCGCTGTGTGAGCTCGGGAGGCGCGGAATGTGTTACATTGTTGTTCTGGCGGCGCTGCTGCAATGCCGAGGATGGCGTTGAGCTGAGCTGCCGTAGATGCACCTCTGCCGATACCAACTTGTCATCATCGTCATCCATATTGCGGTCCTGCTCCTCCTCCTCGTCGGTTCTGCAAGACACAAGCACACACAATAAACATTTGAGTTGTTCACACTGAGAACATCATCTTCTTTCGCGACAACTCAAGCCTTAACTTTCAATTTGTGCTTTGAAGTTGCCAACGTTAGTGTGTGTGTGTGCGTGTGTATTTTAGCCCGCTTTGATTGCTGCTAACGTCTTTCAGCTAGGCCTTCTAATGAATACAAACATGCTCCACAACTCACAATCAACTTGTAAGCCAGGCACACAAAATGTAAATGGTTTCTAAGCGTTAACGTTTTCGGCGAGGCGTGAAGCTATTTGCCAACTTTAAAGGATCTACAGAGTAGTAGGTTATGATAAGCTAGAAAGCAATCTGCACTGACGAGGCTAATGATGAATACATGCATGACTGGGAACTTGCCAAAAATGTCGAAAGAAAAGACAGACAGTATACTTAATATTTATGTAGTTAACAACGCATATGTTAACGACTTTTAACTATTTAACATAACATCTACATGCTTAAAGTTTAACATAAATCAGTAATGTTTGTAACAGCACTTGAAAAGAATTTAAAATTCAATTTTATTAATAGAATTCAAAGCTTCTTTTATTTTACTTCGTAATCAATCGAATTACTTTCTGTTAAAGGCATTAAGGGATAAAGTTGGTGTTCTCTTTTATATTTTTCACTGTGTTGCTGTTGTATTTGATCCAATTACGTGAACCGTGTAGAGTATTAAAACTTTAACATTGGCGTGTGTTGTGCTGGGTCTACAATTTCCGTAGACGGATTGAATAATATTCGTGTTTGAGTGCAAAGACGGGCACGCGCCATGTTGTTGAAGTTGCCTACATCAAATGCTCGTTTGTATAAAGAAGCCTGTATATTTAGTCGCATATTGCATATAGAGCATAACAGACAGATATAGTATACTGTATGCCATAGCATTGGCAAGTCGAATTCATGATGGCGCTGGGGAAAACGCAAAATGGCGACGGGGACAGTCAACAACTAGAAAATGTCGCGTTGATGTCGTTGTCATTATTCAAATTAGCATTTAGACACAAACCGTTGCACAAACACACACAAGCTCACACACACACACACATGCAAAAACAGCACGTCGTCCTCTCATTCATATGCGTCATGTATAGAAATCGTAGCATACTTTTGGGCTGTCAAGAAAATGTTGTGTCCAAACATTAAGAAAATTCCAATAAATCGCAGCAGCCAAGCGAAATGTTTGTACGCACACACACAAATACACAAACACACACATATACCTATGAAAAGAAGTATATATGTGTTACGAAATTAAATTTGGCATACTTTAACGTCTAATTCAATAAGCTGTCAACTGCGCATTTCGCTTGCTCGACAAATTTCATGCATTTCCCTCTCAGACATAAACATTTATATTCTGCACATTTAAATAGCATTTTATTTGATATGTTCATTTGTGTTTACCCAACTGAACTGTCTATCGTTTTAAGTTGTCTAATTTACTTGAACTGCCGCTGGTGGATGAACTTTGCCAAGCCAGAGAAAGTTGTTGGCTTTGCGGTTGTTGTGTTTTGGCTTTTGGGGCGCTTTGTGCAACTGCAACCAGCTGCTGTAATTGCTGTTGGCCATCTATGGAAAGTTGGTAATACATGTTTATCAACTGCTATTTAATGTTATCGCTGTTACACGTATGAAAATAGACAACAACTAATGTGCTATATCAGTTCTATTTTTGGACTTGTTTACACAGGGCTACGGTTTAGCGCTCAACCCAATGCTGTGTATTTGTATTAAAGTTGACTGCACTTCCTGTCCCATTTCAGCACATTAAATACCTGTTATCTGCTATCAGTTTTGCAAATAATAATAACAACAACAAATTGCGGCTTGATTAATGTGTGTGCACGAGTTGATAAAGAGCGAGTGAAGGCATGAAATGCGTGATTTCAATTGCGTGATTGTTGCACATAAATATCATTTATCCTTTATATCATTTTCAATTTCCATTGCATACTTTAAGTTTCTTTCGCGCTCTCACAATAACATTTATTTTAACATTTCCTAATGATGTTAAGCAAATAAAACATTATGCCAAATATCAAACTGAGCGTGTCTTTTTTTCTGACTTGTATAATTTGAGTTTGGTTTGTTGATTCTGTTGAAAATCGACAGCTGTTTGCTTTGGTCAGGGGGAAGCAGTGAAGGGTTAGCAATTGTAATTTTCCAGTTAACATATTTGGCGCTTTTAACGCATGCATGGGAATTCAAAGTCTATTCAGCGTGAATTGTTCGATTTATGTGCAAAACTCATATCTTTACACACCTGTTCGATTAAATCTCAACCAGATGTGATATCACATGCCACACACAAACTGTAATCTGTGATTAAGATTTGTTATTTGAATCATTAATCGGATCATATGATTAGCACATTTTGTTTATGTTGTTTGTGACACGAGTTTTATTTTGCATTCATCAAAAAATCGACAACGTAAATTTTGAAAGTTGCATTAGTTTCGCATTAAACCGGTTGTTGTTGGGTTGTTCAGTTGTCGATGGTCGATTTGCGGGTGAGTAATCCAAAAGATAAATAAAGAATAGACCAGCGTCGAACCGTGCCGTACCGAGCTCCAACACGAACTACAGGCAAGGGCGAGGGCGAGGGCGAGTGCGAGATAAAAAGCCTAATATAATTATCACTTATATAAATGCGTTGATAATGGCGCAACAATATTCAAATACAAAATACAAAATCGATAAATTCAGCCAGCCAACGTAGCATATTGAATCTGCTTGGTTGGCCATGATAATAATAATGTATTAACTGCTATTGGCCAACTCTAGAAGTTGTGCGCTTCTAGTTATATTACTTATTGTTTTTCTTTTTTTCTTTTGGCAGCTGCACGTTTTTGTTTGCCCAGCAAAATAGTTAATTAATAATTTTGTATACTTTGACTACTACACTGGTTTTATGTTGCTTTTATATATATATATATATATATTTAATTATTTATTTTGCAACTGCCGCCAGCGGCGTGCTTAGTTATAGTTTGTCTTATTTTCCCCCGATTTCGAGTTCGAGTTCGATTTCGTTTTTGTTTTGCGTCTTTCACATTGAACTGACGATTGGCAACTGAGCAGCGCCAAAAACGTTATAGACTGTCCACAATACTCACTGGGTACTCACTGGGAATATCGAATATATTGAAATATGGCACTCGACAGCGTTTGCAGTTCTCACAGAGCGACAAATCGCATTGGGCCACATTGTGTCGCTGATATGGTAATTGAGCTGAGCCCATTGCTCTGCGGAATGACCAGAATGATTAAGATGATGATGATGATAATGATGAGAGCGAATGATAAACATAAATCGATTGTTATCGACTTCGAATCATGTAGGAGCGGTTGCACAATTGAGAATGACAATGCGGTTTAGCGGCATGAATCGGCAACTTGATTAATTTTAGATTAATTGCATGATCCAAAAAGTTTGCTACAAAAAATAGTGTGAAATTCAGACGAATTCGAATTTGAGAACAGGTACATTAACTTATTTACTGTTAAATAATAATATAAATGATTGAAAATGAAGATCAATCTGAGATAAACTTTTTTATTATAATTAATTTATTAAATTAATAAATAATATTAATAAATAATATTATTAAATAATAATAATAAATAAATTAAATTAATGTATTAATTTATTGATATTAATTAAAGACAATTATATTTTTATATGATTGCTTAAACTATAGCTTTAAGCAACCATAAATAACAACAATAAAATAATTTAGTTTAACTTTAAATACAACAATGAATGGTTCTGCTATGATCAATCTATGTTATCAATCAATCCTTTTTTCCAGTATAGCTTCTGTTCTTCTTTATATACCCGACGCTCCTCTAACGTTTTGCTTTAATTTATAGCATAACTTACTTATCAATTCCTATCAGCATCCATATTATCATGTATTTTCTTGCCTCTGATAACAACATAAGCAATCACCTGTCACGAGGGACAAACAAGTGGCCACAGGAAGTGAACACCGTCATGAGCAATCAGTCAGTGACAGGGGCAGGGGATGTGGAGCAGGAAAGGAAAAGGAGAAGGACCTGAAGCTAAGTAAGTAAGATATTTAAAATGGGAAATGGGATGGTTTGTCGATGAATATGCTTGATAAGAGCTAGAATTGAGAGCGTGCTGTTGTTGTTACTGTTGTTGTTGTTATTGTTGTTGCTGTTGTTATTGTTGTTGTTTTTGTTGTTGCTGTTGTTATTGTTATTGTAATTGCCTGTCAAATGTGTTGACCGCGTTGTGGGGTTTGTTTTTCGCCTGGGTGCAGTTTTGTTTATTGCGCAGAATATTTCTGTTTCCTTTGAAATATCCCGTCAGCTGTACTGTGTGTGTGTGTGTGCGTGTGTGTGTGTGTGATGTGATATGAAATGTCAAAGGAATGTCTGCAATGTTCACTTCTATTTATGTAGGCAGCTGTCGGGTTTAGTTGCAAAGTCCTCCTCAGCCCGAGGGCAGAAGTCAGCCCTTTTTATGAGCTTTTGTTGGCTTGTTGAATTTATGGCCATAAGAAACTTGTTAAAGCGTATTATTGGGTGTGTAACAAGTGCGCCTGTGTGTGTGTGAGTTGTGTGTGTTTGTTTCTTGTGCTGTGGCATAAGAACTCTTGAGCAAGAAGCGACACTGAGACGGAGACGGAGACAGAGAAAGAGGAAGAGAATGAGAAAGATGATGAGGTAGAGCTGCCTTAGCTACTCGGTAAGTAGATTAAAGTCATATTTACACACTGCTCTCTCATCTCGCATATGTATGTGTGTGTGTGTGTTTCATTGTTGTAACTGTATTTGAGTTTGTGCTGTGCGTTAAGTGGCAGCAATTAACACTTGACATATTTATGCTTGGCCCCAAGGCGCAACATGCTACATACAATGCTGCATTGTGCGCTGCGAAAGCCACAACAACGAGAGAGCAATAGAGGGAGAGGGAGAGAGAAGATGAACCACAGTAGACACAACAAGAACAACAACAATTAAGACAAGGCCAACCCATCGATATGGCAACAACAACATCAATAGCAACAACAACAACAACAGCAACAGTGTCTGGCAAGCTGCTTATTTTATTTATTAAGCGTTTAAGCCTGCGGTGGGCGCGGTGGGCGTGGTGTCATTTTGAGGAATGTGTTGACAACAGGGATAGTCAAGCAAGCAGAAGTAGAGGCAAGGGCAAGTGTTAGGGGTAAGTTTGTTTGCCACAGGGGCTTGTTACGTTGAATGTGTGAAGCAAATATTTAAAGATAATTAACTGAAGATGCCAAGACACAGAACGAGACAGAGACTGACAAAGATGAATACAGAATCATTAGCAGACGACGAGCAAAACTTGAGAAAAACAATAGATTCTATTCAATCTATATAAATATAAAAAAAAAGCTTTTAAGAAGTGCTCTCACTTAACGCGGCTGGTCTAAATATTCATCTTGGTAATTTGTAACTTAAGCAGCCTTCAGAGAATGATTTAATAAGCTTACAATAAATCGGAGTAAGCATAACAAACTAAACAATAATTTAAACAAAAGAAGAAAGAGTAAATTGTAGTTCTGACAAAATAAACTATTTGTTTTATTAGAAATACATTTATATATTTGAAGAATAAATTGAGCATATTTTATTAACAATATAGAAAAAAAATTAAATTGGAAATGAAAATAACATTTCGCTTAAAATTAATTTAAATTGTTGCTCATTGCTGTTGTTTTTTTTCTACTCACAAATAAATGTTTAATATAAACCACAACTTTTAGTAGGCAATTTGTGAAACCATTAATATTGAATAACTTTAACTAACATTCATCAGATGGGGTCTCTAAGCATTATAATTATCAAGAGCTCAGTCTGCAGTTTGTATATTGAGCGAGTAATCAATTTAAGCATTTTATGGGAATAAGTTGATGAGTCGATGTAATTAATTTCCGGCACAAGCCTAAAAGCGCTCCAAATGCCACTTCACTCGCAGACCAAGGCGGACAAAATGGAAGCGCAGCAGGTGGAAAATTTGCCAGCCAAGAAATGTGCGACGAGCATTTTGGACTACTGTGCACAGGATATGGCTGATTCATTTAGCTAAAAGTCGAGCAACAGAAACAATAAAATGCTGAAATACACAAAGCCAAGTCCGTGTCTTCATTGACCCCAACAAGTCAGTCAAGGAAAGGCTGAGAAAGTCGCGGCGATAGAGCTGGAGGCAATACATTGTCAAGTGGCCAAGTCTCCATGTTTGGCTGTGTACTAGAGAGAGAGAGAGAGGGAGTGTGTGCGTGTGTATGTGTGTGTATATCTTGTGGATTTGGGTTAATGTTGAACGTTGGTCAACATGGGTGTGCATTTGAAAGGGCGCAACAAAGCAGAAAATAGAAAAATTACTCAACGTTATAGAACTGAATTGAATTCAAAAAAAATAACAAAGGGACAATTGCACGTGTTCCGGTTAACTCTTACTACCATTATTCATTGACCATTTAAATTATTGTTCTTGATAACAAGTTTAATGAAAGAGAGTTGGGGAATACTGAATCTTCAGATACTACGTAGTGTGATTATAAAATGCCAACGTTGTTTGCTTATTTCTTGCTGTTTCTATTACGCATTATTATGCATAAAATGCGCTTAGGTTGTTCACAAGTCCCGCCATTAAATGCTTTGATGTCCTTTTTCTAAGGACTCTTTTTTTCTTTTTATTTTGCTACGAAATCAAAGCTATTTATTTGGTAAACGTTTGCTGATTTGAGTAAACACTGAAGTGGGTCTGGGACTGGCATTTTGGGACTGAGATTGGGTGATGGCTCTAAAATTCTTTAAGGCTTAAAAGAAAAAAGGCAATAAGCCGTATAAGTGGCCACTTTTTGAGGCCCGACAAGCCGTACTCGTAGTAGGCACTTTGCTTGACCATTCAAAAGCCATTAAAATGGATAAATTGTCGTTGGGACAAACTTACGAATCTTGATAGCTGACAATAACTGTGAGCAATAACTTTAGGTAAAACTCAATTAAATGTCGTTATTTGCAAGGGGAATCGTATAATTATTGAAGAAGGAGGAGCAAGTGAAGCCTGCTAATTAGCTGCATAATTTTTTCGTTAATAAAAAATGTTGTCGCAAAGTTTGCTGCCATTAAAAGTTTGCCATATCATTGGAATTAAGTTAATGTATCTTGCCACTTTATTCGCATTTGAATCAAATGTCTGGCCTCCTTTCAAAGTTTCCTGTGCGTCAAAAACTCAGTTTTGTGAACAGAAACGTGACGCAGTCCCCCATGTAAAAAACGTGGAAATAAGTAAAACTTCATCTAGTTCGAGGTGCAGGTGCTTGTATACGCATTAAGATACCCTAATCAAAGGAAACTCTAAGGGATATATGATAAATTGAACTAAAAGAGTTACATATAAAGCTAAATTCAATTGAATCTTTTTATATGAAATATAAATAAAGGAAACGTAAGCCAGGGAAAGCATTTCCAATTGCTTTCGGTTGTTTCACAACCTTCTTAAGTTTCTGCAATTTTACAAGACAATGAAGCAGTTCAATGATTAGTTTTTAAATTACAATACAATGTTTATCATTATCAAAATTGAAACCTCAATTAAGCAACTCTTAAACTGCATCTAGGGTATTTCATTGTCAACCCTCAGTGGAGATGTCAAGCTTTGTTTTAAGAATTTGCCTTTCGCCTGTTGTTGCTTTGGTGCTTGTTTCCTTGCTGTTTGTTGCTTACATCATGAAATTTGCATACTAAAAGAAATTAGCATAAAATTAAACAGACATTTTGTGCTGTTGTCGCCATCGTCGTTGTTGCCTGCGCTATTTGCCGACTACAGCTGCTCAGAGGGTAACAAAATCGAGCGAAAGCCAAAGTCATAGTAAGTAATCTAGTCTGGAAAGTTCAATTCAATTCAATTTGAAATCAATTTTAATTGCAGTTATTTTTAGACCGCTATGTCCTTCAAAACTGCCAAACAGCGGCTTAATGTCCCAACTCTTATGACTTTCTGACAGCTGATAAAGGTGCGGGTGTAAAGGGTAAAACACTTGAGCTTCTTTTGTGATGAGCTTGATATGATGAATGGGCAAAAGTTATGAGAGCCAACGAAGTGTTAAATCACTTGCTTGCTTTAAATGTTAGCCCATTAAATTGATCAGCTTTAAAATGATTTTGAACCTCTTACCAGCTAAGTAGGATATCATTTATCAAAAGTTTTTCTTACGTTTCGCCTACTTTTTGATTATGACGCTTTAAAATTCCTGCGATAAATTGTTTTCCAGTTATCGCACTAACAACATTTTTCCGCCCAGTGTTCTATACTCTACCCTGTTCCTGTCGGTTTGCAAACGGGGGTTTAGGGCGTGCCATGGCTTTCTGTGCATTCAGCGGGCAAAAACGCGCCGAAGTTGATTGTCGGTGCGTTATTATGTAATTAAAATTTCATAATTCGATCAGGCCACGAGTCAGACTCATTCCACATTCCATTACGGTGAACGCTTAAAACTTAAAGTATTACATGCTTGTGGTACAACATGGCGTATGCGCAATTTTTGCACTTAAACAATTAATGTTGCATGCTTTTAGGTGCTGCGTTATTTTAAACAGTTTAATGAAAATCTGTTTTAATATTTGAATTTTAATACAGAATTTAGCAAATAAACAGTGCATAAGTTCGCTTCAATGTTGTGTCTAGTATTCGTTTATTAGAAACACAACCATTTGGGCTCAGAGTACACAAGAGACAGTTACAACAACTATGAGTTCAGTAGGGACACCCGCCAGCCTGTCTGCAGCCATTTATAAAACATAATTGAAATATGAGATTGACATTGAATAGCAACGCTTTGTTATTGTTGTTGGTGTTGGTGTCGTTGTCAGTGTCGCCACTTTTGTTGGCACTGCGCCTTTAACAATGCCATTGCGACAATATATTTTTACTCTGCGCTGTTGTTGTTGTCGTCGGCATCTAATTGATTAATGTAAATAAAAGAAAACAACACTGCGACTCTCCATCATATGTAATTTCTACGCAAAATGACTAGCAAATGGCAACAGGAAAGTGCAGTTTGTTGATCTCTCTCTCGGACTTGCGTGTAATTGACACTTATTTATCGTGGGTGAAGTCTGCCTGTCTGACATCTGTCACAAAATGTGCTTAAATACCAAATATTGAAACGTTTACTTACGTGTTAAGTGAAAAATCAGTTTAAATATAGCTTAATAATTATTTTATTTCATTGTAAATGAACTTATTTTCCTTGCTGCAATATTAACAGTCAGACTATGTTAGCTGCCCCTGTTATGTTAACAGGCAGAGCAGCAATTGATGAATTAATAGAATGTTATTTAAATACATGCTAAAGCCAGCTTCTGTAAGTTAGCTCTGTTATGTTAACAGGGTTTAGCAATAATGTTTGAGTTAACATAATGTTATTTAAGGTGCATGATATAGCCAGATCCTGTAAGTTAGCGCTGTTATGTAAATAATTTCCATTAAGCAGAAACATGCCATTAACAGAAACAAAATAATGTTAGCTTTAGCATTGCTTAAATATATGCTTACATGTGCGAAATAAGCATCTGAATCATTTTGATTACGAATTAGTTAATATTTCAAAGTTTTAAAGTAAAAGCCATCGTAAAAGTGGCTTCCAGTTAAACGTATTTGGCAATTCTTAAAGCTTAGCTGAACTTATAGCCAATTTGTTAATTGTGTGACTGCAAATCGACTTAAAGCCAACAAATTTCCGCTTGACTAAAGGCAAACCTAGTAAATCATTGCCAGCGACATAACAGCAGGAATGGCAGACATACTCAGTACATACAGATACACCATCACACACATATACACAGATAAACTCACCTGAGGCAAATTCGTTCCTCCTCCTGCTCTGCATTCATCGTGTAGTCCTGATGGTCGCTCTGCCTCTGCCTCTGCTTCTATATTTTTTTGTTCCTTATCAAGTGTGAATTTTTTTTAGTGTTTCTGTTTTTTTTTTTTTTTTTTTTTTGGCCTCAAACAGGCAGTTTGTGTGGGGACGGAGGGCAGACAGCTGTTCTGAATCTGCGAGTTCGAGAGTATTTGCTGGGCTTTAAGTTGCTGCAAATCGTTTTAAGCTGTTGTCAATTTGCCTAATGCCGCACTGTGGCGTCGAGCAGCGGCCAAGGATGTTGTCTATTACATGATTTGGATGTGGGCAGAGTCTCCAGGGATTTGCTGAGCTGTAAGAGCAGAGCAGACAACAACAGGGATTCGTATATACTAAATAATACTTAAAATAAAACCTGTCAAATGAAAGTCTATAAATGCTTCAATACCAAAATGAGATGAGAATGAGATGGCTATATGCTAGTGGTGTCTCCTTTGCACACTCCAATCTCCTTCACTTTCCACTCAGCCAAGTCATTCACATTTAACAATAATTTAATAAATAGTTGCAGTTGACAGATTTCAAGTGGAAATGGAGGCCGAGTGTTGCTGCCACACGGTATAAAACAGCACAACAGCCATACGAATAAGAGCAACACCAACAACAACAACAACAACAGCAACAACTTTACTGCTAGTAACAATAACAACAATAACAATGGGTCTATAAAGCAATACTCGTATATCAACAGCGACAAGTGCAAAAGTGTGTGCAAGAAGTGGCATAAAAAATCAAGAAACGGAGAAGTCTTCATCACATATATAACGAATATTGAATGCTCTTTCTTGGGCATATTAAATTGAGATTTCCTTCATAGAAAGAAACTGTAAGAAACTGAATAGATTGTTTTGCTTTAAAATTTACATTAATCTTGATCCCTTGTGCTCTTTTACAAAACATTCCTTCTTCTCTAAGTTAGTTGATCTTTTAATAGATTTTTCTCATACATAATTCTTCAACTTTCCACAAATCATTCCCTTAACCTGCTCTATAAATCTAAGTATCTTTAATATGCTCACATACACAACACACAAACACTGTCACTTGGCAAGCTTAAAGCTCTCTCAAATAAGCAGCGCAGTATGTGGAGCTTTTCTAAAGAAAGCACACCAATACAAGTACATTGCTTTACTCACAAACGATTATACGTACTTACGACATAGTTAAATGACACATATCTTGCCGCAGTTTTATAATAACCACTGTAGGCCCACATAATGTAGAGAAGCAATTTTCCAATATCTAACTGTCGTCGCTTTGTCATTGTGTAAGTGTGTTTGAGAGAGGAACAGAAAGAGAGAGAGAGAAAGAGAGAGAGACAGACTGTGTATCTTTGTAACTGCCACTACAAGCACTGCAAATGTCAAACGTGTGGCAACAGAAGGGACAGAGAAAAAGATGGAGAGAGAGAGGGAGAGAGGGAAAGGGAGAAGAACCCTCAGGTCCTTTTAAAGCTGAGTGTTGTCGCCAACGGCAACAATTCTCGCCAAGCGTAGGAGAAGAGGGAGCCAGTGAAGCAGCATAAACATCAAGTCAAATTTAATCAATGCGTACAACTTGGTGGGCACTTGGCGATGCTGTTTGTGGTTGCCACTGCCTTGTGGTTGCCACTGCCTTGTGATTGCAACTACCCATCCTGACTGACTGCCTGCCTGCCTCTTGTTCCCCTGTTGACTGATTCACATTTTGCATTGCCTGCCTTTAGTCGAGGCGACATTTGCCAGTAAGAGTCCAGGCCTGTCCAGGCGAGGACAGCACAGGCCAGGACAGAGGCACAACCAGACCCAGCTCGACTTGGTGCCATTATTAAGTAATAAAACTCAATTTAAGACGCTTAAACGGGATGCACTTACGCGTAATCGCATTTCGACGAGGCTGTCTATTAGCCATTGCCGTTGCCATTTTAAAGGCCATTTTTCATTGCTGTAATGCGCACAAAGTGTGGGGAGGGGGTATGTTATACAGCCGTGAAGGAATTTTTATAGCACTCCAATGATTTAGCTGCATCCTGTTGCGTGTGTTGCTCGAATAACAACTGTTTCAGGGTAGAGTGTCTGCCTTGCCATCCCCCCCTCCCCCACCCCTTCGCTCCACTACCCCCAATGTGCCTAGCAATTTCTTTAACACATTTTGTGTCGCGCAGGTTGACAATGTAACAAGTTTATGAGTAGCGCTATTTCCCCTTTTTATCCTGCGTCAGGATATACGACAATGAATGTGTCAAGAGTTATGACTATTTTGTGCTGCAAGCAGCAAGGAGACATACGAGGGTTGCTACTAAACTAACTAACAACCATTTATTTAGTACAAACTTTGACTGTACTATGACTGTATTATTTATTTGACAGTTTCACAACATTTGCGTAGACTTCATTAAAAGTTACTTACTAATAAGCCTTGCATAAAACAAAAATAATTATTCTCATCAACTTGAAAGTTCGCTCAACTTTCTATACATTTTGCAGACTTCCGTCGCCAAAGCAAACAAACTTCGATTTTGCCATGACGATCGGATAATAAAAGAAATTTATATGTTTATAAATAAATAAATTCTTATCAGCATCAGCATAAAATTGTAGTGAAATTCACCGCGTTTTCACTCTTTTCTCTCAGTTGAATTGAGTATTTTGTATTATTTATATTATTTATTTAATTAAAATTGCTGAATTGCATATTCTTGTGTTTATAAATATATTTCTTCCGGGAAACTTGATAACCCGAACTTTCGCGAACATTTAGCGCACATTGAACCGACTTGGGAAATGGATTTTGTACAACTGATTAAGCTTGGTCAATATGCGGGCTTAGGTCTACATGTTTACAGCATGATCGACTGCGCTCTTAAGGCATTGAAAGAGAGTGGTAGCAAACTTTTTAAGAGAGACGAAACTCTAATATAAGCTGAATCGCTTTAAAGTAAAATTAATTATAAATAATTGTTTAGTAAAATGATATTTAAAGTGAAAATAATATATTAATATATGTTATTTTAAAAAAGAATTTTACAACATTTGAGTTAAAGAATGAAAATTCTTGTTAACATTTAACTAAAGAAACAATTCGCTGAAACAAATACAACTTATTTATTTATCAACTCAATTGGGGCGACACTCGAATACCAATATTTCAAAAGGGTTTTACGCCTTTTTGAACCCGGCTAAATTCATGGAACAAACCATGTGCAATTCGTATAAGCCACAAATACAATCGCCATGCGTATTGCGTTCTGTTTCTATACGCAAAAGGGAAATTTATGACACTTGGATCACGTAGTGCCCCCTACTACTGCCGCTAACATATAAGTGTAATACCTTTGTGGGTGTTAAGAGAAGTGAGGGGGGGGAGAGGGTGGTACTGGGAGGAGTGGGGGGAGAGGGGTGACTAACAAATTGACTGTAAATATGCTTGCGATTGCTTTGTTGCTGTTTTGTAGCTTTGCAGAAGAGTTGTAAAATTTTGCGAGCTGCGTCAAAATGTCCGCTGACGATTTATGTTAGCACATTGTTGTTGTTTCTGTTGTTATTGCTCTTGCCGTTTTTGTTGTTGCGTTGTTTGTTTGAGGAAAACATTTTGCCATCGTGCGGCTGAAAATAATTAAGTTTTTGATTCATGTCGACGATGCCAGGAACAGACAAAGGCGCGCTAACTACAACTACAACTACAACTACTACTACAACTCCTGGCAACTGCTGGCAAGGACACACGTTCAACATGCACAAAGGAGCCATAACAGGCTCGTGTGCAGCTTGCATTTCTTGTTGATTCTGTTGCCCCTTTGCCCCATATTTTCACATTAAACCCGGCGATTTATGTAGCCAAGGAGCATGACAAAGGGACCAGAGTGCAGACAGTGGCTGCCATTAAAAGTGTACCAAGCATGCAATTCGAGTTGCAGTTGCAGTTGCAGTTGCAGCTGCAAAGACAGTCAATGCTTTGGCTTCTACTCCAACTTGCTACTCGAGTTTCAGCTGCTCTTATGCTTAACCACAGATTGTGGTGCATATCCGATAATTACCGTACAACCGGCAATCGGAGTTGCTCTACGGGTTATGTTCTCTCTCCCGTGTCATTGTTGTCCGACTATTGCGGAGTAATTATGCGCTTCTTAAAAGTAAATTACTGACTGAGTCTCAGATTGCTCAGACCGTCGTCACCTAATTAGTTGTTGCCATCGTTGCAGCAGCTGAACTACCAACCTTCTAATTAATTGCACTTTAAGTGTTATTGAGTTCAAGTTAAGCTGGAGAAAAACTACTGAACAAATTATAAACTTGTGATATAGAAAATTATTTAAAGACTACAGATTTTAGAAATAATTAATGTCAATTTGATAATAATAAGTGAGTATATACTTAATGAATTATTCATTATTGATTTTGTCACCTGGTTAGCCAACGTTGCGTATGCGTATTATGACAGCTTTCGCAATACAACAATGAACTGTAGCATACTTTTAGGCGGCGTATTTATTATTATTATTATTTCGATTTACGGCGTGTGAAGCTGCAGGCTGTCAGTTTTAATTGGCTCGAATTATTGACAAATATTTATGCAAAACACAAGGCAATAATTATTTAATGCATTTCCATTTTAATTATACTCGCAGCTCACATGCGAAAATTGCAAAATGTAGTGGGTAAACTCATTGAACAAATGCGTGGAATGCATTTGGTTTTTGCCATGCGATCTAACCAAATTACTTGCTAATCAGGTGATTTGCTAGTTTAAACTACATTTTAGTAATTGTAGTGATTGTTGTTGCTGTCGTTGCTGTTATGCATTATTATGCTCGTGTGGCTGCATTAGTTGCTTTGCATATTACATGAGTTGCACAAATGGAAGCGGTTACATTTCACTCTGTGTAGTGTTTTGTAATGTTAGTTAATACTTAAATTATTTATAACAGCATAAAATTAAATGAAATTCGCATTTATTGAACAAACGAGTTACAAATGAAATGCAAATAAAATTGAGCTGCCAACGGCGTTTGTATTAAATTTAGAAACATCCGAAATGAGGCAGTAAAAACTGCAAAGCAATTTGTTTAATGACAGGTAGTAAAGCAACAACTTCGAGGCATATTCAACTTTATTTGAGAACCATAAAAACAAGCGAAAAGACAACAAAGCATAATAACAATGACAGAAGCTTGCATATCAAAAGCAGACAGATGCATTTTCCTTCAGCTTAAATTGTTTTTGGTTTTTTTTTTTTGTTATATATCAGGACAAAGCAAAATGGCCACAAATTGAGAAAGAGCAGCAGCAGCAGCAGCATAAAAAGTATGATAAACCACAAGCTGATAAATTTTGCATTAATTAAAAACAAAGCGTTTGCTCTAGAATGTCAGGGGGGGACAGTAAATTGTTGGCGGGGCTGGGTTAAACATGATGTTCTTATTCGCTTGGAAAAATAATTGCTATGCCAAGTTGTGTTGACTTTGAGTGACGTTGAAGCGCGTTAAATTATGATTAAATAAAGGAATTAAATGGGGTTATCTTGTAGCATAACATTCGCAAGGATTCGCCTCTTCTCAATGTCCAGTATAATTAATGAAAACTGTGAGCGCTATTTATTCATTATACATTTACAGTGGGTTCAGTTAATTTATTTACGTGCTAAGTTAACCATTGTTTGACTTTTTGGGTTGAGATATGGCATTCAATAAATACCTAATAAGTGAGCTTGTTTAGTATTTGTCAAAGATATGCATTAAATGTAGGTTAACATTGAACGATTCTGTTATTAAAGCAAAGCTACGCTGTTAAAATCTCGCTGTTAGAGAGCTGTGTTAGTTTAAGCAGTCGCATTCTGCTTAACATGTTACTGCTCTGTTAAGTTAACAGCATTAAAGTTATTGCAAACTTGGAATGCTGACAAATGTGTTTTGAATACAATTAAATATGATTAATATCAAAGACAAAGTTTGTGTTGCCAAGCGCACAAATTGAAGTAAATTAACAATTTGTTTTATATGTTACAAATATCTCAATTGTAATATTATATTTATATTTATTTTCATTGAATTCTTGAATGGAGCTAAAAAATGTTTTCTGTTAGTGTAATTTACGTTTATTGCTTTTTTGTTGTTATTGTTACGCTTGTTATTGTATGTACAATGACAAACTATGCATATGTATGTATGTGTGTGTGTGTGTGTGTATTGTTATTGTTATTGTTGCTGTTTGCTTTTGGGCATGAAATTTATTTCAAGCGCTGGCTTATCAGGCATTTTTCTCTGCTCTCCGCTCTGTTTTCGGGTATGTAAATACGACTGTACGTAGCAAATTAATAAATTAAGATGGCAGCAGTG
Source organism: Drosophila funebris (assembly GCA_018901825.1). Classification (NCBI taxonomy): domain Eukaryota; kingdom Metazoa; phylum Arthropoda; class Insecta; order Diptera; family Drosophilidae; genus Drosophila; species Drosophila funebris. Next base: position 8,689,449 of record JAEIFK010000688.1, read on the forward strand.
TGTATAATTAATTTTTCAATTATATGGCCTTAACTTGTATTTGCTTTGGCTACCAAAAGGTAACGCGCCGGTTCTGCCCCTTCTTCTTGTTCTTTTTTAGGTTTTTCAAGATATTTTAATGCGTCTTTTATCGGTGTTTTATCAGAAGACTTAGCAAAACTGTTAGCAGACAGAGACTAAGTGGGTGGGCCTGAGCAGGGGAAGAGAAAAGGCAAACAAACAAGCAGCAAAAGAAAGAGAGAGAGAGAGAGGGAGAGGAAGGGAGAAACTGAGACAAGCATGTCGCGCTCAAAGGGCGAAAATAACAACAACAAACAACTATGAGCACTTGCACTTGGCATTGTTGACAGTTAACTTCTGGTTCTCTTTACAACTGCACTTTGTGTGTGTGTGTGTGTGTGTGTGTGTGTGTGTGTGTAAGTCTGTGTTTGTAAAGGGATGGGTGGGGAGCTTGCGCGTGTTAACAAGAGTCTACAAGAGTCAGAGGTCAAAGGATTTGTGTTTTAACAAAAAAAACGGAAAGCTGCTTGTGAATTTACTCTCAATATTTGTATCTGTAATTTAAATATATAGAAACAAGATTACTATCTGCATCTAAGGGACATCTATATCTGTGTATTTAATAGACTTAAATATATAACTTTACAATGTTGTTACATTTTATTAGCTGCATATTAAAATTGTTGTAAAATAAAACAGGACAAAGACTGTTTGAGGAAACTTAAAAAGCGCAACTTCAAGTTAAGTTATCTATAATCTGTAAACAAATCTATAGTTACAAATTGCTTAGCAGAGTCTGCATTTATAATCTGTTTATCTTTAGTTATTATAGTTATTGCAAATGAGAAAGTGCACTGCATTTTAGAGAGCAAAGCTTGGTAAGGACTACAGCAATGTTAAGTTACTCTAACTATTTGTATCAATATTCAATTTACAGCTATCTATGCTGTAGTCTGGCATTAAATAAACATCTCCCCATCCTTGATCAACTTTCAGCAGGCACTTAGACTTGACAGTGGTTAGTTTCAATTGCATTTACAGCTGCATCTTTGTCGCTGTCTGGTTTTATATGACGCCATTGTCTGCGTCTCTAACGATTTCAGCTTCGCTTCAGCGGCTTCCCCCTCTATTTATTCCCACTCCCTTCGCATCTTCCCATCGCTGGGGACGCACACATAAAACGCTGGTTGCTTTGCACTGCGGCAAATAAGCAGAGCCAAAGTGTATCAAGTGAATTTTTATCAGCGCCACTAGCAAATAGACAACAAATTCTTGGCAACGCAACATTGACTATACCCTCCGTAGCCCCCCCCCTTCTTCCTACACTTCCCCTTTTGCCGCCTTCGATGTGCACACACATGCTTACTACTATTTGGTATAAAATATTCTTGTATCATTTTCTTTTCGTTGTCTTTTTTGACTTGGAATTTTCTTTTACTCAATTTGAAAATTGAAATTTTAATGCCGCTCGCATATGAATGAAATTGTTGAGCTATTAAAACAGTTTGCGAAAATAAACAAACGAAATAAGAAGAAGAAACAATGGCAACAGCAATGTAAATATGCGTATAATCAACCATAATACCTACATATATAATAGCGTATAGTTTTTATCACACAAAGTTTATCTAAACAGTTGAAAAATCCTCATCTCTGAGTCATGCAGCTAACTTTTATTTGTTAGTTCTCCCCTTAAATGGACAGTCCATAATTAACAATGCATAAAATTGCAATTTGAAGAGCTCAATGTGTAGTTCAATCAACATATACTATATACTATAATATCCACTATCATTATTTGCTTATTGTGCCAACTTTTGCACATGTGTTTAGTCGTTTATATATATTTATTTTTATTTTCATTTGTATAATTTGTTTATTTGTTTTGTGCTTTCATTTTATTAGCTCACCTTTTGAGCCAAAATATGTGTGTATGTATCTGCGGGGGGGGCTTAAGTGATTTTTGGTAATTTCATTTTATTAAAGCCAACTAATTTGTTTGCTCGTCTGACTGCAATTGATGCGCCAACTGAATGTGGCCCAAAAACAATTGCTGATTGCCAACAAAAAAGAAAGATGAAAATGAGAATGAGTATGAAATCCACATTAAAACCAATGAAAGTTCGTTCCACAAATTGTTTTTAGTGCGGGTTACCAGAGTTTTGTTTGGTTTTGTTTTGTTTCGTTGCAGTTTTTGTCTTTATGGAACTGCACCGTCACGACCTTGACAGCAATTTGACAGACATAAATAAACAACAAAACTGCAAGAAGAATTTGCAACTCACATGTGAACAAACTAAATACACTTTCTACAACTAAATACTATAATAAATACTTGTGCACCTCACTTGATTGCTTACAAGTGAAGCGATTTCTTTGGCAACTGAATTAATAATCTGTATTATTACATATTCCATGATATGCTGCTCAAATATCTCTATTACATATTAATATTGTATTATCTTTACTGCGAGCTTCATTGCATATTTCTTATTATGAATAATATAGCTTATTTCCTTACCTTACTTTCTTATGTATTTTATGTTGCTTTAAAAAGCAAGTCTGTTCAAAGTGAAATTCATTAGAAATTCGTCTAAGGCAACATTTATTTTTCTCTCTTTACTGGGTAGCAGCAAACCTTTAGCTTAACGACACCGTAAAAGTAAATTGTGATATTCAACTGCCTTTAAGCCGTTGGGCATAAAGCCTTAAGGCCACAATATTAAATAGCTGATAAAATGCTTGATAAGACCGACAAACTTTAACATTGCATATACATTTTTATGTTTATTTTTTTTGGAATTTTCAAATATTTTCATATACATTTTTTTGACAAGTTGCCTGGGCATGTGTCACAGGCTATTTGAGTCAAGCGAGTAAGCCGACAGTGAAGAGCATTAAAACAAAGCCAAAAAGCATGCGGAAATTGTGGTAACTGCAACATTTGCAAGTTTTGAGCGCCTAAAACTAGGCTACAGCAAAGGACGAAGAAGGACAGCAGTCAACAGTCAACAGACAACACACACAGCAGACAGGAGTCAAGAACAACGGCAGTAACAACAATTAGTACAGCAACAACTGAGTCGTAAGTTGTAGGGGCAAAAAGTTATGCGAATGTCGCGTTTATTATCGGCTGGGGAACGCACTGGACTTTGGCCATAATTGTTGCTAGTTGGCCTGGCTATTTGGCTGTCTGCCTGCTAGCCAGTTACATCTTATGGCTGAGATAGAAATTTTACAACACAAGCGTTAAATGTGATCTCCCAACATGACAGTAAATTAATATATCTAGCTGGTAATACTCGTTACCGACTCGTTACTGACTCGTTACTGACTCGTTACCGACTTGTTACCAATGGCATTGTATATTATCACACGCATCTTTTAGAGCTCTTTTTCACAGCTTTATGTTCATTAAGTATACGCCACATGACACCCATCAATGATTGTGCCTAATTTCACGTTTATGGAAACGAATGGAAGATGAATATACTCGAATACACTCATCATAATCATATTTCAGCGCATTGTGCCACCAATTGCCGAAAGAAATATGTTCAATGTTCGCTTTGCTCTTGAATTGAATTAAATGGCGTGTGATTGGAGCATAAATAGATTCAATTCATTCAATTTCGGCATTTCTTTTATATTTGGGCATGTCGAAATGCTTATGTACTCGTACCTCATCAAAAGCGCTATCAAATTGTTAACGTATTTGTTTTTGGAGCATTTGAACAATGCAATTTGATTTGTATTCTCTGGCATTTTCACTCAACAGGTTTTCATTTCTTTTACTTTTGCCTTGCCACACGCTGCCTGTCTCAATGTTTTCGTTGCCCAAGCAACCTCAACATTGGCCTGCAGCCAAGACCATTTTCCATTTCCCATTTCCCATTTACCATTTTCTCTGGCCTTCTCCGATGCGTCTTATTGATTCAATCATGGGAATAACAGCAGCTTGTTCTCCACCTTCCACCAATTTATACTCTCATCTTGTAACTAGTAATTTTATTGTTGTCACTCTTCTCAGTTCGTCCTCCTTTGTCCTTTCCGCATCTTAAGTCTTTCATTCATCCGTTCCGTCTCACGAGACACGTGTCTCAATGTCAAGGCTGCGGGAAAATGTGATTGTGACCCTGTCATGAGTGTGATAGATAATTTGCCTATGGCCTATGGACTAGTGTCTGTTAGTTTGTCATGTGCCTGTTAGCCTGACATCAAACTACTTACAAAGACCCTGTGATTTCTGCTGCGCCTTGAGCTGTCTATTAAACGATTTGTGCCCAGACTCAATGACATTTGCTGCAGCTGACACTTGGATAAAGCTTGCAATTTGTTGTAAGTGCCTTCACATTTGAGACAATTTGCAGATTATTTGCACTTGAAGTTATGGCAAAGCAAAACATGTAAAGCACCTGTGATTAAGTGTTGGAAAATGTGTAAAGAGTTATGCTAAGTGTTCAAAAATATCAGCTATAAAGTCAGTTAGACATTAAGTTACAAAATGAATACTCATTAAGCTTTTCAAGTAATTTTCAATCATTTTGGAATTGATTGATTTAATTAGAGTAAATCAAGTGTTGGAAAACGTATTCAAATATATGTAAATGTGTTCAATAATCTCACATTCTTTTCCAATTTCGAACAGCACGTATAATTTATGTTTGTGCATTAAAAAATCGCTTCCAGGAAACAATATTAACTTGTTTAACTTTGTTGGCAACTATTTAATTGGTTTATCATGATTCTGCATTAATTATTTCCAAGAACTATTCAACTTTCTCCGACAACATACAGTCCGTATCATTTAATCAACTTGTGCTCATTATGTACCCCTATATCACACACCTACGTCCATTTTCACTTTTACCTTTGCCAACTAGGCGACTTTTCGCTTGCCCCAATGTCCATGGGCAGTTGGCCTAGTTAATGCCCGCACATGTCTGGGCCGCAACATAATGCGCCAAATAGCTAATTAACAACTGCAACTGTAGTATTTTCTTTTTGTTTCAGTTTCTGTTTCTGTTTTTCTTTTATATTTTTGCCTCGTCCTGGCACGATTACTAGTCATAGCCATTAGTCGCAACAGGACAAAAGGCTTGCGTGTTAAGTTATTGCTGGGCATTCATTTGATTATGACAAACAGGTACACACACACACACACACACACACACATATACATACATATCCTTTTATACACAATTAGCCAAAGGCGTGTCCTGACAGCCGCTGAAAGGTGGAGAGGACTTTGTTTTCTTTCCCTTTGGCTTTTCACTTGTGAACTTACTTTTTGCAAATTCCGTTGCCAAAAAAAAAAAGAGAAGAAAATATTACATTTTTGTCACGTCACGAAAAATCATTAACAACTTGAAGACATTCATCAGACGAGGGCAGTTTAAGCAGTTTAGCAGTGAAGACTTGTAATTGCGATGGAAATTCATTCAGCAAAAACCAAACACCAACAAAATCAAGCAGACATTTGTCAGACGAGGGTAGTTTAATGAGTTGGCAAGAAAAAGCAGAGAGTGTAGACGAGGTTAGTTTAAAGAGATTAAAAAGGAAAGCATTAAATTGTTTGACGCATAAAGCAAACTGACAATAAAAACAGGGTAACGCCCAGTTGTTCAGCCTCAGTTTCCCATTATCTAAAATACACTGGGAGTCCTTTATATAAATATTTATAATATATTTGACACAACAAATGTTGAGCGCAGTTCAAAAATAGTTACAAGAACCTGAACACCTGAAGGGGGCATGGGCCTATTTTGGGTTTGGGGTCAAGAGCTGACCAAGCGCTATGTTAAGTCTCAGCCAGACGACAGAGATCCGCACCCGCACCCGCATCCGCTTTCGCTTTCGCATCTGCAGCCGCAACCCCGCAGCGCATTGTATTTTAAACTTGAATTTATTTTCGTTACTGGCGAGTTGTCGACCAAGTTCGCTTGTTTTGGGGCGCAACGAGGCTGCAGTAATGCGCATTGATTTTACTTCGAGCCCATCCATCTATCCATCCATCCATCGATCCGGCTGTGTAGCTGCTTTCCACTGCATCCACTTTTAACTAAGTGAATCCCAAACCGCGTTCAATTTGAGCGCTAAAATACCTGCGAAATTTGTTGATTTGATTTGGGCGCGTGAAAAGTTTTTAATTAATTGCTTGGGACTTTGAAATGTGTGGTTCTATCGAATGTGGTTCTTAGATAGAGAATATAGATAGGTTGCTACGGTCTTCCATCGTTTCGTTTGCCCAAATGTCAAACGTGACCCAAAAGTTGTTTGCTCTTCCTTCTGACTCGCCCCGGACGTGACAGTAATAGGTCACGCTTGATTCAATTCTTTTGCCTATTTTCTTCCTTTTTTTTTTTTATTTTTGCTGTGCGCACAAAGTTTGTTTTATTTGATTTTGATTTGATATTTTTTTTTATCGAAACAGTTTTGGTACATAAATTTATCTACGTGTTTGCGCTGAAAATTGTTTACTTTTTTATGGTTTTTAGGTTAATCAAACTTTGTTGTTGTTGTTATTGTTGTTTGCCCACAACATTTGCCATTCTATGAATAGCAAAAATTCCATATTAGACAATCAAGTTATCTAGTTAGAAATACATTTTAGCAACTTGCATTTCGCTTTAAATTTACTGAAGAAAATTGCACTTTTATACATACTTCATATCCATGTTGAAATGTATTTAATTTAATCGATTTCATTTGTGGATTTATTGCTAAACTTTCTTACACAGATTTCATTAAATTCACAGTAAATTCCATTAAAATTCACTTTGGTGTAAATTCACTTTCGAAAGTTTACCCATTTTTCATTTTAAACACAATTTGTGCAGCTAATTTAGAGTACAAGAGGAGACAGCAATTCCCATTAAAGTAATTTACTTCCTGGTAATTTCTTCTTGTGATTAATTAATTTTCATCTAATTAACACCTTGACAACGAACAATAATGGCGAAATTCAAAAAGGCGCGCGCGCTCAGTTCGAAAATCGTTTGAGTTTCACTTCAGTAATGATTGAGCAAACGCGTCGTATACGCAACTTCCTGCCGCACTGCGACGCGTTCTAACGGCTACTGAATGGCCGTTCGGCGTGCGAGACGCCGACAACCTACGACGACGATGACGACAACAACGAAGACAACAGGCGGCAATATTGAAAGCAACAAGCATTTGTCCAGGAGCGCCACGCGGGTTGTCACAGCTCGGCTCGCCTCTACTCGACTCGGTTGTAAATAATGTCGAGTTGATCTCTCGAGCTGCTGACATCAACAATATCATGTTGTCGGATTTTGCGTGTGTTTGACGACGTGTTAGTCATGCAATTAAACTGTCTGCCTAATTAAACATATAATGGTTTTATCTAATGGGGTTGTTTGCGGCTAACGTGGACGAATTAAACAGAACCACCTGTTAACAGTGGCCAGCACGTGAGCTCCTAACAGCGCTCTGTTAAAATAATCCATTCTAATCTGGTTACAGGGTATGCTATTACCAAGCTTGTTGCGAATTAATTCAAATTGTTTTAGTTAGGAAATTCCTCGACCGAAACCCACTTAAAGTTGTTATAAACTAATAGAAACGAAATAGTAATAAAATAGATGATAATTAAACTACAAAAAAATGGGACACTAAAACGTGATGCTAATCAATTCATTATTAAATTATTCACAATCAACACCCGAATCTAACTATTTTTTTAAAGTTTATTCTAGCTGCTACACCGAGAGAAAAAGATACAATGTTCCTTATTATTATTATTTCTTTACTATTATATTATATCATTTCTGGAATTTCAGTTGATTTTCCGAATTGAGATAAAATGTTAATTAGAGTACTCCAAAATATAATTAATTAAATATTTAATATTATATTTTTAAAAGTGTAAAAATGTTGGGAATTGTTGAAATGACTTAATTACAAATTCAACGGAATAACTTAAGTGGACCATTTGCTATATAAGCCACATTATGCGTCTAAAATCAATCAGTTGTCGCCGAAACGAGTTTCAAAGTGCAATCTAACATAAAGTTAAGAACTCTATTCCCATTCACAATTTAGACCGTATAACTAGTTAAAGTTTATTGATACAGTTAACAAAATGTGCGGCATTTTGGCCATTTTCTCAGCCGATGGTCAGGCAATTGAGACACATCCCTTTGAAGGCAGCGAGCACAGCCTGAGGGAGTTGGCCTATCGCCAGAGTGGCAAGCAGCGGCATCGGGGACCCGACGACACGGGCGTCGAGGTAATCGCCGAGCAGGGTGTGGCAATGGTGCATGAACGTCTCGCTGTGATTGGCGTGGAGACAGGCCATCAGCCGTTGTATTCCCAAGACGGTAACATTGCGTTGATTGTCAATGGTGAGATTTACAACTATGTGGAGTTGACCAGGCAGATTGCCAAGCGATTACCTGACTATAAGCCCAAGAGCGACAGCAATGTGATTATCGAGCTGTATGAGAAACATGGCCAGGAGTTGTTGCAACACATAACGGGCATGTACGCGTTCGTGTTGTACGACCGACGACACCGACAACTGCTTGTGGCACGGGATCCCTTTGGCATTATACCGCTCTATATGGGCAAGGATGACCGAGGTAATCTTTGGTTTGCCTCGGAAATGAAGTGTCTGGTGAATGTGTGTGAACAGTTGCAAATCTTTCCACCTGGCCATGTGGCAGTGGGCTCTGTGAAGCAGCTGCAACCTGTACGTTATTACAAGCCCAGCTGGCGGGAGATGACACCCACGCTAGAGGTGAATCTTCAGGAGTTGCGTCGTCAAGTAGAGCTGGCAGTTCGCTCGCATCTGCAGTGTGATGTGCCCTTTGGTGCACTGCTCTCAGGTGGCGTTGACTCCAGCTTGATAGCTTCTATTGCTGCCAGGTTAATGAGGGAGCGAGATGCCAACTACAAACTACGCACCTTCTCTGTGGGCATGGTGGGCTCTCCAGACTTTGAGCACGCTCGCCTGGTTGCCCAACACATTGGCAGTCAACACACAGAGATCACGTTCAACGTAGACGATTGCCTCGACGGAGTGCGTGATCTGATATACCATCTGGAATCATACGATGTAGCCACCGTGCGTTGCAGTCTACCCATGTTCTATCTGGCCAGGCATGTGAAAAGCACTGGCATCAAGATGATACTCTCCGGCGAGGGAGCAGATGAGATCTTCGGCGGTTATTTGTACTTCCACAAGGCACCCAACTATGAGCAGTTTCATCATGAGATGATCACGCGTTGTGAGCAGCTTCATGTCTCTGACATTTTGCGTGCCAACAAGGTAACCATGTCCAAGGGTCTGGAACTACGTGTGCCCTTCCTGGACACCTCTCTGGTCAACTACGTGATGAGCATACGACCGCAGGACAAGATTCCAGGTCCATTGAATGAATTTTCAGGTGAGCGCAAGTGGCGCATAGAAAAGTTTGTGCTCCGTCAAGCTTTCACTGGAGATTATCTGCCAGATGCGGTGCTCTGGCGACAGAAGGAGCAATTCTCAGATGGTGTGGGTTACGCACTCATCGATGCTATTCCTGAGTTTTCCGCTCGCCATGTCAGCGATGCCCAGCTTCTCCTGGCAGAGAAACGCTTTCCCATCAATCCACCCAAGACAAAGGAGGCGTACTACTATCGTTGCATCTTTGAGGAACAGTTTCCCGGCGAGGCAGCTGCCCAAACTGTGGAAAAGTGGGCGCCACGTTTGGACTGGGGCTGTCCAGAGGATCCGTCGGGTCGAGCACAAGCGGCACATGAAAAATCCCATGGAAAATGTTAGAAAACAAAAACAAAATATATTTTTCGTTGTTAAATGTTAATTTTTATGGTGTTGTGATTTTTCCTAAGTTAATTTCAATAAGATATTTAAATTTAATGAGTTGCTTTCGCATACATTACTTGTTACTTCTATAGACAAATTAAAATTACAATTATTTTGTACTTTGATGTATTTTTATTTTGCTGGCAACACAAACATTGTATACTATTTATAACTGTTTGTATGCGGAAATTTAAAATAGTTTGACCTTGAACTTGATTGTTTAATAAATAATAATAAACTGTAAAATTTTTCAATGTGAAAAGCCGACACGTGTATTTTTGATTACACGTGTAGCCAGCAAATTGAAATGCCACTGACTCAAGAAAGCGGGTCACTAAGTCAAAGAGAGAGAAGCAAACCAAAGAGAGGCAAATCAGAAGAGAGAGAGCGGCCTGTGCGAAGAGCAGAATATGTATGTATGTATGTATGCATGCACGTGTGTACATACATAAAAGCAAAAGCTTTTGCCACTACTGCTATTAAAAGCTTATGTTAAACAGGTAGCTGCTGTTGTTGTTATTTGCCAGCAAACGTATTGAGAAGCCGCAAATAAAAAACTTGGCGCGCGACTAACTTGATAAAGACGAACAGCTGCAATAGCAACAAACATCAGGTGTCAGAGAGTGCATGACGCAACTTGAATGTATACAGTAATCATACAAAGTTAGCGACTGTGCTGCCTTTAAAAGGCGCCGTTAGCAGCGGCAACGTTTACAGTTGTGATTGAGCTTGCAAGCGAAAAGAATCGAAGAAAACATGTGCGGTATATTTGCAATATTTTCAAGTGATGGCCAGCCCATTGGGGCGCAGAGTTTTGAGGGCAGCAAACACAGTCTAAGGGAGTTGGCATATCGTCAGAGTGGAAGGCAACGACATCGTGGTCCGGACTCCACTGGCGTGGTAATTGTTCCCGACCAGGGAGTGGCCTTGGTGCACGAGAGGCTGCGAATTGTGGGCATGGAAATGGGCGACCAGCCGTTTGTGTCTGACGATGACAACCTCGTGCTGGTGGCCAACGGTGAGATCTACAATTATCTGGAACTTTCATCACAAATTGCCAAGCAACGCAGCGGCTACAAGCCCAAAAGTGATTGCCATGTTATACTCGAATTGTATCAGGATTATGGCGTGGATCTGTTGCAGTACATTACTGGCATGTTCGCCTTTGCTTTGTATGATAAGAGGAGTAAGGAGCTGCTGTTGGCACGTGATCCCTTTGGTATTATACCCATGTACATAGGCGAAGATGCTTCGGGCAACATTTGGATCGCCTCCGAGCTGAAATGCCTGGCGGCGACCTGTCCAAAAGTGGAAGCCTTTACGCCTGGCGAGGCACGCTTTGGCCGCGTGGGTGCGATGCGGCGCTGGCGTTTCTTCCAACAGCCCTGGATGGACCAACAGCCAAGTTTGCCGTGTTGTTTGTCATTGTTGCGAGCTAGTTTGGAGTCGGCAGTTCGCACACATCTCCACTGCGACGTACACTTTGGTGCACTGTTATCTGGCGGCGTTGACTCCAGCCTGATTGCCTCGATAGCCACTAAGATTATGCGGGAAACCAACCCAAGTTACAAGCTCAAGACCTTTTCGGTGGGTCTACGCGATGCGCCAGACTTTGAGGCTGCTCGTCAGGTGGCCAAGTATATAGACAGTGACCACACCGAGCTTGTTTTTGAGATAGACGATGCTCTGGACGGCATCCGGGATATTGTGTACCATCTGGAGACCTACGATGTGACTACTGTACGCTGCAGTCTTCCCATGTTGCTGCTCACGCGTTATATCAAGAGCACAGGCATTAAGATGATACTCTCTGGTGAGGGAGCAGATGAGATCTTTGGCGGTTATTTGTACTTCCACAAGGCGCCCAACTATGAGCAGTTCCATCAGGAGCTCGTTAAGCGCGTGCAGCAGCTGCATCTGTCCGATTGCTTGCGTGCCAACAAAGTGGCCATGGCCAAGGGCGTTGAACTACGTGTTCCCTTCCTCGACACATCGTTTGTCAATTACGTGATGAACATACGACCGGAGGATAAGATTCCTGGGCCACTCAACAGCTTTAAAAATGAAACACAATCCCGCTTAGAGAAGTTTGTACTGCGTGCAGCATTTGCTGATGATTATTTGCCAGACTCCGTGCTGTGGCGTCAAAAGGAACAGTTCTCCGATGGCGTAGGCTATGATTGGATTGACAACATTCGTCGCGTGGCCACCAGCCATGTGAGTGATGAAGAGTTTGCACAGGCAGCCGAGAGATTCCCCTTCAACACGCCGACGACAAAGGAGGCGTTCTACTATCGCTGCATCTTCGAGCAACAGTTTCCAGGCGAGGCAGCCGCACGAACAGTGGTCAGGTGGGTGCCACGCCTTGACTGGGGCTGTCCAGAGGATCCCTCGGGGCGAGCACAGGCTGTGCATCAGATTAATAAAGACTGATTAGCTTAAATTGAAATAATGATAAGCAGCTTAAGGAGCCTAGAATTGAATTATATTCATTTAGTTCAATTGGAGTACAAATTCACACAATACATATTGTAAATTTCGCATTAAATCTGTCAACGAAGGCAGAATTTGTATACAATTCTTCAATTGTTAAATAAAGACCTACACACACGCTTGCATACAAATCTGTGGTATTAATTTACATTTCAGCGAATTCAGCACTTGACGTCGTTCTTTGTTGTCATTTAATATCTGCATTAAAAGTATAATACATCTGGCGTCTGGCAAACTAATTAAAGTTGATAAGGACTGATAGTGCTGTCAGTTGATATACACAAAAATTATTTTTCCTGAAACACTTGGCCTTCCTGGGAATTATCATTGATCAACGTTACCACGGTAGGCACTTCATGAAAAAACGCACAAAAATGTGCCTGTTTTGGTATTAAAGTGCCAAGTATCACTACCGTGAAAGTAATATTAATATTGAACCAACTTTCTTAACGGTTATATTCGCATATTACGAAAGACCGCGGACTTTGTAGAACATAAAGCAATGTTGCCAGACTGTCGAAAAACATTAGTGGCAATACTGTCACGACGAGTGCGATGTTCTATCGATATAGAATAATACGCACCCCTGCTAAAAAATCGATACAACTTGCATCGATATCGTACTGCGATATCAACAACCGATGAGGAAGAAGAAGCAGCTTTTTTTCGCAACGCGCAACAAAATCGGTATTAAAATTAGGTAAAAAGTGCATAAATATTTATTGAAATCATCGCAACAACAACAAGAAGTGCAAATGTGCAGCAAAATGTGATGTTGGTCAAACACAGCCACCGCTACGCGGCTAAATTCCTAATTCAAATCTGACCCATGAGCAATGAGAAAGAGAGGGCGAGCGAGAGAGAGAACAAACAGCAAGCAGGCAGCGCGTCACTGAAAAAGTTCACGAAATCAGCCAGCAGCAGCAGACGAGACTTTGAAGACGTTGGAATTTGTGTTGAACCCGCGGCAGCCGACGGCGCTGCGACTGCGACGTCCACCTCCAGCAGTCATCAATAACGGTAGAGAGAGAAAGAGCGCAGTGATATAGCAACAACAAATGACATTTAATTTGCCAAAGTGAAACTGCGCGCAACAACAACAACAATACAAATAAAGAAGTGGGTGAGAAGAGGCAAAAAGAGCAAACTGTGATCTCTCGTCTGGCAATTGTTCAATTGGCTGTGCTTAAAACGACATAGAATTTATTTAATACGCGTATTTGTGTGCGTTGCAAATTGTTTGTTAAACTCACAACTGGAAAATCAATTCTTAATATTGGCCAAGGGGCCAAGCAGCAGCAGTTGTTGTTGCTGGCGTCAGACCCAACCCAAAACAAAAATTGAGCGTAAAAGTAAGAGAGGGAGTCCAAGAAGAAGCAGCCGCAGCCGGATTTGCAAATAAAGTGAGTATTTATTTTGGTATGTGTGTGTGCGTGTGCTGCGTACCTTACGTATCTGTGAGTGTGTTAAAAAAAGATCATGCAACTATTTGGCCAAGACACGCATTCGCATTCGCCTCCGCTTCCGTCTTTTTTTTTTTTTTATATTTATTTTCATGTGACATTTAAATTTGACAAATTTGCCCGCAGCCGCAAACTCGCGGCAGCGCAGTCAACAATCTAAAAATCACATTTGTCCAATTGGATAGAGCAAGAGCAGCAGCTGTTTTAAAAAATATCGCCACGGCCTTTAATCAAATGGCCATATCTTATCTTATGATATGGAATAAAACAAGATTCGGAGGTCTTTTTAAAAAAAATAGTTAAAGCTGAAGAGTTACGAAAGCTACGCCCAGCGCTTTGTAATTGTTTGCCTTGCCGTTGTTGCTGCTATTGTTGTTGCTGTTTTTGTTTTATTATAAATAGAAAATTGCGTATGCAATGCTAATTTGTTGCTTGTTCGCTCACTCGCTCAAAGCTCTCTCTCAAAAATGAGCAAACAAGTCGCTGTTGTTGCTTAGTAATTGTATACACACTGCCTCTACACCTCGTTGTTGTCATATTATCTCATTCAGCCATTTCCATAAATATGTGTTATTTTTCGTCTGTTTTATTTTTATTTTTCACTATTTTATTTTGTTGGTCGACGTCAGCGTTGTGCTGCCTAGCAGCGCTCTCTGGCAGCGGCCTCCCATAGACGGCTTGACGTCAACGTCGACAGCGACGCTGGCGTTTACGGTTTATATCGTTGTCGTTGTCGTTTAGCCGAAAACGTAACAAGAGACAGTAAGACAGTCAAGCACAGGCAGCAGCAGCAACCTTCCTTCCTGGCACGTTGACTGAGCTGTCGTTTTACAGTCTACCCACAACACCCACCAAACACCACTCCTGGACGTCGTCACGCTCAACTCGGTGAGATGATTCATATTTGTGCACAACGACGACGACGACGTAACAACGCCCCGCACACCATCCCTGTTCCATTCCAGCACAGCCATCTGTCCATGCCCATCCCCACCCGCATAGCCATTCACCTACTTTTTGCAGCCCAAACACTGACTTCATTCTCCCCACACAAACATACCCACACACACACACACGCACACAACACATGGATACGCAGTCCGATACACACATGCATAAACACAGAAATTGTTGCCCATTTTATACGTTTTGGGCGACTGTTGATTTGCTTCTTCTTCTCGTTGCGGCTACCGCTGCTGCTTCTTCTTCTTCCTTTTTGTATTGCGCCCGCGCGGTTGTCAGTTTGAATTGAAGGCGCGCTGTTTGAAATCATAAATATTAGATAATTTCTCATTTGTTTATTACTTTTGTTATATATCAGGTATGTTAAATAAAATTGTCAGATATTTAGCATTTATTCTGGACAATTTAACCGGTTTTTCCTAGGCTCGTTATTTGTGTTACCTTCGATTAAAGTTGGACATGTTACTCTGACATTTGGTACAGTGGAAAGTTTTACTAGTATATGATACTATATAATCGGTCTCCATATGCAAATTGATTCAATTATGCATCCCGTCTCTCGCCAAACAAATTCAATTTGATGCATCCCATCTCGTCCGCATGACTGCACTCTCCAATTTGTATTGACCTGCATTTTTGGCCAGCTTTTCTGGTTGTCATAAATATTTAATACAATTTGCCAAGCGACGACAAGCTAAAATCAATTTTTATCCATTCACTTTTATTGCAGCTGCAACAATACAACAACAACAAGAACAACAGAAACAACACAACTCATTCGAGAGAGGGAGAAAGGAAAAGAGAGTGAGACAGAATGGCGTACCGCAAGCCAAGTGATTTGGATGGCTTCATTCAACAGATGCCAAAAGCGGATATGCGCGTCAAGGTGCAATTGGCCGAGGATCTGGTGACATTCCTAAGCGACGACACCAATTCAATTGTGTGCACAGACATGGGCTTCCTCATTGATAACCTGATGCCTTGGCTAACTGGCAGCCACTTTAAAATCGCACAAAAGTCTCTCGAGGCCTTCTCGGAGCTGATTAAGCGTCTGGGCAGCGATTTCAATGCATACACAGCGACAGTGTTGCCCCACGTTGTCGATCGTCTGGGCGATAGTCGTGATACGGTCCGCGAGAAGGCCCAGTTGCTGTTGCGTGATCTGATGGAGCACAAAGTGCAAACACCTCAAACGTTAATTGATAAACTGGCTGCGATTTGCTTCAAGCACAAGAATGCCAAGGTCCGTGAGGAATTTCTGCAGACAATTGTGAATGCTCTGCACGAATATGGAACACAACAGTTGAGCGTGCGAGTTTATATAGTGCCCGTGTCTGCACTGCTTGGGGATCCGACTGTTAATGTGCGAGAGTCGGCAATACAGACGCTGGTGGAGATCTACAAGCATGTGGGTGATCGTTTGAGGCCAGATTTAAGACGAATAGATGATATGCCTGCCTCTAAATTGGCTCTGCTTGAGCAAAAGTTTGATCAAGTGAAACAGGAGGGATTACTGCTACCCTCGGCATCGCGGAATAGCAATGGCAATGGCATGGACGAGGCAGATAACATCTCGGTGCGTGAACGCCCCACAAAGATTGTAAAACGTCCATTGCACTCGGCAATTTCGCGTCCAAAGCCAACACAAAATGATGTTGCCGGCGATGCGGGCGCTGTCACAATGGATATCTTTGAAGCCTCCTTTGAGCAGGTGCCACAATTGACCGTATTCCATGCCAAGGACATGGATGATGCATACAAACAGATTTTGTTAGTCTTAAGCGATAAGAATATGGACTGGGAGAAGCGTGTGGATGCGTTAAAGAAAGTCCGCGCCCTCTTGATGCTCAATTATCATGCACAACCTCAGTTTATGGCTGTGCAGCAGAAGGAACTATCGTTAAGCTTCCTAGACATATTGAAGGAGGAACTGCGCTCTCAGGTGATCCGTGAGGCGTGCATCACAATTGCGTTCATGACCAAGACACTGCGTAACAAACTAGACGCCTTTTGCTATAGCATCTTGGAGCAGTTAATCCAGCTCATTCAGAACTCGGCCAAAGTGATTGCCTCTGCTTCCACATTGGCGCTCAAATATATTATCAAATATACGCATGCGCCCAAGTTGCTTAAGATCTACACGGACACATTGCAGCAATCCAAGTCGAAGGATATACGCGCCACACTCTGTGAACTGATGGTCTTGCTCTTTGAGGAGTGGCAAACGAAGGCCCTGGAACGACATGCGGCTATCTTTCGGGATACGCTGAAGAAATCGCTTAGCGATGCAGACAGCGAGGCGCGTCGTCATTCTCGACTCGCTTATTGGGCTTTTCGACGACACTTTCCAGATATGGCCGATCAAATCTATGGCACCCTGGACATTGCCGCACAACGTGCTCTGGAACGTGAAAGGGATGGCAGTAGTAGCGCTCCAAATGGCAGCCAACAATCGCTGGAGTCGCGACGCACAGTAGCCCCATCTCGCATTGGACGCGCACCGGGTACACTGCAGAAGCCATCGGCCAGCATGCGCTCCATTTCGGCTGTGGACACGGCAGCGGCACAACGCGCCAAGGCACGTGCTCAATACACGCTCTATTCGCGTCAGAAGAAGATTCTGGTGCCGAGCAACTCCATCAATACAGCGACAGGAGGAGGCAACGCTGGCAGCGGTTCATTGCCACGACCGCGTCTCAATTCCAATAGTAACAGTTCCGCAGCACATCACTCAGTCTCACCTGGCGCAGTGACGCCTACACCACGTGTAGGACGATCACGGGCCGGCGTCTCACAATCCCAGCCCGGTTCGCGTTCCACCTCACCGAGCACCAAGTTGAGAGATCATTATGGCATTGGCAGCTATTAT
Organism: Drosophila funebris; assembly: GCA_018901825.1. Lineage (NCBI taxonomy): Eukaryota > Metazoa > Arthropoda > Insecta > Diptera > Drosophilidae > Drosophila > Drosophila funebris. The sequence continues at coordinate 8,707,066 of JAEIFK010000688.1, forward strand.
CGCGGTGGCGGCACGGGTGCCATACCCAAAAAGGCCTCTGGAATACCACGCAGCACGGCCAGCTCACGTGAGACGAGTCCCAATCGTTCCGGCAGCGGCGCTGGCCTGATGAAACGCAGCATGTACTCAACGGGATCTAGCGCGAGACGCACACCTGAACGAAATAATCCAGTGCGTAGCACAGCTGCATCCCGGCTGCTAGCGCAATCCCGTGAGGCCGAACTGACACTGGGCAACAATATTGAGACGCCCGATTATGTTTCTGGGGACTTTATGCGAAGTGGAGGCATGCGCATGGGACGCAAACTGCTGGGTCGTGAGGAATCTGATGATGTTGATTCGGAGGCGAGTTCGGTGTGCTCGGAGCGTTCCTTTGACTCAAGCTATACGCGTGGCAATAACTCCAATTCCAATTACTCGCTGAGTGGATCACGCAATCGCCTAGACTGGAGCAGCCAGCGTGCGCCCTTCGATGACATCGAGACAATCATCCAATACTGTGCCTCCACACACTGGTCGGAGCGTAAAGATGGTTTGATTAGTCTCACCCAATATCTATCCGATGGCAAGGAGTTGACGCCACATCAGCTGCAGTGTGTCCTGGACATGTTTCGCAAAATGTTTATGGATAACCACACTAAAGTCTACTCTTTGTTTTTAGATACTGTCACCGAGTTGATACTGGTGCATGCCCCCGAGCTGCACGAATGGCTGTTCATCTTATTGACACGCCTGTTTAACAAACTGGGCACAGATCTGCTCAATTCAATGCACACCAAGATATGGAAGACATTGGTCGTCGTCCATGAGTATTTTCCCACACAGTTGCAGCTGAAGGAGCTCTTCCGCATCATTTCGGACAACACACAGACGCCAACAACTAAAACACGCATTGCCATTCTACGCTTCCTCACGGACTTGGCCAACACCTACTGCAAGAGCAGCGATTTTCCCAGCGATCAAAGTCAAAACTGTGAGCGTACTGTGTTGAAACTGGCGCAGATGTCGGGTGATCAGAAATCAATGGAGTTACGTTCTCATGCTCGTTCCTGCTTGGTCGCTCTCTACAATCTGAATACGCCGCAGATGACCAAGCTTCTGGCCGCTCTGCCCAAGGGTTATCAGGATACGGCGCGTCTCTGCATCCAATCGAATATGCGTCGACAGAGCAGCGGTGCCAATTCGCCGAGCAGCTCACCGTTGAGCAGTAGCAGCCCGAAGCCGTTGCAGAGTCCCAGCGTGGGTCCATTTGCATCGCTCAACATGGATTTGAAGTCTAGTCCACGATCGCGTCAATCGTCTGTGGAGCAGGAGCTGCTCTATGGTTGCTCTGAGCTGGAGGTGAAGCACAATATACAAAAGACATCCGAGGAGATACGTAATTGCTTCTCCGGTGGTCAGTATCATTCGTTGGCGCCCAATGGCTACAATGGCCATCATATGCAATTCTCCATTGAGCAGCAGTTGAAGCGAGATCATTTGGAGTTGACAGCGCAGCAGGACTCGTTGTCATCCAACTCAAAGACACAATCGTCAGCCAATACCACGCAATCCAATACACCGGAGTCGGCAACCATGCGACTGGATGTTGCAGCTCCAGTCCAACCGTCAGCCAAAATCCCCATCGACATGGCTGAGAATGGTGAACTGATACTGCCCTGCAATCTGCACGAGAGCGAAGTGGTTCGTGTGGCCCTCACCCTCAACAAGGAGCAGCCCGTGGAACAGCTGCAGACATCGCTAACCAATCTGGGCATCTGCATACGCAGTGGCAACTGTGAGTTGCCCAATAAGCATTTCAAATCCATAATGCGTATGCTGCTCAACATGCTGGAGGCGGAGCACACGGATGTCCTAATCGCTGGATTGCAGGTGCTCAGGAAAATCGTACGCAGCGAGAAGATGCGTCACAATTGGTTGAACTTTCTGGAGCTGATACTGCTGAAGATCATCAATTGCTATCAGCACAGCAAGGAGGCGATACGTGAAATTGATACAATGATACAGCGCATAGCACCAGCTCTGCCCCTGGATCTGACCATCAACATTGTCAATCCGGTGATAGCAACGGGCACCTTTCCCGAGAATATGTGCGCCATCAAAATCCTGCTGGAGGTGACCGAACATCATGGCACAGAGATCACAGATGCTCATCTGGACATAATATTTCCAAATTTGGCCCGTTCCGCGGATGATTCACAATCGATGGTCCGCAAGGCGGCAGTCTTCTGCATTGTCAAGCTGTATATTGTGCTCGGAGAGGAGAAGCTGAAGCCCAAGCTGTCGGTGATGAATCCCAGCAAAGTGCGTCTGCTGAATGTGTATATTGATAAACAGCGCAATCCGAGTAATTCTGGCGGTGGATCTACAAAGAACTCATCGGCTGCTTCCTCCTCATGATTGAGAGCATCCACTCCACGGTCACACACCCTCACACACACCACACACAAAGACACGGACGCAGTGACGTCTTTTAACTTATGCAAAAAGTGAAAAAAGTAACAACAAAAACGAAAACAAAAACAACAACAACTACAAATTGATGATATATAACGATAAATCATACTAATTATTTATAAAAGCAAATCTAATTACATATTACTTGCGATACAGATGAGGATGATAATGATGACGCAGATGAAGATGAAGATGATCAAAATCAATAATTGTGTAATTGTTTATTATTAATAAACGTAAACAGAAAAACATATACAAGATCCCTATAAAAGTAATTGTAGCGACAGGAACAGAACAAACTATTTATATATGACATTAACAAACAAGAAACAAACAAACAACAAATTGTACGAAACAACCTTGTAGCCAACTCTCAGTCTTTCTCCCACACACTCACATCCACACACACACACACACACACACACACACACACACACACACACACACACACTTTCTCCACCCAGTTGTAATGCTGTAATTTCATCTGTTGTTTCTTATAAATATATTAGTCACTTAACAATTTAATTTCCTTTAGTTAATAAGTCTCTCTCTTTCTTGAAAAACGAACCCCTTTTTGTACTTGTATGATGATTGATTAATTTAAATGTTGTCCAGCCGGATTCCTTATTGATTTCCGCTCAACTAAATGCTAATTATTATAATTACACCGATTTCTGCTGTTTTTACAACTGAACTATTTTTGTAATTAATTTAAACAAACAACAACAACAAAACAAAAAACCAACAATAATAAAACACTTTTAGGTTATGTAATAATATTTATAAATTAATTAAATGAATAAAACAGTTAAACAAAAATAATAAAACAAACAAAAAAAATAAAAAAGAACTCCCAACAACATATAAACACCATTTTCTGGGTTTTATTTTCGATTCAATTGAAAAGGCCAAGCAATTTGTTTATTAACATTTTTGCTATTTTGATTTTCTGTTTTGTGTATTTTATTTGTTGCTCCATAAAATTTAAACGTTCAAATATTGTTTTTATTTACACATGAACTTAGTAATAACTACATTTATGTATTTGTTTGTTGTAACTTTGAAATGGTTTATCATAAAATGTCAACACTACAAGGTTTTTCTTCGTTTTTCTTTTTTAAGTTATAATTTTTTTTTTGTATTTTGGTGAGTATTTCTATCATTTGTTATTTATTTATTAACAACTAATTATTTCTTTTTTTTGACTAAAAAACATTTTTGAATGTTGCTCGATGTGTTTGGATTTTATTATTATTTTTAGTTTGATTTGTGAATTTTTGGGCCCATTTGAAACCTGAACTGGTTGTTATACAATGTAAATGATAAACTTTTAAATATATTTATTATTATTCGTTTTGTTTTTGCTTTCGTTTTGGTTTGCATCAGAAAAATGAAACTAAATTAAGGCACTTAAATCGAAAATGAATTTAAAAATATACATATTTAAATGAATTAATTGTTAGAAATAAATTTGGACAAGTACAAATTAGTGCGGTGGTTTTTGTTAGTGTATGTAATCTATAGGCTTACTCGTAAGACTTAGTGCTTTGCTTTAACTATTTGGTAATCGAATCAAGTTTAATTACACGTACATTTAGTATTCTTGTATATGTATATAACTAAATCGTAAACCTTATAAAGTGTTCTTGAATTAAAAGTTATTTTCAATGGCACATCTTTTGCTAATTATACTTTTAATTACAATTATAATTATAATCTCTTTTTGGGCTAAATTTATATATAGTATATATATATATATATATATATATATATATATATATAATAAGTACATATATTTCAGAGAGAAGAGAATGCGAGAAAAATGTGTCTACTTAAGACTAGATACAAATCGGAAAAGATCTGTTCAATGATTTAAAAAAAACTCATCCATCCTCAACTCTTGGCTTGGCTCGAACTTCCCTTTTTAATGGTAGACTCTTTTTTGGACTCACGTAAACCAAATCGAATCGAACGGCATCGAATCGATTTCCCTACACTTACACGAAATGCATTGCTCTACGAGTATGTACAGTGGGACAAAAGTTATCAACATCAGCGTACTATTTGTATGACTTGGCTATTAAAACGTGATTCGATTTAAAACATTCAACTACTTAATCTTAAGATTATTTTACATTTTGGCCTGGTTTTCTATTTTCTGTTTGTTTGTTTTTTTCTATATATTGAATTTTGAACGCAATCAATGACAGCAATGCCCGGATAATACGTTTAACATCTGGCGAGCATTGCCGAATTTTGACCGAAAAAGGCACACACAGAGAGAATTTTCAAATGACAAACGACAAGGACACGAACTACACAATTAGTGTATGCAAATACACTTTATAAATATAGCTAAGTACATAATTTCTAATAGCCATTGCAACGTATTTCCCCATATCGCGATCTGCCCGCACTGTATGCCGCATAACCATATCGCTCATACGCCGCATAGTCCGGATAGGGATAACCCTGACCACGCATTCGATTGCGTGACATCTGATGGCTCTGATAGCCCATGTTGTGCTGCTCCTCATACGGCCAGTAGCCGTGCATTGCATCACCCGCTGTGGCATCATAGTAGCTTCCCGAATGACTGCCACTGCTGCTCGCATATTCCTCGGCCAGACGCTCGACAAGACTTTCGGGCGTTTGCAGGAAACGCTCTGAGAAGCGTCCAATTTCGGTGGAGCCAAAGGCCTGCAGAAATCCAGGCAACGGCTTAATGTCCTGCAAAGAGTTAAGTAAGTATTCCGAAAGTTAATAACAATTCAAACGCATCAATCGAGCAAAGAAACTGAGGAGGAGCATTAGTACTCTACTGAGTAAAGAGTATATTCCAGTTGTTGAAAGAAGAAAACAAATTGGAGAAGAATCCCTCTTGAGGTTATTTGCAAAATTACTTTAACATCAATTATAGTTACAAAGACTTCAAAACTTAAGTTACTTAATAACTTAGAATGAATACTTGAGAATCTCTTGAGGTTTGCTCAAATATCTCATTCGCAAACATTTGATTTCCGATGAATGATAAGAAAGAGAACCTCCTCTTCTTTTTAAAACTCAATTAGAAAGTTATTAAAAGTGGAAAACTTGTAAGCAAACTTCTCTTAAAGTTCTTCTGAATAAGAGTTTTGAAGAAAGAATAGAATACTTTCTGGAGATGGTTTATAATTTGGTGATATCGATGCTAAAGTGAAATTCAGAACAACACTGTATCTATATCTACTCACCCTTATCTGCTCCCGTACTGTGGATTCTGTGGCATCCACAAGCTCCGACTCAGCTTCCTTTTTGCTAGACTTGCGTTTTGATTTCTTGCTCGGTATGAGATCGCATTCAATGATACGATTGTTGCCACTGCTGTTGTTGTTGTTGCTGTGGCTATGGCTATGGCTGTTGCAGCTGCTGCTGTGGTTGTTGCTGTTGCTGTTGCTGTTGCTGCTATTACGATTTTTGGCTGTAGCATGCCGCTTACTGCTGCTGCTGCTCAGCGACTGCTGTTGTAACAGTGGCGCCAACGCAGGTGGCACAGTGGGTGGTGCTGTTGTCGCTGATAGGCCATAACCGACGGGTGAGTTCTGTGGCGCGGGCGGAGTGCGCGGCCTACGCGGCGTTGGACTCCAGTTGTGCGATGTGTTTGCTGCTGCTGGCGGCTGCTGCTTTTGCTGCTGCTGCTGCTGCAAGTTGAAGAGACGAAAAAAATCGATTTAGTTTTCAGTGGCAGAACAAAACTGGCAGGAAAAAAAATGTTGTTACGCTCAAGTGGCGTGGCACTTGAAACTTGCCGAGGAAGGTGCCACGGCAGTGTTTAAGCCCTAACCAGAAACAGAAACAGGCGCGTGCTCGCTGCTCATGTTGCCAAGCGACAGCAACCCTATTAAGGGCTCCTCTTCAGTTACACCAGCCCTCCCCCGGCCCAACCCGGCTCCCCATTGTTACCTTCCTCTCAACTCGCAGCCGCATTGAAGTTCAGCGCAAGCCCCCAAAAATCAATAGGCGCCCATTCGTTGTTTGTTGCGACACCCTGTAAAAAGGCTTCCGGCCAGAGAGTCAAGTTTTTATGTGCGCTCTCTTGTGTGCTCTCTCTCTCCCTTCGTCTCCCTTTCTCTTTTGCTGGTTTGTTGCTGCTGCCTAGAAAGCCGGTCGATGGAGCTAAACGCATTTCGCTTTTGGTCTTCTCTTTTTTTTTGTGTCTGCCCCTTGCCACTTGGCACTGCTGCTGTCACTACGGCTGTTGTATGTGGCATCATTGTAGTCTTTGGCTCATCATCCATTATCAGCCTGATGTCTTCAGATGCTTTGCCCTAATTCGTTTGCTGCGTAACTGTCTCTCACTCTCTCTCACACTCTATCTCTCTCGTTTTTTTATTACCTGTCTGTCTCTTAATTAGACGCAGCATTCATGCCCCGCTGTTGCAGTTTTAATTTGTAATTTACGCTTAACTTACCCCATGCTCAGCTGCATCCTCGTTTATTTGATTAGTTGCTGACTGCTGCTGTTGCTGCTGCTCAGCAATATCCTGTGGCGTTAATTTAGTTGTTATTATTGTTGTTGGCTCCTTGTTGGGCTTCGCCAAATTGATTTCCGCACGCCTCACAACTTCCGGCTGCTCTTCGCCTGTCGCTGGCGTTGCTGCTACCTCCGTTGCCGCCTTATCAATATCATGCACAGAGCTCGCTGTTGGTGTTGACGTTGACGTCGTCGCTAACGGTGCTGCTGTCGCGCTTATGTCATCTGGAAAATTAGTAAAAGGAAAAAGGACCAAAAAAAAATCAATAAAGATTTTTGTCTGCTTATTTTTTTAAAATTTTTTTTATTATTTTGCCTATTTGTCGGGCCTATTATCAGGCTGGGCGTCTGTAATTATTTTGTCATGCGTGCAGACGGCCATCAAGGGTTAAAAAGTCAGGTTGACCAACGGCGCGAGCGCCGCATTTTTTCTGTTTCTCCTTTTCCTTTTGTTTTTTTTTTTTTTTTTTTGCACACGCTTATCAAGTTTCCGTTGTCGTTTTGTTGCTTTTTTTTGGGGCTGGCAAAGAGAGCGCCAAAGAGAGCGACACACCAACAAGCACTTGTTGAACGTGTTACACTCACATTCCCACAGCAAGTTGCGATTGTGTGCGTGAGCAGCAATTGAATGTAGGAAAAAAAACTATAGCATGCTTTTCAGCGCATGCGACTGAGCCTGCAATGTTTACGTCTTTTTGTTGTGGCCTGGCGATTTTTGACTTGGCTATTTTGTTGTTGTCATTCGCGTCAAATAAATCAATTATTAACAATGCTGATAACTGTGGGTGTGAATATTATTGCATTATATTTTATGGAGTAGATCAAAAAGTTATTCCAATTAAATTATTGAATGAAATTAAGCTTTGGTAGTTCAACTGATCGTAAATTCAATTTATTGCTACTGATATAGATCATAGTCACGTAAGAAAGCGATATAAAGTCTAAACCTACTTATTTCAAGAAAAGTCAGTATTGTTTAGCATTTTTTAACAGCATTCTGATAGTTTCCTAGTTAATATGATACATGTCAAAGTATTCCTCATCTTCTTCACAATTATTTTAGTGGAATTTGTTGACTTATGCTTCCTGCTGCAGGTGCTATTCTTGCGTCAGTCTATTCGTCATAACGGACATTGATTTTTGCGTCAATGTTGGTGTCCAACAACTACAACACAAATACATACTGCAACCAGGTTGTTCTCCAGGGTGACTCTTCAGTGTTCTTTTTGTATGTGTTGGGCAAACAGCAGCTAGAACAACCCAAGAACTCAACAGCCCAACAATCCCCAATAACCCACCACATTGCGTTGTAAAGTTCATTTACATGCTTTGCTGTGATGACATTTCACACACACATACTCAACTTAAACAGCCCTCGAGTGCGAGTGCGCTTATGTGTGTGAGTAAGTGTATGAGTGTGTGTGTGTGTATAAGTTGAGAGCCCATTGATAAGGACGGCATTGCCCACAAGTCTCGTTTACATTACGAAATATTTAGAAAAGCTGTCATATGTCGAGGGATGGGATCGATGTTGAGTGTGTGTGTGTGTGTGTGTGTGTGTGTGTGTGTGTGTGTGGACATCACATACTTTACACCTTCCGTTCCCAGAGCGAGCTGCCTTGTAAGTATGGGAGTTGAGTCTCTCTGACGCGACATCAAAAAGGTAACTTATTGATTCGCAAAAACTCGCACGCCTTCAGCCAAAAAGTTAAATCAAAAGCAACTCATCAAGACAAACTCTCGACAAACTCCGCACCGCCCCTCCTCCCCCTTGCGTGCCTAAATAGACAGCTAATTTTCAAGTCCTTTAAAGCAACATGACGTAGGCTCGTCACAGCAACAAAACCCAAGCAAACTCACCCGCATAGGCCACCCCCCTCAAGCCCTCACAACGTTGCCGAGCTTGTGCTAAGTCAGGTCGACAGGAAGCGGAAGCATTTCAGCAGTTAACCAACGCTGATTGGTTGAGTGTTTGCAAAATGTCGACTACTCGAACCACGAACCTCGAAATGGAATCTCGAAAGCGGCGACTGGCGGCCGGTTTGGTTTGTCGTTTGCAAATATCTAAAATGCCTGACAGACAGCGCTTGTCAGGGGCGCTGACGAAGCTGATGGCGTTGATGGCGACTCAAATGGACAGTCTTTGCATTCATTTGCATGCAAAATCAAGCATACGCAATGAGGTACACGCCGAGTGTCCCCTTATGTACAGTGGATAGATTTGACAAGTATTTGATGAAGATGACAATAGAGATGACAATTAAAACGAAGAATTATAATAGACCAAATTAAGAAAACAATTAAATTAAAAATGGATGAGTTCAATATCATATAATTTAATAACTTTAATTAAAATTTTATATTTTAAACATTAACTCATTTTGCTTGGATTGAATCATTTGAAATGTTAAGTCACTGTTAATGTTAATTGAATGTAAATGTTAGCAGTTTCTGTTTGAAATTTTAGTCTTATTCGATTCCACAGTGCCCACAGTCAGTTAGCACATTAGAGTGTTGCTTCTGGTGCTACATCCACTGCAAATTCTCCATCGGAGCATTAATACTAGTTACATAATCCAGCCCGACATATGTTTGCATAAATTTGGCATAACTACCCCCCCGCCCACTTTACACCACTGTCGTTCTGCATAATTGTGAATTAAATAGAGTGTAATGCAAATGGCGACAAACTTACCGGGCATATCATGGGAAGTGGATACACTTGCACCCTTGTGCTCCTCTGTCTCCTGTTGCTGCTGTTGCTGCTGCTGCTGCTGCTGTTGCTGCTGTTGTTCTTCTTCGTAGTCTCTGCCGTCGGCGGGACAATGATAGGAGACACAGGAGGCAGACTCCACAGACATATTCACAGGATATTCGCCACTGTAGACAGGAGTGCTCTGACTGCTGTCGCTCCTTGCACGCGTGCTGCAATTGCTGATGCCGCTGTCGGTGCCTGTGGCACTGATAAGTGGCGGCGATGTGGTCAATCGCTGTGCTGGCGAAGCAGCCTCCATTTCGTGGTCTAGCTTAAGCTGCTCTGGCTGCAAAGATTCTTCTAGCTTTGGCGTTGACTGTGGCTGCTCCGTGAAGTTGCCTCGCATTGACTCCAGATAGTTTGGTGGCAACACTGTGCGATTTGGCGCTGGAGTTGTGGAGCGTCCTGGCGGCGCATAATGTGTAGACGTGGGCTGATAGGCGGCAAAGCCACGTGTCTGACCATAGGTGGAAGAACTATAGAGCGCTGGCGGCGGCTGCTCATAGTTGTTGCCATTTGGTAGCAATTGTTGCTGTTGGTGTTGCTGATAGGCAAGATGGGAATGTGGATGGGGATGAGGATGGTGTTGGGAATGGGGTTGCTGATGCGGATGCGGATGTGGTTGCGCATGTGGGCGTGGCGGATAGTGCAGCACACTGGAGGGTATCAGCTGCTGTCCCGCAGGCGTAAACATGCCCGGGTGCTGATGTAGATGTGAATGTGAATGTGAATGCGGATGCGCATGCGGCGGCTGACTGTAGTGTGGGGAAGCGTAAGGGGCATATCGATAATAATTGGGCATATAGGCGCTTGTTCCAGGCCCTGCATAGCCATAGCCATAGGGATTATAGCTGCTGCCGTAACCGCTGCGATAACTGGGACCATAATGGGACATGGCTGCTTGCGCCTGCGCCTGCGCTTGAGCTGGATGCAGTTGCTCGTAGTAGCTGGCGGCGTATCTGTCCGACATGGTCAGCACTTTTCGCTCTCGCTTTCGCTTTGTTCTCTCTCTCTCTCTCTCTCGAAGGTAAGTCGCAACTTAGTGGCAACTTTCGTGCAACAACAGTAATAACAATGGCAAAGTTGACTGCCCCGTCCTATTCGTTATTATTGCGGCCATATTGCGTCGCCTTCGCTCGGTGGTCAATGGCGAGGATATCCTCTTACATGTGTCTATTATTGATTTTCCTTTCCTTTTATATTTAGTTGTTTTTATTTTCTTTTTGCCTTGCAAATCCTTTGCAGTTCGCCCTCGGTGCGGTGTCCTTCGTCCAACTACCTTTTATTTATGTTGGCAGCAATTTGTCGCCTACACTTGCATTTATTCCTTGGCTCTTATCCTGCAAGTACACAAAAGCCAAAGTTTTAATATCAAATGTTACGTGTGTCCTGCACTTAATACCTGAATATTTGATAGCCAAGTGTCTGCTGACGAGCAGGTGTGTATGGAGAGGGGTAAAGGGGGGATTTCTGAATAGTTAAATAATGTGGCGAATTATAGATTTTTGTGAGTTGGCCAATAATATTTAATTGGACAGGACATTGTCCTAAATATATGCCAAAGGCAGACAGTAAAATTGCTGTAATTTTTAGTTGTTTAATGCAATTTACTTATTTACAATTTAATTATATGCATTTTATTTAATTAGTTGTATCCAGCATTTTATTTTATTAAAAAATAATTAGCATTTTAAGCAAATGCCGTAAAGTAAGAAATGGAAATTTTATGAATGAATTTTCAAATCCTGCTTCGTTCGCCTCTCTCTCTCTCTATCTCTTTCATTTGCTCTTTCAGTGCATTCAAACCAACTAACTGCTAAACGCTTCTGATAGTTTGTGGCAAACATGTTTTAAGGCTGTCAGAAATGTAATGCTGCAGCTGAGCTGCAAGTTGAGCAAATGTGATGTGGTTGCTGAAGATGATGGATGATGGATGCCTTCAATTGGATGTGTGGTTGCGCCTCATAATGAGCCAACCCGCAAAATGATGTGTGTGTTGCACTCACGCACTGGCAGCAACAACAAGCCACTCAACTTATCGAGCGAGCCTTGCGACACAGACACACACACAGACACACACACACACACACACACATACATACACAAGTGCAGATGAATGCATAATAACCACATACATTTCGGTTGCATGCAAACCGTTAATGAGCCACAAAAACGCACACATACAAAGAGAGTGAGAAGGAAAGTGGTAGTGAGACAGAAAGAGGGACACTGTGAGGAAGAGTGAGGGAGAGGAAGAGAGTGAGTGAGGGGGACGGCAAATTGAATATGAAACATTTGCCGGACCAGGAGCCATAACCAGGCAGCGTCTTGCAGCAGCAATAACTATGCATATGTATGTGGGTGTGTGTTAAGTGTGTGTGTGCGTGTGTGCGTGTGTGCGGGAGCTTGCGCCTGACGTGTGTCGTTTATTGATTAATAAAAATGGGTTTTTGTTTTTGCAAAAATGATGTCGAGCAATACAAAAAGGCAACAACAATTATTCAATGCGATTGATAAGAGGGGAGCGTCCAACGCGTCAGCAAAGTTTATTGATTGGGCGTTGAAGTTAACTGATGTCCTGCAGCAGCTGCTGCTACAGCTACTGTTGTGCTGGTGCTGCTGCTGCTACTCCTGTTGGTTGCCGCAGCACAAATTAGCAAATTCAACGACAGAAGCAGGCAACAGGGAGACTCAGAAGGAAGGGGAATGAGGCAGCAACTCTATTAGCAGCCACGCGCTGGATAACATAATCAATGTAAATGTAAACACGCGCTGAGCGCAGAGAGCTAAAAGCTAAAGAAGTGAGAGAGTAAGAGAGTGGGAGAGTGTATTTGACCGGCAGAGAGCGAGCTTTTTGCATGTCGCTGCGAGTAAAATGGCAATTGAAAAGGGTTATGATGAGTGCGTGTGCAAGAAGGCAGATACAAGAAAAGTAAATGAATTGAGACCCGAAAATATATTGAGCAACTGCAATCAGGCTCAGCATTGGATGCCACCTCAGCCCAAACTCTCGCTATTCGTCTCCCTTTGCTCTCTTTCTCCGATGCTCATGCGTTGCAAGTGAACAGCAGGAAATGGAAGTTTTTGGGCCATGAGTAACGAGATGCTGCTGTCTGTCTGTATGGATGGATGTGTGTGTATTTCGTACTGTTTTGGGACAGCAACAGACGCCCAGTTTCATCGCATATAAATCAATAAAAAATACACAGCAGCCGCGTTGAGCTCAGTCGAGTCAACTTACAGCTTTGACTGAGCATAGAGTACAGAGCACTGAGCACCGAGCACAGCTTCATTAATTCGTTGCTATGCTCTCTACCTTTTAACAGTTTCATTTCGCAGCAGCAGAGCATCTAGTGTACACAGACACGCGAGTCTGTATGTGACATATGCATACATACGCACGTACGTAGTAATTATAACGTTGACGTCGTTGCTTGCACATACGTCACAATATGCAAGCACCCTGGCGCACTTGAGATTGCAAATATTGACAGTGCTGAAAGTATGCTGCAGTTTTTTTTAAATGCAATTTTAATTGAGAGCTTCATGCGTATTGCTGTTGTCGTGTTTGTGCTTTGTTGTTATTCTTGTTGATGCTGTTCAATAATTGGGGCAAGTGCGTAAGCTCTGTGCGTGTGTCATAATTATAATGGAAAAGGGATAATACTTTCAAGGATTTGGCTACAGATAAATATTCTTCGTTATTCACTGTCTTTGATTTGATTGAAATGAAATGTTAATATTTAAATATAATTATTATAATTACACTTGTTTTAAAGCACAGCTTAAAGTTAAAATTGATAAAATAAAATTCAAATATTTACCTATAATTCCTTCCTTTAATTATTTATATTTATTTTTGCACAATATTGTTACTTTAAATGTTGTATTTATTTTTGCTTTCAATTGAACGTTATTAAATTTGTAATAATTTGAAAAATACCGTTACATTTGCAATGTTGCGCACGAATTCAAATTTTACAGCGTATTCCCACACACATCTATTCACACTCTCATTAACGGCACTCTTTACACTCTCGCGCAAAAAATCGAAGAGAAGCTACGCAGCAAACGATCAAAAGTGCAAAATTCGTAGACGCACTCACACAGTGACAATCACATTCAGATTTAGATGAGCAAGTGGCAAGTGCCGACTGATTAACCCTTGGATGTAACTGCGTTACGTATACGCAGCGTGTGCGACGCGCGCCAAAGTCCAACGTAGACTGAAATGCGATACGGCTGGCGCGCTACCATTTATACACCGAGAGCCTCAACGGCGTTGTCGTCGGTACCCCCCGAAAATCGTACATTGAAGGAAAAACTGGCAAAAGACGGCGGCGAAAAGCAGCAAAGCAACGAAACAACAACAGGGGCGACACACAACAAGGCGAACAACAGAAAGAAGAAAACAGAAGGAAAAAAAAAAACGTTAGAACGGCTGTGCTGCACTGGGGAACCCAGCGCAAACTATGTGACCCGATTTGATGGGCAACCTGCCCACATACGCGCTGCTTTACGAAGCGAGCGCGAGGCGAGCTTTTGTTGGGTTCGCGAGGATGATGAGGGCAAGAGAGACAGAGAGCGCACAAACCAATTGGCAATTGCAATGGGGTGAAGAATCTCTCTCCTTCTCTTGCAAATGTCATTTGTAAATTTCATTTACTTTGCTTACGAACTAGAGCACAAAACAGAAACCGAACAAAAACAGAGAGCATTACCAAAATGCGAGAGACTATGGGATGGGAGAGAGACAAAAGAGAGAGCGAGTGCGCACGCGAATCGACAATAGTCTTGGGGGTTTCCCTGGTTCAGTGCTAGTCATGTTATCAATGGGTATGTATGCGCCTGGTTTATTGATGTGCCTGGATAATAGATACTATAAACTAACTATAAACTACCTAAATTATGGCATAAAAGCTAAAGCATCAATACATGAAACTGCACGCATACGAAGAAGTCCAAAAGATACGAAAGCGATAAGGAAACTCAATGAACGTAAGTAATATTATCACCGGAAAGGTAAACAGCTATGTGCACATATAAACAGACTCCCCAGCACACACACACACATACAGTCAATACGCGCCATTAATATTGATTGAATCTGGGAGAGAGCTTCAAAGGAAAAGAGAGAGCTGCTGCGCTCTTCTTGCACGCTCATTATTGTAGTTACTCCCGCTCGGGCTCTCGCGCTCTCTGGATGCACGTGTTGTGTGTTTTGCGGTTTTTGCAGTCAACAGAAAAGCCTCCAAAATATTGCGGGTGACAAAGATGCGGTTGACTCGAAAAAGAAAAAAAAACGTAAACAAAACGTGCGCACGCAACGCAAGAACACAGTGGGGTAGGATGGTATAATTGAACAGGGTGGTGGGGCTCGGCGGTGCTGGGGGTAACCAGTTAGGCGTACACAGTCAAGGGTGTTTTTGTTATTGATTCTGTAGACGACATACAGGGTGTGGGCTTCGGGCAATTATTCCCTAAGGATAAAATGACCTAAACTCAAGGTAATAAGAATAATATGTATATTATAAATTTTTTAAATGTATTTTTCAATATTTAGTCACACGTTAACTTTCTTTCAGTTACTTTAACAGTCTTTATAATAGGCAAAACATATACAGAATAGTCAACAATTAAACGATAGATCAAATAATGTACTCTTTCCCATTTGAAGAACGTTCAACCAAACCAATGGGCGCCCATACACTCACGCGTCCATTCGGTTTGACAGACCCAGCACCACTCGAAGCCGCAACCAGCGCGTGTGCAAACCATGTGCATGCAGCCACCTGTGAAGAAACAAATACGATTCGCAGAAGAAATTATGTTGTATAAGCATCTGTTATCGTGTACGTTTGCTTACCATCACGTTCCGTGGGTGTGCGACACTTTGGACAGGGTTTGGTGCTGACTTTGATGGTCACATTGCTGGCCTCCTCCCAGCGAGCTTCAGCAGCGCGCTGCGACATATAAAAAATTAAGATTATAAAAACCACAAAGCTGTCAGCATAAGATACTCACATTGGGATCCACAGTGTACTCACAGGAGTTTTGTGCACTGCCAGTGGCGCCCTCGGGCAAACATTCGCCAATGTGATAGCCCTGCAGGCAACTGCGGCAGAAGACATAACCACAGCCATTTTGGCAGGTTACCTTGCGGCAATCGGGCTCCACAAGCAAACCCATGCCACAGCCGGGCTGTGGACAGAGCACACCGCCGGCTTGCAGCACAAACTCCTCTGTGGCAAAGCGTTGGTAACGGTCATACTCCTCTCGTGAAAGCAGCTTAAAGTGATGGATTTCCTCAATAAAGGAATGCTCACAGCCGGCAGGACAGGGCAGTGTGTAGCCATAGTCCGGATGCGGCATAAACTGGCGTTCACTGAGACGTGAGCGACAATAATCGCGGAAGCAATCGATGCAGGTGACGTGTTGCGAGGCGCAAGGAAACACCAAGACCGTATCGCTAAGTAAGGCTATAAGTAAGAATTTGAGTTGGTATGCATCTAATGTAGAGCTCACCTCACATCTGTGCAGGCCAAACAGGGCACATCTTTGATATTATTCTTAATCAAGTTTAAGGGAACTGCAAAATCTTTTTCCCCTCCCGAAACATGTTCCGCGCACTTGAAATAGAACTCGACAAATGGTAGGTCCCCATTATCGTTGTCCACGCAGGCAATTTCCAGACTTTCGCAGTGTCCACGTATACGTCGCGGCTTGAGCACATCATCCCAGCACTCGGGATCACGATGGACAGTGAACGCACCTCCTTTGCAGAGGGAACACCTCACACGCAGTTTGCCCTTGCACAGCTTGTTGCACTGGCCGCAGTGGACGAAGAAATGCGCCTTGGCTCGTACACGCTCTGCGGATGTGCCCGAAAGATTAGCAATGATTCGTAGCTGTCCAACTGTAGCTCACCCTCGTCGGTGATGTTGAGACGCTCCTCGCTTTCAAGCTGCAGATCAAGCAGCGTCTCGTTTAGCGGCTTCGATGGCTCCTCTACGGTTGATTCTTCCTCCATCAGCGTACTGGCCTGCCGTTCTCTCTCCCGCTGTACAGGCGGACGCAGGCGTATGGCATGCAACACACTCTGCTGGCCCAGATCACATTGCTACCAAGGCAACTGATTGAAGCTTAGCTATAATTCTTCATATATTTGCATTTACCTCAATGGTGGTCGCATCGCTTAGCTCTTTGCCGGCAAATATGATCTTCACTTCCTCCGGCTGGAGACCAAGCTGTGGGGCCACCAGCTCTTTAACGTTCTTAATATCCCACTGAGGCTCCAAATTTACTGACAGCGTGCGACCTGTGTTTGTTTTCACATAAATGCTCAGAGTGTGCGTTAGCTTTCCTCCAATTTGCAGCAGCTCCAGCATTTTGCGTATGATTGCAGCAACAAAATTGAAAATAAAACTCATTTATATCAATTTAAGAACAGCAAAAACATTATCTAAATTGAACTATAAATTTTGTAATCTTTTGTGGGTATTTTTCAGTACCTCGACACAGCTGATATGAAAAGTAACTAATACAAACTCACAATATCCGCCTTGTAAACTAATTATTCAAAGAGCTATTTACATTTTAGAATTTATACTATCTTCTAGGAATACCATTGCAATTGGTTAAATAATATCACTGTTACTAAGTAAAAGTACAATATTGCTATTTAAATATAACAGTCACTAAGCGAGTGCGTTACTTTTACCACACTTCAACACTTACTCATTCTACAACACTGAAGCAATCAGCTATTGCGGTTGCTTGCTTGCTATTGCCATTCGCTTGTCTTCGTAAGTGCGTACTTTCGCGCGGCAATATTGGAAATACAATTTCAGAAACTTATTTATTTTACAAAAGTCTGTGTGTAATAATGACAGATTTAAAGCTTAAAGAAGTCAATGGCGACTTATTCTCTGCTGGTGCCGAGTATTCTATGTGTCACTGTGTGGCTGCCGATTTGCGGATGGGCAAAGGAATTGCAGTTAAATTTCGGTGGGATCCTTGACGTATTTTCTATACAAAAATTTAAGTTTTTCGGTGTGTTATAGGAATAAATTTGGACAAATGGCTGCTTTACAAAAGCAAAACGTGCAGCCGGGTGGCGTGGCCATATTGCAGCATCAGGAACGGTACATTTATTATCTCATTACTAAGCAGAGCAGCTGGGGCAAGCCCACTTATCAGTTGTTGCACAGCTCCTTAAGAGCCATGCATCAGCATATGGTAAGTAGAACAATTATGTTTATGTTCAACAGTTTTAATATCTAACCTATGTTCATAAGGCAAAACACAATGTAAGGAAGCTTGCGCTGCCTCGCATCGGCTGCGGCTTGGATGGTCTCAATTGGACGAAAGTAAAAGACATGCTCAATGAGATATTTCAGGCAGATGCTGTAGAGCTGGTAGTCTATAATTATGTGCCAGGCACGGCTAAATAATAAATAGGCACACCGTTAAATATAAACTATTTGTAAGTTCCATTTGCTGCTTCTATTGCGGCGGCACGTAGTTGTAAACCACAATTTCCACCTGCTCCTTGCCAAAGACCTGCTCCAGCAACGCGCTAACCTTGTCCCACTCCAAGCCATCAATGCCACAGCCAATGCGTGGTATGGCAAGCTTATCAATGTCATTCTCCAGCTGCAGAATAAATTAGTGAATAACAATCAGATTTGTACATATATTTTTACGCTTACCATATGCTCGCGCATCTTCTCAAGCGAAGACTGAAGTGAATCGTATGTTGGCTTGTCCCAGCTCTTTGGCTTGGTCACCAGATAGTATACAAAGCGTTGATCATCCTTCAGTACAGCAACTTCACCACTGCCAGCCTTCTGGGCGCGCAGTTCATCCACTTTGCCATAGACTTCCTTGAATTTCACGGCAATGCCCGCTGCCATGCCCAGATCAGCGCCAACGCAATGGGCCAGCGAGTGCGTCTTGGGTGCTGAGAAGAGATCCCCATTGACCTCGTTGAGTTTATAGCTTGCCGCCATGCCCAGGACAAATGCACGTCGAAAGGCGTCACGCAGATCTAAAAGTTTCGGAGAATACATATTGTATGAACAAAGAATTCAGACTGAGATTAAACACAGTTTACTTAGTTAAATGAAAATATTAAAATATCTAAATGATTAAACACAATCAATTTACATTTACAATTGTCAGCCAAATGGCGGTGTCTTTTATTTGCTTTACATTTTACACGTAAATTACATAAATATCCATAAATATGTCTTTATCCAAAATGCTTATAAGCTATATAAGTAACGGTGCGTGCATCTGGTGCTGTGTTCGAGTCCAAATAATCCCATGCAGGCCATACCGCGTAGTGTTATAAATAAACATATAGTATATACAATAATAATAAGTAATTCTTTCTGTTTAGAATGGAGTCTTCTCTCTGTAGAGCGACTGCCGGGATGAGCTGACGCTGCGCGGCAAGTGCATGAGCTTCATGTGATGGCAGGTGGGGCACATCACCTTGATCGTATCCCGATCCATGCTGGGCGGTTCATAGAAGAAGGCTATGATGTCCACACTATCGCTGACGAAGACAAGTTCCAACAAACTGCGCACACGCAGCCAATCCAGACGATCAATCCCACAACCTAAACGTGGTATGGCCAACTTGGTTACACTGTTCTCACGCTTAGGGAAGAGAAGAGCAGTTGGAATTGAATTACCTTAACGGATGGGCTGCTACTTACCATATGTTCGCGCATGGCCGACAGCGCGTAATATAAAGCCGTGTAGGTGCATTTCTCATGAGCCCGCTCCTTGGTAACCAGATTGTAAATGAAGCGACCGCCTTGCTCCAATACTGCCACATTTCCCGTGTGCTTGTTCTGCTTCTTCAGGTCATCCACATGGCCAAACTTGCAACGAAACTGCAAATTGATGCCAGCGCACATGGCAAAGTCAGCGCTAACGGAATGAACAAGCGCAAAGTTTTCCGGTGCGCTAAACAAATTTCCCTTGGCCTCGGTAATCTGACACTTGGGCACAGCGAGCTGTGTGGCATGAGATTAACAATAATTTGGTATTTATTTTGTGTTGGGTATTATACAAATTACTCACCTCTTTTGAGATGTCGTCATACTCACAGATCAGTATCTCAATGGGATACTCGCTGTGGGCAAAGATCTGCTGCATAATGCGCTTCACTTGCTTCCAATCGAGGCCATCGTTGCCACAACAGATGCGTGGCATGGCCACTTTGGTGATTTCATGATTGCGCTGTGTAGACACAAATCAAATCAAGCAGATGAATAAAAAAGTCTGTTAATTAATAAAAATCTAGAATCGAAATGATTGTTAGCATGACAAACAGATTGAATACTCTACCATATGGAAAAGTCCATAATCTTTTTTAGGCCACTACTTTTAATTAATATCATTTGTAAGATTCAATTTTACCCAACTTTTGGGTTTAAGTTTTAATCAAGATAAATTCTACAATAACTTATTACGCAAATATTCAGATATCACAATAGCTGTTATAATCAGAAACATGGCAATGCCCAACGAAATGATATCCTTTTCATTTTCGCTTATGAATCTGGAACAATTTAAGATGAAGTCACCAATTGATTTATCTTCAATCTCTTGAGAGTCCTCAATCAAAGGTAGATCTGATCCAACTGCTTGATCAACTTGATCTGCACGCTCTATGCTGTTTATCAAGTGATCGCTTTGCTTTATTGTACGTTGCTGTAAGCGCGTTAACGGTATATTCCCGTTTGTTTCGGCCATTGTCTTCAAAGTAAACTTAATTGATATTTTGTTCTACAATGAATTTTCTGTTTCAAAGACTACCTTGTTTGTGTTACTAAGAGTGAAGTAAACTTTTTAAAGTAGAGATTAGATCTTAAGATCTCTCTTACTTAAAAGCGAATTAATACAGTTGGAATTCTCTACCTTTCTCCTTTCCTACTCTAACTATTTCTCTCTCTCTATCTTTTTCTGCTTATCTTCCGCTAATGATCTACAATTGCTTACCATATGCTCCCTCAGACAAATCAACGCCGCTTGCACATCATCATATGTGCTCGTGGCATAGAGATTCGACTTGGTGACCAGATAGTAAACAAATCGTGCATTGTGCTCCAATACGACGCAATTGCCGCTGGTGACTCGCCGCTGTCGCAGCTCATCCACATCGCCAAAGATGAGGGCAAACTGCCAGGCGAGCGTGCCGCGGATTGCACTGAATGATGACTCAACGGCGTGTGCCAATGCATAGTTTCGTGGTGCTTGGAACAAGTCGAGTTTCGATTCGATGATTTTAACGTTCGTGTTGGCCATTTTTGTAATTTGTTAACTGCAATTAAGTGAAATTATTTCTGGTTATCCGCTTACGCTGATTACTTCAATGCCAAAAACTGAATTTTGATTTGGTTTTGTGTACTTACCCCGTGGCACGCAGTGCGGAAACTTTCACGAGGCCACAAACGAAAACACACTGAAAACTTTTGGCTTTAAAATGTTTTTAGCCAATGCTAAAAACAGTTGGTAGAAGAACCAGAACCGAAAGAAAAACAAAGTAATTAGCCAAACGTTGCGTTTCGCCTCGTCTTCGATTGGTTATTGTTACCACAAAACCTTAACAGTTACCACAGTTAGTAGCTAGTTGTTCTGTCTTGTTTATTTGTTGTTGATATGTTTTCTGTTTTTTTGTTTTTGGCTTATCCCCCTCGTCCGCTATCGTGCAGCGCCCTGACTTGATTATTAATCAATCGACTCGTACAGCTGTGTGGAGCTGTCTCGACTGTCTCGACCGGCGTTCTGCACTCGAATGGAATGCGCTGAGCGTGCCAAGCGAGAGCCCCTCAACGAGCCACAACTAAAGCCAGAGTCCAGCGATATCGTCGGCCCCAATTGGGGCTTTTGGATGACAACTCTGACTCAGCATTGTTGCTGTTCTATAATATGCCATCATGCCGTTGATGATGATGATGTTGATGTGGATGATGACATATGATGGCCTACGTGTGCCTGTGTATGTGTATTTGTTTGTTATCGTTTGTTTATTTGTTTATTTTTGTTAGCATTTGCTGTTAATTTATTGTTTTTACCCCTGGGCACATTTGAAATTACTCCAAAATGAGCTCGTTGAGATTCTGATACCTTAACAGTTATGCCCTTTTGCTGGGCGTCTATAAGCCATAACCATATTAATAATCAACAGAGACGTAGGCGAGTCTTTCTGTCTTTGGGCTCTGCTGTCAAAACGTAATCAGTGGCATGTGCTAATAGGGGCACTCAAGCGAGGGGGGCACTCGAAAACACTCGTCGTTAGTCGCGACCCGATTGACATTTGTTATTTGCATACGTGTACAACAATGAGACTTAAATTATTATCATTATCATCATTATTATGGCACATAGCAGGTGAAATTAAATATTAGCATACACCGCATACAAATTACCATATTAAGCGGTTAGAATATACCTAAAGCAACAACAACAACAATGACGCATAAACTTTTTCTTCCCGTTTTATTTGCAAATTCAAAGTTTCGGCAGTTTGGCGCTATATTTTGTGAGTGGGCGGTGCGTGTCTTGGCTAAGGTCGTACTTTCCAACACTGTCGGCTAATATAAACAAATTAAATTGCCTTACACAATGTGTACATAGCAGCAAAAAAACATTCACACAATTAACTCAACAAAGCGCATTTAAGTGTTTTCATATTAATTAGCAATTGCTTTCCAATATGCAACTGTATGTTGGTTACTGTCAAGGTCATATTTGTTTTTAAGCGCTATCTCACTCACTTTTTCATTCTCCCTCGCTCACGATTGCTTTTTGTGTCGGTTTTTACTCACAGTTGCCATTTATGGTACAATTGTATTGTACATTTTTCATTTGGTTATTATGACTATGTTTACATAGTTGGAACACAATTATCGATGTTGGTACTTTGTCCTCATATGTAGGACTAAAACAAATTTCGGTTACCACAAAAAAGCAAATTACAAAATAAATGTAGATTAAATTTAAAGGTCAGACCATAATCAATTCCTCATGGAAATCGGGTAAGCTTTCATAAAGTTATGGGAGCTTGAAGTTATGGAATGGTATTTAAATTTATCCACTTTGTACCAGTCCAAATTCGTTAATTTATTATAAAATTGCAGATTAGATTTATTTTTTCAAAATGATAATATACTTTATGCCTAAGCCACAAAAAAGAAGACAATGTTTACACAATTATCGAAAATGGTACATTTTCTAATTGAAATATGGTACAAAACACATATGTACATATGTAAATGTAAATGTAACGCATTTCTACGCATGGTTCGAGGAATTCTATATAATTTATATTTCACTTTTCATCAATTGATAGTCGCAGTCGACGATGCTTGGGGCACCTTGTGGAAAAGCGATAGCGTCGTCGGCTACAACGCCTCCAACTCAGTTCATGGCAGTTCAACTTGGCGCTCCGACGACGCACAACGACGACTACGAGCACGAGAGGCGACCAGAGTTAAATAAAATAAACTAAAAAGAAATATACGCATTCTGCCTTGTGATTTGTTGTTAGCTTCGTAGATTTTTGCGCATTGTGCTGTTGTTGTTTCTTGTTGTAAATTACATAAATAGTTGCTTGCGTGCAAAATAAAGCTAGTTGCGATTTGTATTTTACTGTGGTCATATTAATAATACTTTACGTAGTGTTTGTGTGGTTAGTTGTTGTGCTTGCCGGCGCGTCTTCTATTTCGTTGGGTAATTATTGTTATTATAATACGACGCGTTAAATCTCCCAATAAAATCACAACTTTTAAAGCGCTCAACACAGTTAAAACGTTCTGAAAGACACGCGGCTAGAGAATAACTAAAAAGTGCAAGGCAAAAGGCAAAAAACTTGAGAGCAACAGAAGCGGCGACGGCAGCACAGTCGACGACGGCGACGACGACGATGACTGCGTCAGCTGTTTTGATTGCTTTTCCCCGTTTTGACCCCTTCATTCGTTACGTAGCCCGTTGACTTGTCTGTTTCTTGTTGTCATTTTTACGTGCTCGTCTTACGTAGCTTTAACTAGTTTCTGTTTTTGGGCTTTGTTTGTGTGATCGTGTTGTTGTTATTGATCTTTTTTGTAGTTCATTTTCGCGATACACTTCGTGCTAGCTAAATAGAAACACGTGTGAAATACTTTGCAAATGAACCTCATAAATAACGGCAGTGTTGCAAATTTAACAAATTGTATTGAATTTAAATATTAAAAATGCTTAGTCTTTCACTTTCAAGTCTATTATCTGAAATTATATCTTTTGGAATTTTATGATAAATTTGTAGATGTGCTATTCAAGTGGCGCTTAGTGTAATCACTCTGGCTATGGCATCGTTGCGTCGTGTGATCGCTGCCAACACCCACACATCCAACAATTGGCGGTTAATTCACACACTTCAAAGGCGCCAACAATTACAACAACCATGTGGGCGTGTTCTCGCAGCTGCAGCAGCGCGTACAACGACATTTGCAACAAAGCCAAAACCAAATGCAAATATCAGCGGTAAGTTTAAGCTTTATTATGCAAATAACGCGAGCAATTGTTTATTATCTATGCGTTATGATTTATATGCCTATCTCTGGGCTTCCTCCTCTACGCGAACGGACAATGAAATAAATTGGCAGCCCTGTTTGATTCATTTCGAAATTCGTATGCTGTCACCGGGTTCCTTATCGATGCGAATCTTACGAATCTTGCGAGTTGTGAATGCCGCCCACACAAAGTCAGCCAAATTATACATATATAAGTATTATATATATATATATATGTATATGTATGTTTATATAAATTTATAATTAAAACAAACGTTTCTCTGTGGAACAGTCATAAAATCAGCGACTGCAAATGCGACGTACAACAAGAGCAACAAGTGGCATTTTGTTTACATTTAAAACCAATTTCATATTTTAAGGGGGCGCGCTTTTTAATTAAGGAAAAATATTTACGTGCTGTAGGGGGAAGTCATTACGCGATAAGTTTAAATAGTCATTGACTGCATGCCGTCTACTTCCCATTAAAATACTGTTTAGAAAAAGTACGCAGTTAAAATACTCACAGTGTGATGCATTTTATAGTATTTTCTTGCGGTAATTTGTTAAACACGATAAATAATAAGATTTTTATAATTAATATTACAGTGCAAAAAGCTTGCATAAATTTTATATATCAATAAATAGATACATATGCTCATATATAACAATAACACCACATAATAAACGTTGGGCGTTTTCAAATTTTCTCATCAAATATCGTTTATTTATTTGTGGCGTCGTTGGGTCTCTCATTCATTCATTGTTCCAGTTCGGACAAGCATTACTAATGACAAGTTGATTGTCTAATTGAAAGCACATTAAATGAACACTCCAACACTTGTTCTCGATATTTAACGAGGTCCCCAACCGAAAAAAAAAAACTTGTTTGGCTTCAATTAACGATTCATATATTTTTGTACACGGGTCAGAACAGGCGATGACAAATGTAGTGTGATAAATATGGAGATATATCTATAGATTTCACTTGGGTTATTATTTCATATGCGTAATAACACAGTGTTAATCAATGAAACAAACAGAGTGTAAACGTTTCTGTTTCTTATTGCGATTCCCTACTTTTCATGCTCTGAAGTAAGAAAACAAGCTGCTTTAAGTAGTTAAACCCATAATTATCTGAAATAGATTTAAGTTATAGTCGTGATTTGTCGTATTAGTCAACATCTATAATCGCGCGTGTTTTGATTATGTAAATTATTTTCGTGTAGTGCCAAATACATTTCCTCACGCGCCCATCTCTAATTTACGCCCACACCTTTCCGTTGTTAAGTATCCGTAGAACTTCAGCTTAAGGACACCTTTTCATAGAGCGTGCCTTTCGAAGACGATCCAACACATGGTCATGGTGTTCCAAGACAAATACCCCCAAACTGGTTTCCATTAAAGAGTCGCATCGCTTTATGATCGACTGCTTCAAGGCGGTCAACGTTCCCGAGGAACATGCGATCGCCCAGGCTGAGCTTC
Source organism: Drosophila funebris (assembly GCA_018901825.1). Taxonomy (NCBI): domain Eukaryota; kingdom Metazoa; phylum Arthropoda; class Insecta; order Diptera; family Drosophilidae; genus Drosophila; species Drosophila funebris. Next base: position 8,732,840 of record JAEIFK010000688.1, read on the forward strand.
TGGTTGCTGCTGATTATCGTGGACACTTCAGCCATGGCATGAATCGCCTCGAGATGTACATCAACGATCTGGCTATCAATTCCACTGATGGCTGTGCCGAGCCAGAAATACTTAAGGAAACCGCGTCGACTGCATGGGTAGATGGGCACAATGGACTTGGCGCTGTTGTGGGCAACTTCTGCATGGATCTGGCCATCAAGAAGGCCAAAACTGTGGGCGTTGGCTGGGTCTGTGCCAAGCGATCCAATCATTACGGCATGGCCGGCTGGTATGTCATGCGAGCGATGAATGAGGGCCTTGTTGGCATGTCCATGACAAACACATCACCCTTGATGGCTCCAACGGGTGCTAAGGAAGCTGCTCTTGGCACAAATCCTATTTCGTTGGGTGCTCCTGCTGCCAATGGGGACAAGTTCCTGCTCGACATGGCCACAACTGCGGTGGCTGTGGGTAAGATTGAGATTGAGCGAAGGAAGAAAGCACGTCTGCCCGATGGTTGGGCACAGGGACCCGATGGTACGGTAACAAACGATGCCGAGCTGGCCTTCAACACGGCCTGCCTCATGCCCTTGGGTGGCTCTGAACTCACCTCCGGCTACAAGGGCTTCGGTCTGGGTGCCATGGTGGACATTATGACTGGTGTGATGTCCGGCGCTAAGTACTCCACACAGGTGCGCAAATGGACGCACACGGGCGACAATACCGAGGCAGATTTGGGTAATGTTTTCATTGCCGTTGATCCAGCTTGCTTTGCGCCGGACTTCGAGGAGCGTATGAGCGATTTTAATTGTCGTTTGAGAGGAGTGAAACCTGTAAGTAAGCTAGAATGAATAAGAATAAAGTTAATCATATAGATTTATTGCAGACGGATCCTAAGAAGCCCGTGATGTTGGCCGGCGACAAGGAGACACAGAGCATGGAGAATGTGGACAACGCGGGGGGGCATAGAGTATCTGGAGAATCAACTTGAGACCTGCAACGAACTGGCCAAGAAACTCAAAATAAAACCACTGCAGTTTGTTTGAGTCGAAGATGAAACGGATCCCAATCCTTTATGGTTTAAACAGTCATCTTCAGTCAAATTAAGCGTAAAGTTTCGAATTGTTAATAAAAATTAAATAAAGTTAACCCAGAAAATCTCTTTATTGTGGCTGCGCAGAAATCTTTGTTGTTTATAGTTGTATTATAAAATAGTTAAACTTCTAATAACTGTAAGTAATGGAACGGGAGGAAATGAAATATAGAAATGAATTTAAATGGTTTAAAAATTAAGTTTGAAGTACATTTTTATCACAATAAATCAATGAATATTAAATATTAATTATAAAACTTCAAAACCCACAGCTGCTGCTTGGGAGTCCAAAAAACTGGTCACGGTGCTACCGATAAGGCAACGTCCCAATTTGAAGCTGATAAGATTATATTTCGAAGGTTATCGGCTTTATATGTAGTGCTGTCTGGGTTCCCGTAATGTCATGTCTGGTAATGCCCAACCATCAACAAATTTCGCTTTCATTGTGTGAGGTCAGAACAGAAATTGCTGGACTCAAGTGGGTGTGGCCCATGTAAACAAGTCAAGAGCAATGTAATTGCTTTGACAAATATGGCTAGTAAACACTACAGAGTGCTTGCAATACACTTCATCAATTATTATTGTTGTTCCGCTACAATTAATCAATAGTGCGTATCCAACATAGCATAATTAATTCATCCATCAATTGTTGTTAAAGTATTCCATTCAAACTCGTATCATATGCGGCAATTGAAGTTCAAGGTCATTAACAACACACACAGCACACACAGCACACACACACACAGCACACACACTCGACGTTGTTGCCGCTTCCCACACACACGCGTTATAATTTCAAAACTTGGCTACAGCCGCAGTCACATCAATATGTATACATACATGTCAGACGACTAAGCATTAGCATTTATATTGGTATAAGTATATACAATATTTATTTTTATAGACAGACTGCGAGCCCCTTAACATAGATAACCAATAAACAAACAGAAGGCCGACAATGAAATACCCTTGATAGCTAACTATGTAACTCATATTGTTTATAAATGAGCATATTAACTTTACAATACAAATAATCAATTATAGTAACAACTCATCAAATTTAATCTATTCGTTGATAAACGATTAATAAAGGAATTCTATAGAACTGTTTCCGACTCAATGAGTGTTTATGGCTTTGACAAATGGCTTTTAAGTGATTGATATCAGCTAATTCATATAATTTAACAATATTTCTTATGCATAAATGAAGGATTGTTTGTTCGATTGAAAACTATTTGATATGCTATGTCATTTATACAAAAAAGGAACTAATACAATATATGATAACTTATTTGTAAATGCTTTAAAATGAACATAATGTAGCATATAATAATAAAATATATATATAATAAACAACATAATTTAGGAATAATTCAAAATAAATGTACAAATGAAAAAGTACATAAAAATAAGCTGAAAAGAATACTTTTTTAGGTCTGCTGGCCAAATATATTAAAAATGGGAAATATCATCTTTATAACTGTATAGATATGCTAATATTAATGGACTGATTTGGACTTCTATTTGGTGTTATTAACCTAGAAAGACTGGTATCATCTGTACTCTATTAAGTTGCTTAACATTTCATGCCAAAAAATGATTGAACCCTCTTAAAGAAATGAATGAGTTGCACACGCGTTGCCTTAGCATAAAGAGATTGTGAATTCGCGTAGTTTCCATATCAACATCGACAAGCTATACACAAACACACACGCACACACACACACACACACACACACACACACACACACACACACACACACAAACACACACGCACACAAGCCGATAAGTAGTTGGCAAACACGCTTGCTCTCTCGCGATCTATCTTCTCACTATGCCTCTCTCCCTTTCGCTTTCCCTCGCTCTCCCTCTCACTCTCCTTCATTTATTAGCTAACAATTAAGTTATATGAAATTTCAAGTTTGCCAAAATACAATATCTGAAATTATAAAATACTCTACAGTCTACATGCACTGCCCCTGCCACTGCCCCTGTGCCTGTCCCAACGCCCTTTGTTGTTTCTAACTGAAAAGAGGGGGTATCTTTAGGGGCCTCTAGAGGTATCTATGTGTGTGTGTGAGAATTTGCTAGATTAATTATTAGACATTGCGGGGCAGCTCCAGGCCAAAAAGCAGTCGCAAACTCGTCGCGTAACTGAACGAACGCACAACGTTCCCGTTTCTCACCTAATATTCGTATCCATTGTTTATCAAGGAATTGTTGTTGTTATTGTAGACTTTGCCATCTCCGTAAGAATGTCGTCAAGTTCCAGTTCGGCCAACCTGGTGGCAGTTGCCGAGTCGCGTCGCTTTATGATCGACTGCTTCAAGGCCGTCAACGTTCCCGAGGAACATGCGATCGCCCAGGCTGAGCTTCTGGTTGCTGCTGATTATCGTGGACACTTCAGCCATGGCATGAATCGCCTCGAGATGTACATCAACGATCTGGCCATCAATTCCACAGATGGCGGTGCTGAGCCACAGATACTCAAGGAAACCCCCTCGACTGCTTGGGTAGATGGACGCAATGGACTTGGCGCTGTTGTGGGCAACTTCTGCATGGATCTGGCCATCAAGAAGGCTAAAACTGTGGGCGTTGGCTGGGTCTGTGCCAAGGGATCTAATCACTATGGTATGGCTGGCTGGTATGTCATGCGAGCGATGAATGAGGGCCTTGTTGGCATGTCCATGACAAACACATCACCCTTGATGGCCCCAACTGGTGCCAAGGAAGCTGCCCTCGGCACAAATCCACTTTCGTTGGGTGCACCTGCTGCCAATGGGGACAAGTTCCTGCTCGACATGGCCACAACTGCGGTGGCTGTGGGTAAGATTGAGATTCAGCGCAGGAAGAACGCTCCTCTGCCCGACGGCTGGGCACAGGATCCCGAGGGTAATGTTACCAATGATGCCGAGTTGGGCTTTAGCACGGGCTGCCTGATGCCCTTGGGTGGCTCTGAACTCACCTCCGGCTACAAGGGCTTCGGTCTGGGTGCCATGGTGGACATTATGACTGGTGTGATGTCCGGCGCTAAGTACTCCACACAGGTGCGCAAATGGACGCATGCAGGCGCCAATTCAGCTGCTGATCTGGGACAGGTATTCATTGCCGTTGATCCCAACTGCTTTGCTCCCGACTTCGAGGAGCGCATGGGCGACTTCAATTCACGTCTGCGAGGAGTTAAACCGGTAAGAAAGCACTTTCAATTTCCCATTAGGTTCACTTTTAATCCGCTTCTGCATTTTTCCAGACCAATCCCTCGAAGCCTGTGCTATTGGCCGGCGACAAGGAGGCGAACAACATGAAGTCCGTGGACGCAGCTGGCGGCATTCAATATCTGGAGAATCAACTGAAGACTTGCACCGCTCTCGCCGAGAAGCTGAAGATCAAACCACTGAGCTTCATTTGAACAGGAATTGGGATTGAGTTCCGACTTCTCTGTTCTCTTCAAGCCATAAACTAAAGCAGCTGCTGCATTTTGCTTGACCAAAGGACATTGATTAGTGCCTAAGTTTAAAACAGTTAGAAAGCAACCTTTTATGCAAATTTCTTTATTGCCCTTGATAAGTTTTTTTATATGATATACACCTAGAATCATGATAACGCATTTTAAAATATAGCTTTAAAAGAAAGAAAACATTTGATTTGAGTTTTTACTGCGGAAAACTATAACATTCCTGCTAAATCCTCCTGAAAGAGCAAGTACTTTGAACAACGGATTTGTCTTGTGTCTAATTTTGATATTTAAGTTGAGGAATAGCTAAAATTCTATCGAAAGGGATTAGCATTTTTATCAGGTTTCAGTCTAAGATTCTCCAATAAAGGAACAGCTAGACTTTTATCTGTTTCTGTTAAGATTCTCCTGCTGATATTACTAGAGTTGCCTATAGGAAGGGGAATATTTTGAATAAAGATCTTCTCTTTCTCTATATCTCTCTCTTTACTCTCTCTCTCTCTCACTCTCTACTTGACCTACTGCAACTACTTTTTGCTGAAATTGCTTAGAGTGCTGAAGCTGCTCACTCTGTTCGCACAAACCATCGCCTTGATAACATTTGCCGCCATCCTGCGACCATCCTTTCCAGCCGTAATCGATTCCTTCTTGATACGCATTCGGAAGTTACGACATGATGTATCAAAGAGGAATGGAGTGGGCTGTATACATGGATTAACGACCATGGCCGAGCGTAGCTCTTCAGCATTATCTGTCTTGGACATGGACTTGATGAAGTCAATGTAGCGTTGATTCTCTTCAGTCAGTTTACGCTTCTCCTCGAGGAGCAGCATATTTTGTGCTTGGGCCATGGCCTGTTGACGCCAGAAGTTCTTCATTTTCTTATTCAACTCCATGAGCTCGTCCTCTGTGAAGTCCACGTGCTTCTTTATGTCCAGCGTTTGCAGTGTAAAATCATCATCAAGATTGCCCACATCGATGTTATCAACGACTTCTCCGCCAATGATAATCTTTTCCGACTCTGTTTGCAGTTTTCGGCAGGTGATCGACAGCGCCAGCAGAAGTTCTCCACTCTTAACAATCTTCTCGAAGCGCTGCAAAGACAAAACGAAATTCTCATGAGAAAGATATCAGAGAAGTGGAAACTATACCTTGGTTAATTCGTAGCACTCGGTGCTGAGGATGCGTAGCTTCTCATGAGTTGTAATGCGATCGACATGCATACGATCCTCGATCTTTTTGCGCACATTCGCAAAGTATTCGTACTCCAGTTTCAGATCATTGATCGTTGTATTGTTCTCCATTTCGATGCGCAGCATTTCACGTTGAGTATCATTCTGTAAACTAATGTATTTCATCTCCTCGACGTCCAGTTTGCGCGTCTCCTCTACAAAGGCCTGTTGTCGTTCAGTTAGAGATCGAATCCTTTCGTATTTGTGGGCATCCAGTTCGGTATTGTGTAGTGAGTCCACGAAATCATTGAGCTGTCGCTGCATGTCCGTCATTTTCTTGACAACCTGATCGCGTATCTGGAATCGAGCTTCGATATCTTTGTTGACATAATGATCACGCTGTTCCAGATAAATCTGATAGTCGAGCTTCAACTGATCGCGTGTGTATAGATTGGAGGCATGTATGATGTTCTCGCTGTTCTCATGCATCGCCTCCACTTCCTCGGTGCGGAAATGCACCTCGTCGTAGAACTCCTTGAGAAGATCCTCCGCCTGCTGTTCGTACATCCGCTTGCTGCTCTCGAGCATTGCATGATAACAATCCCCGATGTGATCAATCAGTTCGATGGTCTTAGAATAGTTACGTGAATGTTGCTCCTGTGTCTGATCCATGTCATTGAGCAGCATGGTGATGTGATCGTTCTTACGCTCTATTATATCCGCAGCACGTTCGCCCCATAGAACCATCTCCTGTCGCAGCTCGATAATTTTAATCTGCTCGGCAATGGCATTCCATTCTTCCATGCCGCGCAGCTCCATGCGCTTGCCCAGCTCCAATTCGGTTTTCAAACCATGCTGAAGGCTCTCTTTCAATTCAGGGATTCAATTAGATAGACGTTCTTCGTTTACTTACGCGCAGAATAAGCTTCTCATCTTCGATTTTCTGCAGACGCTTGGCTTCCTTGCGGGCCGCCTTCTTTTGGGCCTTGGTCGGCTTGGCCGGCCCTTCCGGCTGCTTGTTCATCTCTTCCACCGCATCCTCCAAGTATGTTTCCGTTATACGCGTTATGCGTATTTCCGGTGCAACAACCGACATTTTGCCGTTTATCGATTACAATAAGGAGTATTTAATTGTTTTTATTTAGTCTGACTGACTGACTGTATATAAAGTTTAAATATGTTGGCTTCAATTTGAACTGAAAGTCAAAGCAAGTCTGATGGAAGCTTTTACAACTGTCTGACGTTTGCCAACACTGTTGCAGTAACTGGAGCTTGGCGCCAAATTAAAAGCTCGCTCCCACACAGCATCTCCGTGGCAGACTATCGTGCTAGCCAAGTCAGTAGACGTCAAAAGCTTGCCACGCGCGGTTGTCAGTTGCGGCGTAGAAGGAAAATAGTAACAACCAACGCAGCAAGGGATACAAGTCCTGGCACTAACGGCACGCCGACTCTCCGTTTGCGTGTATTTGTGTGTGTGTTTTTTTTTCCCGGTTGCGCCTTGTAAACAAAAATAACTTTGCTTGTTGTGTCTGGGTGTGTGTGTGTGTGTGTGTGTGTGTGTGCTCTGGTGGTGGTTTACAACCCCCAAACAACAAGAACAAAAACAACTACAAAGCTCGAGTGGGCAAGGGCAAATCCAGCAAAACTTTTCGGGGTTGCAGACAGTTGGCAAACAAGCTGCGAATTCTTGTTTAAATACCCATAAATATTCAAAGAAATATATACAAAATATACATAAATCCATATAAAAATAAAATATAAAAAAAGGATATACGTATATCAAATATTGAGCGTACAGCATGAGCGATGCAGGCGCACCCAATGGCCATGGTGGCTATCAAAAACTGCCGCCCGGTTGGGACTGTAAATACGATCAGACGACGGGCAACTGGTAAGCGCGCAAAAATGCATTAAAAAACGTCATAAATATTTATGCATGCAACTTAAAAACGAGTAAAACAACCATTGAAATGTTGTTGCACGTCATACATAGAATGGAATGAACGGGTGCTGGTTCAGTTGGTGGGCGGAATGAATGGGTGGCAAAATTGTGTACAGTTTACAAAGTACGCGCTTTATTTTCATTGCATGCTTTTAGGCGGCGGCATTTAAGCTGTGTGTGAGAGAATGCTATAGCAACTCGGGTGAGGATGGGTTAAAAATTGATTGCTTTGCGAGTCGCCTCAAATGTCAAGTGAGTTCGCGGAACTCCTTAAATAGCACGTTATTATTAGATGCCACAACTGCGATATCCATGAGTCTATTAAATCAGCAACAATGCAGAGTACTAATATCTGATGCCTCCAGCAAAATTGCATAGCATGCTTTTGGGCTGTGCTGAAAATCTATGAGCAGTTTAGCTCAGCTGCTACATTTTCAGCAATTCTCGTTGACTTGCCTCTAACGTTATTCATTATGCTTATAAAAAACACTTGAAGCTAAGAAAGTTGCCTGCAACGTCAATTGGCCCCATTTAGACGCATAAATTGTGTCACTTCCGCAATGACAGGCTGCAACTTGTGCTCGTCTCTCAACTTCACATTTGTTGTTGCCACATTTTGTTGCCATTGCTGAGGCTGTGCGCAATTAAGCAGCGACTTGTCATACGTTAAATTCAAGTGGCCACTTGTCACAAGTCTCGTCTCCAGTTGAGCTGCTGCTGCTGCAATCACAGCCAAGATTAGCTGTCAAATGTGATGATGTTGCCGTCTGCCTTTTGGCAGCTACTTGGCACGTGTCGCTGTTTAGGAGCTTACCTTACCGTACCTTACCCCTTTAACTGCATCACAAATAACCGCAAATTTCCCAAATGTGCCATCAATGTGTGAGTTGAGAAAATTCACCACCAAACCAAACAGGCAGGCAGCCAAACAGCCAAACAGAAGAACCCATCAGTTGAAGCATCTAGAAAATCAACCCCTGCAGGCGATGGAAGCTTTCGGTCGGTCGCTTGCCCCTTGTCGGTTGGGTGGGGGGGGGGGGTTTGTCCGTTTTTATGGCCTTTGATTTGCACGTTTATGATGCAACCCAATTGACAGTCATTTGTGCCCATTGCAGCTATTATATAAACTATCTGACCAAGGCCATGCAGCTGGAGGATCCGCGTGGCGGACGCAATTATAAGCAGTTGCAAAATGAACGTTGCTCAACAGAGTCCATAGCGCTGCAGGTGAGTTAAGTTGCATATTGAATTTAAGGGGACTTCATTTCTATATTTCTACATTTGTAGCCCATGACACAGAGTTCGCACCACAGTTCACCGTTCCACGTCGTGTATCCCAGCAACAATTTAACAGCAGTGCGCGCTTTCCAGGAGCGTGAACAACGACAGCAGCCCGCATTGCACAATTTATCAACGAGTCCTTTGCTTTCGGCATCCTCTCGAGGCCAACTGGTATGGCTGCTGCTAAACTAATGAAGCAACTGCATAGCAACAGCCCCAACACCTTGTTTATGTTTTCCTTCCACAGGAAATGTCTTCGCCGTTGCCATTCCAGCGTGCTCGTTTGGCCTCAAACATGTCGCGACGTTCCACCATCCAGGAGACCTCGTTTAGTCATCAAAACGATACCCATGCCGTTGTAACCAAGATACAAAATATGTTTCCCACTGCCGATGAGAATCACATACGTTTGCTGTTGAAACGGTAAGGGTATCACACTCGAGCCTTGGCTCGTTATCCTTGCTAACCCCTGTATATGTATTTGTATATGTATCTATGTATTTCTATCTATCTTCTCACACGCTGCCGCTTGTTGCACCTACTCACATGCCACTTGCCACACACTAACCTCCCCGCTTACTAAACCACACTCGAACATTAGCTACTATAATCGCGAGGCCGTCGTCATCAGCGCGTTGCAGGTGGAGAAGCATCCGGTGACGATGCCAGGTCCATTTGTAACCCCGCCCGCTCAGCGACATCTGTTCCACAGCAATTCTGCTTTCTATATGACACCACCAGCGCGTCGCCTGGACATGGGCGCTAGCCGGGTCACAGTCACATCTCGCACGGCAAGTCCCCTGCCCGGCGGCCGTTTCGGTAGTCTCATGAGCATGCAAAGTGCCGGCCCACCCTCTGGACAAGTAGCAGCTGCTGCTGTGGGCGCTGCACCACCAGCCCTGCTTGGTTCACCGCAATGGCGCAGCTCACCCAAACCACATTCGTCGCCCAAAATGAAATTGAGGTGCGCCAAGTGCTACGTTATCAGAGTAATACGATCAGAGATGAAAAGCAATCAGCTAATGGCAAATGAAACAGAACTACAACTAAAGGACAAGCAAATCAAAAGTGATACAGTAATTGTTGTGATGTGTATTTACTACGTCACAATAACATGATCTGTTAACAACGTATACAGAATATTAAGTTAAACATACTCACATTATGTTAACGTCACCATAACATGCTCTGTTAAGAACCCTTTAACATTTATAGGCATTCACCTTTACAGATGCTGCTTTTCATCTCGGATATTGCTCCTAGTACTTTCTGAGCTAGCTTCTCTTCACTGAAACCTTATATAACATTAGCTGAAATTGATTTGCAATCATTTTCCACATTCTCAGATACATGAAGAACATATTTCCCAAGGCGGATGAGATGCTGCTGTTGGATACCTTGGCCAATGCGGATAACAATGTGCAGTTTGCATCGGAGAAGCTCATATCGTTGGGTTACACTAAGAGGGATATGCAACAACCACACAGGCCCAACAATCGACCACCGCAGCTGGGACAGGATAAGGAATCAGCCAGCGATCAGCAGGGTGTGCAACACATTCCATTGCGTCCCAAGGAGTACACGGCGGAGCAGAAGACAGACAGTAAGATTGTCCTTACGTTGTTTCCGCTGCTATTCTCCATCTTCACATCATTCTTTCGTTTCTAGTGGAAGCCTTGCTCAAGGAGAAGTATCCACAGATTGCCGAGCGCATCATATTGATGGCTCTCGAGTCGGTCAACTATGCAGAGGATCGTGCCACGCAAATCTTGCAGATTGTGCAGGACGAAGATAAGCCGAGTTATAAGAAGCATGTCACAGACAAAGGCATGCCACAGGAGAGCTGCAAGCTGCTGACTGTGGAGCAGGTGGACGGACCTGCCACACACAGGTACGTAATGTGGCTAAGGTTGAGCTGAGAAGCTTCTGTTTTGGTATTCATCCCACCTCAGTTGTCAGGCTGCTCCTCTCTCTCTCTGCCTTTGCCGCTGATTCTGATTCTGCTGCTTTATCAGTTTTGTTAATCGATTGCCTATTTTCTCTGTAAACCTTTGTTGCTGCCACAAATACACAAACACCCACAAACACCCACAAACACACACACACACACACACACACAAACACATGTATACTTACACCTTTGCTTGCTTGCAATGCGCGCTGCCACGCCCACTGCCCACCATCATCATCATCATCATCATCATCATCATCATCATCAACTATAGCAAACCACATAAGGTACATCGCCAGCTGCCATCCATCAATGTCACGACACCCACAACGGCCACCACACAGATTATCCTTAGTAACTCCCCCCTGGAGGAGAATGCAAATAAGGCACAACAGAAACTGCAACAACAGCAACAGCAAGATCAGGAGAAGGGCCTGAAAGCAACATCACCATCAATTGCATCATCACATTCATATGCTTCACCTGCACAGTCACCACATCATCCATGCTATGAACGTTTGACCACCAAAAGTATCCTGGCACGTTCATCCTGCAATGCGGGCAGCGTTGCAATCAGCAACGGCAACAGCAACAGCAACAACAACAACAACAACAACAACTACAGCATCAGTGGCTATTTGCATGGCTCGAATAGCAATGCTAGCACCTATTCCTCCTATACAACATCAATGACGTCATCATCTTTAGCATCCGCCTCGGCCAGCTCCATAACGAAGGCAATCGAGTGTCGTTCGCGCGCCAAAACCGATTCACTGAAGTATGCCCATAACCGTTAAACCGTTTAACCGATTACCGATTTTCTTTTCTAACATTTTGCGCATGTTTTGAACTTTGCACGTTATCAGCTAATTTTGATTTCAATACGAATCTTTTCCAAGCATGAAGCTATTTTATTTATCCCATAATAATCTGTGAATATCTTAGCATAAGATGGAATTTGATTGTTGAATATTATCCTAAACAGACATCGTCAGCTTTCTGCGCATTTGGAGAACTCTCACAATTCGGAATCTTCTGAATTTCAATCGCTCATTGAACGCATGGCGACTTTGGGTCATAATGCTCAGCTAGCCAAAGGCGCCGATGAGAATCTCTTGCTGTAAGTTTGTAGAGAGATCTATTGTCAGACAGCTCTAAGTTCTATATATTCTCAGCGCTGATTACGTAACTTGGAATGGTCCCAACACGGCGCTTACACAGAAACAATCCGCTCAAGGACCCGATGCCAGTTTGCTGTCAGCTGAACGTAGCTATAAGCCAAGTGGACGCAATGAGAAGCTCTGCAAGGGTGCCAAGAAGGAGCTGGCCAAGGGCAGCATCTATGCGAACATTAAATGCAACTAGAACTAAGGGAATGCGTTGTCCTTTCCAGTGCCAAAACGTTAAATGTAGACGCTGCCATACCAAAGCACCATCCAGTAACCCAGACTTAACTTTTACATGTCGTAACGCATTTTGCTCTAAGTGTTCCCTGAACTACTTAAATATATAATCGTTAATATTTAAGTATGCCGTGCACATCCACATAATCACATATTCCATCCAATCCAATCCAATCTAATTAATTATTTTCGTGGCCGTATTAACAAGTTTTTTATGAACAAACTTTGCAGCTTGAAATATAAATCGATATTTAAAACTAACTTAGTAATATGCGTGATTCGTATAAACATTTAAATGGTTTTGGGGTCATCAAACTTCGTCCTCGTTTAGCAGCATATTGGGTATACCGTCGGTTATGGGAAATACTCTTCCTGTTTCGGGGCACTCCAGCTGACCCTCGAGCACATCAATTTCAAACAATAAATGGTGCAGTTTCTGCAACAGCTGTTCATTCTCGGTGATGTTCTCGGGTTGCGTTGCGGGAATATCTTCAGCACATTCCGCCTGGAATGAGAGAGGGAGACTTTAGATGGATATTTCTCTTTAGTAATAGTAAATATAATACCACTCACCACCTGTGCTGCACCATATACAGCTGCCCAATCTAACTTGGGTAGCAATCTTTCAATAAATACTGGATTAAATTCACTTTCCACCACATCCTTTTTGCTAATCTACAGATACGATTCAAAGCCATGAAACAATCAATACAGCGTTTGGAGAACTCACCGTTAGCTTTAGTGGATAGCCAACCTTGACTCCTTTGATTGCCATCGACGTTAGGAAATTATATGTGCTAAGCTTCATGGTGCTGTTATAGTATTTGCTTTCTTTAACAATAAATAACTTTTTTTTAAACAAAAACAAATGCGGTATGCGAAACGCACGTTTTTGGCATTCACTTGGCAATGCGCCCATAACAGCTGATCATTTTCTATAAGGCGGTCACATTGTTAGAGATATCGATAATAGCATCGCTCCATTAACAACTGTTAACTTCAAAGTTCGCGCCTCACTCTCTATTGCCAGTTGATTGTGAGTATATAGTTTGAAAATATCAAATTCATTTAATTAATTATTATAAAAATAATTTAAATATACATTGGGCAACATTTCCAAGCAATACCTGTAGCCAGCTGTTAACAATGGCTATACAAAATGTTATAATTTCCCCGCTGTAAAAAACAATGTGCCCAGCCTTCACTACAACGAAAGAACAACAAGAGCAACATAACAACTGCTGCAATTTTATAGTTTTTATACGTTTTTAAATGTAAATTAAGTTCAATTCGTAGTCAAAACATTGTTAAAGTGCATAATAAACGCGTGTAGTTCAGATATGGAGGATATATTTCACTGGTGCCGCGAGGGCAACTCAATTCAAGTGCGCCTCTGGCTGGATGAGACCGAGCATGATATGAATTTGGGGTAAAATCAGGTTTAAATGATTTAAAATCAATGTAAACGCTCGATAATAAGCGCTGGAACATGTGTTTTAAAAAAAAAACATAAAGAATTTGTGAATTATTTGCTATTTTGGGCTGCACATGAGCAAATCCAATTGAGACTGTGACGACTAGTGACGTCATGATTTATTCTTGTGTTGTGTAAACAACTTGCACCCATACAGCGAAACTAATTTTGTGCGTGTGTGTGTTTATCTTTCTCTCTCTCGCACTCTCTCTTTATGCTGGCAGCGATGATCATGGCTTCAGTCCACTGCATTGGGTAGCTAAGGAGGGGCATGCCAAGCTTGTGGAGACACTGTTGCAACGCGGCGCTCGCGTCAATGCCACCAACATGGGCGACGACATTCCCCTACATTTAGCTGCCGCCCACGGTCATCGTGATGTGGTTCAAATGGTGAGTTGATTCAATGATGACGCCAATAAGCATACACACTAATACACATTGACTCACGCAGTTGCTCCGCGAGCGATCGGATGTAAATGCAGTGAATGAGCATGGCAACACACCACTTCACTATGCCTGCTTCTGGGGCTATGACATGATATGTGAGGATCTGTTGAATGCCGGCGCATTGGTCAGCATTGCCAATAAGGATGGTCACACGCCCGTGGACAAGGCCAAGCCAAGTCTGGGCAAACGCATGCAGGATCTGGCTGAAAAGAGTGGCCAGGAGATGAAGGTCATCAGTTTTAAGGAACAGAGTTGGCTGGGTATGAAGACACGCTCACGAGATGCCACCTTGTCGCGCTTTAAGGGCATCAGCATGGGTGATCTGGACTTGCACACGAAGCTGTCGGTGACGCCTTCCGGGGAGACGTGGCGCGGACGCTGGCAAAAGAACGATGTTATAGCCAAGGTGAGTCCCTAATCAACTAAGCTGGGCTCTAATATAGCTGATTCCTTGATAGATTCTAGCAGTGCGTCAGTGCACGTCGCGCATTTCGCGTGACTTCAATGAGGAGTTTCCCAAGTTGCGCATTTTCTCGCATCCCAATATTTTGCCCATCATTGGTGCCTGCAATTCACCTCCCAATCTGGTGGTCATTAGTCAGGTAAATATTATATCCCCCCCTTTTAAATCACATCTTCTAATGCTAAACAAATTTGCAGTTTATGCCACGTTCATCGTTGTTCAATCTGTTGCATGGCGCCTCGGGCGTTGTGGTGGACACCAGTCAAGCCGTCCACTTTGCTTTGGATATTGCACGCGGCATGGCGTTCTTGCATTCGCTGGAGCGGATTATACCAACTTATCATCTGAACAGTCATCACGTTATGATCGACGATGATCTGACGGCACGCATTAATATGGGCGATGCCAAGTTTTCGTTCCAGGAGAAGGGACGCATCTATCAGCCTGCCTGGATGTCGCCAGAGGCTTTGCAACGCAAGTCGGCCGATCGTAATTGGGAGGCATCCGATATGTGGAGTTTTGCAGTGCTCATCTGGGAGTTAACCACGCGTGAGGTGCCGTTTGCCGAATGGTCGCCCATGGAGTGTGGCATGAAGATTGCGTTGGAGGGATTGCGGGTTAAAATACCACCTGGCACATCCTCGCACATGGCCAAGCTCATCTCGATATGCATGAATGAGGATCCGGGCAAGCGGCCCAAATTCGATATGGTTGTGCCAATTCTGGAGAAGATGAAGCGCTAATCCAAGTCACGCGCAGGTCAAAAGGAAGTTAAAATAGTTGCGATATGAATGCAACACAATAGCGACGAAGCCAAAATGTGCCTGTTTACAAACTGTGTAGCTAAAAAGAATAATGAGGAGTGGGACGGAAGGATTTGCTCCTTCGATGTGTTTGCCAACTAATTATAATTATACTACTTTGTGTTAATTAACTGAAACTGAAACTTAACTGAAACTAACCGACACCGCAAGTGCCTAAAGTCTGCAGTCCATTTTAAAATCCATTTTGAGATATTTACAGGTAAAGCTTTTAAGTTTCCCTTTGTGTTCTCACTCTCTCTATGTGTGTAGTTTTTATGTGTCCTGTTCACGTTTTGTTCTTATGAATTTTGATGATGTTTAGACGGTGCTCGATTTTGTATACGTTTTAAGTTGATTTATAAATACATTAACAGTTAAGCTTTTTAAAGTACGTATTTATACAGCATATATTTGTTACTAATGATTAAACGAAATTTGTGTACCTATAAACAAAACTGCTAAATTTGTACAATTCCTTGTGTTCTTCTCGATTACTTTTCATTCTACGAGAGTTCTTTTATAGCTCTCTTTAGCTTTTGCCGCTAAACAGGCAAATACGATGAAAGCTTCCCTTGAGTGTAAATGTGTGTGTTTGTGTGCGTGCGTGCTTTGCGGGTAGTCAGCGTGAGCAAAACGGCCCTGACCTCATTTCCATTATGTGCACGCGATTCTGCAGCGCGTGGGCAGAGCAAAAGCAGCGCAAGAGAGAGCAAGAGAGCGCCGGCGTGCGAGAGCAGCTGTAAGAGTAAAACCCTTAAGCATATAAATGAAATGAAGAAACTTGATGCTACTTCAATTGATTGTCGCCTAATTGTCTAAATGCAATATACAATTTTATCAAAATATTATTTGACTTTAAAAATAAATGTAAATGATAGATTTTCTGTAATTAACTGCAGTTTCATTCGTTCGCAGCTGCCATTTTCATTTGCCGCTCTCTCGTCGCTGTGTCGGCTTGACGTTAGGCTCTCTGTTTATGTTTATGCGGCTCCGTTATGTATTTCTGGCTGTTGTTGTTGCGGCGAGCTTACACCATGTGATTGTTTTGTTGGCTCGCTCTTCGTTCAACGGTACATCCTGTGCCTGCATTAGTACGTGTGTTTGTGCCGTTGCAGCTTTAAAAAAGTTTTGCTGCATTTTGTTGTCGTCGTCGTCAGTGTCGTTGCTGTCGCTGTCGTCGTGCTTTTCAGCCCAGAGGCTGGTCGCTCGGTCTCCACACAGCAGCGGGCAACGTAGCAGTGTCCAAAAAGCCGATTTACAGTTCTATATGCCAGTTATGAGTGCAACCAAGAAACAGCGACAGCATTTCCGCAATGCCGAATCCAACGATTGAACAAAGCGTACATTAAAATAAACATTAAAAGCCAGCACGAGTTAGTTATTAATATTTGTTAAATAATTCAACAAGAGTTATAAATAGCGATAAAGATGTGTAAAAGCTTCGGTTTCAAAATGAATGGCGCAAGAAAATTCAAGTCGCCGCAGTGAAAGTGCAAAAAAACCAAATTGCATGGCATCTTTTAGGCGCAGCGTATAAAAGTTTCGCCCTCGATTGATCATTGTTGTTGTTGTTGTTGAACCTCTAAGCGAACAAACAGCAGCTGTTTAAATGTATTTTAGTGCTTGCACTCAACAACGGCCAGCCCCCTTGAGGGCCGGCAACCCATGGAGTATTCAAACTCAAAGTGTTTGAATCATAACGAGCAACTGCAGCAGCAACAACAACAGCAGCAACAACAACAGCAACAACACGAACAGCAAACCAGGTTAGTGTTTATAAATATATATTTGTGGAAGCATGTGCTCCATTTTTATGACCACACCTGAGCGCCACTGTTTGTAATGCGCTCGCTTTTTTATTCTGTTTTAATTTTTATTTCTTTTTTTTCTTTTTTTTTAATTAACCAAACAATTGTTGTGGCACGAGGGTTGAGGGCTGCGGGTGCCAGCCAGCCACATGCCTTTTGTGTGTCGCATAATTTGAAAACTAAAAGGGAAAAAAAATAACAAAAGTTTTTAGCATCCAGGAGCGGCGTTGTGGTTCTGCTGCTGGGGCTATACTGCGGCTGCTGTGGCTGCAGTTGCTCCGCATCATTCATTTGGTTGACGAGTGAGCCACTAACCTACTTCCTGCCCCCGGCATACCATACAAAAGCCGCAGTAACTTTCGCTCTAGCTATTGTTGTTGCTATTGCTGCTGCTGCTGCTGCTGCTGCTGTTATTGTTGTTGTTGCTTTTGTTTGCCGGCTTGCCACGCCCACGCAGCACGTTTACGCCCGATGACGCTGGGTGTTGATGAGTGCAAATGTGAAAATGACATGGACCAAGTGGCAGCAGGAGACGACGCATCAAATAAACGATGCCAGCCAGGCCGCATAACAAATGATGAGATTCTGCCTTTCAGAATGACGACGAGCGGTCGATTCTCTGCTGTTGCGCCCCGCACCCCGCGTCGCCACGTTCCTTTTACCCATGCATAAATCAAAAGTTCAATTTTGCACATTTCAGCAGAAAAGCACAGAAAGAGAAAACACGCACACAGAGAAAGACTCACACATACACACACACTCACACACATACACTTAGATAGTCGTAGGCACATGGAAAAGCGGCTTCTTGGTAGAAACTAAAACGCCACATGAGCAAATATTTCACTTGTGCTTTCGAGCAGCGCATCGAAAAGCGAAAATATTGTGACAACATCAACAACAACAACATCAACATCGACAACAACAGCAACAACAACATTGACAACTACAATCTCTGTTTCGAGTGCTTGTTGGGATGCAGCACTTGTGTGAAGTGCATAACAACGTGGAAATATTGTAAAAGCAAACTACAAGATAGACACTCAGGGATGGGGCCCAGAGAGAGGGGGGGAAACAGATTGGCGGCATGGAATTTCAAATGCCTGTGCTGAGGACATCAGTGGAAAGTGGCGACAAAGCAAAATGCAATAAAGCTCAGTGGAGGCATAGAACATCAAGCATGGTGCCATCTAAAAAGGGAGGACCGTGGAGCGTGTAGGGAGCGGGGCGGTAGGACGGTTACGGGAGATGAAGTTGCGCCACACAAAACGTCCTGGGAGATGGGCATATAAAGCGTATATTGATTTTTAAAATGTCCTGTAAGTGAAAGGCATCATCAAATGGGTATATACAGTCTGTAAGTCAGTCTAAGACAGCAACCAGCAATAATGCAGGGTTACAGGGTATATTATAGTTGCAGTGTCGTTAGCTGCATTTGTTTGTTCTATGGCTGCTGTCAGATGTAAAAGGATGCCGCAAAACAAGTCGGTTTTGTGGCTGCCTACAGTAAACATAACGGGAAAGCGAATGGGAACAGGAAGAACTGCAGTGCGTATGAGTAATATAAATGCGTATACGTAACCGTATATTCCTTTAAGATTGTAAGCGTTGAAAGTCTATTTGAAGCAAACCCTTTAACTAATTCGTATTTATTATTAAAGCGAATCCAGCGACAAACCCTTTTCCAACTTTCTTTCCATCTATTTAAGTCCGAACTATCGATCAATGTGGCTGACACTGTTAACTGTTTGCCCAGTTTCTGGGCTTACTCACCCACAATCGTTGATATTCAATAAATTCTGTGTCGGACTGCCAGGAAAATGGCCAATTACGTGCAATAACGAGCCAAGAAGTATACCAGTCCACCAAGTTGGAGGTTGTGCTCGGGATTGTGCTGTGGTGTGGTGTAGTGCGGTATTGAGATGGGATTGTTGTTGAGCTTGGGGTTGGTGGAGAGTCGAGCCAGCTTGCAGTTAACCCTGCTCGACTGCACTCAACATGAATGGCCATTTTTCCAATCAATTACGTGGCCTGCGCTTTGTGAGAAGGCGAATAAATAAGGGCCGGCGAGAGGCTATGCTTAAAGGAGGTGGGAAATTGAATGGGGCCAAGACAATTGGCTAACGATAATCATTTTAATTTTTAAGCCAGACCGGCAGTTTAATTGTCTTTCGATTCAATTTGACATTGACAATGAAATTCAATTCGAAATCAATTTAAATTGTGCCTTTTGTTTTGCAGAATTTCCACCAGCGAAGCAATAATAACAACACCAACAACAACAACAACTGGAGGTGCACCTGCAACTTTGGGTAGTCAACGTTGCCTCAACACGCCACCCACAACGCCCAGCAGCCCATTGCGAGAGACACCCCAAAGCCCATCGGATGGACATACCTCATCGCTGAGCTCGCATTCCGTTTCCAGTGACATCTTGTTGGGTATGTACATATACTACAATATCATATATATCATATTATATACAGAAATAGTATATATACTAAAGGACAACTGACAGATACTCTGTGAAGTAAACAAAATACTATGAAACAGAATCAATCGAAGTTTGATAATGATTATGCTTTGAAATGCTTAATTACACTTGCTAACATTTGCATATCACATTAAACAATAATAATTTAAAGCGTATTTCATAGTCTATCATTCATTCATTCATTTTAAATGAAAAGTTGTATATATCTTCGTAATGTTTACACTTTACAGTGTTTGATAATTTTGCTGACATTTCATTAACATATTATGTTAAATAAAAGTCTTCTACTTATGTTAATAACATTAACAGCATTGCTTTAACATAAGTTTCAGCTCTTTGCTGTATTATCAACATCCAGCCAAGTTTTTCTCTGTTGTCAGCTTTAAAAATGTAAAACTCCCTGCCTCACATCTCGTTTACAGGGTATATGAAATGTTTGTTACATTTAGTTTATTTTTTCTTTCATTCTGACTCTGTTATTTATAGCTGCCTAGTTTCTCGCACGAAACAGATCATGACCCAGGAAAGGAACGGCTACAACAAGAACAACAACAACAGCAATAACAAGAACAACAAATAAAATCGCAACATTTTATTGAGGTTGCTGACATTCAGCCAAACATTGCACATGCCTTTAGATGCTGCTGCCTCTAGCTGCTGTTGCTGCCCCATTCCGTAGCTCCCACTGGCGTAGTGCGACCCAAAATGTCTTTTGTGTTCGGTTTGGATTTCGGCTTTGCTGCAACAGCCGTTGTTGCATACCCCACACATGCACACTCATCTATTTAGAAGTGTTGACCAGGAATGCCACAGGCAACAATCTCTGCTCTACGCCCATGTGGTTGCTGTTGCTGTTGCTGTCTTTGTTGCTGTTATTGTTGTTGCTGCTGCTGCTGCTGCTGTTGTGGCATCGTGTGTGACGTTTATATGGATTTTGTGTGCTTTGCCATTCTGACATGAAAGATTCTGGCACAAACAGCGGGCGGTTGTGGCTCTTTGTCATTGTTGTAGATTGTGAATCCTTGGGGACAAAAGTTTGCCAGGCTTGTTGCAGTCTTTTCAACTTAAATAGCCTGTTAGATTGTAAGCTGATAAGTTGGCCAAATGGTTTATGTCTTCATTCCCAGATTCCCAGCACAGCAGTGTCAAGCTTTAAGTGTTGTTTTATAATTTCATTAAAATGTTATCCAACACGAAATGGACTCTTGTAAAGCAATAAACAATACCTCGCAGTAAAATGGAATTTCGTAATAATTTTTCTATATTTAATGCATCATTCTTGAAAACAGAAACTCCTTCTGCTATTCGCCCAAGAGTATGCTGTATAAAATATACAAGCAATTAAATGAAAATTAGGCCAGTTTGATTCATTCGATTTGATATATTATTATTTGTTCTACTTATTAGCGGGAAATGCATAAATTTGTAAAGTTAATTTATGATAATTATTTATACTCAAAGCGAATCCATTTCTAAATTGAATTTAGCTCCAACCTATTCCAGTATTCTTAATCTAGCTGAAAAGTCATAATTTCTCACTTCACGTGATAATTTCTAATGCCTACTTTATAGCTTGTTTACAGCTTTGATGCCATCGTATCAGTCAAGCTCCAGCTTGCTTCAGCCAACAACAGTCGTCAACTAGCCACAAGAGCAAGAACAACAACAACAACAATAACTACAATAACAGAAACTATGAAAAAAATGTGCAAAGTAAACAAGAATTGAAGAATCTAGCAGCAGGGGCATAATAATGAGCAAATAAATAAAACTAAACGCATTTGCGCCACTTTGTTGCTGTTGTTCTCGTTGTTGTTGTTGCTGTTGTTGCTGCTGCTGCCCATGACGTTACTCAAGTCATTGAACTTAGACAAGCAAATATAAACGCAAATATAAAAAAAAAAATTGAGTAACAGCGTCAGCGTCAGCAGCAGCAGCAGCAGCAGCAACAACAGTCGCCGTCGTCGCGTTGATAAGTGAAATGCAATGGGCGCATGCCAGAAAATGGGCATGGTCCTACATTGGCATAGGCAATGGGCAAAACAGCAAGAGCAACAACAACACGCCACGTGGATGTAGTGAAGGGGCGGCCTACCAGCAAATAACTCTCACTCAAAGCACACACACACACACACACACATTGCCGCTCATGCTCGCTCACACTCTCTCTCTCTTTCGCAGAAACACGCATACACTTACAGCGATTACACAATCATCGCCTGCTGCTGCAGCAGCTGCGCCAGTGAGCGGCATTTTCATTTTTCTCTTCCTGGTTCGTCGACGTCGACTGCGACGCATCGCGTGTCTTATGGTGTCTTGCATGTGTATGTGTGTGTCTGTGTGTGGAGATCAGGTTTTATCAGGCATATGCAATCGAACATGTTACGTTTGTTGGGGGCGGCGGGCGGGCTTTGTTGTGTTCGTTTATTTTTTCGTATGCTCAGTCGTCGGCTTTCCGAAGCATTTGCCCGTCTTCTTTTCCGTTGTCTTTGACTTTTCGCTTTCGATCCTCGTTGGCATCAGTGTTAGCGTTGGCGTTGGCGTCGACGTCAGCGTTGGCGTCACCGTTGCCGTTTCTTGTTATTTACAGTTTCTGTTGCTTTCGCTGCCGTTGGAAAAATAGCAAACTAGCCGCAGTCGCTGCCATCGCCACCACACGCTGATCATTGACTTTCGTTGCTTCTCTTTTGTGCCAGGCATTCGTCATGGAAAATGTGTGAGGCAGCTACGCCAGCGACCGTTGCGAAATGGGAAAATTGTGCGCATAAAGCACTTGGGTGTTTTTTCAATTTTTGTCTATTAATTTCCCTCCACTATCAATTGGAGGGCAGGGAGTAAGGAATAATGTGAGTGGGTAGCAAACATGTGCGTATTGAAAGAGTTGTTTGGGCTAAATATGCAGGATACCAAGGGATCTGTAGATAAAATATGATACTTCTTTTAACTATATTTTTCTACTGACCTTGGCAAATTATTAATATTTTATTTATATTATATTATATTTATTAATAATTATATCTATTTTTCTGATAATAAAAGTTACTTTCAATTTATTCAAACTACTCGTTAACTCGTTGCTACTTCCAGTGCAATTTCTTAATGCATTCTCAATTCTATCGTTTCCCGTTCCTTCTCTATTAAAAGTTCTATCCGCTATGTTGCGGGCGTCTTAAAAAAACGCTGCTTTAAAATCTTTGGCCGAAAACTGGTTTGGCACTTTCTACTACCTGGCAACAACAACAACTAAGAGCAACAATAACAACTGCATTGAGTGCAATTGCAACATTTTTACTTCCGCATTATAGAACTCGCTCTCGTTCTCGCTCTCGCTCTCTCTCTCTCTATCTTTTACACACACGCATGCCAGCAGTGAGAGCGCCAAAGAGACGCAAAGGTTCTTTGACTTTGCTGTTCTCCTGCTTATGTGCTCTCTCCTTCTTTCTCTCTCGTTTCATAGTACAAACTTTGTAACGGTTCTCTCTCGGCCTGTTGTCTTTCATAGTGTGTGTGAAATTGATCTTGAGTGGAGTGTGTGCACTTGAAGTTGGCGTCAACGTTGACGTTGACGTCGACATTGCTGCTGCTGCATAGCTGCCCACGGGCAATAGAAATTGAAAATAGCAACCAGGAACAGAATCGCCCCAGCAAATGGAAAAGTGCAGAAATAAAAGAAACGACAGCAACAACAACAACAACATGCAGCGAGAGTGCCAATGCGTGTTGTTGTTGCTGTTCTTGTTGTTTGCAGATTAGAAAGATAGAAGCAATAACAGCACCCCCCTCCTTGCTGTTGCTGCTGCTGTTGCTGCTGCTGCTGCTGCTCCTCTGCTTCTGAGTCAGCCTCGTGCCCAACGCTGTCGCCGCTCCAACGCCGAGGCGCTACTAAAGTTTTTCCTACTCCATGCAGCCACACATTCTATTTTCCTGCTCTTTCCACACACACACACACACACACACACACACATAGATAGACACACCACACACATATACACAGACGCACGCGCCTTCTTCTTATTCTTGTTCTTTTCTTGCGCTCCGTCGTTGTTGTCGTTGTAGCTGTAGTTGTCGTTGTCGTTGTAGTTGTCGTAGGTTCTGCAGTTCTGCAGTTTGGTTTGAATTTCTGTTGCGCATTTGGAGCGCTGTGAAGTTGGCGCTTGGATCTCGTCGAGGCGAGAGTTTTGTACGCGCGATCGCACATTTTCACATTTTCCATTTTCCATTTGGCATTTTCCATTTTCCTAAGCGGAGTTACGTCGTCGTTTAACCCCGTCGTCTCCTCCGCGCACTCCCCACTCAACATTTCCCCCATTTGTCTAATTAGTGAACGTGTCCTGCTTATCCAACCATCGGCAGGCATCTACGAACAGTGTGAACATTTCCAGTGCCAAACACCGAGATTAACAATCACGGAAGTGAATCAAAAATTATGCAATATAATTAAATTGTTAATTAATTATAGTTTGTGTTCAAGTGAAGTGTGAAAAACGAGTTTAGATTTAAGAGTTCTTTAATA
The DNA here is from genome assembly GCA_018901825.1 of Drosophila funebris. Taxonomy (NCBI): domain Eukaryota; kingdom Metazoa; phylum Arthropoda; class Insecta; order Diptera; family Drosophilidae; genus Drosophila; species Drosophila funebris. The sequence continues at coordinate 8,757,117 of JAEIFK010000688.1, forward strand.
AAAATGATAGAATATCTTATAGATGTATTGAAATGATATTTTAGCGTTGTGCAACACTTATATATATAGTATATATAGTCAATAAGCAAAACCGAAAGCAGCATTGATTAAATCTGATTAGCACATTAGATTCATAAAAATTCTATTAGTATCAGGTATTTCCTAATAGAATTTCCTTCTTTACTTTTATAGTATTTGGGAACAAGTTCGTAATGAACTGCATTCAATAGTTTTCAGCCTTGATTTCTAATCCAAAAACTCTTAAGTCATTTGATTAAAGAGTTGCTTAGTATTATCTTAAATCATGTATAATATCATCGTATGTAGCTAGCTACTGATTCCTTCTATAAGGAGGAAGAGAACAAACAGGAAGCCTTATGCGCCTTATCGGCCTGAGAAACTTGTGAAGTGCTAAAACGAAAAGCGAACATAAATAGAAATCAAGAGCTGGAAAAGGCTATAAAAATGCTGAGAACGCTCCGGCGAGTGTTGCCAGTGTTGAATTCAATTTGCGTGATGATGTTGTTGATGATAATGGATGCGAATGCGAATGCAGCGACGCCAGCAACATGGATGTATACCAAATAGAGCTGGAGGCACAGGCACAGGCACAGGCACAAATACGCTCCCATCTGCTGATCGATACTGTGGTTAAGAACTTGGGCCAATCGACACGCCCACAGCAACAGCAACAACAGCAACAGCGGCAACAGCAGCAGCGGGACGACGACAATAATATTGCAGATTTAGAAGTAGAGGAAGAAGAGGTAGAAGAGGCGGAGGAGGAGGAGGAGGAGGTGGAGCAGGAGCAGCCAGACGACGAGGAAGAAGAGGACGAGGAGGAGGAGGAGGACGAAGAGGAAGAAGAGGAGGAGGAGGAGGAAGAGAACGAAGCATTGCCGGAAGTGTGTTTTGATGCAAATTCGGATTTTAATTTGCATTTCTTTGACACTCCCGAGGATTCATCAACGCAAGGCGCCTACAGTGAGCCAGGTAGCCTAGACACAGATCCAGACGAGCAACTGGAACCGCAACTGGAGCCACAGCGGAGACTAACGACGGCAGCAGCGGCGGCAGCAGCAACAACAACAACAGGGGGAACAGCACAGGAGCTGCAACATTGTCTGAGTGCCATTGAAGCGGATCCATTGCAGTTGCTGCAGTGTGAGGGATATTATAGTGCAACAACAACAACAACGGCAACAGTTGTAGCTGCAGCAGCAGCGGCAGCCACACCAGCAACACCAGCAACAGTTGCTGCAGCAGCAGCAGCAGCAGCACACTTGAGCTGCACGGCATTGAGCAATGGTGGAGGTGCTCTGTACACCATCAGCAGTGTGCATCAGTTTGGTCCAGCCAGCAATAGTTCCAGCTCCGCCGGTGCCCATTCCTCACCAGACAGCGGACGGAGCAGCGGTTGCTCCTCCAGCTCGAGCTCTGTCACCGTCTCATCCTCATCATCATCATCGTCGTCGGCATCCAGCGCTGAGCATTTCAATCGCTCGACGCTACTCAATGCCAAACCATCCAATCAGCTCCAGCTACAACATCATCAGCAGCAGCAACAGCAACAGCAGCCGCAGCAGCAACAGCAACAGCAACAGCAGCAGCAGCAGCAGCAGCAACTCAACGGCCATACAACATCCTCGTCAGCGGTCAGCTCCTCCTCCGGTCACGCGGCAACATCTTCAACTGTTGCGCATCTGAGCAAAGGACACGCAGGTAAATGTCTCTCTGTCGTTTTGTCTTCTCTTCAAATTTATTGTTAATAAATTTGCATTGCACAACAGCAACATTAGCAGCAACATCAGCTGCAGCAACAATAACTATTTGAAAGTTGCCTCCCCATCGTGTTTATCTTCGGGTTTCCTCTTCCTCTTCTGCTTCTGCTTTTGCCTTATTGCGGAAACTATTAAGATGCCGCCTGGAAAATGTGAAAATGAATGTAAATCGTTGTTGTTGCTGCTGTTGTTAGTTTTATTCGTCGCATTTGCAAAATGTGGCAAGGAAATTGCTTTCATGTTGCAAAATGTCTTGCATTGTGGCATGTGGCATGTGGCAAACGGCATTGCTGCAGCTGAATTGAAAGCCATGAAAATGTGTTTTCATTTTCATAAATAACCTGAAATTGCGCTTAGCCAAAGTCTTTAATTGAGTTCGATTGTGTGGCACTTGATGAGGGGGGGGCATATTGTGTGCATTGCAAGGGAAGGTAATCAAATGGAAACTTATGCAAAATATTATAATTATTATTTATATTTCTAATATATATAACACATCTCAACTATATACTTTGCTGTAGAACATCATGAAACTTACGTTCACAGAATCAAGCAACTAAAATGAAGAGAAGAATCGAAAAGTTGATATCAACACAAAGCGAAAACTATTGTCTACAATCAATTCCCACACACTTTTCCTCTTTGGGTATGAGAATTAACTGAAATTATATTTCAAAGTTGATTTTGTAGAATCTTCAGCTTGAACTTTAACTTAGGGAAACTTAGGCCAGCCTCTGTTAACTGGCTTTAGTTGCAACATGAGCGATTGAAAGCGCTGTGTGATTAACTTGGCACTTGCCACTTGCCACTAGTGCTAGCTGGTGGTAATATCGTTTTGCTGGCACTCTAATTGGTTGTTGTTGTGCCTGTTGTTGTTGTTGTTGTTGCTGTTGCACGCTGGCAAGGATTTATTTGCAGCAGTTAATTGCCGCAATTAGTGAGGCCGCTGTGAGGCGTGAGCAAGTTGCAAACAAATTAATTTGTTGGTAAAGAGGGGAAAGTTTAACTGCGAAGGGGGGAGGGAGGAGGGAAAGACTGCAGGTCAAAGCGGCGATTTACAGCGCTGACAAAACTCGTTGTTGTTGTTGACTTTAACGATGACAACAAAAACAACAGTTGGCATTACGAATGTACATATCTAACTGACTGTCCGACTGTCCGACTGTCCATTTGTCGGAGACTCAGAGACTCTGCGACAGAATCAGCGTCATTTTCCTAGCATTCAATCAGTTTGTGCCTCTTTCGTCTCTTTTATCAGCGTGGCACAAGAGAAATGCAAACAACTTGCAACAAAATTATGAACTGGTCGTCGTTGTCGCTTGTCTATCGCTTGCCACTGTCTGACAACGCGGAAATGGCAAGCAGCAACAACAGCAACAACAGCAACAGCAACAACATCAACAACAACAGGCAGCTGACTGACACCCCAACCTGCCGCAACCGCAGTGGCAGCAACAACAATGGCGTCTAAATTGTCAACTCACAAAAGCGGCCAAGTGATTTGCATTTGAACACAGCGCGAAAATGAAGCAAGGCAACGACAGCAGCAGCAGCAACAGCAGCAGCAGCAACAGCCACAGCAACTGCAACAAACCGCGGCAGCAACTGCGACTGCAACTGCAACTGCAACTGCGAGTGGCACTTGAATTTCCTTTGCCGCCCAAGCCGATGACATTTTCCAGACGTTGCATTGTGCGCCTCCAACTCCAACTGCAACACCATCTTCACCTCCACCTACAGCTGCTGCTGCTGCTGCTGTTGTTGTTGCCGCTGCTGCCAGCTCCTTCGGCTCTTTTGGATGAAAATTCAATTTGCAATTGCACAAGCGCGTAACGCGGGTACTCCCTGCCCTCACCCCCCTCCCAACCACCCTCTGCTGCTTGCCTGTCCCACAATTGTCGTTTCCTTTGCCTTCGTGCGTTGTGGCGCGTGCAAGTTGCACATTAATTTCATTTCATTTCATTTCGCTTCGCATTTCGAGGTGTGGCAACGCCGATTGTTGCAACAACAGCAACAACAACTGCCACTGCAGCAACTACAACTACAACTCGTAGTTCAAACTCCGCGCTTAGTTCATTTGCCTTTTTTTTGTGGCATTAGAAAAAGGCAAATTGAAATGAAATGAAATGCCAAGAAGCAAACAATTTTCTTGCTGTTGTTGCTGTTGCTGTTGTTATTGTTGCAGTTGTTATTGTTATTGTTGTTGTTGCTGCCAGTCGTCTGCCTTCATTTTTCTACAATTTGCATTGCAAATTTTCGGCGCTTGCAGTGAAAATTGTGCGGCTGCTTCAGCTTAGTTATTTGCTGTTGTTGCACTTTTCCTTCTGCTTTCTCACTCGCACAAGCTCTACCTCCCTCCCTCCCTCCCCCTCTCTCTCTCTCTCTCTCTGGCTCTCTTATTGTTGTGTAGGTGGCGTATACGTGATTTTTTGGCATTTTTCCTTATTGCCACATCGTTGTTGTTTTATTTGCTGAAGTTGAATGCACTTTTGAGCTGCTGCCGCATTGCCATTTGTTGTTATTGTTGTTTGCTGTTGTTGCTGCAGCAACTTCCTATGGAAAACACATTTTTCCTATGCATTTTCCTGCTATTCTCTTAACTAAACCGCGTATTTGCCGCTTGAATCACGTTTAAAACTGAAACAAATAGGTTTTTAACTTTAAATTACTTAATCGGCAGTGGCACAGCAGTGAGAGGGTGTGCTCGACTAGTTGACACCCTGTAACGAGCGCTGAGTTAGCTGCATATCGTAGTCTTAAATGATATAATAGACTTTAAAGTTCTTTAAGTTTGTCATAATTATAGTAATTGGTTTTTCCTTATCTACTTCGTTCCCCTTCCTTCCCCTTCCCCTTGAACTGCCCTCACTTTGTTAGCATTAAAACGCCTTTCAATTGACTTTTCTAACTGAATTAATCCCTCGCTTCCCTTGAAGTTGCAGGGAAATGTTAATAATAAGTGCTTCTTCATTTGCCGCCACATTTCCATTAGATTAATTTGATTTTTCAATTCTATTTTGGGCAACTCACCTTTCATCAAGCGGACCAGCTCGGAGGGGTCAAGGGTCAGGGGTCAATTTGAGTTGGCAATTGCTTAGAGCACAATTTTTATTTGCCATCTCGTTGGCTTTTTCTTTTGGGTGGACTATTGACAGCTGAGCTTGTCGCCGCTTGTCACTGACAAATGAGGCAACGTGGCCGAGTGTTGTGAGTGTTGTGTGTGCAACGTGTGGCAGATGTGGAGCAGGCGATAGAGCAACTTGTGTGTTGCCAGCAAACTCATTTAGCAAATTGCCATTATGGCAATTGCTGGCGCCGTAACGTAAAGTAACATGGAGTCGTGTTGCATAATCAATGGGTGCGACAACTTTCCAAATGTAACAACAATTGCACTTTATCATTGCAGAGCAACACTCGCAGCAGCAACAGCAGCAACAACAGCAGCAGCAGCAGCAACAGCAACAACAGCAACATCAACATTCGCAGCAGCAACAGCAATTGCAACAGCAACAATTTGGCATTGTTGACTCTAGCAACAACAACAGCAACAATAGCAACAACAACAGCAACAACAGCAGCAACAGCAACAACAACGGCAACGGCGTCTCCTCCAAGTCGTTTGTGCCCTGCAAAGTTTGTGGCGACAAGGCATCTGGTTATCATTATGGTGTAACCTCCTGCGAGGGTTGCAAGGTAAGTTTGCCATTTGCCATTTGAGTCGCTTAACAATGTTAACTAATCGTTCTGCTTTGGCAGGGTTTCTTTCGTCGCAGCATACAAAAGCAGATCGAGTATCGTTGCCTGAGGGATGGCAAGTGTTTGGTCATTCGCCTGAATCGCAATCGCTGTCAATATTGCCGCTTCAAGAAATGCCTCTCAGCTGGCATGAGTCGCGACTGTAAGTACCATCAGCTAATGATTAAGTGCCTTAAATAAGTGCCCACAAATATGGCCAAAAAGGCCAACAACTACCAACAACTGTTGGTAAGGCCTGCCGTTGTCCACCAACGTGGCCTATTGATAGCTTTATTAGCAAACTGTGCTAACGTTGGCCAGATCTCGCGCTGTTAAACGATTAAAGATTGTGCCTGTTCACTGTCAACTGTTTGGTGTCACTTGGCAGAGCTGGCAACTGGCAACTGGCAACGGGCAACTGGCAACTGGGTGTCTCAGCTCACAGATTGCAGATACCAGCAAGTCAATGCAATTGACTTGAATCTCTTAATTCGCCGTCTCACTGACTTACTCTATCAGCCGCCATCAGTAACTTGTCTTAAATGTCTACACTCTAATCATTACGTAATATTTTCTATTTAACTGTCTAATGGTTTTTTAAAATATTTAATTATGATTTGTTAATTGTTTGGAAATAAGTGCAGCTTAGCAAATCCGAATTATAGCCAAGTTAACGCCAACTTAACAAATTAAGCTTTTGCATTAGAAATGCCAAAGAAATCCAAGATATTTGCTAGATTTTGAAATTGTTTCTTAAGTTTGAGAAACATCTCCTGTTTGTGTTGGCAAATTGGTTTTCAAGTTACTTTCGTTACTTACTTACTTACTAATATTTAATTATATAAATATATAAAGATATATAATATCTATAAATAGTTAAAAATATAAAAAGTTAAATATTTAAATAGGTAAATAGATAAATATTGAATTGACTGCAAAATAAACAAAGAGTTTGGCAAATTCTTCTTTGAGAACAGAGTTTGGTGTCATTTAAAGATAAACAAAGATCGTTGTAGATCTCAAGTGGTATTTTAAACTTAATAAGCATAATTAAATAAAGAAATAAAGAAAATATACTTGATATCGTTTATAGAGCAAAAACTTAGCTAACTTCAAGTTCAATAAGTTTATTAAACTTGATTTATGTATTCAAATTCCTTGAATATTGCTAATTAATTGTATTATATTATATTAAACTATATTTAATATATTTAACTACACATCTGCCTAGCATATTGAGCTTATGTTCCACTCTCCTTGCTATACACAAATTGATGTACATTTTTCTCCGCTTTAGCACATTTTATTACATTATTAACGAAATAAGAAAATGTGCATTAAGTTGTGCAGTGAAATGAATGTTTATTAAACATAAAACAAATCGCACTGTTGCCTTTCAAATACCTAAATTTCCATGTTAACTTCACTGACACATTCCAAAGAATTGGCAAGCACTTTAAGCCCAGTTTGAGTGGCAACTTCGTTATGCGATTGGCAAGAGTTTCCTGCTAATGTTGTTGCAATACACAAATTCACTTTTTTAAGGCTCATTCATCTGGAGTTGATTAACTTATTTACTGCCAAAGGCGCCGTTAACAAGCCTTTAAGCCGCAAATAGGAAAAGCCTCAGCAACAACAGCAGCAACAACAATAACAGCAACAACATAAACAAAGTGCAGCTTAACTTCAGCAATAATCTGGCAACAAATTTTGGCTTAAACGAATCTGCTGTAGATGCCAAGAGCTACTTCCTGGTTAACTCAATATGTGGCTGCAACCACAAGACAAATAAACGCACACACGCATGCACACACACACGCACACACACACAGTCAAAAGGAGCCTTAAAAAGCAAATTAGTTGCCATGAAATGTTGCACACACACAATTGCAGCAACGCGTTGCGTTTAAATGCAATTTATTTGATGTTGCACAATTAATTGCCTAAAACGCCAGAGCATGACAAAGGCAGCAATAGAGTGAGAGATGGAGGGGAGGTGTGGGGAACAGGGCAGGCAGGGAAGAGTGAGGTGGCAGGCATTGCATGCTCAGTGGGTGTGTGACAGGCAAGAGACATTTTGCTGTTGTTGTTGCTGTCAGTGCGCTGTTGCTTGCAACATTTATTAGTCGCCCTGCAACATTTGTTGCCATTTTTTATGGCTTTTGTAGTGCGTCTCTCCCTCTCGCTCACTCGCTAACTCGCTCCTCCGCTCTCTCTCGCTCACTCACTCGTGCACGTTGTAGCCCACGCAAACAGGCCATGAAACGCCTTCTGCTGGCCCGCCTGCTTCACCTCTTGCACCTTTAAGTCCACCCACACACACACACACACTCACACACACACACACACACACAGTCATACCTTTCGTGTTTGCTTTTCGCCAATTTTAATGATTTTTCCAGCGTCTTGGCCAGCTTTTCCACAGCTTCCTCATCCTTTTCAACTGTTTTGCCGTTGCATATGGAAAGTTTCAATAATTTACTTCAATTGCTTTTTTGTGGCAACTTGTGACTGCTGTTGTTGTTGTTGGGGCGTTTGCAAGTTTTGATTTGTTCGCCTCGCTGTGGCTGCTGCTGTTTAATTAGACTCTTTTGGCCCGGCTTACTCGCATTTGAGTTTATGGCATTGCCAATTTTGCCAATCGCAAATCCGTGAGAGAATTTCCAATTAAGTTTTGCAATTTTCGCTTTTCCGCGATCTAGCCAAAACATCAACTATGTTGGCCCAAAAAACTTTAGTGTTTGTTTTTGGCTTAAATTGTGTTTACCAGGCGCAGCTTGGAAAACTGTTTTTCCCTTTTCTTTTTAGTGGGTCATTTCATCTAATTTTCGCATTTGAAAAGTCAAATCATGCAATTATGTTGTTGTTGTGAGTGGGCGTGGCCCAGTTTTTGCTATTTTATTTTGCTGCTTCTGACAATTAAATGTAAAAATGTTGCATTGTCGCCGACTGGCGACTGTGGCACAGTGACACGAGGCTCAAAAGCAGGCAAAGGTATTTAGATTGTTGCCACGTGGCCAAAAGGAATAGAAGCTAGACAGCAGAGAGATAGAGAGAGAGAGAGAGAGAGAGGGGTAGAAGAGAGTAAGATAGTATGACTGAATGAAGTATAAATCAATATATATATAGAAGAAAGCTTAAAGCTGCAACTCAACACAACAACAATGAGCTTTGAAAGCTTTTTGTTTAACTATTAATATGAAACCTAATTAAGTATTAGAAAGAAAGAGACAGAGAGAAATTTGTAAAATTTATAGCTAAGTAGATTTAATTTGAAGCATTAAGCTTTCTTTTAAGACATTTAATGTGCTATTAAAGCTACTTTTTATTTAACTTATTGTTAATTGAATGTTTAAACGAATTTATGAAGAATGAGACAGGTTAGTTGCTTAAATTATAGATAATTAGGCGTACTTTAATAGCTAAGCTTTCAATGAAGTTGCTTAATGTGCTTTCAAAGCTGCTTTCTTTAAAATATAAACGGAAAGAGAAAAGAGATTTGTAAGTTGATGAAATGATAGCAAACTAGACTTACTCTAAGCTCAAAGCTCAAAGCTCTTACTAAAACACATTTAATGAGCTTTTTAAGCAACTTGTTCATCAAGAGAGAAAGAAATCAAGTTATACGTGTAAGAGACAGATAGCCCTCATTTGAGTTGGAGGCTGATTGAATGGCAAGTCTAAATGGCAATAGTCTACATGCTTAAGTTAAGCTACTTAGCAAAACTAAACCAACGATTAAGCCAACAATTAATTACCACATACAGCTAGAGTCATTGCTAGACGGGCATTGTGGCTGCCAGAAATTAGGTCAACCAGGGAGTGCAGGCTAAACAATAAGCGCAAACATACGTATACCGTAATGTTTGCCGCATTCTGTGGCAACTGCTGTGGCAACCAATAATATTCGCATTTTTTAACCTTTGCTGCTGCTGTTAATCAAATTTTTAGCTAATTACAAAAGTTGTTCTGGTTGCGCTCTCTCTCTCTCTCTCTCTCTCTCTTTGTCTCTCTGTCTTTGTTTCGCTCTCTTGCTCTCACGCTTGGCTCACGTGGCGTATGCGTATTTTACATTTGTGTTATAGACTGTCAATCAAAGTGCAATTAAGATGCCAGAGTAACGACATTTTGGAGCAGCAAAGCAAAAGTTCTCGCTGTCAAGTTGGCTTGGGAATGGGCACAAAGTTGTCGCCGGCGGCAACAGCAGCAGCAGCAGCAGCAGCAGCAGCAGCAACAGCAACAGTAACAACCAAGGCGACACAGTAACATAGAATGGCTAGCACCAGTCGACGCTGACTCCAATTGTAGTCAATTTGAAAGCAAACTATCAAATGTCAGCTCAGTTTGTTGCTGTTGCTGTTGCTGTTGCTGTGGCTGTTGCTGCTTGTAGATGCCTCTTTGGGCTGCCCAAATCAAACTGTTGTTGCTATTGCGTCTGCGCAGCCAGCAAATGACAGCAAAACAGATGCGAAATAAAAACAGCAACAGCAACAGAAACAAATAACAAACAAAAACTGAGAGACGGAATTGTAATTGTGGCCTAAACTGGGTCAGCTGACAGGCCACATCCACAAGCAACTTGTTCTATGCGAGTGCGAATTGTGTTGCTATTGTTGTTGTTGCTGTTGCTGTTGTTGTTACCATTTGCTGTTGCTGCTGTTCAACTCATTGCTGCCGTGCTTTTGGGCCCATTGTTGTTGTGCAGTCGCCTTTTGTTTTGTTCTTTTTTTTTTTTTTGACAATCGCTAAGCATTGTTGTTGCCCTTAGTTGCTGCTGGCAACATCAAAGCGCAGCCACAGCAACAGCAACAGCAGCAACAACAGCAACGCCGCTTGCCATTGTTTTCTGCCATCCATTGTATTGACTTTATTATTTGGCAATTGAAATTGGCAAGAGAAATGAGCAGACAACAACAAGAGTAACAACAACACGCTGTGCGGTCGCTGTTTGATATGTTGAGAATGATTTGTCTCGCAAGCAACAACAGCCAACAACAATTTCATTAAAATGTATTTGATTAATTTTAATCAAATTACAGCTTAACTGTTGAACACTTTTCGCAATCGAGAATGTTGTTGCTGCAAATGAATCGCATTTTAAAAAATATATTTAAGCAATATAAACTCAACAACAATATGCAGTTTTATGCTTAATGATTGCTGTCAGTTGACAGTTCACGTCAGTTCGATCAGCTGCGGCTTTTGGCCATTCATTGATCCCGTTTGAAAAGGCCCGAACGTGACAACAGTTAAGCTGTTGATTTCCACTTCCTTTGCTCGCATTCTTCAAGCGCCTTTCACTTTCAGTTGTCGTCGTTGTCATCGCCGTCGTCTCAGACACTTCCGCTGTGGTTGTTGCTGTGTCAGCTGCCATCTCTTTCTGTACGCTGCGCTGCTGCTGCCTCTCTCTTTCTCTCTCTCTCGACGCATCGCCTGGGCGGTCAGCAACAAAGTCCAATGCACGACGCGTCGTTTGCTTTTTTACGATTTTGTGCAAAAATTAACAAAGAACGCAACCAAAATAAATAAATTAAAAATCAATTTGTTGACTGCTGAAAGCAGAATTAATTTTTAATTATGTATTTAAATTGTTGTCGCTGTTGCTGTTGTTGTTGTTGCTGTTTGTTATTTATAAACATTTAGCGACAATTTGTGTAGACATTAATGAACCGCATCGTAAACAATTTATCAACTGTAATTAAGTGAGCAAATTATAGACAAACATTGCAAGCGGCAGCAACATCACCTGTTGCTATGATTGTTGCAACAACCGTTGCTGGCAACCACGCCCACTGCAGACTTGCACGTCACATCTGGTTGCAACACACTTGCAACTAATTGCTGATGATGTTAATTTATGCAATCCACTCGCATGGCACATTGTCATTTGTTGCTTTTAGCGATGTTGCTGCCGTGTTACGCATGCGCGCGCCCCTTAGCAACATCGCAATTAACTCGCTCGTTTGTCAGCCTCTTGTGCTGCACTTTCTGGTAATTGTCGCACTTGTTGCTGTTGCTGATGCTGTTGCTTTTGTTGTTCTATTTGTTGTTGAATTAACACATTGTCGCTGCGCAAATATTCGCAAGAAACAAACTGCCAAAATAAACAAATGAATGAATGAATCGTTAAATCAGTTGGCAATGCGACGTCAACCACAGATTTTTGCACATATTTTCGACAGACAAAGAAGAAGAACTCGCCTGCAAATAAGCAATAATAATATTCATAATAATAATAACAACAATTGTGAACTGCACTCCAAAAGTTCAATGCACAAAATGTTGCAACTTTTGGGGCGAAATTCCCCCAACAACAACAACAACTGTTGTTGCTGCTGCTGAATGAATAATCGTATTTATTCCTGCCAAAAATTCTTGTTATCGCTGCTTGTTGTTGGTATTTGTTATTGCTGCTGCTGTAGCTGTAAAATTTGCACATTTCTGCATCAGTTGCAAATTTCATTTGCCCAAATAAAAAATGAGTCAACGTCGCATTTGAGTTGAGGTCATTTGCATTTGCTGTGGGGTAACTTTCCACGCTGCGTATGCGTAATTTGCTTTCCTTGCTTAACTAGCTGAAAGCATCACATAGCACTCAGTAACAACCCACCCCCCCCCCCACCCGAAATTTATGGTTGAAAGAATCGCGCAAAAATATGACACAAAAAGTGTCATTGTCATTGATAAATGAGCAACCTTGACACCTGACGATCGCTTTTCGCATTTGTGTGCCAAGCAGGTGATGGCACTTTGGCCTAATGAGGCTTATCCGTTGACTTGCCTGTGCTAAGGAATGATTGCGGTATTAAAATGTAGGACTAAAGGGGTGGGAAAGGTAGGACAGGAGATTGTGCTGATTGAAATATTAAGAGAGTAAGTGAAGCAGACAGCTTTATATTATTTATTTATATATTTAATTACTATTTAATAGTTATGATTTATTACTTAATATTTATGACTTATTATTTATTATATATTAATTATTATTTATTATTTAATATTTATTACTTAATAATTATTTATTTATTTATTATATATTAATTATGACTTATTTTTAATTAATTATTTATTTATTTACTATTTATTTATTATTATTACTATTTATTATTATTTAATAATAATTATACATTACTTTTAAATCATTATTTATTCATATTATTTATTTATTGTATATTAATTATTATTTAATATTTATTATTTAATAATTTATATTTATTATTTAATGCTTATTATAGAATATTTATTATTTACAACTGATTTTTTTAAATTTATTTATTTATATATTTATTTATTTATTTATTTATTTATTTATTTATTTATTTATTTATTTATTTATTTATTTATTTATTTATTTATTTATTTATTTATTTATTTATTTATTTATTTATTTATTTATTTAGTTATTTATTTGTTTATTTATTTATTTATTTTTTTATTTATTTATTTATTTATTTATTTATTTATTTATTTATTTATTTATTTATTTATTTATTTATTTATTTATTTATTTATTTATTATGTATTAATTATTATTCAATATTTATTATTTATTATTTATTTCTTATTATTTATTAATTATTACTTATTATTTATTTATTATTATTCTCTATTTAATTTGTATTATGTATAGACTTTTTACATCTAATTGCACAGCATTCTCTGCTTAATTTACTTAAACACCTCCCTCGCTGTTAATCTGTGCAATTATCCAATCTACTGCCAATCGATGGCACCTAAGCAGAGACATGTAATTCTATATAAATCGAATCAATGCATTTTCCAATTATCTATCCATGTGCGCTCGCAAATTAATGACAAAGCCATCAACAAATTACCAAGAAAATGTCGCCCACGTTCACGTTGATGTCGCAAAGATTGGAGGGATGGATGGGTTGAATTGAAAGAGGGGAGTGAGGAATGAATTGAGGTAGGGTGAGGAGTGGATGGATTGAGGAAGACAATGGCGACGACAGCTGCGTTTGCTGTGCACTGCGAGGCGATGCGAGCATTGACTTCTAAATGTCAATCACAGTATGTTACCCCGACAATCTCCCCCCCCTCCAGAGCTCCTCGTCTCGCTAGCCCCCTTCTATGCTGTGTCCCCCCTTTGGTCATGCAATTGCTCGACGTGAGTTGAATACAAATTTCTTAGTAAATAACATCAAATTGTATATGCAAAAAAATGTGAAGCACTCACTAAACGCAACGCAACGCAACGCAACGCAACTCAACAAACAATAACAAATCACAGCAAAAGCTAAAAAAGAAAACAAGTAAATAAAATAAAAATGAAGAAGTTTATAAAATTAGCCAAGGCAGTTGTTGTTGTTGTTGTTGTTGCAGTCATTGTTGTCGCGGCTAGTGCAAAAATAAATGATTATGATGCGTTGCCATTCGCCATATAAAATACGTATACTTAATAGTTGACAACGCATCACAGCAGCAACAATAACAGCAATAACAACCATAACAACAACACTCGAGTACGTTGACAATTGCACCCGCTGGGCGGAGTTCAACGCCCTCAGCCGGTCCAACAACGTGTCGGGCGTTGCACGCATTTTTCTTGACGCTTCCGCGATTCTTGCCAGAGCTCGTCCCAAGTGTCGACATTATCAGCCAGCGTCTGCTTTGATAAAGCAGCCAATTGCAACAGTTGCTGCTGTTGTTGTTGCTGCTGTTGTTGCTGCTGCTGCCACGCGTCACGCGTTGTTTGCTTGGCATCTTCAAATTTGCTTGGGCAAAGCGCCACAAGGAAAAGGAAAACATTATGACTTCAAAAGTGATTGCAACATTATGCCAAAAACATAAATTCACCAAAGCGAATGTTGCAGCTGCCACTGCTGACAACAGTTGCTGCTGGCTGCAACTAACTTAAGCGACAATTGTTAGTTGTGGATTCTTGGGGTGTGGATAACGGCTTTAATAGGGAAAAACCAGTTAAGACTGTCTGTAGAGATAAAAAAAAGTGGCTGGGAAAAGATTAAATTAAAATAAATTATTAACTATTTATTATTAATTATTTATGCACTATTAATGAAGCAGATGTTCTTATATGTTACTTATGCTTTGTGCTTTATCATATTATTTATTAAATTAAACAATTTCATTATGTTATCATTCAATTTATTCAGTCTAGCTATGATATCTGCTAGTTATAGGGTATCCCCTAGTCCCTCACACTACGTTGCTTGTGTTCTGCTGATATGCGTGTGTTACTATTTTAACTCTGCTCAAAGTACAGGGTATCACAGAGTCCAGCACAGCAAGAGCAACTGTTCGAAGCGAACCTCACCCTATGAAACTCCTGCTCAGCTTTGGCAACTCTTGATAACTCCATAATATACGTAAAAGTGGCAAAAGTAGCTCGATAACAGAGCGTTGCAAGCATTTCCCAAGCAACTTAAGTTGCACACGCTGTGTGTTTACTTAATTGCAACAAATGTACAACAACGACAACGACAACAACAACGGCAAATGGCGAATGCAACTGAAGACACAGGAAACAAACAAACAAGGAACAAAGCAACAAACGAAGAAGCAACAAAATCAAATGATTTATACAGATCAAAGATGTGGCAGGGTAGCGAAGCATTTAAGTTATGCGGTTGCACATGTAACAGAAATGAGGAAGCGGCATTAACTGCAGACAGACACGCTTGCAACAGCAACAACAGCAACAACAGCAACAGCAGCAACAACAACTACAATCACAGCCAACGCACAAATCAGTGAAGCGTTTGATTTTTACCAGAAATGCGAAAATACTCAAGCTGCAACAACAAACCAGTGGCGGCAATACCAAAGCAGAGCTTCACTTGCAACAGCAACAACAACAGCAGCAACAGCAACAGCAACTCGACTCTGGCTAACAACCTCAACCTCAGCTTTGGCCAGTTGCCTGCCTGTCTTCAATTAACACGCCGCTTCGTTAAGTGATGATGTTGCCTTGTAGTTGTTGTCTTCATTGTTGTTGTTGTTGTTGCTGCCGCTTTGTTGTTGTGTGGCATTTCCCTTTAGGAGCACTCTGAATGCGTTGACCTTTTGCCAAGCCGAGCTGAGCTGTGCTCTCAAGTGTGGCTGCGGCGGCAACTTTGACAGCGTCCCATTGCAACACCTCCGGGGTACAACATACAACATATTCCCCACAGCCTGCCCCTGCCTTGTTGCAAAGGCCCATCGGCTGACCATTTGATTTAACTGCTTAATCAAGTGAAGTTGAAGCTGATGTTGCATGTTAAATTGCTTGATCTGTTTGTTGATCTGCTGCCAGCTCTGTCATAAGTACAACTTTATAAGTATCTGCAACTCAACTCAACTCAACTCAACTCAACTGATGATCATCATGATTAACATTTCCATGGGCTCTTTTGCAGTCGTGATCGATGACTGTTTTCCTGTTGTGTGTCTTGTGTGTGTGTTGCAAGTTGCTACTAAATTAAATCAAAGCTGGCAGCGTGTTAAAACGTGCCTGACATGCCACCAAGGGGGGGGCACGGCAGGGAGAGGAAATCAGCACTTGAGACGCGTGTGCAGCAGATGCACCCCTTATCCTTTGTCATACCTTTCCCTGTCCCAGTCTCTGTCCCTGTCTTTGTACTCCCCATTTAATACCCTCCTTTAGTATGCACTTGCGTTGCAGTTGCATGTTGCGTGCTGTAAATTAGTTGCTGGGATAGTTAAGGTTCTCTTAGTCAAGGGGGTTGCGGTGCCGCATAACGGTCCCTTGACTAGAGAGCAAATCGTACCCCCAAAGTCCGCTTTGGCGCCCATGTTAAGCACAACTTTAACCAGCAATTACTACTATATAAAACATTGGGCGGGGGCGAGGGCGGAGGCGTGGCGCCTTGGCACCATTCAAAATGTTGTAATGTTTGAAAAACAAAAACATAGCCATAATTACATGTGCCTTAGAGCAACTGGATGGGGGAGAATCAAGGGGAGTCTAGATTTAAAAGAAAGGTATTTAAAAAGTGGTAAGAGAAATGTGGTAGTTGAGTTATTAAAGCCATTTATATATCAAACAGATCCTGCGATTATAAAAGCAGGAGTTCCAAATTTACTTTCATTAATTATATAACTATATCTCTCTCTTTCTCTCTCGCTCTCTTTGACAGCTCTCCTTTAGCTCTTTATTGGCATCCGAATGAACAGTTTCTTTCACTTTTTCATATCTATTTCTTGCCCTACCGCAGACCTCTTGAGCTTGTATCTTTTGCGGAAATAGTTTGGGTTTTCTTTTTTTGGCAACAGCCAACTGGCAACAAGAAATTGTCAAGCGCTGCATCCTGTTTCCTCTGGGCATCATGCAACTTGATCGTTAAACTAAAAAAGAGAACAGAGGCAAGCAGTCAACTTACAAAGCTGACATGAAAACTTACTTCCTTATTGCAAATGCCCCCCCACACACACACTAACACACACTTGCACACACGTATCTAAGCCGTCATCTAAGCCAAGGCTTATGTAACTGCCAGCAGTCGCCATCTTTGAGTCGCAACGTTTCATTTTTTGCTATTGCTGTTGCTTTTGCTGTTGCAAATTGTAAAACGTGCCGCCGGCCACGTTGCCAAATGTGCGGCAGCAGCTTCAAAATGCAAATGCATCTAACACCGGTTGGGCAGCTTTTTGTTGCAATCTCACGGATGCAACACATACACGAGAACAGCAGCAATAGCAAAATCTCGTTACTCAATTTCAATTGGTTTGCTGTCGCTGTCGCAGTCGAAGTCAACGTCAACGTCAGCGTTGCTGCTGCTGCTTACTGCAATGCTTCCTGCTGCATTCGAAAGTTCTGCACGAAAAGCTCGCTCTGAGACGCAGTCGTCCGCTCACTCGCACGCTGCCATGCTCGCTCTCACTCAATATCGCGCTCTCTCAGTTCGTGACCAGCTTTGGCTTGGCTGTCAGACTCTCTGCTCTTTGCACTTCTTTGTTTTGCTTCTCATATTCTTGTAGTGCTGCTGCTGGTGCTGCTGTTGCTGCTGTTGCTGCTGCTGCTGTAAAAGCTTTGCGTCGACGTCGACGGCGAATGACCGAAGCAGCGGCCGCTTTTCGTTCACGATGCTTCGCTGTCGTTCGTTTGCTCGTTTACAGTTGTCTCTCGTTGCTTCAAGCGCGCGGCCACGCGAACGCTCCCTAAAACCAAACGCATTACAAAATACCTGCAATAACAGCAACAACTCGCAGCCGAATCCGCGTTCGCTTTTGTGTATTTATCAAAAATTATTTTGTAAAATTAAGCATTAAATATATATAATTGAAAGTGCGTTCAAAAGTTCAATACACAACTACATATGTACATATATATACATATGTATATATATAAATACATACATGCGTATACATACTTGCAACAATTGATGCGTCCAAGAACAGCTCGCCACAAGAGTGTTGCATAAATTGCTAGAGGGCATTGTGATTTGAATTTCAAAATCAAGTTGAAGTTGCGGCCCGTTGAGGCTGCCTCCCTCTGCCGCTGCCGTTGCTGCTGCAGCGTGTGCTTGAAGGTGGAAGAGAGTTCCCCCAATTCCAGCTGCGAAGTGACAGTGAAAAGAAGTCACAAACAGTAAGGAAAAGCAAAAGAAAAAGAAAACCAAAACGAAATCTATATATTTAAAAGCAGAGCAGTGAAATTAAAACAGTCCAGGCAAATGTTGTTGCCTTTAAGTGAAGTTTCTGAAATCAACACATGAGACAGCAGATAAGAGAGCAGCAGCAATAAAATTAACAAAAAAAGCCAACGAACGGGGCTCAAAAACAACAACAACAAAATACATAAAAAAAAAATAACAACAACAACAACCAAAAAAAACCCAAAAACAAAATTCAGGCAAAAAGGCAGCGCCTATTTTTGGATACGAGAGCCGCTTGGAGATTGCGGCAGGACGGGAACACATTTGTGAGCTGCTCTCAATTGAATGGTAAATTGAATTCATTGCTTCTTCTTACTTCATATTGTTGCTGTTGTTCTTGCGAGTTTCCTTTTTTGCAAGCTCCTCTTGCTCTCTCTCATTCTCGCTCTCTTCCTCTCTCTCTCTCTCTCTGTTTGAGCTTGCGGTATAAATAATTCAGTCTTACGTTGCGTATGCTTAATATTAATATAATCATCGAAAATCAAGCAACACACGCACACACTCATACGCATACACATCTTTTACTCCTTCTTTCGCACTCTCTCACACACACACACACACACACATAATTTGCAGGTTCATTCACATCAATACAACAAAACGGCCTGCAACTTCCTGTCTGTCTCTTTGTTATTGTTGTTGTTGTTTTTGCTGCTGCTGCTGTTGCATTTTACTTCCTACATTTTCCGTACCACAAAAATAAATAAAAACTGAAACTGGTTTAGTTCAACATACTGCGACTATTGCAAAACTGGTTGCAATTATTGTTGTCGTTGCTTTGATTTTGCTGCTGCTGCTGTTGCTGCTACTGCTACTGCTGCTGCTGCTGCTGCTGCTGCTGCTGTCTTCCTTGGCCAATTGATTTGTGCCCAGTTAGTACGAATACGTTGCCTGTTAGCATTTGCATTCCGGTTTAGGGCGCATCTTCTACAAGACTAATCAGAGCCGGAAACATAAAAATTGCTGCCTGCCCGCCGACTGTCGCCTTTTGCCTGTCGCTGTTTTTCAAATGCCCAGCTATGAAAATGGCCAACGACTTGGCCAACAACAACAGGTGCAACTCAATAGCCACATAGAGACACGTTCAGATGCGATCATAGGATGCTGGCCAGTCAAACTATGTGCAGCTGCTGCTGTTGCCTCTTCTATGTCACTGGCCACGTTTCGTAATCCCAATACAATTGATAGCCAGCTTTGAGAGTGCGTAGAATAAATCAAACATTGATAATTAATTGTCATGGCAAGGACTAGCGAATACCCTGTAATTACCATATTAAAGAGTCTTTAGCTAAACATATATTACTTTTAATATGATTAATTAGTTAACAATAGTTTCAATAAATACAAACAAATTTAAAATGTAATTAATAATGAATAGAAAACAAATTTAACATATTTAATAAATGATTTTAAACTATCAAATTAAACAAATAATAGTTGTTTATACCAGAAACTTTAATTTATTTTAATTTAATTAACTTTGAGGGCATCTGAAGAAGTTTATGTCAATTCATTAATTATTATTATTTACAAATTAGTTAATTAATTTAATTTCTAAAACATAAGGCATATACCCGCTGTGCAGGGTATGTCTATAGCAAATCAGTGCCTCGACATGAAATAGCTATGAATAAATTAGTTTTCATTATGTTAAACACATTTAGATCGTTCAACCAACGAATATTCACATTAAATAGTTGACAAATTGGCAACTAAAATTGCAAACACACACATTGAGATACACACGCACACACACACACGCAAACAGCGAGCACTTGCCGTCAAAACGTTTGTTTGTTGAGTTCATTAACATCAAAATTCGTCCTTGTGCGGCCAACAAGAGTCAACAGAGCGAACAACAACAACAACAAAATAAAAAACACTGAAAAAGTCAAAGCAAATTGCAAACATAAATAAATTATATGCAACAACAAAAAGGCAACAAACGAAGCAATTGAGTTTGGGGCCAGGTGGAGCTTAGAAGCCAAGGATTATAGAGGAGGAAGAGAGAAAGGGAAAGAGAGAGACACGTGCCTGCCGAAAATGTAACGAAAGCTATCTGTAGATACATTTGTATCTGTATCTTTGGCCTGTCACCTGTGTCAGAAAGCAGCTCAACTAAAACTACTCATAAATAATCATCATTATCGTCATCATCATCATGATTATCGTGATCATCATCGCATAATCATCAGTCGAGCCAAACGCTCTTAGTTTGCAACGGTATTCGTTGTAAAAACGCGGCCAATAAACTGAATGCGCTGCGGTTCAAGGTTTGGCCAAAGCCAAAATGAAACTAAAGCAACAACAACAACAACAAGAGCAACAACAACGACAAACAATGGCGAACACAACAAACGAAACGAATGACGAACGAAATGAATAACAATTAAATCTCACAAAAGGCATGAAATCATCTGCCGCGCGCAATAAACTAAAAACACAAAACTGGCACAAAGTCGAGTCGAGTCGCTTCTAGTGTAGTGTAGTGTAGTGTAGTGTAAATGTATCCATCAGATACAACTACTCGCAGCTATGTTTAAGCTTTACAGCCACACAATATCTGTGTGAGCTCAAAGCTCATTGACCAAAACAGTCAGTGGCCCAGTCTTCAAGTCTTCAAGTCTTCAAACTTCAATCTGCAGTATTCAGTCTTCTCCTAGTCCACAATCTTCCAGCTTCTTCTATCTGCAATCTAAGCCGTCTACAGTCTGTGCTAAGCATTACCGTTAAGCTCAACTTGAGGCGGTCCATTAACAGTTAAGCGGGCCAATTACCAAGGCGGATAATTGCTCCAGTGTCAGCCGAGCCAGCAGGGCAGCGGGCAGCGGGCAGCGGGGGGAATCAGTGAAGCAGGAGTAGCTGCGTCCAGACTTTGGCCAATAATGGCAGCCAATCATTCAAGTGTCCGTCTGTCAATCAGCTGCTCGGCGTTTGCCCTCAGCTTGAGCAGGAGAGGGGCAGGGGAAGGGGGGTGAGAGAGAGAGAGAGAGTGAGGTAGGGGGAGGTTATAGCTGCCCCCTCAGTTCAAGTTCTCAATGCTGTAATTTTATGGCTGCTTTGCCTATTGTTGTTGTTGTAGTTGTTGTTGTTGTTGTAACACACACATTTCTACTTTATTACAAAATTGACCCACATATTTGTTGTTGTTTACTTTTTTGCGCTTCAAGCGAGTGACCATTACACAGATACAAATACACACACACTAGTATATGTATGCACATATGTATGTGTGTGTGTGTGTATCTCTTGTTATTTATTCATTATTTTATTATTTTAGTTATTTTTGTTGTCTTCTCTGCTTTAATCGACGATTTTTTACTTTTTGTATTTCGCTTTTCTGTCTCTTTTTGCCTCCTTTTCCTCTTTTTCTTCGTTCTTCTTGGTTTTATTTTGTTTTTTTTTGGTTCACATGACAAAATGTTGAAGTGTGTTGTGTATCATGACATTAATGAACTTATATGGGATGGACAATTTAGATTTGATGTGTCAACAATCCATTTGGGCGTGTTGTGCCTATCTGCGAGTGTGTGTGTGTGTGTGTGGACTCGTATTATTGTATTGATTCTGTGTGTGTGTGTGTGTGTGTGTGTGTGGCAAAAAGGGTGTGGTTTTGGCTTGAGAAATTAATTGACACACGCTACTTTGATCCAGACATGAAGATAAACATAAATTAAGAAATCCATATTATATGTAAGCAAAAAGAGGTCGAAAACAGTTTGGCAATTGCAAATAATTAAAGCATTACACTACAAAATCAATACCAACTGGGTTATCGATAGTATGGCGATAGTAAGCAATGATATATACCATAAAAGAATCAGCGAGTAATAAGATTTCGTATTTAATTCATATTATATTCATAACATTTAGCATAAAACGAGTAATGCATTGTAACAAATTGAGCATTGTTATCGATAGCTTATCGATTGTTTTTAACACTTGATAGAAGAGGGAGAGCAGGTTGATTATTAAACAAGATAACTCACCTTTAAGCAGAGTCTTAGCTATGAGCTCTTGATACAAAGGTATCTAGTATTATTAACAAATTATTGCAGCAATAGTATTTAAAATGTAGTTTAACCGTTATGCAGCCGCACTTCTTAATATAATTGACATTTTGGTGCCAAGAATATACCGCAAACTGTTTTAGTTTTGGTTTACTTTTGTTGATTTGCGATTTGGTCATGCTTGGTTGCAGCCAGAGCTATAGATACAGCTACATATTACATATTACAGATACAGATACAGATACAGATGCAGCTATTGCTATAGATACAAATATGTTTGCTGCAAATGCAGTTAGCAATGAGTGACCTCCAAATTGAATAGAATACAAATGCCAGAGAACCAGCTCCAGAGACGGAGACGGAGATGGAGACGGGGACGAAAGACACCTCCAAACAACCCTCCACAATGTGTGGCAAGGTGCATGCGACCATAACCACAAAGCCACAGTGAGTTTATGATGATGATTAAGAAACAGAGCTCTCAACTCTGGCTAACATAAAGTGTGTGTGTGTGTGTGTGTGAGTGTGTGTTTAATAAGTGCATGTGTGCGAAATGAAAGCTTCATTCTGTGGTGTCTGTCATAGACGCTGACGACCTACCCATTCAAATTGTGGCAAACAGAACAGAACCGAAACAGAGCCAAAGACCAAACGGACAGCTAACTCACTCTATCGAAGCTATAGGGTATGCGGGGGGAGGTTGCAGTTGCGGTAGGCTGGCAGGCAGGCAGGCAGGCAGACAGTCAGACAGGCGAATGCTCGTATCAGGGCCGTGGCTTTTATAGAGAGCGCCTTTTAATGTTGCTTTTATTACAAAATGTATTAAAATGTGACACAGGTGGTGATTGGGCTGAATACACAAGTAGGAGCAGCGGAAAGAGAAAGAATGGGGAGTGAAGCGGAAGGAGGTAAAGATACAGGTAGCTGAGGTACAGAGATACAAAGATACATGGTGATGGCGGCTCTGTTGATGGGCCTGCTAAATGATGTTGATGGTCGTCGCTGTTGATGAGACATGCGATAAAAATGTATATAACATTGTGCTTGTTGTTGTTATTGTTGTTGTTGTTGTTATTGCTGCTGTCGCTTGGCTAATGACTGTGCCCAAAAAGCCAAAGACAAGTTTAAAGTGGGTTAAATGCTGTGTGGCTTTTGTATGCCAAACTTGAGAAAATTCAACATAAAATATGAAACACAAAAACTATAGAGAAGACACCCAGCCGAAAGAGAGAGAGAGAGAAAGAGAGATGATTCACATGAGCTTGCCTTGTAATTCTCAAACGGTTAAAGCGTTTCTCTTGCCGTGTCACAAGGGACGAGCACAACTCTAATAAGCAGAGCAACAAACACATCCGTATTGCGGCAACCTCTCGTTGCATGTTGAAGCACCGCACCGAGCCCTTAAGCTAATGTGTGCCCATTTTACATTTATGCGTAACTGCGCTTGTGCCACGCCTCAGCTCATTAGCAAGCCCCAGACGCAAGAGGGGATACATTACACATAAAGGAAGGACACAAGCAACAACAGGAGAGAAAGAGATCGAGGGGAGGCAGCACTTGGCAACTGCAGTTCCATAAATTCAGAGTGGGACTCTGCATCTGCAATTTTCACTTGCACTTTGCTGCTGGCAGTTGAGTTAATTTTATTTGCAAAATAAAGCGAAACAAACTTTAAATGGAGTCAAATGCCAATACACATACACACACACACACAGTTAGAGTGAGCGAGAGTGTGCAAGAGGGAAGAGGTAAAGAAGGGCACAGGCCAGACGTCTGCAGAACAAAGATTGCACACACAGCAGCAACAGCAACAAGAACAAAAAAAAGTTCAAACGCCAGACAAGGATGCACCAAAGTGCAAAGGCAGAGAGCCAGCGACCAACGACCGAAGAACGAACGTGCGAAGGGGGAAATGGCAAAGCACTCGACGCAGCAGACGACGACGACAACGACAACGACTGCGTCGCTTCAGAAGCGGAAAGCAAAAAGGATTGAACAGCAGCAAAGAGAGGGTAGTATGGTTGGAGAGGGGAGCAGTCAAAACAGCAGGAGGCAATGGCGACGCACGTGAAGACGCAGCAAAACACACACGCATTGCGAGCACACACAAACACACACACACTCACAATACAAGACTGAAACAAGAACAAGTGCATTGACACTTTATGGCGATGACGACGAAGCGACGACTGCAAAGGGTGAAGCACCAGTGAAACAACATCGACTGCGACGCTAGCAGCGCTGCAGTTTGATAGCAAAGCGCTGTAAATATGCAAAAAAAAAAAAAAGAAGAAAACAACAACAAAAACAACAAGATGCAGAGCAAAGGCATAAAGGGATCGACCTCAGGGCCAGACACACACACAGCTGATCAACAACAGCGAGAGCGCGAAAGAGAAAGAGAGCGACAGCAACAGAAGGAGAGTGCCCATTGCAAAGTGTGAGAGGAGCAGTTGAACTTTGCTGAGCGCAAGTTTAAGCAAGCCCAAAAACTGGAGAACATTGCACTGTACAACAACAAAGAGTTTACTTAATTTTTGCGAAGCTTTTGCTGTAGACGGTAGCTGATTATAAGATTGCGAAACGAGTCGCTTATTATGAGCGTGTTCATAATGTTTGTTTGACGATGACGTTGCCAAACCAGCGAGCAAAAAAAAAAGTCAGGAATGAAATGCGAACAGCAATAACAACAACAACAACTAAGATCACTGACGACGACACGACGATGACGACGATCAACGACGACGTTTATAGTTCAACGCACCGTCTGGGCGCGCTCCCTGCTCTGGCTGTTGGGATCGTTAGCGGTAGCCAGTGGCCAGTGCCCTGCAACGATTCTTGCGCGCAGAGCTCCTTGCAGAGGAAGAAATCACTCACCCGCTGGCTGCAACATTGCAATTCAACCATTGTCGGTCATTGATCGTGCGTGCTCATAATGAAGCCAACGACTCGTTGACTCTTTCATTGACTGCACGATCTGATCATGTTCTGATCTTATTTATTATGTTGACAGCAACTGAAACAGCGAGAGTGAGAGTGAGGCAGAAACGGGAAGAAAACGATCATCCACAATCTAAACAGATATTCATACTTCTTACTTACACAAATAAACAAATTCCACATTTACTTAATCAGCAATCTTAGCGACTTTATGAAATCGGACATTAATCTCTGAACACAGCATAAAGATCAGTTTCATCTAGATCAGCGATCATTGACACTTTCATTGATCATATTACCAGTTCATTATGTTGACAGAAGCGATCTTTGCAAAGATGGAATAAGAACTAATTAAATCCGACAGTTGACTACTTTAATCACTGCTCAGCTGACGATCATTGAATAATCGTGTAATGAACTTAGCATACTGACTGTCTGAGAATGAGGATTATTAATAAAATGAAAAGTTAATTAAATGTTATTTTTTGTCTGTTTGATCGTAGCTTACAGCTTAATGATCATGTTTGACCAAAGCACGTCAATTACTTTACTAACGTTCAATAAGTATAATTATTTTGATATTATTATGATCAGTGATCAGTGAAGGCTTTTGATCAACACCCACGCCCACAGCAAGATCAGGCTACTGGCTTAGCGAGAGATCATTGATCTTACCTACTTGGCACTGTTAATTTGTATTATTATTAATTCAATCAATCACAGTCCACTCGCAACCTAACGATCCAATCACAGCCGATCGACAGCAGCTGCCTTCGAGCATTGATCTCTCTCACTCTTATATATGTATAATTGTATATATATATATATACATATAATATATACATATATATCTCATCTTGTTCGATTGGTATTTCACAAATGCGCTTCGTTCTAGTTTTTCACATTCGGTTGCCCTGTCGATGTGGATTTTTGATGCTGATGGTTGATGTTGATGCTTGATGTCCAACGTCCGATGTCCGATGTCCGTTGTCTGATGGCTGATTCGCATTTCGTCTTGTGGCCTCTTGGCTAATTTAATTGTTTGCGTTTTCATTAAAGCGCTGGGAGCGGTTGGATGTGGATGTGGATGTGAATGTGGGCCTCTATTTAGCTCATGGAAACATTTATAGCACACACTCGCCTCGTTCGCTTGCTCGGTTAGTCGGTTGCTCGGCCAACGTTCGGTCAGCGTTTAATTCGCTAATTGCTAATGCGCCCATCGCTTATCAAATTGGAGCATCGCGTCGCAAACTTTTATTTTCTTCTATTTTTTTTCTATTTTTTTTTTTTTTTTGGCGACTGTCTGATGTCTTAGAAGTGCCGTTTGTTATTGTTGTTGTTGTTGTTGCCGTTGCTGTTGTTGTTTGTTTTAATTTAGCTACACATTTTAGTTCAAATATTTGATAAGCTATCCCCAACAACGACGACGGCATTTGCGTAACTTTTGGCATTACTCATACGCCCAGTTGGCCGGCCCTCAACTTGTTTACAGTTGGACTTGCTTCCGCCCGTTAATGGCGTACTAAACTCGTACTAAAAGGATCTAAATATGTAATTAACATTTCACAGCTCCATTTCAATGACATTTGCTGCATGCTTCATTTCCATCTCAATTTGTAATTTCATTTAATTCTGTTGTACAAGTTCAATAAACGCTTAATGAGCTTCTGTGTTTGGCAGAGTTCAGCGAACAGAGCAGCACAGAGCAGCACAAAACAGGGCATTGAATGAACAATGAAATGATGTGAAAGTGTAGGAGTTTTAGTGGCACAAAGTTCTATTGCAATATTTCTACTGTTTTTTATTCACTTTAACAGTTAGAAAGATTGTGAAAGTAATGTCCAACAACTTGTTCTATACTTTCCTGATCAATTGATCAATGAAATAGCTGTAGATCGAAGCAATTGACTGTTACTTAAACAAAGCGTTCTCTGGCAATGCTCCACTTTTGTGCTATGCAATAAAGATTATCAGATAAGCAATGCTATTCGTGACTCAGACTCTAACTACAGTTTGGACCTCTTTCAAAACAATCTTTTACTATCATATTTGCACTTTATGTGGCCCTAATCAAATGGCAACAAAGTTGTCCTCATTTAGTGTATCTATGCAACATTTTTGTTTGGACAGTTTCAGGCAAACACACACACACACACACACACACACACACACACACACACACACACACACACTCACACACACATGCACACTCGTTAAGTGGGACACACACAATCTAATATAGCCGACTACAGACAGAGCTAACTCACTTTCCAGCTGGCACAGCACTCAACACTCCACACTCTACACTCTACACCCGCTGCAGTAACACGCTGCCCCCCCCCCCTCACTTCTCCATCTTCATGCCCGGTTTGTGGCAACGCCTCCGCATTGGGGCACAGTGACTGCAACTTTTAACACCTCCCATGGGGCATAAGCAGCGCCAACGGCAGCCAACTGTATTTTTTATCTAATTAGGTAGTCAAAATATATAAAAAAAAAAAATAAAAGAGAACGCTCAACTGTCTCTCTGTGTGTATTTGTGTGTGTGTGTGTGTGTGTGTGTGTGCGTGTGTGTGTAATCTAAACTGTGTCACTAAACAAAAATCTGACGGAGACTGAGAGAAGGCAGCAGCAGCCGCTCAACTTGTGCCCAGAAAATTGTGTCAAACAGATAAAAGCGTTGATGGAGATGGAACGGATGCGGGGTGAGGCACAAGAGATGAGGGGGGGGACTGTGGAGGGGTGTGCTGTGACAGAGCTATAGGCCACTCCTTTTGAACGGGAGCAGTGCAGAGAGGAGGGGGAAAAGCAGTTATGATTATAACCTCAATTCTCTTGCGCTTGACGTGTTTGCAACGCGGAGTGAAAACTGGCCCGAAAATTGTAGAGCATTTGAATAATTTTACAAGAATGCAATAAAGAAAATAAAAAAAAATACACACAAAATAAATAAGTGAGAGAAGTGCGGCAAAGAGAAGTGCAGAGCAGTGAAGAAGTACGATGATAAAAGCGGCTAAAAAGCCACTGTCCAAAGTAGGCGGCGTCGGTCGGCAACGTTGATTTAAATGGCACCCAAAAAGTCAGTCATGGAACGAGAAAAGACAAGCACATAAACGACGGACGGACAGATGGACGGAGAGATGAAGAGATGAAGAGACGGGCAGTCGGATGGTTGGATGGTTGGATGGATGGACAACTATTCAAATTGAGGTCATTCATCCCGCTTCGTTGAACGCGCTTAAGTGAATTATATGTACGTATTTGTGTGTACATGTGTGTGTGTATGTGTCTGTGTGTATCTCAGAGATACATGCGAGTATCTGTAAAATAGTTATGTCGCCAGAGCCAGCGGGAACTTGTGAATTGAGTGCGGGTGGGAAGGGGGGTAAGGCGGTTAGGAAAACTAAAACTATTTTTGTCATCGCTGTCATAGTGAAAGAGCAGTGTGACAAGGGGAGGGGTCAGAGATCTGTGCCACCATAACCATTTACACCTCTTCAACTAACACTCAACCCATTTTGAATGGGGCAAACGAAAGCCTTTCTCCAATTGCCGCTAAGCGGCTTAACTTTTGGATATATGTATGTGCAACACAACAACGCTTGACTCTCGCCTCTTGGCATTCACATAATGAACACGTTAATTGCTGACAATTTGCCGTTTATCTGATTGCCCAACAACAAGAATAGCACATTTGTTGACTGATTGACCGGGCAATACACATGTCCATATACATATATATATATATATGTATGTATGTATATCTATGTAGAAATGCTTATGCAAAAGATCGTTCAACGCCCTCAGTTGATATCATCATCATTCATCCATCTAAGCATCCACCATACGCACTTTACATAAATATCTGCATATTCTGTTCTTTTTTTTCATTTATTCTTTAATACGATTCGTATTCGAATTTGTAAGTGTGTAGCTCTGTATCTCTGTGTGTGTGTGTGTGTGTGTGTGTGTGTGTATTCGTATCTATAACTCTTTTTTTTGGGGCGTCTCTTTCAGTTCGCTGTTTCGTGCGTGTTTCATTTGGTTTTTCATATGGGAGTAGGTCAGTTCAAAATTTGCATATGCCTTGACTGATTTTGATTTCTTGCTGATTTTTTATTCATATTCGCATACCCCCCTTGCCCCCTTTCGTGCTTTTGATTGCCTTGCCCCCGCCCAGTTGCATTTATTGCCCGATTTAGGCACAAATTCCAAACGCTTTTGCTACTCAATCGAATGGACAACACGTGCCATACTCTATAATACTACGATATATATAAATAGATATAGAAATAGCGCACCTGAGGCATTTAGTTGCAGACTCCGTCAATTGATTAGACTTTAGCTTCAGCTTTGACTCTTGCTTTTTGCCTTTTGTATTGCCACATATTTGGCGCACTGAAACGTATTGGCCCAAAACGAATTCACAATGTCTTGCATTTGGGTCTCTCTTTTGAATTTGCGCAAATTGATTCAGTGCGTGGGACTTTATAGTCCAACTGGCATTCAATTTATGCAAAAAAGGTCGAATATGTTGAATAGACAAATTGACCTGATGGAAATTGGTTTAACAGTGATGTATGTGACCTCTAGAAAGCAGAAGGCAGGCAATGATTGACTGATGAACAATCAGCTGAAGAGCTAATAGGGACTTCTAAGCAAGCAATCTCATATTATTATATATTAATATTATCTTTGTTTTCCCTTAAATGCCATTAGATGTCCAGCTCTTTGTTCTTTACAAAGTTGTACTCTTCCTATCAACTGGCTAATCACAGATACTATTTGAAATGTTTATAATTTGTCGTTATCCACTTGAGTTGAGGCAGGTCAAGAGCTAAGACAACAAATCGTTATCGTTTGCTCTATCTATTTGTTGATTCTTAAGCAATCTATAAGCTATCTATCTATATACATATATATATATAGCTAAAGTCCTATAAAATGTCTAGGATTGCGGTTGCAATGCCATCAGTTGTTATACTTACGCAGAACCAAAACAAACTCAAATGAAGCTCGGTAAAGTTGTACAAGTCAATACAAACTAAAGTTAGCCAATTTCAAGAGATTCCTTTTAAAGTCCTTCAGCTTTGTGTGCTGCTTCTGGCTATTTACCAGGCTTATGGCCAGTTGGATGCCAGGTTGGCCTGCAGCAGGGATGGCATTTGCTTTTGTGTGGGGCATCAGCCTGGAGATTTGGTGCCCGATTGCATGGATTGCACCTGTTACTACTCGTGTGGTGTGAATAGCATCGAACGGAAATGTTGTGCCGTTGGCCAAGTGTTTGATAGCCAACTTAGGGCCTGTGTGCCATGGCAGTGTCCACGTATGGATGACGAATGCCCTGGTATAACTCCAACTCCGACAACTCCTACAACTCCAACTACTCCCCACAATCCCAATTCGCCTGGTGACTGCCCAAACCAAGAAGTACTCTGTCAATTCCATGGCCAGATTATACCGCATGCGGAGCATTGTCGCCTCTTCTGGACCTGTGTGGAGCTGTGCCCCGTGCTCGGTTTCTGTGAGTTGGGCAAGTGGTTCAATCGCGAGAGTTTCGTCTGTGATTATCCATGCAGTGTGCACAACTGTCCGGCGGGCAGGGATTAAAAAAATAATAATAAAACAACGCAGAACAATAAAACTTGCGCCGTGCCAAATGGCAAAAATTACTTTTAACGCTCATTAAACTGCAATTGGCTCCATGAAAACGACAACAACAACAACAACAACAACAATGTTGCAATAATATACGCAAATTGCTTGACACCATTTTTTTTCACTGGTGGACAAGGCGGGTGGGCGGCTGCTGTGTGTGTGTGAATGTATGTGTGTGCGTGTTTTGTTGTTGTCGTTAGCAAGCAACAAATTTAGCACGCAACTAACAATTTTAGCTGCTCCAGATACAAACTACCACCACACACACACACACATGACAGGCAAACACCGACACACCTTGCCGCAAACAAAAGCAAACAAATTGAAGAAATAAATGCGCTGGCTACAGACAAACCGAATACGTAACACCCTTTTTACATATATGCATCGCATTAGTTTGCTTAGTAAATATTTGCAGCTAATTCAATAAGTGCAGTGTCGCTTTATCTTAATGCAGTGATCTGGCAGCGCTATTAAACGATAGCCGATAATTAGATAATAAGCATATCGATCATTATGAACAGCTGATTGGCACTATTCCATTGCTATAGCAAATGTTACAAAGGCTACATTATAGCTAATGCAACCTTAAGTTAACTCTACATAGCAGCGACACACTAAAAGTTGGGCCAGCATAGTTTGTTTATTCTTTTTGGCAGCAGCAGCAACAACAAAAAACAAACTTTCACCCAAGTAAGCCGCAGCATTTTGGACAATTTCGTAACTGGGTAAACACAGCGACCGATACCCACACACACACACACACACTTGTGTATGCAAATGTGGAGTGCATAAAGTGCAGCCCCAGCGACAGCAATAACAACAAACACAACAACGGCAGCGACAGGTGAATGAACGACCTCAAACGAGGTCAGCAGCAACTACAGGCCAAATTATGCCGGTGCTAGTGGGGGACGGAACTCGGGGCCGGGCCCATTCATGCGCACAATAAAGCCAAAAAAAAAAAAAAAAACAACAAAAAATCAACTACATACTTATACATGTGAGAGTATGTGTGTGTGTGTGTGTGTGATTATGTATATGCTTTGATTGTTGTTGTTGACTGGTAGTTGATGTCTGCCTGGTTGGCAGTTGGCTTAAGCTTCGCATGCTAATGGCCAGCAACGCTACGGCTACGGTCAAAAGTGGGCAACATTTGGGCCACTTTACGGGCTGCCGCTTCACATTTCAGTGACCCAAATCCTTGGCTCTGGCACTCAGCGAGCAGCCGAAGTAGTTGCTATAGATGGATGGACGGATGAATGGATGCAGCATCCAAACAAGTTTTCTTTTGCCCTCCCGTATCATCAGCGCTGTCATTGTCTTTCTTTCTCTATCGCTCTCTCTCACTCTCTCTCGCTCTGTTGGGTCATTGGGCCGCTGAGCATTGGAGCCATTTGGCTGCACTAAATCACTTAAGATGCTTTTAGCAGGAAAAGAAGTTTAGGCTTAGTCTTATTTATGTGACTGCTGCCTGCTCGACTCTGCTCTGCTGTGGACTGTGTATAATGGATGATGTTGACCTGCAGTCTTGTCGAGTGGGTGAACCAAATGGAAATGCTTGTGGGTGGCAGTTGGCAGGTGGCATGTGGCAGGTGACAGTCTAAAATGTGGAGCAAACCGACTAAGCTGGCCACGATTGAATAGCTAATGTTGCAGATTATGGGCAATAAAAAATAAAGTATATATAAGTTAGTGGCCTCCAATGAATTGCAACTTTAATGACAAAATGCTTGGTTGAAACGCTTTGCAATTGCCATCAAATTCCATATAAAGTGGTTTCTTGTGTAACTTAAATACTTTACCAGCTGGGACACACTTTTAGTCAAGGATTTGCCAAGAATGCTTATTAATTAAAATGCTGACTTTTTCAACTCTTGGAAGATAGAGAGAGAGAGAGTTTATATAACATCAAATAACTGAATCAATTTAATATGAAATTGTTACACTTTTTGAATTGCACAAATTGTGGTCAATGATCTGCTCCACTTCTTGACAGCTTCAAATGGCACTGGAAGTGTTTTGTCCATACCCTTGAGGCTACACAGGCAAACAAAGTCGTGTAATACAAAAAATCTGCACAAAAGCCGAATGGCAACAAGCGATAAATAAACAAATCGTGCAGCTGCCATCAACGCAATGAGCTGCTAATTGAAGCCACCTTAAAATAAACAGAGCAAAGCGCCCGCCACAAACAATTAACAGAGTTGAAGGTGGCAACTGACGACAACAACAATAACAGCCACAGCAACAGCAACAAAATGCAACTATAATACATGTGTGTGTGTGTGTGTGCGTGTGTGCGTGTGTGTAGTTATTATGTCATAATTAATTTACGAGCTGTGACAATTAACAAGATGAGCAACTGATGCAAAGCGTGACTGCAACTTCGACAAGGCCTGTGCTTCATGACAAAGTGGCCAGCAGATGTGGGTCAATGTGTTGACCAACTTAACGAAACGATCATCTTTCGCACACACACACACACACAGACTGTCGGCTTCCCACGCAGATGTTGAGTTTTCCGGGCACCCGCTGCGTATGCGCAATTTCTTTCGCTTGTCTGCCGCTTGAGCAACTTTTTAGCCAAACTGTTGACCACTTTGCACAACTTCCAACAACAGCCGCACGCTTTTGTGATTAGTGCAACTATATACGAATGTATCTTTTGGATTGGCTTTTGTTGTTAATGTTGCTGAAACTGATGCCGCCGCTGGCTTAGCGAATACCACAACAATAACACAACAAGACAAAGCTAAAGCAAAAGCAAAAGAAAACGCACACACAACACACACACACTTATTCATATAGCAGTAGCAACAACAAAATCAGTTGCCGACAGTTTTTTATATTGAGCACAGTGGGTCAATGTCCCACTGATAAAGTGAGCGTAGAGTGACGACGCCATCGCCATCGCCATCGCCGATGTTGCTGCCACCAGTTGAAAGCCAGCAACAACTGGAGCAGCAGCAACAACAGCAGCAGCTGTGTCGACGCTGTTTGTCTGCCAGCCAAAAGGCAAATGCGATTTTAATTAATTAAATATGCTGTGTATTTAGTTGCACAAAAGAAATTTCACGTTTACATTTTTGCAATTTGTTTCGTTTTGCATTGGTGAAAACTAAACGCACAAGCTAATGAACATTTCGAAAATAACAAAATCGAAATATTATTTGCTTAAAATTAACCACAAGAATATGCTACAGTCGAGCCAAACCGACTATTAGTAACCCTGTACATATAAAAACTATGCAAATTAAAACGATTCGAATATATTTATACATGTACTTTACATACAATCTAAATAGACTCATTGCAATCTTTAAGTACAGGGACCAAGAAAAGCAACAGAACTAAACCTTTTTGCTGTCTGCTAAATAATATAAGATTTTACCAACACATTTTCTAGTTGAGATATCACAAGAATTTTGTTTCCCATTTGCTACAAAGCAGCCTCAACAAATGTGTGTTGTGTGTATGCGTGTGTGCTTAAGATTTATGCGTGTGCCAGTTTTATTGTGCGGCATTTTGCTTGGGACTTAAATTTAAATTGCTTTTAGAAACTAATAAATTGCTTCATTTTTGTACACATCACTGACGCAGATTTTAAATGTTAATGAACAAGAAAAACAGTTTGAATAAACATGTTGTCAAGCCCTAAAGAAGACAATTTAGATGTATTTCAATTACGAATAAACTAAAGAACTAAGGAACCCTATCAACATACAGAAAGAGAGATATTTAAATGAAATATTTAATGAAAATGGGCAAACAGCATTATTTGTAGTACTTTATTTCGGTTTACCAAACGGATTAGGTGTGTTTATTACGGAAGTGTCAGAGTGCAGGGCAATGCGAATTGTTCGCTTTGTCCTTAAGTTTGGAACACTATATGTCCATGTCCCTTTTGTCCTCCACCCCCGAATACCAGAGCTGCAATACTACTTGCCTGTAGTGTCATCCCAGGTTACAGCGCCTCACCCTCACTTTGTGGCCAGTCTACCGAACAGTATCACCAGCACAGCATATCACATTTCCGTACACCATCATCTTAGTAACATTTCGAGAGCGGGTCACTGCATCTCACAGCATCTGGATCTGTCTACATTGGGACAGAACCTCTCTACATCCCTCCCTCACACCCCCATGCGCTAACAGCTGCAACCACGGTGCCACTTAATGAAAAAGTACCAAATTAGAAAAAAGAGTACCACGAAGTCCCAATTACAGCTCCCTCTGGCGGCTACTATGCGTACTGACTGCCCAAACCAGAAAGAGAAATTGGAAAAAAAGTAAGTCCGTGTGAAAGCGTCCCTCTCAGCAACTAGAAGAGCTAGAGACACCAAATTTGGCATGAAGCTCCCTGAATAGCCCCCCCAGATCGAGTATATGTTAGATATGCCATACCTCACTCCCCTGCCCCGCAAATCGCGCCTAAAAACAAAACTTGTACCGCCCACGCCACCCAACGCAGACACTTCTAACTTGGCAGGTGCGTGCAGAGCACCACATGGAAGCAATGCTCAAAGTTTCATCAAGATCGGTCCACAAATAAGAAAGAAATCGGAAAAATAAAACTGAAAAAAAAATTTCCGTTACCCGTTTTTTTGCCCCGCCCCTTTTCAAAAATTCCGGTTTTCTTAGTGCGTTTTGTTCGGTTTGAAGGGGCGATTCGAACGGTACAAAAAACTGTTCTAGACGGCGGCTGGTTTTCGAAAAAAAAACCGCAAAATAAAAAAAAAATTACGAATTTGAAAAGCGCGCGCATTATTCAAAGTGTGCAAATGTGTAGCATAGTATTGAGCTGTTGATGACAAAAGCTGCCTACTTTGTGGCTGCGTTGGCAAATGATTTGAATTTGAAATCAAACTAACAGTTACATCATTCTATCTCTTTCTTACAGCTGTGCGTTATGGTCGCGTACCCAAGCGTTCACGTGAGCTGAACGGTGCAGCAGCAGCCGCTGCATCAGCCGCAGCAACTAGCACGCCCCTAAATGTGGATGACACCAGTGCCAATAATTTGCATACAAATCTAATACAACAACAACAACAACAGCAGCAGCAGCAGCCGCATGCGAACAGCGTGCGCGTGAATACACCAAGTACACCACAAACGCCACAAATGTGTTCGATTGCCTCATCGCCATCGGAGCTGGGCGGTTGCAATAGTGCCAACAACAACAACAACAATACTGGTAACAACAATAGCAATGCCACAGCTGTAGGTGTGGGCAATCATCATCAGCAATTGGTCGGCATGGGCAGCAGCAGCGACATGGCCATGACCCAGGTGGCCATGTGCCATCCCCACGATCATCACGATGGCCTTGCAGGCACAGCCAACGAACCGACTGTCTACGATGTGATCATGTGCGTCTCGCAGGCGCATCGCCTAAACTGCTCCTACATCGAGGAGTTGACACGTGAATTAATGCGACGTCCAGTAACCGTACCACAAAATGGCGTGAGTAACCATTATAAGCAATCATCAATTGATCGCTAATCGATTATTGCTTATCGGTTTACAGATTGTCACCACTGTGGCAGAGAGCCTGGAGTTTCAGAAAATCTGGCTGTGGCAACAGTTCTCGGCTCGCGTCACGCCCGGCGTGCAACGTATTGTGGAGTTCGCGAAACGCGTACCTGGCTTCTGTGATTTCACGCAGGACGACCAACTGATACTCATCAAACTGGGCTTCTTTGAGGTGTGGCTGACGCATGTGGCGCGTCTGATCAATGATACGACGCTGACGCTGGACGATGGCGCTTATCTGACCCGCCAGCAGCTAGAGATACTGTACGATGTGAGTATAGTTACTAAATATGTTACTAGATAAACAAATTCTGCCGTAATTAGATGCAAGTGCAGCATTAACTTCTATTATTCCATATTACAGTCGGATTTTGTGAATGCCCTGCTGAATTTTGCCAACACATTGAACGCGTATGGTTTGAGCGACACTGAGATTGGTCTCTTCTCCGCAATGGTGCTGCTTGCCTCGGATCGGGCGGGTCTCAGTGAGCCCAAGGTGATTGCCCGTGCCCGTGAGCTGGTGGCGGAGGCGTTGCGTGTTCAGATACTACGATCCCGTGCCGGATCGACGCAGGCGCTGCAATTGATGCCGGCGCTGGAGGCTAAAATACCAGAGCTGCGCTCATTGGGTGCCAAGCACTTCTCACATCTAGACTGGCTGCGAATGAACTGGACCAAGCTGCGTCTGCCGCCCCTCTTTGCCGAGATATTCGACATACCCAAGGCGGATGACGAGCTGTAGAAGAACATTATGATTCTATCAGCTGTACGTTTAAGTAATTAGCATTAAATCAAGTGTTGGCACCATCAGAAACATCAGCAGCAGCAGCATCAACTACTCAACCAGATAAAAAGGCAACCAATTAACCATTTTACAAGATACACAGATACATACAAATAGTTAACTAAAAGTAAAACTATAACTACAACTACAACTAAAACTATGACTACGACTACAAGTAATGCATTAAAATATTTAGCAATGTTAGTGGCGTTTGCAAACATATTTAAGCCACATCCAAGCACACACACACACACACACATCTACATCTACAATTATAGACTTTGAAAAATGTTTTTGTTTATTTTGAATCATTCAAAGAAAAGAAGAAGATCAAATACCAGCTAAAGCTAAAGCACAAGCCGAACATATCCCATGCGCTACATAAGATTTATTTATTTCATTGTCAAACTCATCAAACATCTCCCTAGTAAACAAATCTCTACTATTCCCCTACCCGTTCCCAATTCCCACCAATTCCCTTCTCCTCCCTCCACACAATTCCCCTATCATTATTATTGACCAGCTTTGCCGGACAATTTTTCAAAAAAAAAAAAACTCGACTGAAGTGCGAGCGTTCAAGTTCGAAAAATACTGGTTTTTTTAAAAAAAGAAAAATACTTATTATATAATTAAAGAACTACTTATAACTATATCAAATATATATATATATAACTATATATATATATATGCATATGTATAACTAGAGTTATTCTAGCGTAGTTCAAGCAAAAAGACCCAATTTTCTTTGCTCGTTTATTGTATCTGCGTGTAAATAAATTTAAATTAATTTTTTAACATTTAACATTGCTACGGCTTGATTATTATTTCTTTAAGTTGCGCTATGATCATGCTCTTTCCAAAACGCCAACAATGAATTGTGAATAATGTGAATAGATCCGGCATGGGTATACATATATATTCATTTATTCATGTGAGTCCTTTTATGTTTTTGGAAAGTGTAACTCAAGGACGGCCCTCTGACGTCACTTTCATTCACGAAACGTGTTCATATTCGTTTAAATATCGCATAATTTTAAGTGCTTAATTTGTATAACTTGGAACAATCAAATAGTTTGATGAATTTTTGAATAGATTGGTGCTAAATTTTTGTGTATTACATGTTAAAACAACAACAAGAACAGCAAAAACATTAACAACAACAAATCAGAATACATACATAAATATATATATAGAAATATAGATATTTAGATATTCGTATCTTCAAAAACTTTAAAGCTCTTCATTAATTGTTGAATTTATATAGAACATTTTGTAAATTTTATTAGTGTGAAAAACAAAATATTATTAACAAATATATATATATATAGATATATATATATATATATATACTAGAGGGAGCTACGCTCAATGCCTAATTTCAATAGAGTTGACGTAGCAACCGTTTTATGCTCCATGTGTACCTTTCGCTTATTGAACTAGAATTTGTATCTACAATTATATATTTATATATATATATAAAGTATATATATATATATATATTTAATACAATTTGCAATATTCGTAGTAAACACTCAACTAAATGTTTTAGCTTCAGATTGAGATCTTTGCTTATCCAAAACCTATTTAAATTCATTTTCTTGAATACCCCGATGATGAAGATAAAGAAGAAATTGAAATTGTAAACCAGTGCGCATAATGGAACCTTGTGAATGTAGCGTTAATATTTTATATTTGATTTAATTACATTATTAAATTATACACACAAAATATTGAATACATAGATACAATTTTTTACCTACTGTAGCTTTGATTACATTTTTCAATGATGTGTCAAATTTTAAATGGTATTTATGGTTAGTACATACAAACATAGAAACAAACAAACAAACCAATAAAAAAAAAAGAAACATGCATTCATAAATAATTAAATTAAATAATACTCTACGAAAAGAATGAAGAAACATGAATAAACAGAAAAAAAATAAAAGTGTTAAAGAACAAACGTCGACTTCCTATGATAACAAATCTCTCGCTCGTTGCTAGTTAGTTAGTTTAAGTGTCTCTATTCAGTCTACTCCAATAGCAAGATCAGTGCAAACAAAATGAGAAAGCCGGCAACAATTGCATAAAGAAATAAACAAGTAAACAACACACATACTGACTATATGTATGTACTCGCTTTTGCTATAAACTAAACAAGGGCACAACTATACAAATTGTAATAGTCGCAGCTTTCGTCTAAGTATATTATGCCCCCAGATAATACAGACAACAAAACGGAATCAGCCAATTGGTATTCGGTTCAGACAGAGACAAGTTCTTGCACAATCATTTGTTATGTTCATGAGCAGATAATGCAAATCTGTTAACTATATAGCGCCTGTCTATTGGTATTTTCCCTGAGGAAAACCGCAGGCTTGCTGTCTTCATCCAAACGAAACTATCTGCTAAAAATATATAAAGTAAACAAAACCAGCAATATTTATGCATATAAGCTACAACAGTTGATAAGAATAAATATTTGCAACAAAACACAAAAAAAAAAGAAATAAAAACCAAAACAAGAATAAACCGAAAGAAAACTAATTAAATTGCAAAATAAAAACGTCGCTGATTGTAATAAAATTACAGAAAAAGTACTTGAAAGCAAACAAACGTATTCAAAACTGATAAAACTACTATGCAAGTGGTTATTTAATTATATATGCATACATATGCATATGTATGTGTATATGTATATGTATATGTATATGTATATATGTCTCGAGTTTTATTTCGAATAATGGAAACAAAGGAAATTCCTTTAAGGTACTTGATTAATAATATTCAAATGCTTTTTGGCTAATCATCATCGTTAGCAGTTTATATTGCATTTGCCTGGTCGTCCCCCCTCTCTGGCTTAATCATCTCGCGGCTGTGGATAGTATTGCGTCAGCACCTTTGCTATATCCTGAGCCAGCTCGGGAGTGGCCGCAGCCAATACACGGCGTGACATGATATCAAAGTCACCGCCAGCCGGGTCAATAACGACGCCGCCCGCCTCCCGCACAATTAAGTCGCCAGCACAGACATCCCAGGCATGAATGCCAAACTCATAGTTGGCATCGGCAGCTCCCATTGCTACCATGGCCATGTTTAATGCGGCTGACCCCAGCGCTCGCAGCCTAAACAAGGTGTTTCAATCAGCAATCATGGAAACCAGACAATAAACAGTCAGCTCACTTACCCGTGCACATTCTTGGCCATTTTAGCGAAATTCTCATTAACAACTTGCATTTTCTCTTCATCGCGTGTGGTGCCAAATTCGCTGGTTACCAGCGCCTTGTTCAGCTCCCGCTGTTTACTAGCCTGGATCCGACGTCCATTGTAGTAAGCACCTTGGCCGCGACGTGCCGTGAAGCGTTGTTCCAGCATGGGATTGAAAATGATACCGATTTCAGTGACCTTGTTCACCTTGAGGCCCACCGAAATGCAAGAGTGTGGAAATGCATGCACAAAGTTCATGGTGCCGTCCACAGGATCGATTATCCAGGTGGGCGCATCTGTTAGCTTATTGACAGCACCTCCAGAGCTGCTCTCCTCCTCGCCAATGAACCTAGAAAGTAAGTATTTGAAATTAAATTCCCCACTGCTTTTGATTTTTTTATTTTGCTTACTTGTGATCAGGAAAATGCTGCAGAATACCGTTCATGATCAGCTTCTCCACATCCTGATCCGTTTGGGTGACCAAATCAATGTCCCCGGACTTGCACACAAAGTCTTGTCTTGTCTCATGATTGCGGGCGATCAGCTGTTTGCAAGACGCTTTTCAATTATACATTAACCATTGTGGAACAGACAATTACACTCACCCTGCCAGCCTCTGTAGTCAGATTGTTTATTATTTCGAAGCACTTGCCCAGGTCTACGCTGTCTGCCATTATGCGTCAGTCAGTGTTTTTCCACGTCCAGTCAGACAACAAATGCGTGTGTATAATTCAATTAAGTTCCCGCACAACGCACAAGTTGTTTGCCTGTGGTGATAACAGCTGATTGTCTAGGGTTGACACTGTTCAAGGAAAGCTACTGCAGTATATCGAAATGAGGTTGTGGTGCAGCGAAGGAAATTTATCGATTATAAGCGCCATTTTAGGACCTATTTGGGGAAAAGAAATAGGCGAAAGTAGGCGTAGGCGTTGCATTGCAATGCAATTGCCAATTTCCCTATATTAGATTGCAAAGAAATTAACAAATGCAATTGGCAATTTCCCTCATCAATTGAATATTTTTCTTATTTTTAATCAAATTTTATTCTCGTACTGAAATTTGTATGAATTTTATTTAGATGGAAATGAATTCTTGGCATGCAGCTGGTTTGTTAACGATTAACCACGATGCT
Source organism: Drosophila funebris (assembly GCA_018901825.1). Lineage (NCBI taxonomy): Eukaryota > Metazoa > Arthropoda > Insecta > Diptera > Drosophilidae > Drosophila > Drosophila funebris. Next base: position 8,798,534 of record JAEIFK010000688.1, read on the forward strand.
TGTCCAATGAATGCCTTGAACGATCAGATGAGCTAATCGACAGAGTGGAGTCGGAGAAATCTGTCTGGGCATTAAAGTCTTTCTTGTCAGGATCTGGAATAACTGCGACTGGCTTTGGTTCATCATCCCGCGGCTTGGGATAGTTTTGTATGAGCTCCGCGGATAGCTGGAAGGCCAGTGTTTGCGTAGCCGCAGCTAGGACGCGTCGCGACATAATATCCACTTCACCGCCAGCGGGATCCATTACAGCGCCGCCTGCTTCGGTGACCAGTAAATTTCCCGCAGCCATATCCCAGACATGCAGACCAAAGAAGTAAAATCCATCAGCAACGCCCGAAGCGACCATTGACAGACCCATGGCCGAGGAACCAATTGAGCGTAAACTGAAATTAAGTTCAGATATTATGTGTATCCCAGTCCTGAGTAGAGTAATTAACTTACGCGTGAGTTTTCTTGATTAGGCGATTGGCATTCTCCATAGCTGTGGAAGTCCTCGCTTCATTCATGCCGGAGCTGTACTCCTGCAGAATCATGGCATTCTTAAGAGCCTCCTGTCCGCTAGTATTCATTGGCTCATCATTTAGCTTAGCACCTTGCCCCTTTCGCGCCGTGTACAACTCCTGCAATGGTGGATTATACACTATGCCAAATGCCGTATCCTTCTTAACCAGCAGTGCCACAGAGATGCAGTAATAGGGAAAATGATGAACGAAATTCATGGTGCCATCAATAGGATCAATAATCCAGGTGGGCTCATCGGTTAGGGTCACTTGTCCAGTTTCGGACCGTGAAACTGTCTCCTCAGCAATAATCCTGCAGGAAAGGGAATTACTGGTCTGTCTGCCGCATATCTCAACATTTCGATGGAACTTACTTGTGCGTAGGATACTTGCCATTTATTTCACTGATTAGCATTTCCTCCACCTCATTGTCGGTGCGTGTATTCAGATCGTGTTCATGCTCCTTCGTGGTATACGAAAGTCTCTCCTTGGCTTTGTTGGCAACAAGTGCAATTGCACCCGCCCTCTTGACCAACTCAACGGCAAATGCAAAGCAATCATCCAAGTTCAATTCGTTGCTAATTGGTGGCTTTGGCGGCGGTGAGGAGGCAGTGTCAATATCCTCCTCTGAATACATTTGACCAGAAGTATTTGTTGTCTTGCTCGCAAACTCCTTTGATGGATCGAAGCTAACATCCGTATTGGTGAATTTATTAACACCGGGCGCTTTCTTCTGTTTTCCATGTGGTGGATCACCGTCGACTCCCCCCGGTAGTGGCGGTGGTGGGGGTATTATGGGTGGAGCCGATTCTTGCGGTGTCTTAGGTGTCGGCGGTGGGGTTGATGGTTTCGTAGAGTTCCGTTTCAACGATGAACGTAGAATTGAAGCTACAGTGGCATGTTCCGCCGGAGGAGGATCACTTTTGGCTGCAGCAATGTTAACATTAGTCGGAGTCTTTTCAGTCTGATTCGGAAAGTTTTTTATTTGATGAACGCGTGGATCATTCATATTGGCCTTGTGATCCTCAAGCCCATAGTTAACCGCTGCATTGCGCAAGGGCAGCTCTTCGTTGGGCGTCTTCTTAGAACCAACTGGTGATGGGATAAGTGTACCGGCTGGCGGCGTTTTTCGTTGGTTAGATGTTTTCTGATTTACTTGGGATTTGCTTGCATGCACCGACTCGACACGTCGCAATTCATTGACCCGTGGATCCTGCTGTGTCGCCTCGTGATCTTCTAGGCCATAGCTTGTGGCCGCATTCTCTGCCACGCTCTTTTTGTCGTCCTTATTGTCCTGGTCGTCAGCCATGTTGATAAATTAGGAGAACTCGTTGTCTTCCAACTGCCGCCAAGAAATTGCAGCCCGGACACCGCCCGAAATTAATTTCTGTACGAGTTTTTGAATTTTATTTAATACTTTTCTAATCAATTTCCATTATGACTTCTAGGCCAACGAGACACTACAAATTTTGAATCTATTTGGCAGGTTCGTCATCTCTCGAATGATAGATTTGCATATCCCCGATGAGTTCCACCATTTGACACCCTAATTGTGGCGTGGCAGCGGCTAAAACCCGTCTGGACATTAAATCGAATTCCCCGCCTGCTGGATCAATGACAACTCCTCCTGCTTCCCGCACCAGGAGAACACCCGCTGCTGTGTCCCAGGAATGTGGATAAAACTCATAATATGCATCAGCGGAGCCCATGGCCACCAGGCACAGATCCATGGCCGCGGAACCCGTGGTTCGAAGTCTGTGACATGTGTGTTAATGGAAACAGGAGAAGATTATATTGTATATTGATTTATTTACGTGTGCGCCTTCTCTAGCATCTTCTTTGCATTTCCCATTTGCTTGGCCATGAGATTAGGCTCGAAATTCGCGGGATTCAGTTCGTTCAATACAAGGGATCGTTCCAAATTGGTTTGTCCACTTACACGCATCGGAGATCCATTTAAATAAGCGCCAGAGTTGCGACGAGCTGTGAATGCCATTTCCAACAAGGGATTATGACAAATGGCCAACTCTGGCTGCTTATTTAACCAGAAACCCACCGAGATGCAGGTATAAGGAAATCCGTGTACAAAGTTGGTAGTCCCATCAATCGGATCGATAATCCAGGTGGGCTCTTCGGTCAGTTTCTTGCCCGACGTTGTACCACTAGTGCCTTCCTCCCCCACGTAGACATGGTTGGGAAATTCCGCTTTTAAGCCCTTAATCAACAACCTCTCAATTTGACGATCTGTTTCTGTTACCAAATCAAAGCTATTCTCTTTCGTATCAAAGATTCGCATTTTCTTACTGGCTTCTTTCAGATGCTAGCAAAGTCAGAGAACTCTTTCAGTTCATAGCAGGCAGCTTTAAGTCGAGTGCTTACCTTAGCAGCCTTGCCAACTAGTCGACACATCTGCAAAGCGCATTTATCGATATCGACATTGCAGCTAACATTTGATTTTTCCCTGATTGTCATCGGTCCAAGTAGCAGTAGCCGTTGCGATGCCAATCGATGCATATTTAAAAAGTTTTTATTTATTTGTGCAACTTGCTAAAAATTTACATATTTGACTAATATTCACAAACATATACAAAGCCTTCTAGAACTGGGAACCCTGACCTGGAAAATTTGGATCAGTGGGATGCTTGCAAACCGATTTTTTACTACTCTTTGCTATCTTTTTAGGATGTCCAGAGAATTTCATAGAGATCGGAAAGGGTGGATAACTCCGTATAGATGAATCATTGGGTGTAACTAAAGCTTTTTTAGCGGGTTTCATTAACTCGTCTTTTGGAATACTTTGAATTGATGGCTTCTTGGACGTGGCAGTAGATTTAACACTCTTGGTCACATCAGTACGACCTTGGCTCGAGTCTTTGTTGATTTGATTATTACTTGATATGCTTTTTAGAGGGGTTTCTTCTTTCCTAGGCTTATCCGAAACTTTCTCAGTCTTTGCAGGAGGTCCCATTGGCTTTTTCGTCTCGTCGCTTTTGGGTGAAGGATCACTCTTGGTGGCCTGCGATGATAGGTTCTCAGTCAATTCCATCGAGGAGGCGCACAATACGCTGCGGGACATTATACCATTTTTATTAGATTCGCTTCGTTGAAGGGCATTTCGGGGCTTAGCCGGGACCTTGTCCGCCTTATCAACAGTTCTTGGTTTCTGTTTCGTCTGAATAATTTTGGGTGCACGATCATTTGAGGTGAGAAGCCATGATAGTTGCTCGGCCAACTTCGGTGTGGAGGCGCACAATACCCTTCGCGACATTATATCAAGTGGCTTTAGCGACGGATCCAAAACCACGCCTCCCGCCTCCTTTACAAGCAATGTGGCTGCGGACATATCCCAGGAAGAGCAGTTAAAATCAAAGTAGGCATCTGCAAATCCCTGGGCCACCATGCACATATTCATCGTTGTGCATCCGAGGCTGCGCAGTCTACAATATATTGATTGAATGATTGAACTGATCACAGATTGCAACCAAATACTTACCCATGTGCATTACATGTGAGGGTTCTCATGTACCTCAGCTCCTCAGGGTTGAAACTCACGTTTGGGCCCAACTCATTCATGACCAGAGCATCAGACAATTCAGTGCGTTTACTAACTTGCAAGGGATTCACATTCATGTAGGCTCCAAAGCCACAACGGGCGGTGTAACAATGATCCAGAAGAGGATTCCAAATGATGCCGAATCTGGGCTGTTTGTCCAGCCAGAATGCCAAGTTTACAACGGAATATGGAAAGCCATGCATAAAATTGATAGTACCATGTATTGGGTCTATAAACCAGGTGGGTTCGTCCGTTAAACTAACATCGACAGGCTTCTTGTGCTTATTCCTGGTTATGAATCTGTGCAAGGACTGCGAATTAGCTCTTCACTGTTTAGATCAATCTTTTACGTACTTATGTTTCGGATAATGTTTTGAAATGTCGTTAACCAACATATCCTCAATCCGAATGTTCCATTTGGTGTACGTTTCAAAGCTGTGGGTCGGTTTCTCTTGCTCCGACTTCCTGCGGAGGGCGAGCATCAAGTCGTTCGTCACCCGTCGGACACATTTGTAACCCACTTCGAAGCATATGTCCATGTCAAGGATGCCATCTTCAAATTGTTTTCTTGGGGGTTCCTTGCTAGAATTGCTCTCGATGTTAACCCTAGCAGCTGGAGAGACTTTGCCCTTGCCGCGACCAAAGATATTCAAGAAACCCTTGATGATGTTCTGCATTAATTTCTGTGTATTTAGTACTTGAAAATTTATAAATATTTAATTTGTAAATACGCGTTGACGTTGTAACAAAGCTTGCTGTGAACTGATAACATTTGGCCGGCTTATTTGACTTCTTTCTTATCGGGGAACAGTTGTGTCAGCTTGGGTATCAATTGATCGGCCAATTCGGGAGTTGCAGTTGCCAACAAACGATGAGACTGTATATCGAACTCTCCACCACAGGGATCGACAATGGCCCCTCCTGCCTCCTGCACCATCAAGACACCAGCTGCCCAATCCCACACTTGTGGTCCGAACTGAATATAAGCATCGCACGCTCCAATGGCCACCTGGGCCAGATTGAGAGCCGCCGAGCCAAGGGAACGAATGCTAAGAAGATTCCATAAATTCAGCAGAACTAGCTCGATCTCTACCTACCCATGAACACAAGGCAGCAATTTGACTTTGTTTTCCAGAGCCACGTTAACATTGTCTTTGTTTCTTCGCATGGACCATTCCAGAAGGATGAGTGACTGCTTCAGATCCCGCTGATTACTCACTCGCATCTGTTGGCCATTGAAGTAAACTCCCTTGCCACGTTGCGCTACATAGTTATGCCTCAGCATGGGATTATTAATCCAAGCGAACTCTGCCCTCTTCTCCACGTAGAAGGCAATCGAGGTACAAAAACTGGGGAAGCCATGAATAAAGTTCATGGTGCCATCGATGGGATCGATTATCCAGGTGGGCGCATTGGTAATCTCCTTGCTTTTGGACACCCCTTCCGTGCCTTCCTCGGCAATTATCAGATGATCTGGGAATGCTTTCTTAATGCCAGTAACAAACAATCTCTCCACAGCCTTATCAGTTTCAGTTACAACATCACGTGCATGCGACTTGGTTGTGTACTCCGGTCTCTTTGTCAAGGACTTAAGCATAATCTAGCGGAGCTTTCGATTAGGAATGGTAACTGAGATCTGTTGGGGCTAATTCTCTACCTGTCCGCCCATTTGGTTCAACTGCGAGATGAGTTGGCAGGCCTGGTCGCGATCTACAGTTGAGAAACATCGATGTCGTAGACATTGCGGGACAATTCTTAAAAGATTCTGCATTTTAAAACTTAATTTGACTGAAAAGGAAAAGGAAACTAACAGAGTCGAATTTGAAGAGAAAACTTGTAATACCTTCAAACACATTGAAACAATAAACTTTATTTTACACACAAACATATATATAATATATATATATTCGCATATATGATTCGATAAATATATATATCTGGTGTGATGTACATCTAATTATATTCACGCCAAGACAATGTTCATTTCATTTCTCTTGATTCTAACTTACAATCAGACAAAGGCGTTAATAGCGCCTTACCAATAAGTAAACGAAGCACTACGTTCCATTCAAACTCTCTCTCTCTCTCTCTCTATCTATGGCTTACCAACGTTGATAGCTAATAACAACAATACTATGGTCGTGTAAACGGGCCTAACAATAATGATATGTTTACTCGTATAAGCTTTGAGTTTTGCAGCAGTAACTTCAATGATATGTTCACGTTGCAGGAAGTCTTTTGACCATATAACACCCTTATACAGTGTGTAGTTCTCAATATATATATATATCTATGTAGTTGATTAATTATACATATAGTATATATATATGTATATCAAATTAATATTTAGGAATGTCGATAAGCATTATGCAACATTGATATGTATCGTTTTCAAGACTTACTTAATCTAACAAGTACATTAACAAACCCATTACAGCTTGATTCAATTTGAGGATCGCATCCGGACTTACGTGCTCCATTCAGTTGGTGCTGGGACTATGGAAAAGAATGTGATAGCAACAGCACTACAGAGAAAATGATGAGTGAAAACTGAAGAATGAAAAGTGTAAGATGTGTTGTTGTTGTTGTTGTTGGTGAAGATATATTACTGAATTTGTGAATATATATTTTGTGGTTTTCCTTTTTTTATAGTTATTTTTGTTTGTTTTTGTTTATATCAATTCTACTAAAAATACATACATAATCAATATAATTAAATTTGTATCACAACGAATTTAGCAACTTAAACTAAGACTACAACAAAGAAACAAATGAACTGGAAAACTGGAAAAAATGTGCGTGCTCAGCATAATGTTAACTACGAGTAAACTATGAAGAGACATTGCTAGACTATGCTACTATATATAAGGTAAAGAACCAATCAATTAATCAATCAATCAATCAAACAATCAATCAATCAAGAACTCACACACACACATATCAAATAAATGGGTGCATTTTCAAGTTAAACAAATCAATTCTTACTTACACACTTAACAACTAAATAGAATGTGATTGTAAGCCCGGATGTGGGGGGCCAACAGAGTTACGAGTTAAATATATATATATATATATATATATATATAGATATATATGTATATATAATAGGTATTATATAGATGTTTAGGGTGGGGAGGAGATTTACAAGATTCAAGATTAAGCTGAACTAGAGACAGCCCAAAAAATGCAACCGCACATAATTATGGCTAAGTAGAGGATCGCAGCACTGCTGAGGGGGGCGGGGGTTTGGGTAGAAGAGAACTCTTGAAGCTAAAAGCATATCCAAGAAAATCCAAAGAGTAACTATCTACTTGGCCTCAACAGGGCGATTGGCGAACAACTGTTCCACAATCTGTTCATCGGCCAGCGTTGAAGTGTCGCCCACATTGCGATCGTTAACCGCAATCTTGCGTAGCACACGCCTCATTATCTTGCCGGATCGCGTCTTGGGCAATCCGGGTGCATTCTGGATGACATCGGGCATGGCAAATGGTCCAATGCGCTCACGCACCATCTTCTTCAGATCCGTAATCAATTTCTGATCAAATGGTTCGTTCTCATTGGGCGTTATGAAGCAATATAGACACTCTCCCTTAACAGGATGTGGACGAGACACTACAGCTGATTCGGCGACACGTGGATGCTCCGTCAGCACAGACTCCACCTCGGCAGTGGACATGAGATGACCCGACACGTTCAACATATCGTCCACACGTCCAGTGATCCACAAATAACCATCAGCATCACGACGAGCGCCTGTAAATCAAAAGGAAAACATGTTTCAAGCTGAAGTTCTCTCTGTCTCTCATTCGAGTTGAGCTCACCGTCTCCAGTGCAATAGAATCCGGGGAACTTGGAGAAATAGGTGTCCTCGAAGCGCTCGTGATTGTTGTACAGAGTGCGCATCATGCCGGGCCAGGGCTGCGAAAATACCAAGTATCCCTCGCCCTCGCCCTTGATCTCAATCCCACACTCATCCAGCAGAATCGGCTTGACGCCAAAGAAGGGAAATGACTGCAAGTTGAGCACAAATATGGAAAGTTAAATATATCGAATGGATCCGCTTCATTTCTACAATTCTACATACAGCAGAGCCTGGTTTCATGGGCGTGGCACCAGGCAGAGGCGTGATGACATGTCCGCCAGTTTCCGTTTGCCAAAATGTGTCCACAATGGAGCATTGTTCCTTGCCAATGAGCCGATAGTACCACAGCCAAGCCTCCGGATTGATTGGCTCACCAACGCTGCCCAGAACCCTGAAAATGGATTAAGCAATATTATTAAGATGAACTTACTGCACATAGTTAGATGTAAGACTTACTTGAGACCGCTGAGATTGTGCTTGAGCACTGGAGCCTCGCCAAACTTCATGAGCGCCCGAATGGCCGTTGGTGCCGTATAGAACTGTGTTACCTTGTACTTGTCAATGACACTCCAGTAGCGATCGTTGCCGGGAAAGAAGGGAGTTCCCTCGAACTGCAAGCATAAATATGAATACAATTACATGGTTACAATCAATGTAATCACTTACAATAACCGAAGTGGCGCCATTGGCCAATGGTCCGTATACCACATAAGTGTGTCCAGTAATCCAGCCCACATCGGCGGTGCACCAGTAAATGTCTCCCGGCTTGTAGTCAAACACAATCTTAAATGTGGTTGCTGCATAGAGCAGATAGCCAGCTGTGGTGTGGAGCACACCCTTCGGCTTTCCCGTGGATCCACTCGTGTAGAGCATGAATAATGGATCCTCGGCGTCCATCCATTCGGGATAGCAGGCAGGCTCCTTGTCCTCCATCTCCTCGTGCCACCAGTAATCGCGATCATCGGTCCAGGGTATGTCCTGCTCCACATGATTCTCCTGGCAAGGCGTTACACGCTTCAAATGCGACACCACAATGCACTTCTCCACCGAATGACCCATCTCCTCGACCTTCTCCAGGGCCGTATCGCAAAGGGCCTTCAAGTAAAGCGGCTTCTCGCCACGCCAAGCGCCATCGGCTGTAATTAACAACTTGGCCTTGCAATCGAACATGCGTTCCGCCAGCGAATCGGGTGAGAATCCAGCAAATACAATGGAGTGCACTGCCCCAATGCGAGCACAGGCCAACATGGCAATGGGCAGCTCCAGGATCATGGGCATATAAATGGAAACACGATCGCCCTTCTTCACGCCATGATCCTTCAGCACGTTCGCAAATCGACAGACTTCCTCCAGCAGCTTCCGGTAGGTGAGGCCTCGCGAATAATCATCGGGGTGATTGCCCTCCCTGCAACACAATCAATGGGGAAATACATTCAAAATCCATTCAAAATTCGCTGGCAATGTGCCCATTGTAAGACATTGAGAGTGTATCTTTACCATAAGTTATCTAGATGCTGACAGACGCCCACCTTTCGCCTCAATTGGATCACTTACGGTAAATTCAAGACTTCCTAATTGTCGCCGGCGATCTAATTTGAGTTTGCAACATAATTTGCTAATTTCACATGCCGATCTGCCACTTGCCCCTCAGCGCTTGTTGCAGCAACCTATACGAGTGGCACCTCTCTCTTTTTTTATTCTCAACTTGGCAACAAAAAAGCCAATAGCCGACAGAACAATAGCAACAAAAGTCAACAGCTGCAACGACGGCATTCTATACTAAATCCATTATTTATTAACAGTGCGGTATATAAGTAAATGTACCGCTTTGAATTGGGAAAACAAGTCTAAAGCTTTGATTAATATATGCATATAATTAATCTCCAACACTTACAGTCATCATTTGATTGAGTTTCATTCATTATTTCCTAGATTACGTTTTATTGAATTGATAACGAGCTTGCAATTAATCCACAGATAATCACATTATAAACATTGTTATCATAATAAACAATATGTGTGCATTAAAAGAGGCGTAACATTATAATTAGTAGTTTTTAATACTATGTAATTCTCAAGTAATACTCCCGCTCTAATGAACTAATTTGTTGGTTCATTTACTGCTAGCGACAACTGTACTGCATTGTATAATTGATTGCAAAATTTGAAATGAAAATCGTGACAACACATAGAACGGATATCGATGATTTATTGAAGGACAATGCCCAATAGAGAAAGATACTTAGAGTTTTTGGTCTAGGTCACTAGATGACTAGACGTGCTATAAAACCCACAGTAAAACTTTCGAAATGTACGTGAAATGAGTCAAAACTAATAAAAATAAGTGTAAATCATTGACCAAATGTTAATATGGTTGTTTTGTTGGCTTTGTCATATGGGGCGATAAGATTTAGCTGGCCGTAAACACACTGGTTTGTTCTAGCCCCACAAAGAAATTTAGAAAACGTACGAAATTCAGTTCAAAGTCGTGACGTATTTACACTTATTTTTGGAAACATTTCACTATTGCAATGGCGTGGGTACAAAGTGCACGTTTTCCTATGAAAAGTTTGATGACTCGGCCCGAATATGCGTTGTTGCTTACTAACGAAATGATTGCCAACTTTCACGCAATTCCTGTCTTATTAATTAGTATGATGTTATAAATAAATTGATTATATTTGGGGTAAACAAACCTAACATGGTACAGTAACAGCTACTGTTAAACTTCAAAATGCTGTTAAGCAATGTATAATAAACAAACTGATTATTTGAAGTAAACAAACTTAACAGGCTGTACTGTACAACATCTACTGTTAAAATTAACAGTGCCGTTAAGCAGTCAATCGCACTATTCAAGGCCAAGGCAATAACAACAAAGAGTGGTCAGTCATACTTGCTCCCTCCCTCTTGTGTAGCATACGTACACAAAATGCTGCATGGTAACATTAAATGTAAAACATTACAGCACTGTTAGGTAGGCTCGTTATTACCTTAACCGATTTATGCTTATCAAACTGTGACGAGCATTCCACAATGAAATGACTAATTATGAGCTTTAACCGGCGGGCTGCTCGATGGCGCGACAATGTTTCCCATGCAGACACCGACGAAGTGAATGTGATCTAATCTACATTAGTACTTATTCAGAAAAAATACACTAGACATGAAAATTTCCATGCTGCCTAGAAACCAATAAATGTGAACACCTCATGATCCTAATCGCTATTGTCGCCAATGGTCGCAGACAGACGCGTGGTCAATTGCCTTGCTTATCAAAAATCAAAAATATCACAAAATTAGCTGTGACTACTATATTTAAGGCGTTTAAGTATCATGTGAGGAAGAGCAACCGGCAACAGGCAAGAATAGCAAAAACAACAACCATATTAAAACTTATCTAAACACAAGCAGCTGTTGACTCGCGTGTTCAAATGGCATCAACAACATTAAGAACAACAATAACACATCACATCGAATGTTTTCATTTGTTGTTGTGTTGTTGCTGGTTTTCGATTGCGTGAAGACCTAAAGCTTTTAGAAAGCGTCGATTCGTCTGTGACTGACCCTACAGTTTGAGAGCAACATCGTATGATCTTTGGCTAGACAAACCGCAGACGCTAATTTGACCAAAAAGTTTGGAAACTTAAATATTTAGTTTAGCGTTTTGATTATAAGACATCAAATAATATAATGATAATATGAAATAGAAGATAGATTGCCAACAAATACACATAAATGCATTCAAATACTCCGCTACTCATGCTATAGCCAGAGCTGCAGAGTTACAAAAATTATAGTAAAACGCAGGAAATTTAAGTAGAAAGACAAATGAAATAAGCATAGGGTTGTTGTTGTTGTTGTTGTTGTTTGCCTTGCCGTACTACTACTGTGTCAGCATTAACATTATTTTCGTTTCTTTTAAACGCACACACACACTTACACAACTTTTAGCCGGTTGGTCGCATGTCTGCGTGAATGACTGGAAATGCTCTCTAATTGGTTGTGAGTAATCAGACGATATGATCGCGTGATTTTGCTGTCCAAACAGTGCTACCAAAACTGTAAGCCAAAAGTAGTCTGTCTGCAATTGCGGAAGCTGTGTCGGTCTCTTGATCGAAAAGCTTGTCACACAAAACTCTTATCCACATAAAGCTCGCTGTGTTCTTTGAACTTGACGTTATTTTAGCACTTGTCGCGCTGACACACATTAAAGCGCGAAATATTTAACGTAATCGAAATCGAAATTAATTTGAATAAACAATTTGTAAGCTTAGTTCAAGCCGTCTACTTACTTAATCGATTTCTGCATTTAGTATAAAGAAATGTAAAGGTGTTGCACGGATATATGTATATATACATATGTATGTATTGAGGCAGTTGCTTTTATTGTTCAGTAAAAGGTCTAAAGATTTGAGCTATTTGTTTTGCTTTGCTTCAACTTTATTGTTGTTATAATCTGTGATGTTAATTATTCCTCATTACGTACAAATTGTTAGGCCACGAATTTTATCTTATCTATGCTTGATTGTATTGCGCTTTGGAATTTGAGGAGAATATTTTTAACAGCTGTTAACATTGACAGTGGCAGGAATCTCAGGCATTGCTTGACCTTGTGGTTTGCCTTTCATTTACCTGACTTTTCTATGCTATTATTCTATTTCCATTCCGATTCCTATTCTGCTTCCAGCATTTGCATGTCTTTTCCATAGTTGAACTGCACTGATAACCCCATAGATTAGCATATCAAAATTTGTATAACATTTTTGGTATGACGAACGAACAGACGGACAACTGACAACCGACAGACGACAGCACTTGACAGTGAATTGAACTTTGCGGTCGACAATAAAATAAAAGACAAACATTCGACAAAACTATAAAAAAAAAAAATTGTTTAAGACGCATTTAATTTCTCAAGTGCACTTCAATGAAGCACCTGTCTAACGAAAGCGTCAAGATGTAATAACGACAACAATACAAATTCATAAATTCTGATTACGAAGCCAATTGGCAGTTGGAGAAAATTTTGTAATATACGGACTGCTAAATCATATTTAAATATATACAGTTGTTTAATTACACACCTAAGGGCGGGAGCGTCGTTAAAATTCAAACAGATCATGTGCAACAAATAACCAAATTATAAAAACACAAAAGTAAACTTAATTTGCACTCTGAGAACTTTGAGCGCACAAGACTTGGTGTATAAATATGTGTGTACTACTTCGGCGTATACATTTAATAGCCATTTTGACCTGGTCAGGGCTAGCCTGACATTGACCTCCCACAACATTCCATTCAGTGCTGCTTAAACCGTAAACACAATTAATTAAGAGTCAGCTGTCAGCTGTTAGCTTTGGTATTTGATATGCAAGCTCTTAATGCTAAGCAGAAGCTCTGTCCTTGAAAAAAGAAAGAGAGAGAAAGAGAGCGCGACCTAAGGTAAGTGACGATGACACCCCATGCTCAAGTAAATGGCAAACATCTGTTTCTTCATGTGCCTGCGCACTTTAATGCTGACCATGGACAGGAGACGGAGCAACGTAGGCGACAGGTCGCCAACGTCATGACCGCGTTTCGTAATCGCAACGTAGGAAAAAAAATCAATACGTTATTATCCTTTGTAACGCGTGCGAGTAACTTTTGTTTTCATGCAACGACCTATACAACTGCCCAAATGTAAATTGTGTTGTGCATTCAGCATTGATCATTTGACTTACCAATAATACGCTATCTGATCGCCTAGTCCGTTGCGAACATTACGATCCAACAAATTGTAGCAAATGTTGGTCGAGGCGCCCTCCATCCATTTTATAGAAATAGGTCCTTTGGAGATGTTGAAGTTGTATTGCAAGAACTTCGAGGGATCCGCGGGCGTTTCCCAATGAAATTGTTTGGCAACGCGCGACCAAAACTCAGCAGGATTGTCCAAGGACTCCTGATAGAATTTCGTGTACTCATCAAAGCTGGATATGTACGCATTTTGGCTAATTGCCGGATTCGGATGGTATATTGATTTTCCGTTTTCCGTTGGCATTTTACGTCTGGCTATCTGTGGTGGTGGTGGTTGTTATTCTTTTTTTTCACTTTGCTTCTAAATGTCTAACAATTATCCTTTGTTCATAGAAGTCGCAGTTTGCCTATATTTTACTGTCAGTTTGTTTGGGTATTGAGCGTATGTGTGTCTTCTGTGTATGCGTATTTGTGTGTTGAACAACGTTTACGGTTTGCTTTGGTTTGTTCTATTTACGGCAGCGTACGGTATTTACAACCGCACGATTTGAATTCTGTTTGAGCACTGAGCGAAGCGCTCGTGCGCTGTCAAGCTTTTGGCATTCCGCGAGCTTTTTTTGCAGAGCTTTCGACGCACGACAAAGAACAACACTGCGGCGCTATTCGCGCCGTCAAGTTCAAAATGTGTACGCTTATCAGCATCTATGGTCTGACAGCGACAGACATTCGATTGGCACATCAAAAACTCTTATCGCTCTGTTCAACATACGTTTCCACAGACTTAAGGGCGTGCATTTGATGCCTTCCTAATCAAGTGCGAATGCTGCACATTAATCAGGTGATTTTTCGCAGACTCAGCAAATAAATTTCGTGTTACATAGTCCAGCAGATATTTCCACTCTCAGCAGAAACCACGCCGTAAAGCGCTGATCTAACTGACAACGAAATTGGGTGAGCATTGAGTGAGTTGAAAAACATTTGAGTTAACACTCGCAAGCTAAGAGCGTTTAACCTCTCTATTGCTAATGCTCGCGATTTCACTCTCTTGCCCTGCGACTCTTTAATTACCACGGCGCCTTATCTATCCCAGCCGCAGTGATTTCGTGGGGGGAGCAGTGACAGTGACACCCGTAGGTCAATAGAAGCAGCGATTGTGATTAAGTGTAATATTTGGCTTTTCAGTTTATTCTTAAAGCGTAACGAAATCTAAATGCGACAACAACGTGGATCATATGTCTGTGTGTCTTTGTAGAAGATGAGTCTGATAAGTGGATCGTGAGATAACATCGGCTGCAGTTAATGGCAACTTTCTATAGCTCTCTAATGATCAGCGCTGCTGCTCAGGAAAGATTTGTATTGCTCCTCAGTCATGAGTTTATTGAATTCATCAGGATTCTTGAGATCGACCTTGAAAAGCCATCCTACAAATGATACAAATTGAAATCTTTAGCGGATGTATATTAACAATTTTGTATAGTCCTCTTACCCTTCTCGTAACAGCTGGAGTTGACCAACGCTGGCGAATCCTCAACCTGCGAGTTCTTTTCCGTCACCTTGCCGCTTACTGGTGAATAAACCTCACTGGCTGCCTTGACGCTCTCCAGAGCACCACATTCGTCATCCTGCTTGAGTTCAGTGCCTGGTTCGGGTAGCTGGGCGAAGACAACATCTCCCAATGCTTCCTGTGCATAGCTAGAGATTCCTACGATGGCTTTATTGGCATCCAACAGTTCAACCCACTCATGTTTGTCTGTATAACGACGCTCTGGAAAAGAATTTGATATCTTAGATCTACCTGTTGTCCCAGTGACTCTGCAACTGTATTCGGCAGTGGTTGCATAAATATTTCTTACCTTTGTCGAGCATGCAACTGACGTGAAAACTACGCCACTGTGATACTGCAAGAGGCTTGGCCCGTAACTGGCGAACCGCCTGGACACTGACACGTGCAAATTTTGTAATGAAAACCATTTTCCGTTGCAATGTTTTCCTATAAATATTTTTCGTCTAAGAATTTACACACGGAAGTTATGCTCCAGAGCACGTCTCAAATTGAAATGAGCAAAATAAAAGTAAGCACACGACGTTTTACACCCGGCTATAGTGTCTAAAATCGAAATCTGTTGTCAAATACGACCGGCTTATCAATGTTATGAATGTTTTTAATGAACTTTTGTTTGACCTGCGTTCAATGGTATGCTCAAACTGCGCATCGTAAACGCAAAATGAGAAACGTAAGCGCAAAATGCTCGGTGGTATTTTTATATTTTTTTAAATCAATTGCTTTTATTAAATGTATGGCGCCACATGGAAAAGTTCGAATTTACAACCAATTATCGCATATGACGTCGCGTATTTTAGAATGACACCAAAGACAGCTAGAGTAACGTTGCTGGGGGCATGATTCAATCAACAGCGCAGGTTAACGTTATCAGTGAGCGAATTAATAAAAAGTAAACATTTAATTATACTGGGTGGGCAAAGAACTATAAATATGTATATTATTTATTCACAGTTGCAATTGCTTTCAGTATATACATAAATATATATATATATATATTTTTATTAACACGTAAATAAATAATATTAATACGCTCTGATAGAAACTACAATTGGCGGCAAAATGTTAACTTAATTTAAGCTGCTCTGCTTGTTTGCTTGTCTGGCTTTACTGGGGCGGGAATTATTTGAGAATTATATGGATTATTATGTAAGACAGCTTTGGCGCCACATTAAATTAGTAAGGCTGAT
The DNA here is from genome assembly GCA_018901825.1 of Drosophila funebris. Classification (NCBI taxonomy): domain Eukaryota; kingdom Metazoa; phylum Arthropoda; class Insecta; order Diptera; family Drosophilidae; genus Drosophila; species Drosophila funebris. The sequence continues at coordinate 8,814,939 of JAEIFK010000688.1, forward strand.
TATGGCGTAGAATGCCATTGTTGCTCGGACTCAATCCTGGTGAATAGTCTGGCATCGGGAAACCAGACGTGGCCACAACAACGGTCTCCTGCATCGGACCCTGCGACGATTGACGAATGGGACGATTAGCCTGTGAATTGGGCGCCGGATACTGCTGGAAGGCATCAATGCTGCGGAAACGACGATCCATAAGGTTTGCATCACGCGACATATGCGCTGCTCGCACAATCGCCTCCTCGTTCACCTCGATGGTTTCCGCTGTCGAGCGAGTTTCCGGCAGGAAGGCTTCATTGTTATATGCTTGCACCTGCACCTCCACTCTGCAAAGTAATTTAGATAATCAATTGTTAAATGTGATAACTTTTTAACACAGCGGTACTCACTTCTCTTCTTCGTAGGCGCGAATAGGCGGTCTGGTGGACAAAATGTCATTTGAATTCTTACGGGGCATGAACAGCGTATCCTGTGGGACGAAAATAAATTAAAATACCAATTTAGTGCATTAATTATCGATAAATGAAGTCATGATAAAAATGTAATTGCAGAACATTACGTTATGTTGAGTAATCGATAACATATCGATCGATACAATTATGAAACAGTTGTATACAGCGTGCACTTGAAGTGCTTGCTTAAGTGAATAAGCGATATCACATTGTAATTGCAGTATATTACGTTACATTATGTAATCGATAATCAATTGGCGGTCAATGTGAACCTGTTAAGTGTAGGGTGCACTTGTAATATTGTCGAGAGCGATCAATTGTTGCAGAAATCAATAAATTCGAATATTATAGATATTACAGGGTATATTCTTAATGTACACCTCTAAAATTCGTTTGCATAAATTCAAGCCATGTCAAAAATTCCAATCTCTTATCACGAGGCGAGGTAAGCCAATTTATCGACTGGACGCTTCTGGCTTATCAGTTACTCCATAGAGCTAACTTTAGACATGTCGTAGTCAGTGTTGTCGTCGTCGTCATCGACGTCTTCTTGGCGGCAATTTAATTTCGCTTACACACATGATTTTGGAATTCGTTGTCTAAATATTTTTGGAAACAACTCATTGATCTTAGTTAGGGGGTGGTGCTTAGGTGGGAGCTGACAAGTGCTAACAGAAGTATTTATAATACCCTCTAGTAATTACAATGGAAGATAGCAAATGATGTCACCTCGACTGTCCCCCCGTTTGAGTCTCTTACTCACCGAACTGTCCTTATCTGCGGAAATTTGTACTGCGCGCACCAGCAAATAGATCAGCAGGCCAAAGTTGATAAGCCACATGACGAATCCCTTGAAAGAGATGATCATCATGGAAATGGCAGCCACTCCTCCAGCAATAAGCTGTGCAGCATTTGGATCGACACCACCAACATTTACGCTATTCGCGTTAAACTCCAATGACTTGGAATAGAAGCGGCTAAAGTCGACGCCAAAGATGACGCCCGAGGCAACATCCATGGCACAGATGGTGGCCATAAAGAAGGCCCAACTATAGATGGCTCCAAGGGTTAGCTTCACACAGTCCTTACGTACGCCTGTAATGACAGTGGCAAAGTTAATAAGAATAAACACACATCTATCAACTTGACAAGGAAGGATTAATGCGCTGATGGATCGTTGATAAAAATACCCTGGAATGCTTGTACCATGAACTACAAATATATCTATAATGAAACACTTGAAGTAAAAACATTTTGCTGAGTTTGAAATGGGAAATCATCATTTATTATACAACAGCAACATACCATAAAAAAACAAACAAACTAATCGTTAACTTTACTTTTTTTTTGTTGATATGCCTTTTGTTAATATTATTTACTTTTTTATATTTTTTGATAGCACTTAAAATACGGGGCTTTTGATTTTATCTGTAGCTCTTCTGCTTGATAATAAAATGTGCTATTGAAATGCCGTTTGATAAAAAAGGAAACACTTTATATCTGATTCATCTGGATGAATCATAAAATCAAATTGTGACCTTATTTCCGACTTTCAACCATAAATCAAACTCGACTTTGTAATAATCCTACTGAATGGCGCCATAAACAAAGGCAAGACCCAACTGCATAAAAAGAACCGCACAACTTTAGCTAAATCCTTTTTTAAGTATTCTAGAAAGGCTTTTAAAGATATTTCATAGTTCTAAGTTCTTTGCTAATTTTGTGAGGAATGCTTTGAATAACTTTGAGAATATATATAATATAATAATATATAATATAATATTATATATAATATAATAATATATATATATAATATAATATTATATATAAGTAAAACCCTTTTAATATTAATTATTAATTTATATCTTATGCATTGTCATACTTACAAGCCAATAGCACGATGGAAACCACAAACCAGCAAACTGAAACGCCCAGATAGACACAATCCCAGATCAGGAGCTGGGTGGGATCGAATACAGTCTGCACAGAATTAAGAATTGTCATATTATAGTTCTGATAAGCATCGAGAGGCATCTTGCAGTTGCCATGGAAATAGACATCGAAGAAGATGGTCTTCACAAATGTGCCATAAGTCATCTTATTGGTAATATATATATGACATGTATATGCAACAATTGCGGTTATCGTAAGACCTATCCAGATGACAGCTTGCACCTGCAACCGAAACAGAGAGAGATATAGATATATATAAAGAGAGATAGAGAGAGATAGAGAGAGATGGAAAGCGAATGGAAATGAGTGCAATTATTATTCGTTTGTTGACAAATGACAAATGAATGCCAACGTCAGGTGAATCAACTTGCTTTTTGGCCATGATAAGGGCGCTGATTGATTAAGTGCAGCTGATCAATTGGAGCTGTAGTGTCCGCTCTGCTGATAACTCTTTAATTTAAAAAGAAAGTGCCTCAATTGACACGAATCTGTATCTGTTCTTAGTTGTATCTGCATCTAAAAAAAGCAGCAACAACAACAACAAGAACAGAAACAGATGGCCAACCGATGCGCTCTTATCAATGGGGTAATGAGGTCGCACTTTGTATACTCCCAGCTACAATTTCAACTACAATTCCAGGTGCATTACTCACCACTCCAAGTACACCTGCCCAGATGGACCATGATTTCAGTGAATCAAAGTTCTTGATGCCTGACGACGATTGTCCGTACATTTTGTTGGCCGATTGTGCGATCTGTTATGGGCCAAATAAATTCTCACACCACGCCCCTTGTCTGGTCTGTTGGCCTGTGTTTTCGCCTCGCAGTTCTGGTCGGATACGTTTTGAGTACGCGACGTGCGTTTAACGACTAAATGAACCGGACACGGAAAATGAGAATCAGAGAATCGTTGTCGCCTCTAACATGCGCCAATTAATTCCAGCTATTTGTTTTTTGTTGTTTCTTCTATTTTTTTTTTTTTTTTTTTTATTTTCAATTTCCAATTTGCTTTTGTAACTTGGTTTATTTTTCGATAACCGCGCGATAATGGCACACTTTGAATACGACACACAGTGCAATAATCACAATAACAATAGAAACAACAGCAACACTACGGTAACACCACACACTGGCAATTGAAGAAATGACCAATAAAAATGGCCAATTTCAAAGCACACTCTTAATTTCAATGTACATATATATATTTTCGAATTTTACGCTGATATGAGCGTTCGCTTTTCGTATCGTTTGCCAACTGAAAAACGTTCACAAAAATGCGTCTTTTTGGCTGTGAGCGCCGTTACCAAATATCAACTTACGCTGGTAAATACTATTATATTATCGGCGAACGGAGGTTGCTGATAAGCGAGCCTCAATATTGCCAAGCGATGCCTACCCACCCACCTTCCCTCTTTGACCTCGTGGATTTCCCACATTGTCGTTTGGACGTGCAGAATCGAAGAGCGAAATAAAAGCGGAATCTTATCATTCTTTTAGCCACATTAGCGATGTATATTATTGTGTATATTCTTATCTGTCCTTAAATTATTGTGTTTGGATCATAACTTTGGTATTTTGGCGATTTGTAGGCATAATTCTCATTTTGAATATTGCGCTCAGCAAGCGCCACCTGGTGGCAGTTGGCAGTACTTTTTTGGGCAGCTGTACCAAATGCAAGTCGTACCGCAAAAACGACGCATGTCAAACATATCAAAGAAATGACTGTTTGTGAATTAAAGTTATATTCTATTTATAAATAATTTAATTTGACACTAAGCTAATATCGCATATATTTTTTAGAACCGTATCAGACATTAAAACAATATTTAAAATCATGTATGATGTTCACTTTCTGTCAACAGTTGAATAAATTTGTTGTCTGAACGTGTATGCCGACCTAAGAGGCCGCCATTTCCGCAGCGTGAAAACGAGATACCTATCTATCGCATAAGCAAATATCAACCCGCATGCGTAAGTCAGAACGAGATAACAGCATAACATTTTTGAGGCACATAAGCATTTAACCCTAAAAAATACAGCACTCGATAGACTTTAGTACAGTCGAAGTGACGCCGCGGCATACGAACGTGAATTAAAACCCAACAAATTGTTGTTGCTTGCCGAATAATTGAAAAAGAAAAGAACAACAAAATACTGCTGGCAAATAAATTCTAATTGCATTTTGGTTAACAATAAATGTGGTAGTAAATGTTAGTTTATTGTTGCAAAAGAAAAGTAAAAACTATATACTAGAATAATAGCTAACGAGATCTACGCACACACACGTACACACTCACAACACACACACACACACACACAGTAGAATGAACAGTCAACTAAACCCGAGCACCTACCGCAAATTCAATAATTTGCTAAGCAGCGGCGCTGTTACCGTCACCGGTCCCGGTCAGCCGCGTATATTGAAAACAACTCGACTTGCAACACCCGGTGGCGGCAATACGAACGTAAGCGCAGCATCGCAGCAGCAGCAGAACATCATGGATACGGATGCTGGGGCACGCTGTTACATTTGCGATGAACTTCTCTTGGCAAATCAGACGCAGACATCTTTAACTGAAATGTGCACCACGCACACATCAACCAAATTTCCAAACAAGCTGGCACAGCTTGTGGGCGAAGGTTTCTTGGTGATTGTGTGCAACGAGGATTTCGTATGCTCGCGCTGTACCAATTTGGTTAACTACTATGATCGGCTGGAGAACGATGTGGAGCGTGTTAAGTCCAATTTGCTCAACTTGCTGAACAAAAAGTATGGCATCAATGAGGACAGCGGTGGCAGCAGTGCAGACGCTGGAAGTCCGCCACTTAAAATGCAAAAAATGACCGGCAATGCGGCAAATCGTTCGCTGGAGGAGGGAGGCGGAGATGTGCGTCAACGTAAACTGGTGCAGCAGTCAACGCCAGGTGAGTTATGGTTTCATTGGTTTATGGTTTATAAATACTTATGTTACTCCTTGTCTATACATTCTTAGTCTCGCAACAGATGAAAGTGGCCTCGCCACAAGGAGGTGTTGTCGCTGGCACACAGACGCAGGTTCAGCGCAAGGCAACCAAGATTTATAAGTGCACATCGTGCGACTACAAAACCTCCGATATGCGTTTGTTTAACTCACATTACGAGACGTGCAAACAGCAGACTTTTCAGTGCAAGACATGCCGCAAGATCTTCCCGCATTTTGGCGCAATGAAGAATCATATGGTCAGGGACCACAATACCGCCATGGATAACACCTGCGCCATGTGCCACATCAATTTTGTGAACGAGAACAGCTTGCGCAAGCACATGGAAACGAATCACGCTACAAATGTGCTGGTCACTAGCACCACTACAATTCCCGCTGCTGCTGCTCCCGTAACAGCTGCAGCTGCTGCTGCTGCAGCCGCCGCTGCGGCTGGGGTCACTGAGTCGATTGGCGTCTCTGGCTCGGCATTATATACATGCAATCACTGTCAGTTCAAGTCAACCGACAAGGGAGTCTTTGATGAGCATATGCGCAAACATATTACCAACAAGCCGAAACCATTCAAGTGTCGTTTATGCTCGCAACGTTTTGAGACACGCGAGGCTGCCACCGTGCACGCCAAGCAGCATCAGACCAACTACTTCAAGTGCGGCCAATGCGCCATGAGTTTCCCCAAACGCGAACTGCTTGTCAAGCACGCTGAGCTGCATCAGTCTGAGAAGATGGCATCTGCCGGCGGTGGCAGCCAGAACTTGAACACACAGAAGCTGCTGCAGGAGACCATTGATGAGGCACTCAGCGATAGTGTGCCGGCCCAGACAGGCGCAACAGTTGTGACTTCTGCCGCTGAGGCTGAGAATAATATACGCTTCTTCTCATGCAGCATCTGCTCATTGACTTTCATACAAGAGACGTACTACAATCACCACATGGAGACGCACAGGCGCGACAAGAAGAGCGCTGCAGCTGGAGGCAGCGGCGGCACAACAGCTCTCAATTCGGCAGCCACAGCGCTGCTCAGTGACGAGCCTGGCGATTCTGGCGTTGGCATGAAGGAAGAGTCCAACGAACAAAGCGCCGAAGCGGACATTGAGAGTCTATTTGAGAAATTGCATTCAGAGAAGAACGACAGCGAGAAGAAGAATGAAATGGTCATCACACAGGAGGGCAGTGGCGGCATTACATTCAACATAACTATACCACAAGTTGATGCTGGCGAACAGGTCGAAAAGAATTCACCTAACTCTCAAGCGCCTGTTTCGGTTAGCATTGACATGCCAGTATTGGATCAGGCTGAAGAAGAGGAATCGCAATCGCAAGGCAGCAATGACAACAAATTGGCTGAGGCTAGAGATGGCAAGTCGAATGCGGCACCTGTGTCCATGCCCAGTTTGGATGATGACAATGAGGCTGCAGCCAACGCAGCAGACACAACTGATGGCAATGCAGCCAGCAGCAAGACAAACGAGAAAACCAACGCCAAGACAGACCAGGCAGCAGCCAAGGAGAAGGCCAAAGAAGCTGCAGAAGAAGCTGGCGAGGCTGAAGGCGAAGGAGAGAAACACGAATCCGAAGAGACGACATCAGCTGAGCAAGCAGCTGAGTCTGCCGCAGCCGAGGAAGCTGCTGAAGCCGAAGCAGCAGCAGCCGCCGCCGGTGAAGGTGAAGCATCCGAGTCTGCAGGCGGTGAACAACAAGTGGCCATGGAACTGGACGAAGCCATGCAGGCTCAAGTCGATGGGGGACAAATCAAGTTTCTTCTCAATGAAAACGGGCATTTGTTGCAGCTCGACAATCATATATTGACGGATGCCGACGGCAATCAGATCATTGTGCAAGATCCTGAGCAAATCCAGCAGCTGCTGCAGAGTGTCGGTGTGTTGCAGTCGAGCGAGGGACTGGAGGGCGAGACACTGCAAATGATGACCGATGGCAGTGGCCAAATGGTGCTCGTCCATGGTGATAACAATGAACAGCAGCTGATCGATGCCTCACTGCTCAATTCCGAGGGCCAAATCATTATACAGCAGGGCCAGGACGGAGAAGAGGGTCCTCATGTCATTAGCGAGGACGGTACACGTATACCAGTGTCAGTATCCTACACGGAAGATGGCCAGCCCATTGTGCAAGTGCAGCAACAAGTGTTGGAAGCGGCACAAGCCAGTGCCGAGGAGAAGGAAACGACAGCGCAAGCCGATGAAGCTGCCGAAGCAACACAGACAAGCGAAGCTGTCACAGTTACAACTGCAGCTTCCACAGCAGTAACCACAAGCACGGCCAGCAGTAGCAGTGGTGGCACTGCCGGATTCTTTGCGCTCGAAGAATTCGCCGAGACGAAAGCAGACTAGGAATGGCTCTAGGGGCGGAGCCGTGAACACTATACCATACTGGCATACGATGAGGACTGGTGAGTCTAATCCAAATTGTAAACTAACGCAACATGGGCTAACTTGATTTCTTTTAAGGTTTTAACAGATTTAGACCAAACAGTAGCTGCTCAAAGCTCTGAAAAACTCTCTGCACAACATACAAACACACACACACAGACACACACATCCGCATTTTATATACACACAACACACACACACACATACATTTAGTATATGTATTAACACTCCAGTTAACAACAAAATCGTAATCGAAGATCGATGAACCACTTTACAATTGCTGCCAAACATCCACTTTTGGCCAGGCATCCGGACTTGCAATTGTCTTGGCAGTGTGTTCAATGCTGGACTTGGCAGATATGTTAGGCTTAGTTTTAGCATAGTTAAAAAAAAAAAAAAACAAAACAAACATTAAATTTAAAGAAATGTAAAAAAATGCAAACAAAAAGAATGAGAAAACAGTTCATAGATGATTACAACAGATTCTTGAATTACAATTAAACATACAACACAATTATAAAATTAAACACTAAATAAAAGGAAAAGAAAAACAAACAAAAAATATAATTAAAATAAATGTAAACATAAATTCTATTAACTTCCTAAAGAAAACCAATTTCGTCTCATCAAACATCCATAATACAGACATTAGAGCCGAAGCCAAGCTGAGCTCGGTGTTATAATTATAATGAACGGTTAAACTGCGCCACACTCACCCGTGACACACTACACACACGCACACACATGCATACATACATACACACATGCATATACAGATACAGATATATGATTTCAAATGTATTGTATGGCAAATGTAAAGATATGCGATTGTGAGAAAGCAAAAGCAAAAAAAAAAAAAACTTAAACAAATCTTGTTTTATATTTGTTGTGTTCGGAATTTAATTTGCATGTCGATGTAGATAAGGCAACAAAATACAATAAAATGTTGCTTACATGAATCTACACGCGAATACAATTTAATGCATATACTCGAAGATTGAACTGTTGCCTTTCAAATCATTTCTACTTCGCAGAGTTCAAATAGCTGGAAGGAAATTAAGTTGTATTATAGCAAATTATTTAATATGATAATCACTTAACTTTAGGCAGTTTTAATGTCTCCATTAGTGTTTTTCTTTGTTGTTAAATATCGCGAAGTCTAACAGATAGTTTACATTTAAGCCAACAATATCTTAAGGCAGTTGCAATGCAGAGAACTCCAAACTTAACAATGCTAATGTGAGTCTTAATTTAGGCGGTTCCAGACAAATTAACGTTTTTATTGAAAGTGTAGCAAACTCAATTAGAAGAGATTCCTAATGAATAATACATAAACATTTCATTGACTCTTTAATTAATGAATTTTCGTATTTGATTCTCAAGCTTATTTGTATTTTAATAACACTGCCCCGCATTGCAGTTGTCAATATTTGGTTTTGAATTTGATTTGATACAGAATTTCAATTGAGACTACGCATTGGACATGTTAAATCAATAAATTCCAGTCAAGGACGTGGTTAAGTGGGATTACTTTATTAGTTGCATCAACAACTTTTTGTTAGTTTTTCTTCTTCTTTTTGGTTTAGTTTGGTTTGCTGATCTCTTGGTTGGGCCGATGTGTCGGTGACATTAAAAGCGAAATCTGACGGCTTTTTAGTTTATTAGTCTGGTTACATAATCTCCAGCTCCAAAGACTCGGTCAATATTATGCAACGGCCTCAATTAGGCGATCACATGCAAATGAGTCGCATCAATTTTGAATTCAATTCGAAAGTCGTTCTAAAGCCCACACACAAGGTTGACGATTGCCATTTCTGAAGATTCGAAAGGAAAAGTAAAGATGTAAAATATTTAATGTCGATTTACAGATGATGAATGATAAATGGCATCGATTAACAGTTATTTGTTGATTGTCTTTTGAATTGAAACCCACACACACACGCACACACATAAATACCTGCATATGCACAGAATGCAAACACTTTATCGGCACTACTGACAACCGTAATATCGATAACACACACCGATGAGTTATGTCTATCAACTGCTGCTGTTAGTCGAAAACAAATGCAAACAACAAATGGTTTATTGCGCGCGATTAAAGTACATTAACAACTACATACTTTTAATTGCTTAAGTTCTTTTAGCGCTAAGCATTTGTTTAATTAAAGACAGTGGCAAATGCTGCGAATATTTCTATTGTTACCGGAATTCTGCTCAAATTGAGGGACGCCAAGCTTTAATATTTTAATTGCTTAAATTTTGTTGCACACAACCGCGGAAGAGGAACGTGTTAAAAGATTTTGATTAAATCAATGCTTATAACAAATTTGTAGAAGATATTAGCTTATTAAAGCAATTAGTATGCGAATGAGAGAAATTGTCGTAGGGATAATTTAAAAGTATCTCACAACAGAACTCAATATCTTCAAATGCGGAAGTTGAAGGTTATGCGTCACTAGGAATGCAGAATTAGTTGGCACGTTTCAGATAGTTTTTAAATATGACACAATAAATATGCTTATTTAATTTGACATATTATTGCTATTAGCCCAATCTATTAAGAATTGTTCTGGTTCACAAAAACTGGTTGTTTTCGGTCATTTTTCTTACCTTCCTCTGAACCTTATCTAAATTTTTGACTGTTTTGCAGTTGCACAAGTTGCTATGTGACAGGTTTTATATTTAGCCACGAATAAAAACACAAAAGAAGAGTCTAAACAAATTTTAAAATATAAAGAGACTCGATAGAGTAGCATAAGTTTTTGATTTGATTCTGATCTGTTTGGCATTTGATAAAATAAAGAATGCATTTAATTAGATTTCAATTTTATTTATAATGTTGTTCTAGATTTTGGTACACGATCAAAGCGGGCTTGTTGCCCGCTTTCTTTTGTTGTTGCTGTTGTTGTTGTTATTGTGTATGTTTCATTTAAACTCATTTGCATTTAAATTCCATAAAAATAAACGATAAATACAAATTTAGATTTGAAATGTAACAATAACCATACAAGTAATAATGACTTCTTATCTCACATTCTGACACCCAATTGCCAGTTATTTAAATGACAATTTATCTACATGAGCACGAGAATAATTCATTCCTAATTATTATCAGATATCATCTCAACTCAGATGAACGGATAGGGTCGCTACCAACGTCTCGATTTCAGCTCATCCACCGCCGCATGTGTGTTTAGGTATTCCAGCAATTTGGGCACATGGGTTGGCGCAAAATCTCCAGCGGGTTGATAGCCATTGGCATCGGCCACATACGTGAAGGTCACCGGAAGACCTTCCTTTGAGACGTACTGTATCACGCCCACAGCACCGTGCTCGTTGCCCGCCGCCTTTGTGGTTATTCCATTGGTGGTCTGAAATTCAAAATTATAATTTCCGGAAGCATCGGGTGGATGATTCGCATAGTAGATTGTCTCTGCCACAGCATCGGAGGAGGCAGGACGTCCGTTGCACGCAGGCAAGAGCAGCGTGAGGAGCAGTAGGAACAGCTGATGCTGGACGGAATTTACGATTAACCGCAGTCAGGAATAAACAAATATGACGCACAAACCTTGACAAATAAGAGTTGAATGGAACAACAGCGAGAATTCATCGTTCTTAACATTTTAACTTTTTAAATCGATTTGAAATTAAAATGCCTCGGACATTGATCTGGAATCGTTTCGAAATCGTTTCAATGCTGCAGCGAAAGCGACGCGATCCGTTGGGCTTGAAAGTTAATTTGGGACTGCCGAATGAATATTTTGGCAAATGCAAAATAAAGCCATCGAGATCTAAAAAACCAAAAATAAGGAAACAAAACAAAATCCCAGGCAATTCTCTCTTAGAGTTCAGAAACTCTTTGTTAGCAGGCGGTTCTAAAAATTAGAATGTTCCCTCTCTCTCTCTCTCTCTCTCTCTCTCTCGGCATTAAGAAAACAAAGCCAGAAGTTAGAAGTCGCTTAAAGCGATGTGACATATGATAATACGAGCATCCGAATCACTAATCATAACTGCATAAATTGAGCATCATTGAATGCAGCCACAACTTGTTTCAAGTCCGATCCGTATTGATTTATGTCAAAGTTTTAATAATGTCGCACGGTAAGCAAAAATTAAGACCTGTCTATTATGAGTATCAAACAATAAAGTGGTTTTGATGTTTGGGTATTTGTAGGTGTGGCTGCAACTGCTGTTGAACGAACAGTGGGTCAAAGTTGGTGGAAAAATGAATGAATTGTTGGGAGTGAAGCACAGATGAATAGTTTGCTTGGGCACTTCAATCAAGCCGCTCATAAAATATGCAATACGCTGTATACATTATTATATTTAGCATTTTGTCAAGAAGTTCATGGCCAATAAACCATGTAATTACGGTAGAGCGATCCGCGTTTAATGTGATAATTTTGCACGCAAACAAACCGACTATAAACATTTTTAGCCCGTATTGCATTACGAAATGATTTTTGAAATTTTAGAACATGCACGCGAAATGTTAAAGGTTTATTTGTATTATAACTGTCACGGCGATTTATTACGTATACACTTAAGTCTTAGATTACTTTGTGGCAAATATAATTATGACGATCGGCTAAACATCGAATGTGTCACAGACTAATGAACTTAAGTTATTGCAAAAGCAAAACCCAATCTTATTTTATTGACAATTTAAACAGGTTCCTCACCTAAAACAATATACTAATTTATGAGACAGCTCACTGCATTCCTCGACTCACTTGCCTCACTGTGCAGCCCGTTTCAAGTTTCAAGTATGTAGACCTAGACCTTGCACGACTTGATCACACCTACCGAAGAAATCAAAGTGAGAAGTGAGACTTATGTTTAGATTATGCATCAAAGAAACAATTCCCACTCAAGGCGTCAAGCTGAAAAAAATCAATCAATCAATAATTTATTGATGAGCTGTGACATTTGCATTAGTTTCAAAGAACAACTAAGACTTATAAGTTAAATAAAATTCCATTAAATAATAGTGCCAAAAAGGCAGACAAGGGCAAATAGTTTTGAAATATCAATTAAATAAAAACTTTAATGATTTTTTTACATTTAATTATATAATAAACTGTGAAATATTTTCGGGTCGTTCGCTGGAGATTCAAGATTGGCAAAGTTCCTTCATGGGCAACATTATTAATATCATTAGTTTAATAATGGCTTAGCCTTAGAATTTAGTTGATTGCTAAATAAAAACACGAAAAACTTGCCTTACCAGTGCGTGTCTTAACTATTAGTACTTAAAATGAAAAAAAAAAAATAAAAAATAACTGCTCTTTTCAAAAGTTGACTTCATGTGAACTCAAGTCAACGCTTTGAACAGAAATAAACAAATACATGAATGCACAGACACAGGTAAAACATTTGTTAATTTATCCATATATAAATCTGTATCTGTAGCTTTCGATTTCGATTCTTAGCGGTATTTGCATAACTGGCAGTTCTCGTCTCCCGTTATAGTAGAAGAAAAGAGTTACGCAAACTCATCTCGTCAATCTGTCAAGACTCATCTTGGCCCATCTCAAACATAGCTCGAGTCAGTTGCTAATTGGCTTTGAAACGCTGCAGAACAGTTGCCACCTTTTGTTGATAGCTCTTTAATTTATTTGTTTCTTTATTTGTTTATATTGTTGACTCAGCGGTAGATCATATTCGCTTTTGATACGGAACTGCTTCCGCTAGAAATTCATTTGGCCCACTTAAGAATTCTATATAATAAAACGAATATCGTGTTTGATTTGATTATCTTCCATAATTCTGCCTTTATCTGATTTTATGACTTTGCTGTGGATATTCATAAGTGGAATGCTAGAATCTAACATGATTATTATGGTTAATAATAATAATAAAAAAAAAGAACAGCTTCCGTCTCAGCTTTAAGACAACTAATCTGCAGTACATATGGTTTAATAACGTAACAAATATTTGTTAATTGGTTTAAATATTTATAGTATGTTATGAAGAAAGTGAGAAGTATTTAGCGGATTGAACTGTGACCCACAATAAGATATACGCAAGACTAAAACAACCAATTAAATGATTACAAAAACTGGTTAGATATTAAATATTTTTACGACAGATTAGAATTCCGACTTGGATATTCATAAAGTCAGCCTAAATTGGAATTCGGAATCAAGAACATCAGCTAACAGGGGATTATAAAATGCAGCTCATGATCATAAATATTGTGTTAATAAACGACATTATGGCCATTTGGCGCGTCTTAACGGAAATGGTTGAATGGGCATCGAGAGGTAAGCGATGTGGTCTCTTATCAAGCATGAGAATTGACATGATAATTTAAGACGATGACAGAGATAGAGTTAGAGATAGAGATAGAGATGGAGAAGGAGACTTCAGCGTATGGGCAAGCAAACAAAAGATTGAACAAAATTATTGACACTTTGATTATGTTTATTGGTTTTTCATCGATTTTGCTTTGGGCAGCCGTTTTTCTCATATATAAAGTTGGTAACAAGCGCTGGACCAGCCCGCAGTACGGTGGCTAACTTTGAACCTCGCAGAGCTCGCGTTTGAATCACATTTGTATCGGGAATTGAAATCAAAATCGAAAACGAAATAAACACGACGATTAACTCATTATAACGAGCGAACATTGATATTAATCATAGAAATTATTATAATTAAAACATTTAACACACATTGAAGTGACGATTGTGAGAAATATGCGAAATTTTGTAAGCCTCGACCTTGCTCCCATCTGTGATTTTGATATCAAGTGACCCAAAGCGATGCATGTTGCTGATAAGAAGTTCGTTTCTCGTTTCTCGTTTCGTTATCAATACAGTTCATCTCATTGTTGTGCCTGGCGCTTGTGTGGAGTCAACTGGACGCCAAGCTGGTGAGGATTCGTCGCATTCGTCGACTTGTTGGTGACAGCGAACGCTATGCCCAGATTACGGATTATCGCGTCTCTCCGCTGGACGAGGAGGGTGTCTTTAAGTACGCCTTCAAGACCAGCAATGGCATAGATGTCCAGGCAGCCGGCAACGCTCTGGAGACCATTGGCATTTTCAGCTATACCTCACCGGAAGGTGTGCCCATCGAGACACGCTATATAGCCGATGAGCTGGGCTTTCATGTGGTGGGCAGACATCTGCCACAGCCACCGCCCACGCCCAGCTATATCCTGAGATCCCTGGAGTATATACGCACTCACAACGCGGATGGCACACTGAAAGTTCATACACTGTGATCCCGTTCACTTGTCTACGATTTAAGTAGTCCAAAAGTAGAAGAAGTCTGATAATCTGATAGCAAGTAGAATCCAATGCAATATCAAACTGTTGATAGTTTTCGTAAGTTGAAGCGGCGCAAATGTCTCAGTCTCAGTGTCAGTTATGGTCTTGGTCATTGATTTTTCTAGTCGTTCCGTTTTCATATATAAATCATGTCATCCATTCGTATTCAAATTGAATATTCTTCCGCCTGCATAACTCGTTTATGCTAACTAAAATAATATGGCATAAACATATTTATATTGACTTTATAAGTTAATAAAAAGAAACTCACATTCCCACCCACGTATTAGGAAAAACAAATAAAATCTTCTGAAGTATTTATTTAGGATTTATGACCCCAACAAGTCAGATCTTCTTAGCTAATTATCTGCCTAAATATATTATTATGATGTTCATAATGATCATTATCATTATGATCATGATAATAATGTAGTTAGCATGACGTGTGTGCTAAACTCAACCCGGCTCATAAATATTTATGTATGCTTCTACACAGAATTCACAAATCAAAACTGGATGGAAATTTAATGAGATTCCACTTCGATGGCGATTACTTTTGATTGCTAAAGATATTTGGTTAACTTTATCAAACAGGATTTTCTTTCCGTGTGTTGTTGTATTCACATTGTCCATTGACCAAAAAAAAAGTAACTCAAATATTTGCAAAGCTTCCATTTAAGCTCGGCTTGCTCGAGCTTTAATTCAATATTAAAATATTCATTTTAAGCAATCAATGAAAAGCATTCTACAGAAACCAAATAAACAAATAAGCAGTAAAAACATAATAATGCTAATTTAATTAGTAGCAATATATCATATTCATTATTATGCAAACTCAATTAATTATAATTGTTGTTATAAGCAGGATCTAAAGTGGAAAACTGCAGGAAAACTCTTGTGTATTTTGGCAACAAATAGAGTATACAATATTGTTGACTATGCTAATACAAATATAAGGCAGAATTAGCTCGACATTTTGGCATATATTATTGATATATTTGTAGACAATCAAAGCTATATTCTAATTAATATTATAGCATAAAATTGATAGTAATTTAGCAGAATTAATTTGATTTAGTGTACAACAAAAGTAGCTAAGTGAGAATCAATCAAGTTGTGATCGTAAACTTGAATTTAGTTTTTGAATATGCTATGATCAAGATTCTATTTGTTTATAGTCTCTGAGAGAAAGATATTCCTTAAGTTAAGTGGTTTCATAGTTAATTAGGTCGTTTATAGATGTTTCTCTGTATCTACATGTAACTTATAGAAAAGCAATCAGTCACATTTATTTACATACTTTAAAGTTGTTGCAAATAGTTAGGTAAGTATATGCATCTTTCTTCTTAACATATCTGGAACAAGAGAAGGACAAGAAGACTTTTGCAGTTAAGTCAAGGTAAGTCTCCTGCAGTTTAAGAATGTTGGAACACCTACACTAATAACCTGTTTGTTCTTTTGCATGTCAGCGCTTGCTGAGGGATCAACGAGCTTTATTAACGATAACTACAACTAATTAAAGGGTGCGATTGTATGTCTCTATATATAACAAATGACTGCCACAGTTTCGAGTGATGTGGATGGACTGGTTGGATCACTAAGCGAACGGAACGGGAAAATGTTCAATGTCAGCTTATTGATCGTCCTTCTGCGCTGGGGGATGGGTGCGAATGTATTCGAGGGCACGCAGCACATAGGCTGGCACTGGCGGAGGTGTGGGCAGATGATCGCCAACTGGATGGTAACCCTCCTCATCAGCGGTATAGCTCAGCGAGATTTGTTCACCCTCGGGGGAAACGTATGCGACGGCACCGCGTACACCCGATGGATTGCCGGCTTCCTGGACTTGAATGCCATTGCTGGTCTCATAGGCATACTGATAATTGCCCTCGGCATCGGATGCATCATTCTGGAAGCTGCGTATCTGTGCATCCTTGTTGATGTTGTCGGCGCAAGCGCAGCCAATGAGAGCGAGACAGAGAACCTTTAATGGAAGAGCTGCGATTAAAGAATGGAAACGAAGGGAACCCCTTTGATTGGCACTTACGTATTTGAACATGTTGAGTGTTAAGTGTGAATGAGGTTGAGTGTTGTTTTAAGGAAGATGCTTGAACTGCAACTGATTGCTTTGGTCAACTACGTTGCGGCTTTTATATGGCATCTCAACTTCGATTCGGATCGAAGCAAACGGGTTTTAATGGTTTTTTATGGCAACATCATTGGCAATTGGCAACAGGCAACAGGCAACACTCAACTGGCAACTACATGGGGCGAAGAGGGCCAGCAATGGGCAGCAATAATTGCCAAAAAAAATCGTATTATCATAATCGAAGCATTAACAACAACAATGTGCTTAACTACATCTATAATCGAGAGCCTTACAAAATGCATGAGTCATTTACCAACAATTTATTTCGGTGTCCGTTTTGCATTTGCCCCATGCACCTCTTTATTTTTCACTAAATCTTTAATTATTTGTGTATTTTTATGTGGTTCACACTTACACAAACAACTTCAGTTAAACAAAAACCAAATAAAACAAGAAAATAATAAACAACTAAAAACTACTTTACGCTTTGTTCCAACTTTCAATGATGCTGCTGATAATTGCCAACGGCGCCCCGCATCAACTTGTTGTTACTGTAGCCGGAGTTTGATTTGGAGTCAGAGTTTGGTTTGGTATTGGAATTGGAATTGGATCTGGCAGGTGCGCGTGCCCCGCTTGGTAGCCGGCGCGAATTGTTCATCTCGACAAAGCTGTTGAAATATTTGTTGGATGTGCAAGGTCGTCCACAAGCTCAGCCGGGGGGCAGCCAACGTAAATGAAGATCAAGATGATCCATTTGTAAATTAGATGTCTACTTTCTGTTGTGCTTGAGCATAGT
Source organism: Drosophila funebris (assembly GCA_018901825.1). Classification (NCBI taxonomy): domain Eukaryota; kingdom Metazoa; phylum Arthropoda; class Insecta; order Diptera; family Drosophilidae; genus Drosophila; species Drosophila funebris. Next base: position 8,832,871 of record JAEIFK010000688.1, read on the forward strand.
TAATATCATTTCAACTCTATAAAGTCAATAACTGGTCTGGTTGAACAGCTCAGTTATTGACTCTATCAATTGATATGATCTGCTATAAATCTGTTATACAATTATAATAAAATTAAATATGTTGCAAATCGATTAAACAGTTCATTCATTGCGAATCATTTTATTGTTATTCTGCTGAACTTTGATAATTGTATGATTGATTAATATTATTTTATGATCTGCAGAAGTATTTTTATTTTGACAGCTAATAATAGCAAAAGTTTTTAGTTTATTTCGAATTTCTTTAACTGTATTCAAACTGTACTTTATTTTTGTTCTAATTATGCGGCTTAGACCTTCAAATATTCGTGTTTGTTTCATTAAGAATTCGTCAAATAGAATCATGTTTGATGGTGTTAATTTATTGTCTGTAAGGAAATATTTAGATAACTATCTATGTACTGCAAATTAGTTGATGTCTATGATAAACATACACATATATATCATACTTATATATATAAGTATTGTATCTCTTTTAGTAACTGATGCCAAACTCCACTTATTTACCTGAAAACTATGGCCAATATATGTACATAATAAGCTGCATGAACGAATTTGATTTAATTTTATAGTTATTTTGCTTTTGGTCAAAATATGCGTATACATATATTATATTTAAATTTTAGTGATATTTAGTACAACGCGTCGACGGCTCTGCTAAGCGGCGGATTAGAGACGATGGCGACGTTAACGACGACGACGACGGCAACTGCGACTGCGACTGCGACGCGGCGACTGCGAAGCAGCGACTGCGTTGGCGACCGCGTTGGCGACGGCTCTTAAGTTTCGATTGCTATGCGCATGTATAAAAAGCCTTTGACACCCAATGTCGACCAAACATTGTGAATTAGACAACTGAAGCAAGATGTTCAAGCTAGTGAGTGGAACGATACTTTCTGGATTAAACGAAGGAGGATATTAACTAATCATAATCTTTGAACTTACAGTCCCTTTGCCTTATTGCTGCACTGCTGGTCTGCGCCCAGGCCGACAACATTAACCGGGATGCCGAAATTCTCAGTGAGAATAATCTGACACCGGATGCGGAAGGCAACTTTGCGTCAGCATTCGAGACATCTAATGGCATCAGGCAACAGAGTGCTGGCAATCCAAATGGAGTTTCTGGTACATACGAATATGTTTCACCTGAAGGTGAACGCGTACTTGTTACCTACACCGCCGATGAGAATGGATTCCATCCCACAGGCGATCATTTGCCCACACCACCACCAATTCCAGAGGCAATCCAAAGGGCGCTTGAATATATCGCAGCTCATCCATCACATGAATAGACTTAATTCTAAAAAAAAGAAGGTATAGCCTTTCGTTAAATAGTGTGCAATAAACCAAAAGCTGCGCTTGAACTTTTTAATCAAGTGACAAACATTTGTTAAAACCAAGAGCATAAGTATTTTATTTACGAAACAACATTATCAAATGAAAATTAAACTGTGGAGATATGAGAAATAAACGTGTATCAATTTTAAGCTGTCTAATGAATTTTTTTTAATAAGAAATTGTAGATTTCAATACTTTAGAAACTTATTGAGCACACCTCGCTGAGCTGCATTTAAGAAACAAATGCGAAATGCATCATTTATCATCTAAAGACATATCAGATAAAAAAAAATCGATTTGACATTTTAGCAATTCAAATTTGTTGAACCAGAAATAGAAAGATGTTCAGCAAGTTTGTGTTCTAAGTCTTAAGTTTGTTCACGTCATAAAATGGATTTATTGTTACACATAGTTAAAGCTGCGACAGAATCGAAAAAGAGTATTCTATGGTGGACTAATTTATGGACAAACATAATGTGGAAGGAATGTGAACTATTTTAAAATTCTAATTTGCTAAATTAGTAAAATAAGATCAATTGGTTCATATAAGAAAATTCCTGATTACTATCCAGAATCATAAGGAAGTTGAATATGTATTTATTTCAATTTAAATTAAATTATATTATATATATATTATAAATTAGCAACTAATGCATTCGCTATAAACTGAAATAGATAAAATAAGAAATGTCCAAGTTATTGCAAATATTCTAGATTACTTTAGAAATGTAAGTAAAACTTCATGAACCCACCTCGTTAAGCCGTATTTAAGAAGCAAATGAGGAATACATCATCTGTCATCTAAAAACACATTCGATTAAAAAATTGGTTTGGTATTTTAGCAATTCTAATTTGTTGTATTCCAGAATTAAATAGCTGTTGAGCAAGTTTGTGTTCTAAGTCTTTTGTGTTTGCACGTGCTAAGAGGAATCTGTGAATCGATTTGAATGAGCTGGCCAGCAATTAAAAGCCATTTTATTAAATAGGCGTAAAGTGAGATAAAGCTCGTTTTACGCACATGAGTAGCGATCAACGAATCAGTCCATTCGAAAGTGAACTAATTTAATGTCCCGTCACAAGTTGATATGCTAATGGGAATTTGACGAATTTGAATGAAGAATTCTTCTCAGTTGCTTAATTAAATAATTAAACTGGTTTGCCCACATGCGAAATGACCAACGAAATCGAAATTAAAATTGGTGATAAATTAGTTTAAGTTTTAGTTTGAATTTTGCTTTAAGTTTTATATTTGTTTTTTTTTTTGTTTTTTTGTCGACTATTTTCGACCAATGAGCGAAGCCGAATCTTAAAAGTTCCCATCAAAGTTGTACAAACCTTAGGCGCATATACCATAAGAGAACAACAACAATAATCATAGAAGTTGTTTCGGTGTACTAATGATCAGAGTGGATCTAACAGAGTCAAACCGATCCAGTCCACTTTAAAAACGTTTCTACGCTTATTACTTGGTATGTTTTTTTCCTGCATCGAATTTGTATTAATTTTATCACTAAATATTTGTTTTTCTGTTTAATATGATAATATATATTCATAGAGTAGTGATATTTAGTGGAACATGTTGAAGATGCTGCTATGCAGCGTAGTTTAGATTCGGGTGTTATTCGCATGTATAAATAACCTTTTTCAAACATTGTGAGCTTAATAACTGAATCAAGATGTTCAAGCTAGTGAGTAGCAGTCGCATGCTGAGTGGAGATTAAGAATAGGAAGAAGTCTCAGTCCTATTATAAACTTACAGTACCTTTGCCTTATTGTTGCTCTGCTGGTCTGCGCCCATTCGGCAAATCAAGATGAAATCTTGCGCCAAGCAAGTGATATCAACCCAGATGGCTCCTATAACTATAGCTTCGAAACAAGTAATGGTATTTCGGCACAGGAGTCTGGCAGTGCATCACATGTTATTGGCAGCGCTCAATATACTGCACCCGATGGCACACCCATCCGCCTAGAGTACACTGCCGACGAGAACGGATTCCAACCCACAGGCGATCATTTGCCCACACCTCCACCAATTCCAGAGGCAATCCAAAGGGCACTTGAATACATCCAAAGTCATCCACCACAAGAATAGAATTGATTCTAAAAGGAGGAATCGCCTCGCATCAAATATTATTTAATAAACCAAGTTTGTAATCAAGTATAGTATGATGTATTTTATTGAGGCTTATTAATCTGTGCAATATATATATACATACGCACTTTAATTAGTAAATAACAACAAGGAAATCTGTCGGTTGTTAGCTTACGAAGCTGTGTGCGTATAAATGTTGTAGCTCAGTTTACACATTAAATATTAAATAATATATCTTGGGCCACATTAAATGTGTGGCCATTAATCAAAGCTCAAAGAAGATGTTACCACCACTGTGAAGTGGCACAGGAATTAACCATATTGGTCGAGGTGATAAGTATACTCTATACTTAAATCTACACGCTCGTATAACGAAACAGTCGACGGAAATTTATGCATATAAATGTGGAAGCTGCAGGGCCAACAACTCTTTCGCTCTTTCGCACCTTTTTTTTTCATTTTATTTTGTGGAATAATAATGTACATACATATTTAATTTGTCATTTCAATGTAAAACCGACAGCTGACCGCCAAAATGGTAAAACCAGAAAGGAAAAAAAAATGTACCAAGAAAGAGTCTAAAACGTGATGCAACAGATGGGAACAACGCTGGGCTCTAAACCGGTTTGCCGGTTATTAACACTTTCGCTATGCCTGCGTATTCTACTGGCCAAAATGTAGGTCAACTGACGGGCTCTTTGTGTAAGCCCTGTAACATATACATACATACATACATACGTAATGCCCATATGCTCAATTAACCCATTAACATTCGGCTGGGTTATAATGACCCGTAAGTAATACAATACAGAAATGAATTTCAATATTACGTTTTGTAATAATGATTAAATAATATTCAAACATTATTTACTTTATAATTGCAGCTCTCTTTGGCATTCGACAAACTGTTTTCCAGGAATAAAATATCTTCAAAGGTTAACAACATCAATTGCTTAGCGCTTCAGCACTTTAATGTTTAAAGTCAACGTTGGGCGAATGTATAACCAGTTGCTCGTTATCCTTCAAGGCACTAAATTGAAGCGAACAACCTTTTGGTATATAGTATATACATACATTTGCATGTACATGTCTTTATGTATTTGTGTGTATATTTATGGCAGAGAGACAGACTCTGTCCTTTAACAGTAAAATCAACAATTAAGTATATAAAAATAAGAGATGTTGCATCGATACCCAGAATCGTTAATGCAACAATAATAAGCCCCCTTTGACTAAGGTATATACTGTATTTTGTAGTTGTTGTTGCTGTGAATGATATCTACAGCTTGCTTTCAGCAGCCTCCTTGGCCTTTCGACGCGTTGCGGCAGCGGCAGCTGGCCCAAAGCGTTGTATAAAGTTGTTGACCGGATCAATAATGACCTCCGGATTGTTAATATGCAGATGATGCGTCCCATTAGCCTCTAGATACTCAAAGTTGGGCTTCTTTAGCAGCACATCAAGTACTTCATCATAGTACTTCTTATCCTCAAAATACGATGACTGTGAGCCCTTAATAAACAAATAGGGACATGTAATACGTTGGGCCATTTCAACGCATAGTTCTTGCGATCCAATCGCATAATTGTAGAACTTTAATCTACGATCGCGACAGAAGAAGTATTTGTCCGGATATTTCCCAGACTTTTGGATGTTACGCGCCAGCATATGCTTGCAGAACTCCTTGTTTACTGAATGGAAGGTGCCGATGTAGACACGCTCGATTAGCTCGTCGTACGTGTAGCTGGGCGGTTCGTTTTTGCTGCGATTGCGTTCATCTTCGCGTAGAAATTCATCCAAACGCGTCTCCATGGTGCGTATGACCGATGGATAGGGACGCTGATGTGGCTTTAATGCATCGATGCCAATTATCATATCTACCTTATCAGGAAAGACCGCTGCAAACACAAAGCAAATGATGGACGACATGGAATGTCCAACAAGAGACACCTTCTCCCATTTGTATTGCTTCATGATAAGCCTTATCACATATAGATTATCCACCGAATTATAATAGCAACCGTCTGGCAGGCGTGAAGACAGGCCATGACCAGGCAAGTCTATAGACAAAAAGGCCACGTCCGGCGATAGCAAAGGAACCAGCAAATCATATGTGCCCGCATTATCTTGCCAACCATGTAGACCCAGTATGGGCTGCACATTTTGAGGCCCGAACCATTTACCCGCAATGTGGCCCCATGGCACTTTAATGGTGATCTCGGAAAACTGCAAGCAAATTAAGAAAAACAATAAAATGTGATCAACGTTTCAAAGATCAAAGTCCGCACTTACGGGTCGCGTTGAAGGTTCTCCAGTCAAATCGCCAGCATGACGATAACGTTGGTTAAGATTCAGATCCACATTGCCGGTGCTGTTATCGGCACTTGCATTGTCCTTAAAATCCAGCTCCATGATATTAACTGTAATTCACTAAAAACACAAATATGCTTTAATTCCAAAGTTTAATCAAAGGTTCGGGCTAACTCTTATCAGCTTATATGCTTAGCGATAAGCTCTCAATGTTTGCGATTAGTTAGCAGACAAAAAAAAAAAAAAGAAAATGCGAGAAGCGCGCCGCAAAAAGTGGCTCGCAAATAAAGTAACCACTAAACAAAAACACAAAATTGAAATATTAACTATGGATTATCAAAACAATACTGAACACAGCTCCAAAGTTCAAGGTCAACAGGTGGGTTTTGTTACTCCATTTCTAATTCTACTCACAGCAATTACGCTTGCTTAAATATTGCGACCAGACCTTTCCGGTATATATGAAAGTAGTGAATGCCACCCTCTGTTATCGGCAACTCTTAATAAATTAACATTTGTATTAGAAAACGTAAAGAACAAAACTAAGCAAACAGCTGATTCACTTGAGCGCGAGAGCAAAAGAACGTGTTAGAGATGGAACCGTAACAATATATGTGAGAGCCTCACACTTTACTGTACTTATCGGCCTCGATAAGTGCTTGGCTTACGAGTTAAAGAAATTCATTTAAAATTATATTAAAAGTATAAATTCATTAGAACGTTAATAACATTCAGCAGTAGTAAATGCTTTGAGTTGACAATTAATCGATATTTTTCCACAATCGATAGTTGAGTTTGCCCATATTATTGTGAATATATAACGTTGATCAGCTTAGGAAACGATTAGTTGTTGTTAGTGCCATTAAGATATAATCTAACAATAAATCGAGAGTCATGTTAAACTGAATTAACAGAGTTGAAAAACTAATTCAAATTCTCTGCAGTTCCAAAGTTCAGACACAACCGTTTCGTCCTAATCTAGGTTTATCTTCATACTGAAAAGCACCTGCCGTCGAGTTGGAAATGTTTGTCTCAATAGTAATTGGCGTGCTCATTTTAAGATATTTCTCTAGAAAATCTAGGAAATAGTTAACTTAATAAACAGCTGATAAGAATATAAGATAATGGCCGTTGTAGAGCAGGAATATCGACTCATGATATATCTGCTTAATCTGTCTGCAGCAAATAGTACAAAGGCTAAATGGTTGTATGACAAATTCCACTAATTTTATAGAAATTATATTATTGTGTAAGCTTTGCAAGGCTTTTTGTAACACTTTACTATATTATTATTTATGTAAGCCTGTGTATTCTGTTATTGATGTTTTCTAGGGTATTTACGCTTCGGCGCGCTGATCATATGTCTTAGCTGTAGTCTAAGGTCCATCGCTAACACAAGTATCATCATATGTATTATTTCGCCAGAGCAAGTGGATGTTAGCTGTGGCGCTAAATTATTATTCAATAGAAATTGCACATAGTATAATTAAAAGAAATGAAAAGCCAAAGGAGTCTTCGTCTACTGAGACAACTGACAAATGGAATATATCAGAGCGTACGACAAGCTCATGGTCAAAGTTCAACCAATTCACTGAAGACACTAACAAAACATGTAGGTAACATAATTTTGAAATACTTTCACCTTGAATCATACTGAACTATGCCCCTTTGCTTTGCAGTATGAGGAAGTAAGCATACCTGTTCCTTGGGGTCACATAGCAGGCAAATGGTACGGCCCGAAACATGTACGTCCCATTCTGGGCATGCATGGTTGGCAGGATAATGCTGGGACCTTCGATACTCTTGCACCTTTGCTGCCCAACCACATGTCCTTTCTCAGCATAGATGCACCAGGGCATGGCCTTTCCTCTTGGCTTCCCAATGGCGTCATGTATCACTCTATTGATTATGTGCAGCTGGTATTGCGGATTATGGAAGAGCAAAACTGGGATAAAGTATCCATATTGGGTCACTCGATGAGCTCCATTAACGGCTTTGTGTTCAGTGCACTGTTTCCCGACAAAGTAGATATGTTCATTGGCCTAGACGTCCTGAAGCCTCCTATACGTAATGCGAAAGAAATTGTGTACGCACTCTCCGCTCGTCTGGAGGCTTCTTTAAAGCTCGAGCGACGTTTACGAAGTGGAAGTGAACCGCCTGCCTATGAGTGGGACCAAATGGTAGAGCGATTGCATGAGGGCTCTATGAAGTCCGTAGATATGGAGGCTTGCAAGTACCTTCTACAGCGCAACTCCAAACCTTCTAGTCACGAGCCGCACAAATATTACTTTTCGCGCGACAATCGACTTAAGACGTCGCAGTTCTATACGCTAAACACCGAAATTGTGTTGGAAATGGCCAAACGCATCAAGGCACCGCATCTGTTTATAAAAGCACTCCAAGCTCCCTACTACGAGGACAAGAAGTACTATGATGCTACAATAAATGTGCTGCGCAAGAATCCACAATTCGAATATCATGAAGTCAATGGAACCCATCATGTGCATCTTAACGAGCCCGAGAAAGTGGCGCCTATTATTAATTCCTTCATAAACAAATATAGACCATTATGAGAACACATACTCATAGTTGCCTAATCCCTAAGCTAACGTTCGATATTAAAATGTTTGACTATGATATTTGACCATAAGTGACGAATCTAGACGATAAGGTGCTGTATTGTATAGCCCAAGCTTAATAAAAATACAATATATTGTTTCTATTTAATTTAATTACCGTTGATACTGGCAATAACATTAAAGTTAGATTAAAATTACAATCTTGAAAACGTTTCGAGTAGATTTTCTGTGTTTGTGTTGTATGGAATTAGCGCCGCAGCTAAAACTTGCCAATGAATCCTACGCACAATGGTTAAGAAAAACTTTTCAGACTGTGGCCATCAAATCTTCGTTTTCATTGTGCGTTGTTTATTTTAAATGAGCCTTTAAAACAATGTACAGAGCAATTTAAAAGGAATTCTAAACCATGTAGAAAAGTACTGTATCTATGAACTCCATATGGATTTGTAGTCGGTTTTGATTTGTGACCGGCACGTTAAGGGAGTTCATAAGAGTCAGCATTTCCTTCATATCTTATTAAAAAATTAATACAATTTTAAAATAAATTATGCATGCGCCGTTTACAATAAACTGTTATCATTAAATTTAATGTATATATTATAATATTTTCATTTGTTTCAGTTGCAGTTTCAAATCAGCGCCAAAACAAATATAAAATAAAAGATGCTGATGATTTGTAATATTATTATCTTATTATCTGTATTTATATACTTGTATATAAGTATTAATGATAATTTTCTGTTGTGTATATCAAGCGTAATAGCAATTGCTTCAGTTTCGCATGGATTTGTTGCGTATATGAGTGTGTTTTGGTTTTGATCAGATTCAAATTGTTATAGAAAAATATACATATATGTTAAATAAATATATATACTATATGGTGTATATATAGGTGTTAATGTACTCTGCTAAACTACAAGACATACAACTATATGCATTACATTCCGCATTGTCGTCCAGTCGCAAAAGTTGACCAATTAATTGACAACATTTTGAGGCTGCCCAACAAATTGGTCCGCTATTTAAAACATTGTAATAAAACAACAGCTAGTTTCTAGACTAAAAATAAATACAATAAATAAGTTATTTCTTAAATAGAAAATGTTCTTCAACATTTTGCAAGGGTTTTTGTTTTCTTTGTTGAACTATTTACAATTGAATTGAATTGATTTGAGCTGAGTGCTGAAATGTCTAAGCCACCGGCGAGGAATCGCCTTTCATGTCGCGCTCACGAAAAAATCCTCGCTCTGTTTTGCACTCGCGTATGGTGACCGTCTCCAGATTGACTGTGACATCCGTAATGACCACACGATTCGATATGTTGCACTTGGCCGGCAACCAGAAACGCGGCGGCAGCGCACGCGGCGATAGCGGCGTTAATGGTTGTTTCTGGCTCAATGCCAAAGCGCCACTCAGTTTTGGTATGTTATTATTCTCAGACGGCGGCGCCGCCGACGCTGTCGATTCATCTTCTTCCTCTTCTGTAAATGCTGCTGTTGCTGCAGATGATTCACCTGTATCAGGCTCTGCGCTAGGCTGTTTATTCTGCAGCTCTGTCTTTTGTGGATGCGCGGCTGATTCTGTTGATTTTTGTTGCTGCTCATGCGCCGGTTGCTGTTGTTTTGTTGCCGGTCCATCGGGCGAGGTTTTAATGGTAACACCAATTTTGCCAGATTCCTTGAGGACCTCAGCCTTGCGCTTAGTACCCATAAGTGGTTGATCCTCTGAGCTAGACGAATTTGTATCCGCTTCCGGTACAAAGGAATTCTCATTGTGGGTTGAACTGCTGTTTGAAGAGGAGCTGTGCTCCATGCGCTGTCGCTTCGATTCATGGTGGTGATGATGATGATGAGTCAACGGTGATTCGGAGCGCCGACTACTAATTCGTTCGGACTTAATGCTTTGGTTGTTGTTATGCTGCTGATGATGGTGGTGGTGATGATGATGATGATGTTTCTTATCCTTGTCCTTTTTATCAACACCATCGTTTGTACCGGCTGCTGCTGTTGATGTTGTTGCTTGATTTGTGTCGGGCACATCGTCGCCGGTGAATGTATACTCATCTTCTTCCGATTCCGGTTCTGGATCTGGTTCCTTCTCCTTCTTTTTGAGTGCGGCGCCGCGCTTGGAGGGTGTGCCTGAGGATTTGTTGCTCTGCTCGTAAATGTCGATTAGGCGTCGATCCAAAATGTTCACCTCAGGCTCCCAGGTGTTGTAGCGTTGGTTCCAGCCCTTCCACTTTACGCGGTACTCCACAACACCCTGTAATTCAAGAAAATCAATTAATTTTTCGATCACTTCGGTTGCTATTTTGTTGACATTATTTTAACTGGAAAACTTTTAAATTAAATAGCATATTTCAACTATATGTCTTATGATTAGCTAATTTTGTTGACATTTCGGGACGTGTCACTCACTAGAAAGGATCGATCATTCGTTCAAAGATATTTGGCGCGTTCCATACACATACACACGGCAAACTAATTGATTTTTCATCGATGCCGAAACGTAGCTCAGCAAAAACAAAAACAACACACATACACAAGCACACACACATAGCGCAAATGGTGGTTGTTGCTGCAGCAGCACGAGACATTAGCGCAGCTGCCAGCAGATGGACGACGCAAGAATCTGCTGGAAATTTCGAAGGACATGTGACCTTGTAATTGTATGTGCTGCGTACATTGTCTTTCGTATGTCTTCTAGCCTAATATTATTGTTTATTTACTAAAACGTACCTTTCTAACGCGCTTCTGGATGATTTTCTCGGCAGCATAGACGCGATCGTCCGAGCTGCCCATAGTGTTGCCGTCCACTTTACCAATTTTGAGGCTTTTGCGGTTCCTGTCTTGTAATTTTTGTTAAAAACACTTGATTAGCCTTTTAACTAATGTGTTTTTAGATTAATATCTTTTAATTTGATATACTTTTTCAACACAAAACTGTTTAAAAACAAATTGCGACTGACATTTACACTGACTGCAAAACAATGTGGCCGTTGTCATAAAGGCAGAAAACCTTATAATTTGTGGTGGTAATCGTCCGACCACCAATTTATCGGTCATTATGGGAAATTTTCTGTGAATGGAGTTATCGTTTCACCAGTTGCTGAAATTCTTCTTACAATTTGTGTTGAAAATAATATATATTAAGATGGATTCGCTCAACGATGATTGCCAACTGCTCATAATTAAGAATTTAAGTCTAAGAGACCAATTAGCGTTATTCGAAGCAAGTAAAAAAGAACCAACAAATCGCTTGAATTCAAATGTGCGCTACACCTGGCAACAAAAGTTCACTTTTTTTTTTAAATTTCAACATCTTTGAATATTTCGATGAGAATCCGAAACTGATGAATGATTTCTTGTCCATCATAAGCCAAAGGGTGCAGCGATTGGAGCTACATAATGTCAAATTGAGCAACCTTAAATGTTGGACGCGCTACAGATTTCCGAATATGAGAACACTGGAGTACAGTATGACGGACTCTTGCGACGCTGAGAACAATGGGGATATATTCACAAAGTTTATTGCAGAGCTATTTTCAGAACTAAATGATATCAAGCCTTACGGTAAATTTAATTGCATTTACTTAAAGAACTTGCCGCTTTTGCGTAAACTGGATCTGGGCGAGTGTACGAGTGTATTCGACTGTGATGAAATTGGCGAATTGAAGCTGCTGGAAGAATTGATACTTCCAAATCTATTTTTTAAACGAGGAATCAGTAATGTGTTTTTGAGTTTACCCAAACTTCGTACATTTACATTTTACATGGACAGTGAACATCATAATGACTTTGTAAGTGGGACGCGTGCGAAGGACATTGAGAAAATTACTTTTAGCGACAGCCTTTGGGAGTTCTCTTTAGTCACCCTGAAACGTTTAATAAACTTGCGTCAGTTGACCATACTAGATGATAAAAGTTTCTTAGGTGAGGAGTTACAAGAATTGATTATAGCTTTACCACGCCTGGAACGACTTGATATTATCAAATGTGAATTTTGGAAATCGGAAATCGAGCTTTGGCAAACTGTTGCCTGTTGTCCGTCTTTGAAGATCTTAAACATATCAAACATGAAGCTAAATGCCGACTTCTTTCACATTAGTAGGAGCCCCATGGAAAAGGTTTTGGATAAACGATCTATCCCCTTGACACTCCATTGCCATGACACTGGCAAATACGAGGATTTAATTCGTTTATATTTTAATCATCCAAAATTAAAGGTCTCCTTGGCACCGTTAAAAATTAATCACATCGATTTGAAAATATTAGAAGTATACAATTCTGTACAATTAAATTTTATGCCTAGAGAGGAAATTTGTTAATATATTTATATAATAAATAAAACAAGGATTAACTAAATATAAATAAGCAGAATATCTCAATTCACACTGCACCAAAAACCAAAAGGCTATTGCCAGAGGGATGCTGTAAATTATACGATTTTCTCTAAGTTCGGCGAGCTCACTGCAGTGAGCTTCCCCTTCTGATCACACATAAACACACGCACAAATTCCCATACGCTTAATGCAGCAAATATTGTTTGTATTTCTTGTTTTAAAGTAATATAGGTATTAAAGTAATATACTTTTTGAATTTACACAAATGGTGGAATGTGTTCTGTGGATTGTGATGTGTGACCATACTGATGGAAGCTGAAAAACCTTCCACAGACACAAAGAAGTGTTGAGAGATGTCGAAAAGATGTGGTATTTGTGGATGCAATGAATTCGGTCCCTCCGATACTAGAGCGAGCAAAATAAATCAAATTTGCATCGTCTATATATGTGTGAGTGTGCAAAATGATTTTCATTTAAATACATTTTTATATTGTAAACAATGTGATAAATAAATTTTCAAAGCAAACTTATACAGATACTAACGTCTAAGCAAAATCAAAAGTGTTCAGTGTCCCAAACGAATAAAAGCTAGGATATCGAAAATGTGAACACAAGCCGCAACGGCACTTACACTCATATACACGCACACTCACACACAAACACACACAATGACCCATAAAGGATGTCGAGCTGTGACAGCCGATAGTAATACGTTGTTGTTGCCCTTGTCAATTGGGCCTGTTTTGTCGTCATAGGTTGGGTCGATGAATGGCACTAGCTGTGGCGCTCGGGCGCAGGATGCCATTGCCGTTATTGCGTTTGATAGATAACAAAGAGAAATGAAGACGTCAGCATCGGATGAAGTGGATGTGGAAGTGTGGCCGGGGGTTCAACACGCCTGCCTAATTAGTGTGGCGCAGGCGACAACCGCGACGCCATTAATGACTTTTTTATTTACGCTGTGATAGTGAAATAACAAAAACAAGAACCAAAAACGCCAAGAATCATACGCAATATTTTCGCTAAAGCAAAGTAATAAGTAATAAAAAATAAAAAGTAGAGAAAGAGACAAAACAACCAAAAACCAAATCAACATAAAGCTTTAACCAAAACACCAAGCACAGTGCAGCCTGCATTGCTGCCTGCAAGAACAAAAACAAAAAAATAAAAAAAAAAAAAACATTTGACTAATATTAATCGAACTAAATATAGTGGAAAAACACAGCACCAATTAGCGGATAACCCATAAATAACATTAGTCAATATGTTTAGCTAGTTACAATTTATACATAACAATTATTTAGTGGCTTTAAACAAAACACCAAGCAACAAAAACACCAAAAAATAAGAAAACCAAAGCAAAGTTCAATTTATAAGAAACTAACGAATATACGTTTAGGGAATTTCAATAGCGATAAGCTTATTTCGGATATAAAGTTTAGAGCAAATATACATATAAATATTAAAAGGCAAACCGCCAGCACACCGCAACCCCCCGTCGAAAAGCCCAAAATCAAATTCATTCAGAAAACGTGCCATAAACCGGACGGCCAAACGTCGCCAAATGTCAAAGTCATAAAGAGAGGGAGATTGCGAAAGAGAAAGCACAACTGAAAGAGTGGGCGCGCGAGAGCCCCAAAAAAGCACACTAAACAAAGCTTAGCTCAGCTTTGCTACGCTTAGCCAAGACACAAACCGAAAGAAAATGGCAACAACAACGACAACGCATCACGATGATGCCAGCAGCATGAGCGATGATGTCTTCGAGGATGCGGAAACGACAAAAGCACGCATCGAGGAGCTGCGCCGTCGTCCCTTTGGCGATGGCTGTTACAATCCACCAGCAGCGCCCATTTCACAACATCAACAGCAACACCAGCATCAGCATCATCATCATCATCATCCCAATATCAATCACAACAACAGTAGTAGTCAGCAGAGTTTAACGAGCAGCCATCACTACCATGACGACGCCATCATGGCGCCCGTACAGCGCACTGCCAGCGGATATCCTGGATATCGTCCTTCTCGCGAGGCGATGCAACTTTATGCCTACGGCAATGCGGACTATGGCTTGGAGGATGAGTACGATGATGGTTGGCGCTCGTATCGTTACGACGAGGTGAACATGCATCAAGCACCACCAGCGGCCCACCTACAGCCCTTCGATGATACCATCAATCATAAGACGATCCTGCTGGGGGACTCGGGTGTCGGCAAAACGTCCTTTCTAGTCAAATACAATACGGGCGAGTTTCGCTTGGGATCTTTCTCTGCCACGGTTGGAATTGCGCTAACGGTAAGTGAAAGAGTGAGAGAGCAACTAACTGGCAACTGCGTTGTGTCTGTAACTACGCTTTTCTCCTGGCCCCAAGCCCCCTTGCCCCACCAACTCAGTCTTTGACTTGTGCATGTTAAAAAGCCACCTTAAAATCGTATCTCCTTATATAAATATATAATCATAATCCCATTTCGTGGCTTTGCTATGCGTGTGTTTGTGTGTATGTATGTGTGTGTGTGTGTGTGTGTGTGTCTTACTGTAATTGAGCATCACCCGCAAGAGCTTCGTTACTGCCACACAAAACAGGCAACATATTGTGTTGTCGGTAATCGTTTGCCACGATTTCGTGTACTTTATGTTGTCTATTTTTATCAAGCACAAATCTCCACAGCGCATTGCTATTGATTTGGTTATTGTTACTCCAGTTGTTGTTGTTGTTATTGTTGTTGCTGCTGTTGTTGGCTCGATGTCATAAAAATAAACCGAGTAACCGCGTCGCGTTTAGGTTGAGGTCGCTGGTCTGTGTGTGTCATGTTACGCATCAGTGATGCACGAAAATATCGGAAAATTGTGTTTAAGATAATAATATTTATCGTTATTTATCAGCCGTGTTGCGCGGTTTCTCACAGCGATTTCCCTTTTATTATTATTGTTGCCATAAATTTATATATTCAATCTAAAATCGTTGTAAAATTTATGTTTTCTCTTTTAATATTTCTGTAATTATAATAATACTAAAATCTAATAATATTATAAACCATATAAATACATTTATTTATATTTTTCCTGATTATTTTCTTTATAATTTATTATTTTGCAATTACAATTAATATATTATAATAATATTATAAAAATATTTATTCATATCTTGTTTATTATTTTTATTGTAATAGACATCGTAATTTATTCTATATTTGCTTCCGAAAAGTTGTTCAAGTCTATATAATATTATTATTTATTAATAATATATTAGTTCAAATGCCCATAAATTTTCTCTCCCTTTAAACTTTACTTAAAGTTATATAATTAATTGTTAATATCAGTTGGAATGATTGTGTGTGAAGTATGCAACACATTTGCTGTGCATCCTTGGCCCACTACCTGTTGCCGGCTTTCACTTTCACAGCTTAGTAAGCTCACAGCTGCCAGAACGACACGAGGCTGGCAACGATGGCCATCAAGGCAATGAAGTTCAAGTGCAACAGTTATATTTGCCATTGAATCCAACCTGCCACATGCGTCGATGCCGTCTCTCTACCATCCATGCTCACTTCGTTTGTCCCTTGGGACTTAACATCGGCGCTTGCTCGACATTGGCTGGCAGCATTTCTAGGCCAGGGCTGCTGCTGCGGTCGTGCAAAGCCAAAAGCCGAAGTTCCACGAGCCTGACTCGTTGACAGACTAAAGGACTCAACGCTGGATGCTGCGGCTGCTGCTCCAGATGCTTCTCGCTGCGTGCTCAGTTTAGTTTTGTGCGCTGCTCTTGGCGTTTCGTTTAACATTCGCTCGCGCTCTCCAAGTTCAATTTGCCATAGAGATTTGTGTCCTTTTTGTGCACAGTTTAAAATATATTTTCGTTAGCAAAATGTAAAGTGAATGCGAACGTTTTGAAGTCTTCAATTGACACTGTTTTGTTTGACACTCTCTCACTCACACAAACACACACACATACACACAACCCACACACAGAAGCGCACTCATTAGGCATTGCAACTTTTGTGTTGCATACTTTTGAGCGCGTCGCGTCAAGCGCACAGGATTTGTGCAATTTTACAACATTTTTCAGCTATTTTTGGTACCTTGTCTCTGTGTTTGTGTGTGCGTATGTGCGTGTGTGTGTGTGTGTGTGGGAGTCTGTTGTGGTGTCTGGGTAACTAAAGCAGACCCTGTGTGCGCGTTTAAAAATAAATAAAAACAATTTACGTTGAACAACTAATAAAAATTGATTTTCTGTTAATTAATTTGTACATAAATATTTTGAAAAACATTTTCTATTTGGCAATAATTAAATACTTAACAGGCTTAGTTGCCTGAAGTAATTGAAACGTATTAAATTTAATAGGATTTGAGTTTGAAATTCACAAAAATTCAATGCATATTTGGTTCACATCGTATCAGTTTAATTTTTTTTTTTTTTTTTTTTTATTAAAGGAAATATGTACAGATTAGTGCCCTGCTACCTTTAAGGCAGCTTAATCTAATCGGAAGGTGGTAGTTTATAATGTAGGGCTATGGGAAGAAACGGGCATAGTATACATAGTTTAGGGGATACAAGAATTTGGGGGTGTAGATATCACAGACAATTTTACTTTTGGGAATATAGGAACAAGTTTACGTCAAGGCCCGGTCCAGCAGGTCTTGAGGGTGGTGACGTTTGAGTCTTCTTCTAACTCTAGAGCGGGGGCTGGCAGACCTCTGTGCTGCAACACCGAGTCTCCTGCCCAGGCTGTTTGGGTGAGAATCCAGTCTCTCGTGATATTTCTTGGCAACCTCACGGATTTTGTCACCGATTTTTGGCACCTTGAGATCGCGCTCGATGTCCCTGGTTCTCATGTACCAAGGAGCCCCAGAGATCTTCCTCAGCATTTTAGCTTGCAGAACTCGGATTTTGTTCAGGTGAGTCCTTGCCGCAATTCCATATACTTGGATGGCATAGAAAAGCCCTGGAGCTACTATGCATTTGTAGATTTTTACCTTGTTGTCCAAGGACAGCTTATTGCGTGCTGCAAGCAACCAATTCATTTTTGTTATCCTTGTCCTGAATGAGTGCTGCAACGACGTAATATGTCTTCTGAAGGTCAGGCTTCTGTCCAAGATGACACCAAGGTATTTGTACTCATGTGTGTGGCTTAATAGGCTCCCATTGATCGTGACACCGGGGCAGTCGCGAATGCGGTTTGTAAAAGTAACGTTTGCGCATTTGCCGGCATTGATGCTCACGTTCCACTTCACAGCCCATTCCTGGAATGCGTCCAAGTATTCCTGTAGAGCATCCGTAGCCTCGACAATGCAGGTGCTTTTAGTGAGCACTGCGGTGTCGTCTGCATATGTCGCGATTAGGACCTCTCCTTCTGCGAGTCCGGTCACTGCATTTTGGTTAGGCATATCCGCAGTGAAGATGGAGTACAGGGTGGGGCCTAGAACACTGCCTTGGGGGACGCCGGCTTCAATAAATTTTACAGAGGATCTGCATCCATCGGCCGTCACGCTGAACTTGCGCCCTTCCAAAAAGCTCTTTATAAGCTGGAACAGCTGGGGAGATAGCAAGCTCTTGGCCTTGTAAAGAAGACCAGGGTGCCACACTCTATCGAAAGCTTGCTGGATGTCTAAAAAAGCAGCTACCGCATACTCCTTCTTTTCCAGGGCCTCTAGCGCGAAATTAACAACCCTATGCAGTTGTTCTGGCGTGCCATGCTGCAGCCGGAAACCAAATTGGAATTTTGGGATCGCCCGAGTGACCTCCTCGCTAGTGAGAATCCTGTTAAGGATTAATCTCTCCAGCATCTTGCCCAGTGAAGGTAGAAGGCTAATCGGCCTGTATGAGTCCACATCTAATGGCTGCTTTCCTGGCTTTAGAATCATTATAATACTTGCCGTCTTCCAGACTTTCGGAAAGTATCCCACTCGCAGGATGCTGTTAAATATTAGCACCAGATATAGCAGAGCCTGATCTGGAAGGAGCCGTATTGTCCTGTTGTCAAGAAGGTCCTCACCCGGAGCTTTCTTGGGCTTCAATTTTGATACAAGCTCCTTTACTTCCTCCAGTGTGACAGGATCGGCGGGCAATGCCATTTGGAATGGTGTCTGAAGAGACTCCGCAACCATTCGGCTGTGACTCTCCGGCGCAAAGGCGAGCGCTTTGAAGCGTTGCTCTAAATGGTTCGCAAACACTTCTGTTTTTTCCCGTGATGTGCGGCACCAGCCTCCTGCCGGGTTCCTTATAGCCGAGTTCGGTGTAGCCTGGGTCTTATACCGTTTTGTGATACGCCATAGAGAGAAATTTGTGGAGCCATCAGTGTCCAAGTTTTCCAACAAATTATCAATTTGGGACTGCTTTCTGCGATTCAGCACTTTATGTAGTCGATTGGCAAGCCTACTGTGAATCTGCTGGATTCGGGCATCTCCAGTTCTCGCATATTCTCTTCTGACTTTACGTTTGAGTCGGATGAGGCTAGCCACAATGGGAGGTAGCTGAAGTTGTCGAGAGGATTCCACATTTTGTTGGTGACTTGGTGCCGATCGAATTGCTGCTCGCTTCAGGATATCCATAAAGCTGTCGATGGCGTTATCAATATCGTCTGTTCCTTGAATACCTACACTTAGGTCGATATGTTGCGTCAGATAAGCCTTGAATCTCTCTATATCAGCACCTCGAGCGAGTAAGCAGGATCGTGGGGGGCTTGTTTATCGGCATTGCATGCAAATCAGCCAGAAGAGGAGTGTGGTCTGATGAAAGCTCATGAAGCGTTTGTACATTAAGCCTTCTCATGTCGTACCCATTGACGACAAAGAAGTCTAGCGCAGACGGAGATACTAGAGGATTGTAGGAGTAGAAGGTCGGCTCTCCAGTTGCTAAAATTTGGTACTGTCCATTCGCAACGACTTCCTGCAATACCTTGCCTCTTGCACAGGCTCTTGAGTTGCCCCACCATGCGTGCTTGGCATTGTAGTCTCCTCCTGCAATGAATTTGTTGCCTAGCACGGCAAATAGCGACTCAAATTCAGCTCGTATCCATCGCTCTCTAGGTGGGAGATACACAGCCGCGAGAACAACAGGCCCCTCCGCTGTCTGCAGCTGAATGTATGCTATCTGCCTGTCGTTGGTAGAGATGGGAGGCTGGGGACTGTGGCTAATGCTAGAGCGCACAATGACTGAGGCCCCACCTCTGCTGTTACCGCTGGGATGGAAGACGTGATACGTGGAATATCCAGGTAGAAAGATCCGCTGACCCTCCCGCATGTGTGACTCAGTGACAAGCATGACATCTATATTATGTACACTGAGGAAAAGCCGAAGCTCTTCAGAGCCCCTAGTTAGTCCTCGTGCATTCCACAATCCGATTTTTATGGTTGGTTGAGTCATTTAGGCATCCGTGAGATGAGAACCTGGACCAGTTCTCGGAAAGCCTTGTTTGCTTCCACAGTCTCCTGCACAAGTTTGAATAGTTGGTCCATTCTGCCGTTGATCTCTCTAATGGATTTTTCCAACGTCAGGAACTTATTGGCAGATCCTAAGTCATGCAGTGGATTTGACTCATGCTGGGAATTAATAGTAGCAGTTGCTTTAAATTGAGATCCTTTAGGTCGAACAATGTCAGCGTACGACATATTGCCTCTGACAGCTTCAGCGGGGATAAAGCCGCGTGCTGAAGAGGCACGATTATGTTTATTATTGGTTGCGTTGTCAGGAACAGGGAGCCTCGGGCTCGGCTTCATTTTCCTTAATTTTTCAATCCTGACTGGGCAGTCTTTATCAGTCGAGGCATGATCTCCACCACAGTTGACACACATACAAATGTCACTGGTGCAAAGTAGCGAGCCAGTCATATGAGAGCCAGCGCACTTTGCGCATATGGGGTCCCGGACACAATAATTTTTAGAATGTCCAAAAATGTGACATCTCAGGCACTGTAGCACCTCTCTTCTGCGAGGAGCACGCTCCACAGTGACTCTGTATCTGCCTAGTTGAGTTATTTTCAACGCTTCAGCGATCTTCGGTCCTTGTTTGAGGTTGACAAAAAACATATTTTGCCTTGTCTTGAAATTAACGGTCGCTTCATCGTCATCCTCGCTGACCTGGGCATTGCGCCAATCAGCCTTTCTCGGGCAATATATGTTGAGGGCTTCGAAACCGTGGTCAGCAAAAGCATGCTCGATTTGTGCCTTGGGCACGTTAGCGTGCATTCCCTTGACTGCGACAGTATAAGGCTTATCTTCCCTAAGCTGGTGATGCCAGAATTGACAGTTCAACGATGTTAAGTGTTTCACCACTGCACGGAAAGCATCGGCGTTGATAGTGTATATTCGGGACACACCGAATTTGGAGGTACGAATACTGTAACTATTGTCACCGACGCACGAATTTAATGCCTGTTCCAATGAGTGGGGATTGTCAACATTTGGAACGCATATAGCTGGAGGCTTTGATGGACCATTTGTTGATTGCCTGTTCATGTTGACAACCGGTACATCTTCTTCTCCGTTCGAGCAATTTTCTGCCAAGTCTTGCTCCATAACGTTATCCGCTTCTAAAGCTAGTGCTGCAAAGCGGTTGTTGCTCATGGTCGTTGCTGTCGCCGAGGCTGTAGCAACTTTAGGTGTCGCCTTGCGTAGGTCAGTCGCCTGCATCTTTACTTTGCGAATGGTTTGGCAAGCATTCACAGCTACTTTGCGTTTCTTGCTACTAGATAGACCAGGTGCTTGAAACGAGCACTTTCCCTTACGAGCAGCCTTTCCAGCCATTTGAGCCATTGTATCACTCACCGAATTGTTACCAACCGGCGTAGTTGAGCAGATGTTCGGCCCCACAGCTGCCGCCACAGTGTACGTTGATGTAGATGCACAGCTTGCTTGAGACGTAGTGACAGTGCAGGTAAAGCTGGTATCACTGCTAGTCGTTACCGATGGGTAATTGAACGCAGAGTTCGCCAATAAACTCGCAGCTTGGTTAGACGTTGACGCACCGCTAGCTATAATTTGGGAGCGTATAGTTGCAGGGTCAGCACCAGCTATTTTCCTCATCTCCTCAAGCTTTGCACTCCTATCACTAGGTAGCGAGCGAGTCGATGAGTTTCCATAATTCATAATTACAATTGTTTCTATTTAATAGTTAAATAGGCAATTGTAAACAACTTCACCAGATCAAAATGTAGATAAGGGAAATTAGAACGGTATCAACCTCTCGCTTGCGCAAAGCGCAGGGCGAGGGGCAAACGAAGCTGCGCTTAAGACTGGCTTAACGATGGCAAGTACCGTAATAAGCTGCCGCCACCGCTCAGCAGTAGCTAAAAATAGATCACGAGCCTAACTTGGCACACCGCGAAAGAGTTGAGTTGAGTTGTTGTTGTTGTTGTTTCACTTTACAAAGCGCGTACGTCCGACTGCAATGAATGCTGGACAGAGACTGCTGTATCAGTTTAATAGGAAATATTATGCAAATGTTTTTGAATGGCTTCTGTGAATTTGAAGTAATTAAAACGAGTTTTGCTGAATAGTATTTTGAAAAATGAATTTCTTGATATTCAGAATATTGTTATTGAGCTGATATCGAGTTACGTTTCTATTGAATTATTGTCTACAGTTCTGTCGCTAAATGTAAATATTTTGCACAAATAGAGCGGCCCAAATAAGTATGCTATGTTTTTATATATAACTTGCTTTTACGAGCTTTGTTAGTTAAACGGAATTCAATCTTAGTTATGTCGACAATTTATTAATCTGAGTATAATCCATTGCAAACTGCAGTTCTGCGGTTGTCTTTGCATTGCCACACAGAGATTTGCTGTTGTCTCCTCAGGTTCTGCCAGTCTCGCCATCCCGTTAACTTCTTGGAAATCCACTTTCCTTTCCTTGGTGTTGTTCTCGTCTCGTTGGCATTTGTCTTACTCAAATGCGCATTAATTAAACTGGCAGACGATGATGATATGCGCAGCAGTTGAAATGCATTCAATAGCCGAAGGTCAATTTGTCTTGTCTCCTGTTTTGTGGATACTTCAAATTGTTGTGCTTCTTTGTGTTTGCTGTCCTTTATAAGAACATGCACGTGCTTGCACTGGTATTCTTAAACTCTTCAGCTCAGGTTCAAGGTTAGCTGCTACAGCATTTTATGCATCGTTTAAATACATGCAAACGCAAGTTGAGCTGAGCTGTGCATAGGATGTGGTTGCGTCCATAGGAAGTTTTTGCTGCAAATGCAATTTAAGCCGATTACTAACACAAATCTTTACGGGTGGTCCCCATCTCTCTCTCTCTCTCTCCTATCCTGCTTTCCTCTACTGTTGAGCCTGCTGAGTGGCTTTCATTAGAAATGCCATAAAATGTTTTACGGCAGCCGCACATCAACGTGAAGCTGTCGATTGTCCAGCTCCCCAGTTTCCTGTTAAAAACACAAACACACAAGCACAGCACTCACTTGACATTGTAGTGTGTGCGCGTATGTGCGTGTGTGTGTGTGTGTGTGTGTGTGTGTGTGCTTATGCTCGTCATTTCCTTAAAGCTGCCCATGCAATCAGGAAGCCATTGTCTGGTTGCTGCGGCTCTTGTCTGCGCACTTTGCCTTCGTTTTAGCTGCGTGATTGAGCGCATGATTGAATGTGTCTGTGTATCAGCCTATATGTGTATCACTATGTATGTGTATGTGTGTGTGTGTGTGTGTGTGCACCACCCATAACAATGTGGTCCTTTTTGGAGGTGTTCTTGTTACTTTGACGTGCGTGTTTGCTGGCAGCAGCTGAACCGTCTTTTGCGTGGGCTTTACACAACACACAGCCGTCGTGTGTGCAACAGGCCGTGATCAGAGGGTCCCATTTATTTTTACGCTATCTATATTGATGTAATTACGCAAAATCAATGCTACGTCTCCCAAAATGCCGTTTGACTCATTGAAGCATCTCGCTGAAGCATTTCACTTGACAACTTTTCACTTTCACTCGATACAGTATTTGCCGTGAAAATTTGCCGCCGCTGACAACCCAATTAAAAACTTTTGTTATCTGCATTATGATGGACAATGTTAGCTTGATTATATTATCATTGAAGGGGTTCATTTCTCCGGCTGAGAAACTAACATTGAGTGGATCCCTTAAGGGGTCGAATCGTTGAAGGAATGTCACAAATATATTTAGGACAAAAAAAAAAGGGATGAAATATACAAAGAAAAGGATACGAACTGTGGGTCAAATGCAAATTTAACAATTTACATTTAAAATTGCATAGATTTTTGGGGCATAGTTCGTATCGCATTTCAAATTGAAATGGAGCACATAAATGTATGTGTTATTAAATGCAAAGAAAGTTCAGTAAATAGCTATAAATCATAGCTTTTTATTTATAAATAATTAAGTAACAAATAAATATATTCTATTGTTTATATTTTAAGCGAAATAATCTGTCATTTATTACTTATTGTTTGTATTTAAAAAGAGAAGAGAAGAGAAGTAACTGCTCTAAGGCACGCAGTCTAATAGACTAATTGAACTGCTGCTGCTCCTCTTCAGGCGCTTAGGTCCTTATAGTCCTAATTGTGTAATGTATACTTTTTTCTCTCTTTATTTTAATAAAGTGTCCCTTACAATTTTTTTTGGTGCTTTAAGTGCTATCACTTTCGTTTGGCCTTTACACTTGTACTTATCGTTGGGCATACAAATCTAATCAATGCTGGGCACGTGCAATGAACTCCATTTAAGAAGTAGTCGGACAGTTGGATTTAACTTCCATACAATTACCCAGACAGGTGCAGACAGTGGCAGACAGTGGCAGACAGTTGCAGACAGGACGCAAGTTTCGCTTGACTGCCAGGCATCCTTTTGCTTCATAAAACGTTTTTAATAAGGCAATGACATGTGACCTGGCAGAAAGGTAAATGCTGTTACTGTTGCTGTTGCTGTTACTGTTGCCAGGATGCACAAGACGTGACATTGGCCCAGCTATTTCACCTGCACCTGCCGCCTGACTTTGGCCATTCAAGGCTTGGCTTTGTCAAAGAGTTGGCCTTCATAAAATGTGAAAAATGCTTTGCATGCCTGACATCAATCGTGTATTGACATTTTCCAACTTGTTTTCTTGTTTTGTCTGCGAATCACATTAGCCAACAGACAACTTCAACAGGCACCCAAAAAAAAAAAATAAAATAAAATAAAAAAAGAAAGTGGTATAGAAAGTATACTACGGTTGATGTCGATTGAATTTTACATTGACACTTGATGTGACTGGGTGATTGACTTCTGTGATAGGCAGCTGAAATTGCAGTAAAACACATAATGCTCACGTTAGTATTGCTAACTATTGAAATTAACTTAAACAAATGAAAGCAATGTCGAAACATGTATTATGATGATGTATTTTATCAATGTGGCCTTCTGTTACGACGAACAAAAGTGAACAATAACTTAGCCTTCAGTTAACTATTGATATTTGCATTTCTTACTTCTTTCACTTACAAACTTAGACTACAATAACTTAGCCTTCAATTAACTATTGAAATTGCTTTAGACTTTTCCTTGGTCTTTTCTGAAATTCATGCGAAATTGTAAGACAGAAGTTGCTGCTGGTATAGAGCTCTGAATTTGGTTTGAACTCTACAAAGAATTCGCAAATTAATATGCTTGAAAAGCTGTCGAATATCTGACGATATTAACTTGTAATCGACTTTAGATAATTGTGAAATGTAAGAGAAATCGTTAGACAGAACATTTTGTATATGCTGCTTTTGAAAAGATGGCACTTTCTTTTGGGAATCCTTATACTTATACTTACAACTATGCTTAAGGTTTCAGAAACAATGGACATATTCTTTGGGACACTTGTAAAAAGCGCGCGGAATCACATCACAGAACACGCTACTCCCAAAAGTCTGCAACAATTGCGTGACCTTGCAGAATCGGTTGGCGAGAACTGCCGGAACTGCTTTTGTAGCACGGGAGGGACACGAGAGTAGGCGGGAGCCTTAATAGCCGTAGCCAGGCCAATGCTAATCACGTGGTTGCGTTGTTGGCTTCGCACGCTTTTGTTGAATCCTTTTCAGTTGTTCATTATTAACCAAATGTTGCTTTGTGCGTTGTTTGGCTTTGTGGTTAATACACGCTTGCCAACTGTTGATTTAGCGACGTGGTCACGATCTGGCTGCAGTCTCTCTCCCCTGTGCCAGTGCTCTTCTACCGCATGCTGTGTGGGTGTGTGTGTGTGTGCGTGTGTGTGTGTGCGTGTGTGCGTTGTCAACGACAATGTCAGCCATTTTTGGCCCTGAGGACAGATTTTCTCGGTCGGTTTCGGTTTTCGTTTGGGCTTCTGTCGTTGGCAAGGCAATTACGTTCAATTTGCACCTGTGCGTGGGCGGGGGGTTGGGGGTGTTGCCGCAGTTCTTTAAAGTTTCAACTGATGATGCTGAGAATTTGTGAATTTTAATTTGTTTTTCAACTGGCCAAAAGTAAATTATAACTGGCGGGCTAATGAAATTTCCAGCTTTATTACGATGCAAATGTCTATAGATGAGTTTGTTGTCGCAGACTTGATATCAAAACTGAATATAGTATATATAAAATATAAACTGAATAGAATGAGATAGAGCGAGTATGTGTGGGTGTGTGTGTGAAAGAGAGAGACAATGTTTGTGTTTATATTTAGGCATTTATTTTGTCTTCAGTTCGGTTTTTTGGTTTTTTATTTTTTGTTTTATGATTTTTAATGAGTTTTTGGGGCAAAAGTTTTAGCTTAGCTTTGCCCTTTGCTTTATGCCGCTGCCTCAGCAAACTTCAGGAGTTGCGAGCTGCGAGTTGGATTTGAATTGAGCAGGAATTCGTTTTGTGGAGGGTTGTTTTGTTTTTTTTTTTTTTTATTTCTGTGTCGGGTCCAGAGTCTGTCGATATCAATGCTGCTGCTGCTGCTGATGAGGATGATGATGTGTAACATTTAGTTTATTGATTTTCTGTTTTCCTGTGCTGTTCGTTTTGACTCGACGTGTTTTCCATTGAATCAAATCAATTTAGAAGATTTGCTGAGCGGTTTCAAGTATGCGACGTCAGCAGACACGTTATCGCAGTGATTCCATTGCTGGCACCAGCACTGGAGCAACCAGGAAACCATCGCTGGTCACTGCCCTCAGCAATGCATCGCCCACACGCCGGGAATCGTTGGTGAAGCCCACCTGGCAGCATATTACACCGGGGCAATTGCCCGTGAAGACGCTGGACAAGATCAATGGCATTGCATCGGATGATTCCGATGATGATGGCTATCCAAAGCGACGACCCAGCGTCATTGTGCATCAGCGTCAGCAATCGCTGTCACAGCAGCCACTGCTGCCGGACTACATGAGTCCATCGCAGCTCTATCGCGATCATCTGCAGCAGCAATCATCACAGGCACAGCAGCAATCACAGCAACAATCGCAAACCCAGCAGCCACCATCAATTGGAAATGGTTTCAGCAGCAGATTTCTCAATAGCATGCGAATCATGGCAGCTGCTGAGCAGCAGCCGCTGTTGGATACGGGCGGAGGTGGTGGTGGTGGTGGAGGTGGAGGTGGGGCCGCTGCTGGCGGTGGCAGAGCTGCTGCTGAAGCTGCTGCTGCTGGCTCAACTGTTGGACCTGGCAATGATGGCGCTGGCGCTACACTCTGCAAATCCGCTGGACGTGCGCTCATACGCATGATATCCTCTACGCCGGGTCAGGATGAGGATGAAGACTTTGACATTATGGGCAAGGTGATTCAACACACACACACACACACATATACACTACTCTCAGACACTCACTCTCCCCCTGCTTATCGAATCTCACAGCATTTGTCGTCTTTTCACGCAAATCCATATAAAATTTATCAATTTGCATTACAAAAAGGCGACAACAAAAGACACGGCCCAAAATTTATATATTTGTATTTATAAGGAGCTAAAGTTGCTGTCGCAAGTCGCGTTCCAAATCTGTTTCTGCATTTACCTGAGCCGCAAATTGATTTATATATTATGCGTTTTGATTGTCATCCTCCTTCCCCTTTCCTTTCCCCTCCTTTCAACATTCTCCTTCCAACTTCTTTATGCTTCCTTTCCAGCCGACTACTTGACTGACTTCTGTGCAATTTAACGAGAGTCTTTCATGTGCTTTTCTTCCGTTTTTGGTGTATTTTATGGCATTGCCCGATGCTGTTTGCCAGATTACAATGGCATTTGCATAAGCAGCTCAAAAATACAGTCATAAAATTCAATAAAGTGCAAAGTGACAAAAGGAAATTAAAGGCTCTTCCTTTTAGAAGACTTTGACTTGTTTCCACACTTTTAATTTCTCTCTGTCCGCACGCATTTAAGTTCCCTCTGGCACGTGTCCTTCCACAGGACCAAAGAAACAGAACATCAGCAACAGCAACAACACAAATGGAGGCCAACCAGCTGCCAAGTTGGTGCCTTATGCTTTTCATTAGCGCAATTCAGTTGAATTATGACAAATGCCCCAGCTACGACTACGTTTGGAACAGCTGCAGACATAAAAATAATATATATATATATATAAAAAGAATATGAATAATAAAAACAAGTTGTGAAAATCTAGGTGCGCAAGACCAAGGCTTAAATAAACTTTAAATGTGCAGAAAGGAACGATTCAACTTAAAGCAGCATACAAGATATTACTTTAAATGTTATTTAAAATATAAAGGAATAAACCAGAGCTCAGTTAGCTCTTTACATTTGATATAGAACTCAATGAAAGTACCATTCAATGTCAAAGACAAAAACAACGAATGAAGAAGAAGGCTTAAATACTGTGTCCAATCTCTATCAATTCACACACTTAGAATTAATTAATAACTAACTAAATATTACCTTCAACTGTTGCATATTTAATTTATTTCTTTCTTTTGTTTTTATTTAAAGCGCTTCTCGCTTATTTTTTGCCAGGCGAACAAAAGTCCTGACTAGTCCAAATATTTGCAAGAGTTCCCAGACATAAACCAAGACATATATTTACACATATATACATATATAGTATATATGTACATATATTTAAAAGCCTTAAATGATAAAGTTGTTTGCGGCTGCTTGTTAATTTAAAATATGTAAATAGTTTGGCCTATTTGTTGAGGCTCACAAATTAACTATGTGTGATAGGTTTGGGTCTGGACTTGAACCCTCACAATGTTATGCATCTTTTGACAGCTGTTAATTAAGTAGTAAATGCTAATTTTAATAGAAGAGAATTAGCTCGTTGTATGAGCTCTCTGTTTACCTTTGTCGCTTTTGATTTTTGTATGTTTAATTCAACTATTTAGAATGTTAATTAAGACTAGTTTTATGGGCAAGAACTGAGTTAACATTCATAGCAACAGCATTTTAACAGCAGCATAACTATGTAAGCAAGACTTTTACATTTATGTTAACATTGGACTTTTAAGATTTGCAGCGCAGTTTCCTTTATGTTAAATATAATTAAAATTAACATCAATGACCGTTACAATAACATATTAAACATGTAACAGTTCTACTCGGAAATTGTTAGTAAATGCATCGTTAAAAGCTAACATTTCAAGTTGATTGGAAGCTGGCTTACTGTCTTTGCAATTCTGAGATAGAAATCTCCTTTGCTGTCAAAGCCAAAGACAGAATTTCTGGGAATTTTTGGCAATTGACAAGCAAAGTCAGAGTATTAAAATAAAAATGCATAATATAACAGCTGCTGTTGCGCCAACTCCTTCCACATTCGCTCATTTCGTAGCTATTCAGGCTATTCGAGCGAACGCTGTTCAAATAACATTTTAGTTTTAATTGCCTGAAAGTGGAATAACATATAATTTGGTTCAGCTTTGCACGGAAGTCAACTGAAACGAAATGCCGAAAGAGGTATGAATTTCAACAGAAACCACAAGAGTTGTGCATGCCAAATGGCATGTGAAGGTCTTTGATTGCCCCTACTAAATATACGTGTCTAGAGATTCCCTTATATCATATAATATCATATAAATTACACTGCTCACCGCACAGTATTGTTTAGTTGAACAACAAACTTATATATAAATATATATTCAATGTATTTTCTTCATTAAACACTCACACACACACACACGCACACACTGACACATATACACTTGTACCTGTCACTTGTGGCTTGTTGGCCAGGTTATAATGCTGGGCGATTCGGGAGTGGGCAAAACATCGCTGTTGATTCGATTTCGCGATGGTCGCTATGTGCCCAGCTATTTCCTGAGCACAGTTGGCATTGATTTTAGGGTAAGCGATTTCTCACTCTCTCTCTGTCTCTCTCTTTTGCTCTGTGTGTCTCTCTGTGTTGTTATTAATGTTATTGTTGTTCTTCCTACTAATTGTTATATGTGTGTATTTATATGTGTGTGAGTGTGCCCTCTCTCTCTCTCTCTCTCTGACACTCTCCTCTGTCTCTGTTATCTGTTTGCCTGTCTGTTCGCTGTCAACAGTTGTCAAGGCTATATGAATACGATTTTCACCTGCGTACTCACATCAACTTATTCATCTTCTCTCTATGTGTGTGTGCGTGAGTGTGTGTGTGTGTGTGTGTGCCTGAGTTTATCTTACTCTTGTTATACTCCCTCCCCATCACTTACTTAGCCCTAACCTTAACCTGAATCCAACTCCCTAGCCTAAACAACTCTGTTACCCCCACATCTCTTGCTATGTGTACTTATACCCTGTTCTAATCTCGCCAGGTTAAACGTTATTTGATGTCAGTTTAAATGTTAAGCCAACTAGTTAGTCCATTGTTATTATTAAATATATGTACTATGTAATGTCTTAACTTTACATGTTAACTTTACATGTTAACAGCAAGTGTTGCTGTTAATGTTAACATCACTGTTGCTGTAACAGCAAATATATAAATGTTATATTAAATGTGCGTTACTTTAAGTGTTTTTCTGTTATGTGTTTTGGTGTTCTACAGGGTATCTAAATGTTGAATATTGTGGTAAATGTGCGTGTGTGTGTTACTTTGTATGTTTGCCTTGCGGTTTTCATGACTCGCAGCTGCTGTGGCTCGGCGCTTTAGTGAAACATTTTGCCGCCTGCTTAACTCGTGTTCAACCAGCCCCCACTCCTTCACTTTCACTCTCTCTCTGCTCTCTCTGTCTCTCTCTCTCTCTGGGGAGGCATGCAGTAAGCAGTGGAGAGTAGGGGTAACACTCTTGCCCAGCATTGCTGCGGCTAAGCTCCTTGGGGCTATTTATTAAAAAGCATATGAACTTGAAAAGGACTTGTTGATGGTTTTGTCTTTGTGTGTGTGTCTGAGTGAATGTGTGTGTGTGTGTGTGTGTTCTCGTTCTTGTTAGCTTGTTACTCGTATTTAAGTTGCCGTTGTTATTTCTATCATGCTTATTATTGCAGGGTTTTTGTTTCAACTTCTTGAGGCTTTATTATCGTAGAAATTGCTGGGAGCTCGCATGGCACATAAATTTATTAAACAACAATAATAATGCTACAAGTATTTGCCATGTCGTCTCCTATTAACTGTGTACTCCCTCCCCTCTCACTCACTCTTTCTGCCTGTTCTCTCTTTCCCTGTTCCAACTCTTTATTTCCTGCAGCTCTTTGTATGGATAATTTCGTCCTTTTCTGGTTTTTCAACTTCCTAACATACTTCTTACCTCCTTTGCTTTTTTTTGGATTTACGTTTAATCCTCCTAAATGATTTCCGACTGACCTTAAATTTTATACTATGTTAAGTCGTCCCTTTTTTTATTTTACTTTTTTTTGTTGTTACTTTACAATTTGTTGCCTTTGCGGCAAAATTGAAAGCGCCGCAGAAATGTATTTAATGAAGACTTTCTGTTGAAATCAATTTGAAATGAATATTATATAATTTAATTGCCAGTCATTTGTGGGAAATTAATAAATGCGCATTTGAAGCTAATGCTTGAGCTCATTTAATGACACGGAAAGTGCATTAAATATTTAGTGAGTGAAAAGAAAAAAACATAATTTGCTAAACACAAATAATTGATAACATTTTAGGGATTACAGCATATTAAAGATATGAATAATAAATGAGAGTTATCGTATTTAAATGAATACAGAATGAATGAGCAAATATAAATATTTATTTAAAAAGTAATCAATTGATGCTTGGGCATATGTTGAGAGCGTCTGGCAAATACATGCACTTATTTATGTATGTGTCTTCATTTTGTTTTTTTTATTAACTTTGTTCGTAAATGAATTTCTCAGTAAATTTCATCTGATGTTTTCGCACAGCGCATTGACTTTATGTTTACTTAGCTTGAAGTTTGTTGTTTTCTATTATCTTTTAGCTTTTTTATTTGTCTGTCACACACACACACACACTCACACACACACACAAACACAGTCAATTCCAGATACTTACACATATTTTTTGATGTTACACATAAATTTATTATATTGACTGACAGTCTGGGTAGCCCAAGTCAATTGGAAGTGGGCCAAGTAGGGATCGCCGTGTTCAGTTTTACATGTATTTGTATCATTAAAATTGCTGTAGTCGTGTGCTGAATGTAACCTGTAATTGTATTACTGTTATTTCGAGTGTGTTATTTGATGTGTGTGCATGTTAATGGCGAACGCTGCGTATACGCAATGTGCCAATGTAACAAATATATAAAGCATATGCCGCGTGCTCTCCCTACCCCCAACTCTCTCTCTCTCTCTCTCTCTCTCTCTCTGTTTCTCTGTCTCGCTGGCTGTATGTCTCTTTTACATTTGGCGTTCTCTTTGGCATGCACATTTCGTAAATTAATTGCATTTTGTGCAACAATTGCGTTTTCATGGGAAACAACATTTCTTTTTGCATAACAAACACTTGCATAACTCAATTGCATTGGCGTGCAGAACAAAGTGGTTGTCGTCGATGGCACACGCGTCAAATTGCAAATCTGGGACACCGCTGGACAGGAACGTTTCCGCAGTGTGACGCACGCCTACTACCGCGATGCCCATGGTGAGTGCATCGCAGATGTGGGATGGCAGCTTATTTGATTTGATCTACCATTTGGTTCATTCATTCTATTGATAGCTTTGCTGCTGCTGTACGATGTAACCAACAAGACCACGTACGACAACATACGCGCCTGGCTGGGTGAAATACGTGAGTACGCGCAGGAGGATGTTGTCATCGTTTTAATAGGTGAGATTGAGTTAAAAGGCTACCAAATAGATTTGATTAAAAGACCAGCTCAGCAGTTGCAGCAGCAGCAACGGCAGCAGCAGCTGTTGGTCATTTAATTGAATTACGTGTAAAAAACTTTGCAACTTTTGTCGCTTTTGAAATGTTCTTTAACTTTTTCCACTCTTCGCACTTGGCTTAAAAGGCAACAAGGCCGATTGTGGCAGCAGCGAGCGGCAGGTGAAGCGCGAGGATGGCGAACGCCTTGGACGTGAGCACAATGTGCCATTCATGGAGACATCGGCCAAGACGGGACTCAACGTGGAGCTGGCATTCACAGCGGTCGCCAGGTAAGTTCTCCACAGACTAATGCGAATGCCTATAAGTTTGCAAGAAGCGAACTTAATTACATTTCTCTAGACTACAACTAATATAAATATATATAAATACATATTCTATCCGCTTTCCAGGCAGCTGAAGAGTCGCGGTTACGACCATGGCGATGATGGAAAATTCAATGTGCATGATTTTGTGCGTGACAATACAAAGGCTCGATCTGTTTGCGCTCAATGCAGGAACATGTAATTTGTTTATGCCCCCCAGCACAATGAAACTGAAAACTTGCACAAAAAACCAAAACAAAAAATAAACAAAATAAACATAAAGAAGCTCACAAAACAAAGCGCAAATTTGTACAACAAAAAGAAGAAAAAAGAAGAAGAATGAATATTACAAAAACAAAAAACAAAATCATAAACGACAACAACAAAAAGGATATTGGCTATTGAGAGAGCATGCGTTGGCAACAATTTTTTAAGGCCTCAATTGTAGTGTCAGAGCATTTTGTATGTAAATTGGTTTTTGGCTGGGAAAAGGGCAAGGACAAGGGAATGGGATTGGGATTGGGATTGGGAATGGGATTGGGTAACATGGAGTACAATGGGAACTCTCCACTTGGGAATGTATAATTTTTTACAAAGTTGGGAAGAAAAGCAGAGTGCATTGTGTGGCCATTTTGATAGCATAAATAATGAGTAATATATACATTGAAATACATATACATATACATATACATATACATATATATATGTATATCTATATATCTATATACAAGTGCATACTTTATTTTTGTTAGGGACATTCGAAGAAGTCCCTTGGAATGGAAAACTCTTGGAGAAAATCTGCAACGCGCAGCAAAATCATGCTACATTGAGATTTGTCCAACACGTCGTCGAGACTAGAGCGACGTGGAAAATTCGTATTTATTATAATAGCGCTGTTAGTGGCCATACAATATGTGAAATATGTACTACAAATTTAATGTAACAATACATACATACATATATATAAATATAAATATAAATATATATTAATATAAAGGAGCAACCAATCTAGATTGAACCAAACCCAATTAATGAAAAACAATCACTCAATTTACCTAAACTGAAAAACAAATACAATTACAATTATCTATATTTATTGAGACTTCTGGTTCTTTTTATGAATTGTTAAGTGTTATGTCTACCGTTAAGTTTTAAAACCCACACACTAAAAACAAATCAAAAACAGAAATGTTTAATACTACTATTTTAAATTATTTACACATGATGGTAATGGAAACCCAAAAACTTAATTATTAAATACTCTATGCAATTAAGTTAGTTAAAACTCTATGTAAACTTTGGCATGCTCTATATGCAATACAAAATATATGCAGTTACTTACTACTACTATTCAACTACGGATGCATTCGGAAAACCAACGCATACTTATATCATACATATATGAAGTAAACTTACATATGTAACAGCGTTATGTTGAAGCAAGCTGCTTGTCTTGTCTTGCTTGTATACACCAAATATGTAATGTACTTAAATTATACCATAACAACAAATACATATTTACATTGAATGTGGTTTAAAAGCAAATAACAGTGTTTTATTTAAATATTGGTCAAGCAGGATTCAAATTTCGATATATGTATATAGATTTGAATTTGCGTGCCGGTATCTGGCAGTTGGCATGCTAGCAGGTGGCGTGTTTTACAACACTTATTGTTGAGTGTGGCCACCCTTGCTTAAATTTGTCATCGATTACTTAATATCGATAAGTCTTGGAAGAACATGTGCTCGCCTCGTTTTAGGAATAACACGGTGTGAAAATATTAATATTTTGTTTTCATTTGTGGATTTATAATAGCCAAACATGGCAGATCATGCGTTTCATCGGCCTGGCCCGTTGAAACAAACAAACAAGGCCCACAAAACAGGCCGTCATCGTTCCAAAGGCGCCATCGAAACTGCGCTAAAAGGTGTGTGTATTTCAACAAGTGTATCTGAAAACATATTAAATTGTTTATTTATTGCTTTACATAGGCAAAGTCGGCATTAAGGCTATCTCGCACAAGCATAAGCAGCTGCAACGCAAGGAGCAACGACGCAATCAGTTAAACCAACTGCGCAAAAACAAACGCGATGAAGTTCTCATGCAGAAGCGTCAGTTGGGCGGCCAGAACACCGCCCCATTTCTGGTGTGCCTGCTGTCCATGCACGAGCAAATCGATGCAAGATCAGCGCTTGCCATACTTGAAAACTGCGACAGTGAAATCGTTGTGGAAAAGTCCGCCAGCGGAATTGTTTATATGAATCTGCCGCGTTTCAAGCAACGCTTCGCCTTTGTTGTGCCTCCCGTTGGCTGTGGCAATGAACTGATTGTGCTCGATTATCTGAAGGTGTGCGACACCACACTGATGCTAACATCGGCTGCCTTTGGTGACGATGAGATCTTCGATCGTTGGGGCCAACGTGTGTTTAACATGATGTCAGCACAAGGTATACCGACTCCGATAGTTGCGCTGATGGATCTGGAATCTATTAATCCGAAGCGTCGCACCACCACTAAGCAAGCGGCGCAGAAGTTCTTTGCGAAGCTGTTGCCAGAGGAGAAGATCATGCAGTTGGACAGCGCTGCTGAAGGATTGAATGTCATGCGACGCATAGGTGGACAAAAGAAGCGCGTGCTGCACAACGTCAGTAATCGTCCGCATCTGTTTGGGGATCTGGTGGAATATGTGCCGAATGGAGAACTGGGAACACTTAAAATAACAGGATATCTGCGTGGACAGTCATTAAATGTGAATGGACTCGTGCATATACCCGGTCTCGGCGATTATCAACTTGGCCAGGTCGATGCACCACCAGATCCTTATAAGCTGGATAAGAGAGTTGAGGGGGAGGCAGCTGAGGTGCGTTTGCTCGATCGTAGTAATCCTGAGAAGCAAACGTCGTTACAGAGCGAGAATATACCCGATCCCATGGATGCGGAGCAAACTTGGCCAACAGAAGAGGAAATCGAGGCCTCACAAAAGGAAACCAAGAAAATGCGTTTAATAAAACGTGTACCAAAAGGTTACAGTGAATACCAGGCCGCCTGGATTCCCGAAGTGGAGGAAGTGGAAGATCAGGACGATGACGACGAGGACGAGGATGACGATGACAATGACGACGAAGATGACGAGGACTTTATGTCCTGTGATAATAAATCCTTTGAAGATGAATGCGAGAAACGCGATTCGGATACGGAAGAGTATGTGGACAGTGTTTCCGTCTCTTCGGAAGCTGCCGTTAATGACGAAAAGTACGATCAGCAAATGGATTTCCAAGAGGAGCGTGAAACACTAAAGAAGTTGCAACAAGCTCGCACGGATCAACTGTGGCCCGATGAGATCGACACTCCACTCGATGTGCCCGCTCACGAGCGTTTCCAAAAGTATCGCGGCCTCGAATCGTTCCGCACCTCACCCTGGGATGTCAAAGAGAATCTTCCCAGCGATTATGCGCGCATCTATCAGTTCAAGAACTTTGATCGGACCAAGCGTCGCATTTTAAAAGAGGCAAAGGAATTCGAAGGTGTTCTGGTGAGTGTTTACATGATAAATTCAATTGATCAACAACTAATGTTAACAATTTGCAACACAGCCTGGCTTATACATCACGCTGCATGTCATCAATGTGCCTGGCAGCCGCTGGAGTGCGTTTAAATCCGGCCAACTCACAGATAATGTGATTGTTTATGGCATGTTGCCACATGAACACCAGATGTGTGTGATGAATGTGGTTCTGCAGCGAATGCCGGACTCGGAGGTGCCACTGAAGTCTAAGGAGCAACTCATTGTACAATGTGGCTATCGTCGCTTCGTTGTAAATCCCATTTACAGTCAACATACCAATGGGGATAAGCATAAGTTTGAACGTTTCTTTCGACCGTATGAAACTGTTTGCGCTACTTTCTATGCGCCCATTCAGTTTCCTCCTGCCGCTGTGCTGGCATTCAAGGTGAAT